>OX465258.1:16255624-17488960 GCA_949987775.1 Aproaerema taeniolella | reverse complement strand
ATGGGAAGTCAAAAACTTTTTTTGGTATTTCGGCATTTGTTCTTAGGGAAAGTTGTTCAGTTTCATGGGCTGATTCACCACCTGAGAGGATAAGATCGAATTACTCAACCTGTATATATATAAACGCATCCGCAACAGGCTTCGTTATTTGTAAGCGAAACTTTAACGTTATGGGTGATTCTAAAATCGACTTCTACTGTCAGCTGATCGCTCAGCTGTATGATGAGACGATTTTTTTTACTCCGATCTTTTCTTTATGGTTTAAAGTTGTTCAGTTTAATAGGCGAAAGCATCCTTAAGTTTTGTTAATAAGTCACAGAATATTTTTCCACTTTCGATTCTAAATACCTATTATTTTTTGTAGTATACGATTTGCTTCTGTTAATGGTTTTGAATAAAAATTAAATGGCGAAAATGAGGACATGCCTTCATAATATCGACTAGGAAATAGTGTACAGCTCGTTTGATACAAGTTTGCTGGTGTAAAATTGTATTTTTCTATATCGTTCTTTCTCACGCACTTGTCTTATGACAGAAAAAGAAAGCATACAGGAAAATTTTAAACGGCAAATTAGAATCAAGACAAATTGTCAAAGTCGATAATTAGAATGGCTTTTAAATAAAATTATCGAATGTTTAAAACTGATTCTGATAGTCTCAAAATAAACGAATTATTAAATAAAAAAAAATTCAGTATCAGTTTTAAGCCTTCATTTTTTAAAGTACGTTCGTAGTTAGAAAACAACCGAGCTCCAATTTTTACACTTAAAAACTGTTATTTCTTACCGTTTATATGTCTTGTAATTTGTTTTTTTTTTTAAATATTCTATTTTACATTTTAAACTTTTAATTGATACGTAAATCTACTTTTATTTCTCTGTTCAATGATTGTTTCCCTGTGTCGATTGGTGGTACTTACGCAATACTTCGCATCACAGTTTTGTTTGAATCTATTTTACGAAACGTTATTTATTGCTCCGAATCGAATCATATCAAGTGATATAAGGTTAAAAAGCATGTGGCAATGCGCAAAATAGCCTAATGTCGGGATCAGAATCAACACTAATTAATTATGTAATTAGAAATCCTTTTGCTGAAGTAACTTTTCAACTATTGGTTAAGTACCTATATTTTTTAAATTTTTAATCCATTTTAAGTATAATTTTATTTTAGTGGATGAGGTGGAGAGAACATTCCATTTTAAAGTTGGTGGGGATTCTGAGAATCACCCGACTTTCATGGCGGCGCGGCCATTTAAATATTTGTAAAAAGTAGCGTAGAGATTGTACATTGGGGCTTGTTATTGGCGCCACGATGTCATACAATTCTTATTTTTCGCGGGCACAGTACATAAAATAAAAAAAGGGAAGGCCCACCCTCCACAGTTTTAAATTCATTTGACAATAAGCAATATGCTATTCTAGAGAATAATTTATTTATTTTGGTTTAAGACTATGTAAAATATAGCTACGTTGTGTTTTATAATTGTCTATTAAATGATAAAATTTATTAGATTTTTGTGGGATTCATTGACAAATTGCCATAAATGTGTGAGATAATGTTTCTGTTGTTTAATGTTTAATTAATGATACCAACAGTTGTTATACATCATCTAATTGTAAATATGTATTATTGTTCGGACATGTGTGTACCCTACATTTAAGTCCGGAATATTTTGAGTTATCGTTTATCTTTCGAGTCTAACTACGAATTGATAAACGTATTTAGAACTATTTTTGAAATCTACTTCAGTGGGGATTTTCGATTAGAGAATACCCTTTCCCCACTTATCAAAAAAAAGTTTTACTGTTCTTTCTTTAAAATATTGTTAGGATACTTATATACTTACTAGTTTTTCGCAAGTTTCCATTTTTTTTATTTCTTACTGAAGATGTTTTAAAAATAGTTCCATTTACTATTATTACATAATAGGACTCAATATACAGACATCACATTATTCTTATGGTAAATACACAAGCCTAGCTCCTTTAAATCAAATTGAATTTACCTACATATATAAAGATGTAAAAAGTATAAAATCTGTCAATATTATAAATAAGAGATGAAATATTTTTGTATTGGGATTATTATAGTTATTAGAAGTCTTTCTGACATTAGGTTGAAAATATTGTGTAAAAATAAATTAATGAAATGAATTCTATTTTTTATTTTTCTTATCTTGGTGGCATAGTAAATCTACAGAGTATAAGGGACTTTTAGCACAAGATTATTTCTAAGGTAGCTTGAAGGAAAAAAAAACAGAAAATTCTCTTTTTAACTATACTTTTATTGTAATAAATTAAGCAGGTTTTTCCAGTAATACACTGCAATTAATAAAATATCAAAAAAATTATAAAAAAGTTATTTTTTGATATTTTATAACACAGAACTATGACGTTTCTGCTTTTGTAAATTATAATAATAATGCAATTACCATCAACAATTTATCCAATACAATTGGGGGTATGCTTTAGTCTGTGTGGTCAGTTTTTCTATGCATTTTTCCATGAGGGGAAACCATCATGGTGAAGCCTATACATTTAGCAAGCTGAATGTGCAACCATGATCAAATCTGGTCATCTACTCTTATTAGCAAGGTCACGGAGGTCAGATGGCAGTCGCTCCACTGTCGCTCAGTTGCAGAAATATTAATTAAAGATTCTTTTAATACAATTTCATCCTCGTTTAAATTAACAAGACGGAAAAGTGGCAGTATGATACTTAAAGTTCATAGATTACGTCATTTGAAATCAGGGAGAGGGGGGTGTTTCATTCTAGATTCTAGAGGGTTTTGATCATAGTATAAAAAGGGTAAGTAGGTTATCTTCATACAAACGCACCGCGCACGGCTTGTTTGTGTGCGCCATAGTATCTATGCTTCGCCGCACACACACTCGAACCTTGTGCGGTACTGGCAGGGCAGACTGCGAAATTGAAATACGCCGAGATTTTATTGAGTGTGCATGCGGCGACGCATCGATACTATGGCGCACACATACAAGCCGCGCGCGGTGCGTTTGTATGAAGATAACCTACTTCCCCTTTTTTATACTATGGTTTTGATGATAAGATGATTTGCAATAATCTATGACGTAATATACGAATGGCCCCGAAGTGCCAATTGTGAGATAATTGATTTTAAATTTTTTTCTATAGAACCAACCTAGTACAGAGAAGAATTTTTTTCGGTGGTACGTAGGTATATCTTATCGCAAGATAAACATGAGTAAATGTTATCGATCACGGATTAAAAAAAAAAATACCACACTGACTTAGCAGGCCCCAGGAATGTGTTGCTAGCCTAAAGTGAGTACAATTTCATGAAAATAATGACTCCTATGTGATTTTTTTAACAACGAGAAACCACATAGAAGGAAATGTTTAGCACCCATTCTACTATCGCGAAATAAAGGTATAGTGATATTTAAGCGAGTTTGAACGAATCTTGAGACCTTATTAAATAAATCCAATATTTAAAATTACGTCAGTACCATAGACAAAAAACCTTCCAAGATACCGCTGGAAAGATGAAACGCCAAAAGACATAAGTTGAAAGTACCCAGACTGGTCGAAATTGGCACATGATAGAATGGAATGGAGCACTTTAATCTCAGAAGCCAAGATCCACTTCAAGTCGTTGAGCCAGTGAAGTAAGTACAACGCCAATCTATTTTGGTAGGATTATACTATTTATTAACCGACTTCAAAAGAGGAGAAGGTTTTACGTTCGACTGTATGTATTTTTTTTATGTATGTTAACCGATTGCTCCGCCAATTATGGACCGATTTTCAAAATTCTTTTTTTGTTCGAAAGAGTATACTCCAGAGGTAGTCCCATATAAATTTTATCGAAAATGATTCAGCGCTTTTAAAAAAAATCAACGAAAACAAAAAATACTACAATCCAGAACATCGTCTAAATAAATGAGTGTCATTTTCGTTTGTAGTTATCTGCTAATAGGCATTGAAGTCTGCAAAAAATACTAGTTATCTACTTTGTGCGAACTGTTGTTGGGATTGAAGTCGGTGAGTCATACGTTTTTTTAACGTGGAAAATAATATGTCATACATGGTTTCGAGTATTGCCTTATCCCTAGTCAACATTTAGCTTTCTAGGGACAAGGTTTTGAATAGGACGTTGATCAGTTAGTGAACGAGTGGGGATTTAAAAAAAACATTCATAATATGATTAATAATAACTCTCCATCATTTTATCGTTGCTGTGTTGATATTGAATTTAAATTGAAAGGGAGTCTAGAATTGAGTTACGGACGAAAATGGACTTTCAATCTTTAGAATAAAGCCGATATTAGATTGAAATTAGGAGGACGTTTTAAGATTTAGGTAATAAGGTCTCTGACTCGGTAACGCTTCTACTAAAAAAAAAAAAAAATTTAATGAGCACTCACATTTTTTTATACAATTTTCCTTATTTTTGGATTGCGATATCACCTGGGCTGTATTTTTTTATAGATTCAACAATTTTTCGATCAAATATATACAATATTAATATACATACACAATATTGAATAGATAGGTACCTTTTTCCAAACGTCAATAGTATATGGGGTTATCTTTAAATTTTTTAGCAAAATAAAGAAATTAATAATTTTAATCTTGTTTTATATTATTATAAGATGGGTTAACTCTTGACTTCAATCTTGACCATAAAGGTCAAAGATGAGGTCGACGATGGAGCGAGCAACCCAGAAAATGCCTATAAAGGCACTGGTACTCCCATGCACTGACGTTGTATCTTAATCTCATGCAATCTCAGTTGTATGGAGGTGAAATTTTCTTTCCATATGTTTATCGGGGAAAATTTCTCAGTTAAGTGTGTAGATTCACATCCACAATTTTCTATAAACAATTTAAAATGACCCATTAGAATTTTTTCTTTCAGACATTTTCCATTTTTAACATAAATGTTAACAATGAATAAATGTTAACGAGAAAAATTTTCTCGTTTTTGTATGAAATTGTATATATTTGATCTAAATATGAATCCAATTTGATTGGATTTTTTTTGTAGGTGTACGCTCGGAAAAATTGTCGGCTATACATAACACAATGACGAAGGATGTGTACGGATTTGACATTTAAACCTATTTGTGCATACGACAACACGCTAAGCTATACGTGTTGACTTTGACGTTCCCCTTATTTTATTTTGTGGTGAATTATTGAGTAATTCAAATATTATAGCCATAGACAAGATATTCAATATCTTGTCTATGGCTCTCCTTGTTGTGACTTGGCCAATTTCGAATTTGTTTAAAATTTTGTTTTTTTGGGAGAAACTGGCCAGACTCTAGCTCCAGCGCTATGAGCGTACAAGTGATGTAGGAGTGTGTTAGTTTGCTTAATGACCAGAGGGAAATATACAGTTTTTGTGTGAAGGAGTAGACTTATGTTCTGTTTTGTGTAGGAATCCATGAGCTTGGATCCATGGGCTCTCAGAAATGTTATTTGTTTGTAACCTTTGTAAAAACCATGGAAAGCAATAAACGATTGAGTATTGGAATACTTTCCTGACAGTCGCCAGGAAATCTTTGATAATCTGTGTCAATTTAAAAAAAGTATTCTAAGAAAAATTTAAAGCAATCCTAAAAGTTTTGAAAAAGCATTTGGAAATTAAGTCGTTGGTTTTGAATAAAGAATGCAAGTTTTTTACCAACTAATAGAGTAACCATTTCATTGGTGGAGCTCCGCCTTTTTTTAATAAAGACATTCTCTCATTATTGTGCCCAAAAAAAAAAATTCTTTGCCCTTCCTGTCGGTTATACTATCCAGTACACTCAAGCCTATATCCCCGTCGAGGCAGACAGAGCGCCATGTGACTTTAGGACGACCTGATGCCACATTTGACACTAATTCTGAGGGTTATTAGATAGTTATACCAATCTAGTAAAGGCCAAGACAGAAAACAGCGAATTAAATATACAGTTGAACTATAAAAAAGAATCGTCACTATATTACAAACGAGATAAAGGCGGCATCAAAGTAAACTTGTATAGTTGGATATGCTGGCGTGTGCACATAAATTTGTCGCTAAAACGGTAAGTATAGTTTTTATAAATTAAATATTAACAATGACCAAGATGTGATTACATTAATTTTATAGTTATTTTTCGTAGAAAGATATAATTCGTCACATTTTAATATATTTGCAGCCGTAGGAAGATTGGTGTAAAACGAAATTGAATTAAAAATATGTAAACATACAAATACAAATTAAAAAGATTGGCCATGGAATTTCAATTTTGACAGCTGTCATTGTCCTTACAAATTTTATTGGTGTACAATCAAAAATAAACCTTAATGAACAAGATATAGCTATCAAATTTGAATTCTTCTAGCTGCTTTAAGAGAGTAAAATTGTTAAGTGTACTTCAGAAGCAATCTTCCTACGAAAAAAAAGTAATTGTTATTGGGTGAACTTTATTTTAAAAAAAAACAATATCCAAGGTGGAGTGTTTAAGGCTCTTTTCAATTCGTTTCAGCAATTCTTTAGTATTAAATATTAGATCAGTAAATACACTGCTGTTCCTAGCAAATAATTTTGGAAATAATTTCATCTATCATTTATGACGTCAATCGTTATAAAATTTTAAGTAAAAAGACTAACTTTGTATTTGTTGCCATTATGGATACTAAAGCCATATATTGCCCACTTGAAAATAAAAAAAACCCTTTTATTAAAAGTTATTACATCATAAAATAAAATTTGATGGAAAAACATGAAATAATTTTTAACTTCTTTAATGTTGAAATTAATTTGACATTTCTTGTTTTGCGTTTTATTCTTTGGATGCACTTACATAACGAAGAAATGTAATGCTGACATACACAAAAATACTGTAAGTAAGGTCTATAATGTACTGTAATTATTATGAAAATCGTCCTAATGGATTTGAAGATAAAAAAGTACCAAACTGTGGAAAAGATATTCCAACGTAAAATACCATTTTTATTACAAAAAGATGAAAAGAGCCCAAGTTTAGATGAGTATTGGCAAGAGATTATTTGAGTATTTGGCATTTTATACTAGCTAAACAACCCTTACAATAAATGTTATAAAATTCATACTACCTGATCTTGCCATGTCAATTTTTCTCTTGCCAACACTCAGCTAAATAATTTACAAAAATCTGTAGTTATATTTATATTCCATCAAATTACATTTATAATAAAAAAATAAAATTATATACAACAAAATAAACGGATATGACTGAAATTTCAAAACAAAAAGCTCACATGCAGTACGTTTTGATTTCATAACCTATTAATCTACTTACAATATTTATAATTTAGTACTGACAAACTTTCGTGGTGTTATTTCTGTCTTTGTGGCTATATTATTGAGCGGAATCGCATTTTTTTATTAGAACCGGCTAATATTGAAGCTTGGTTGGAAAATATTATAAATGTACGCGAAAAACTAAGCTTGAATGGCAATAAGATAACCACAAGACCATAAGAACTTTTCAATTTTGACTCGCCTTAGCTTTAGCCAATGCGTGCTGCTGATATTATCATACGCAAATTGGCTAAAATTAACACGCATTGGGTCCACCACCGTAGATATTCATTTCAAGTCTTGAACACGTAAGTCTCCCAACACGTACGCAATCGTATACGCAAGCGATTGAGCCGTACACAAACTTATTATATGCGATTGTGATGTGTGCATACTTAACCGTACATGATTATGATGCACGCAAAATCATTCCGCGCAATCTTATCCGCAAGCAATTAAGTTGCATACAAATTCCAATTCTATCTAAAGATCTAAACTCAATTCAAACGTATTTTTGTACGCAACATCGCTCGTAATAGATTGGTTCGCACGCAACATCGCCCGCACTATTCACGCGTACGTACGCCGCACGCATTGGCGCCAACTTTGGCTGTAACTCGCACTGTCACTTTTCACACGCACTCGTGCTATGTACATTACATATCGACGTAACACTTATCATTATCACATACTGAGATTTATCGTCCATGCTCGATACAGCGCTGAGATACGATGTTAGACCGAGTCATCTGAAATAAAGTTGGTGGAATTATTTAACTGCATGCAGAATGCAGACTCCATTTAAAAACTGCCGCTGAACTGGCTCGGAATAACGTGGTTATATAGGATGTAAGAGAAAGCTTAGCAAATACTAAAATGGATGGAATCTATGATTGGCTACAAGTAAATATTATTATTGATTTTTGTTTAGAATAAATAATTTATGGATAAATTACGTCACACGAATTTCATGATTTTTTGACCCCCTGACAAGAAGGGGGTCACAGCTGGTAACATTTGTAAGACTCCCCCCTCCCTAGCTTGACGTCACATAATTTTCAACTTTTTTTGGGAACTCATTGTCACAACCAAAGTAAAAACGTAAAAAGAGTGCTTGGGACTGAGGAGGTTAAGTTTGTCGTTAATAGTTTATACTCATAACACATTTTGAAATGTGACGTCACGAAACTTATGACCCCTCCCACCCCCTTGTCACACAATGTCACACTTTGTCGACCCCCTCCCCACCCTTTAACGTGTGACGTAATTTATGGATGGTCTCTAATTACAAATGGAGTGTATTTGAATAAAAATTTAATTTAAAATCAGAATATATTAAAAAAACATGAAAAAATAAATCGAATAATCATTTACAATGATGGGTCTGAATTGAGGGTTTTAGTTTTTACTAAGCCATCCGTCATACCCTGTATAAGCTGAGTTTCTGTAAATTCGAGTTTGTTGAGTTCTAAGTGAACTTGTGACAACCTCGACCACATCTTCTGATTACAAATTTCTGATTACATAACTGACAAGCAGCCATGGGAATGAACTGCTCAGCTCTAGAGTTATTTCAGACTTAGTTAAAATTAGAAAATAAGAAAATTTGTAATGCGATTAAAAAGAGCACCTCAGAGTTTCTTGCCTGTTCTTCTCTGGGGAAGACTGCACCTTTGCGAATAGGTGTAGAGTCAGTAGGGTCAATAGAACGAATGCGTATGTATGTATTTAAATCCTTTAATGTTTGTTTGTATGTATTTCATGTAATCTTGACTTGTTTTAAGTGGCATCCTGAATGTCCTATAAAATGATTTTTTCTATTCTATTCTATCATCTTCGCTCCAAAACAGATTTGTGTTAGAAAAAAAAACACAAATACTATGACATGGTTTCAATCAAAAGGCGCTGTTGGTACACAAGCGACGTGGCCCAGCGACGCAGCGATCAAAGCAACGTAAAATGAATCTAAAAAGCTACGGACCAAAGGTTTTTGTAGTCTTTTTTTTACCATAAGGTCAAAGATGAGGTCGACGATGGAGCGAGTTAACCCAGAAAATGCCTATAAAGGCACTGGTACTCCCACGCACCGACGGAACACAGCAAGCTGTTTGGCGTCGGATTTCGGTAGGAGGGTGGTCGCAAACCAGACGGCCCTTTACAGAGTCTACCACACCGCATGAGACCATAGGACGACACCTCAGATTCAGAAAAAAATGAAGTGTCGTTGCCTGGGATGGATTACTAGGAGGCAGGTCTCATTTGTGTTTCCTTAGTCGCCTCTTTCGACACCCACGGAAAAAGATGGGGTGGTGTTATTCTCAACCGATCACCACACGGTCTGTCACTCTGTCTTCAGGCGACGGATCCACAGATTAGGTATCGTGCTTCTATTTTCGACAAAATAACCTTTGCTACGTAGATATTAAGATTCATTTTACGTTGCTTCGATCGCCGTGTCGCCACTACGTCCTATTTAGTTCCAGACTTAAGCCTACATTAATGCCACTGTAATCTTATCATTATCAGTTCACCAGTTTTAAACAAAAAGATAAGATAAAAAGCGATCTCTTACAGATAGTAAATAAAACACTTACCATGGTACCACCACTTTGTTTTCTTCGGATTTTTGTTGCAAGTTTTAACGTAAAACGAATTATCCGGTGGCCGTTTCTGGAATTAAGAATGAAAAATTAAAATAAAACGACCAATACTCAAACTAAGATAGTATTTTTTTTTAATGAATATTTTTTGATGAATATTTTTTTTTGATGAAAAATACGTCGAGTTTAGTTTAAATGTTGTCGATTGACTACAGTCGTTAAAACAAGTCAGAGGCCATTGTGCCGTTTGAAAACTCTGACACCAGGGTTAGTCAAGTTCGCCATACACTTGACTATACCTACACGATAAGAAGTTTGAATTTTGGAAAACAAAACTATTTTTGAAGAGTAATCGGATTTTAATAATTGCATCTCAGATTTTAACGAACAAATTTCAAAGTTCGACGAATAAATCGACATTTATAGAATAAATCTTAATTTTTTTCACAAATACATCTGATATTTCGAGAAATGTCTATATAGGTACATTTTAGCGAAAACATCTCATATTTCGACGATTATATATCACATTTTGACGAATACATATCTGATTTCGACGAATACATCTAAGTTTTCGATAAATATATCTAAGATTTTGACGAATTCATTTCAGATTTCGACAAATAGTTCTCAGATATAGACGAATACATCTCTCATTTTGACAAATAACAGTAGTATCTTACCTTCTCTTTACAGCTACTGAGCATAGACACGATGGACAGACAGAATGACTGCACGGAGAGCGCAGGCGACCAGTCGTCCGTGAGTATAGACAAACAGATGTGTCCGTTTGAGAGTAAGGGAGATAGGTGAATGCCAGAAAGAAAGATTGCAGCCGAAGAGTTTTGTTTCATTTAAAAATTGGATGTATTCTATTTATCGTTAAGTACGACTTTCTTTTTGCACGTATTTCAACTATACATATAGATTTCAACGAATACATCTCAGATTTCGAAGAATACAACTCAGATTTTGACGAATACAACTCAGATTTTGACGAATACATATCAGATTTCGACGAATACATATCTGATTTCCGCGAATACACGTGATTTCGACGAATACATCTCATATCTCGACCAATACATCTCAGATTTTGTCAAATAACAGTAGTACCTTACCTTCTCTTTACAGCTACTGAGCATAGACACGATGGACAGACAGACGGACTGCACGGAGAGCGCAGGGGACCAGTCGTCCGTCAGTATGGACAAACAGATGTGTCCGTTTGAGTATACGTGAGGGTGAACCGGGATGTTGTTGCCTATAAATGTCACCTGGAAAAGAAGATAATTAATTTTGAAACGCGTTTCTTTAAGAAGCTTCTTAAAGAATATTAGTATAACCCGTACATTTATTATACAGGTTGTAAAGGACTGCTTAGCAAATACTTAAATGATGGAATTTACCCATAAATATCATTAGCTATAAGTAATTATTTTTTCCCGGAAACGTCATGTTAAGGAGTTTTCATTATTCACTACTTTGGCGCTACACAGCGTATCGCGAAACCGCGCCCCGCGCGCGATCCCCCCGCGCCGTGCTGCTATCGGAGTGCGATGTAAATTGCTGGTTTTCGTGTTTTACGTTGTTGTGATGGTTTTTTTATTGCAAAATAGTATATATTTGATTAAATAATAAAAAATGTAAGCAGAAAATATTAAAAAACATAAAAAAATATTAAATTTTCGAGAGAAAAATTCCACTGGAAAATCATTCAGAATGATTGTCTGAGTCCAGTGTTTCAGTTTTTGTTAAGCTGTCTTTTACACCCTGTATGTATGAAAATGACTTCCTATTTTTTTTTCTCATTTGATTTTTTTATCACTACTTTTGTGCTACTTCCGGTTTTCTTGTGTTTTCCTTTCGCATTGGGTTGCCTGGAAGAGATCGCTGTTTAAAGATAAGGCCGGCTTGCACACTTTTGGTTGTGAGTTTGTATTTGATGTTTTGTCTTACCTTTTCAAATATGCAATAAAGTATTTGTCTATCTACCTATCTATCTTTTTCGCGCATAAAAAAGATAGATAGGTTTCGGTCAAACTAAGTTTTTTCATTCTTCCACTATGCAACCTATATGGTATTGTATTATTTTAACTCCCGACGCAAAAAAAGAGTGTTATATTATAACTTTAACATGTGTATCTCTATATCGGTCTCTGGCATCGTAGCTCCTAAGCGGATGGACTGATTTTGATGCGGTTTTTTTGTTTGAAAGCTGATTGAGATGGTTCTTAGCTGCATTTATTAAAATTGGTTCAGCAGTTTAAAAGTTACAAGATTTTTACTGAATGTCAGAATCATTTACAAAAACATAACACGACCGGAAATCATTTGTGGAAGACTGCACCTTTGCGTATAGGCGCACTGTTAAAAGTGTTAATGTAATTCACTATTTTGACGTATTTTTATCAGCATTATGTATGTTCTGTTTGTTTGCATTGAATAGGCTCCGAAACTACTGTACCGATTTGAAAAATTATTTAGAATCCTACATTATCCCGATTAACATAGGCTACATAATTTTCCCAAATTCCCACGGGAACGAAGCTAGTATGAAATAAAGCTATTTTTGACTTTGACTTGCGGAACTATGGATAAAGGGATATTTGTGTTGGTCGAGAATCAAACCCGCAACCCTCAGATCACGCAAGGTCAAATATATCAACATACCTATTCTATTTGCAAAGAGTTCCATGAGTGAGCCTAAGTGTTGTTAAAGAAAATTAACAAGCCTATGATAAATGATGTCAGAGGCCACTGAATCAAGTTGCTACTCAGATGCACTCTATGCTATGGAGATAAAGACGGTTTTGCAAAAAAATGAGGTGCTGTGATGGGTGGGCTCTGTAATTATTATGATCTATTTTTACTCGTAGGTAAAATACAGAGTGATTTCTTTATCAC
The DNA here is from genome assembly GCA_949987775.1 of Aproaerema taeniolella. Classification (NCBI taxonomy): domain Eukaryota; kingdom Metazoa; phylum Arthropoda; class Insecta; order Lepidoptera; family Gelechiidae; genus Aproaerema; species Aproaerema taeniolella. The sequence goes on along the minus strand of OX465258.1, from coordinate 17,476,153 downwards.
CATCCAAATTTTGTTACGGTGTCAGTAACGTTGATAGAACGTAAATAAGGAGGGAAAAAAAAATTTTTAACGAAATTTTCTGAATTTTTACAAAATGAATTTTGTAAAACGCAGGAACACGAGTGTCTAAAATTGTGTTGAAGAGTACTATTACCAAGTTTCAAGTCAAATGGACGATGTTATTTTTTTTTTCCATACAAACATTTTGAATTATTTTCCTGCTTTAGACGATCTAGCTTGAAATATTTATATGAAAAGGAAAAACAAAAAATACGGGTCTGTTTAATTTTTATAAAGTTTACGTACAAAAAGTTTGAAAGGTGATAAAAAATCTTCCTGTATTACAAATATAGGACTTATCGCTCCGGAATAGGGTAGATTTTTGAAAACCTTTTAAATAGCTTGGTATAAATAGTTTTCTAATAAGTGTATTTAACAGTGCCGTCACAGTTCAGTATCAGTACCGCCATCGGTCCTACGTGTGGTGATCGGTTGAGATTAACACCACCCCATCTCTTTCCGTGGCTGTCGTAAGAGGTGACTAAGGAAACAAAAATAAGACCTGCTCCTAGTAATCCATCTTAGGCAACGACACCTCAGTTTGTTTTCAATCTGAGCTGGCGTCTTATGGTCTCATGCGGTGTGGTAGGCTCTGTAAAGGGTCGTCTGGTTCGCGACCACCCTCCTACCGAATTCCGACGCCAAACAGCTTGCTGTGTTCCGTCGGTGCGTGGGAGTACCAGTGCCTTAATTAGCATTTTCTGGGTTAACTCGCTCCATTGTCGACCTCATCTATGAACTTGGTTAAGATTGGGGTCAAGAGTTAACCCATCTCATAATAAAAAAAAAATTTTTTTTTTTTAATAATACATACATGCAAAATTGTTTGACATGTGTATCTGTCTGTGGCATGGTAGTTCTTACACAAATGTACCGATTTTGATGCAGTTTTTTTTAAAGCTGATTTGATGGAAGTGGTTTTTATCCAATTTTATCAAAATAGAGGACGAAACGAGGTATACAGGGCTTTAGGTATCTCTCTTTCAAACTCTCTTTCTTTCCCAAGGAACATTAATCAAAATACGAAAAACAAATTTTGAGTTCCCATACAAACTTCATCAGCATATACTTAGCGCATTTTGTATGGGAGATCAAAATTTTTTTTTCGCATTTTGACCTATGTTCCTTAAGTTGTTCAGTTTCATGGACTGATTAACCACCCGTGAGGTTGAAAGAGAGATATATAAAGCTCGGTATATGACAAAATTATGCTAAACCCTAGATCGTGTATGGTCAAGCACTAGAAATATCCAGAAGTTCTAGACTTACCTCAGGGGAATCAAAGGGGTACTTATTTGTGAATTTGAACTGCAATACGAATTTTTCGCCTTCATATAGTGTGCCCGGCACACCTTCCATGTGAACTGTCCACCTGAAGACAAAAATAAATAAAAAAATAAACGCCACACACTAAAGCAGTGATAGCCCAGTTGGTAATGAGCCAGCCTTGTAATCGGAAAGTTGCGGGTTGAAATCCTCGTGCGGGCCTGTACCACTAAATTCGTCTTTTAGTATTTATGTACAGATTTCTAATTATCACTTGCTCAACGGTGAAGGAAAACACCGTGATGAAACCCGCCCGTCCAAGAAAATTCATTTTCGAAAGACGAGCGGTCCACCAACCCGCATTGGGCCAGCGTGGTGGACCATGGCCTAAATTCCCTTCGTGTTTCGAAGGGACGCCCGTGCCCCTCAGTGGGGACGTATATGGGCTGGTAAAAAAAAAAACTCAAAGGCCCACACTAAGATTTCCCTTGTGTCGTGGGACCCATGAAACATATACAAAGATAGACACGAACATTCATTAAATATTCATTCATTCATTCACGTTTATGAATTATCATGTTACAGTCATAGGGGGAAGGATTGGCAATGTGTCATGTCTTCTTCTTATCGTGTAGGTTTAGTCAAGTGTGTGGAAAACTTGGCTAATCCTGGGGTCAGAGTTTTCAAACTGCGCAATCGACAACAGCCGGGACCGACAGCTTAACGTGCCCTCCGAAGCACGGAAAAGCTCGTGATGAAATACTACTTTAGTCACCCGTCAGGTTCCCTGTCTCTGTGTACGTTGCTTAACCTTACTGATCGGTTTAGCGAGCGCCAATGGGCTACAAGCGCTTCATGTGACAATACGCATTAAAGATATACGAAAAAAAATTGTATGACGTAAGGCCTAGGGTTGTAAATAGAAAAAAAAAATTTTTTTTCAAATTTATGAAAAAAAACATGAAAAAAAAACATGACCCCTTGTTTTTTTTTCTCTAAATATGTTTTTTTTTTCAGGGAAACAATAAATATTTAATAATTATGGTTTTATTCAAACTTTTACTAAAACAAACTCTTGCTGTAGTATTAGCCGTCAAACTTAACGTCAAGCTGGCACACACACACCGACAACAGTCTTTCTGCCATACTCAGAGACGTCAATTAAAGTTAAGAAGTAATTGAATGTCATGCTATCCTTGTTTATATCAACAAGAGTGAAAGAGACAACATCAGAGTTTAAAAGTACTTAACTTTAATTGACGTCTCTGAGTACGGCAGTTTATCTCCTAAACTAAAGAAGAAGAATTTATTTCTTTTTTACAGTAATTAGGCAGAATTTATACACTAATGGAACGAATTAGGTACTGATAGGTTCAAACTAACCGTGTGGTGATCGGTTGAGAATAACACCACCCCATCTCTTTCCATGGGTGTCGTAAGAGGCGACTAAGGAAACTCAAATGAGACCTGCCTCCTAGTAATCCATCCCAGGCAACGACACTTCATTTTTTCTGAATCTGAGGTGTCGTCCTATGGTCTCATGCGGTGTGGTAGGCTCTGTAAAGGGCCGTCTGGTTCGCGACCACCCTCCTACCGAAGTCCGACGCCAAACAGCTTGCTGTGTTCCGTCGGTGCGTGGGAGTACCAGTGCCTTTATAGGCATTTTCTGGGTTAACTCGCTCCATCGTCGACCTCATCTTTGACCTTATGGTCAAGATTGAGGTCAAGAGTTAACCCATCTTATAATAAAAAAATAATAAAAAACTAATATTCAAAAACCAAAAATTCCGACTTGTGTACGCTAACTCTATGCTCTCACAATTCCCTCTTGCGTAACTTAGCTTGTTTGGGAAATTCCCGTGCGTAAACGTAAACTTCAGTCAGTGTTGTTAATATTTCCATAAACATTAGTTCTATTTATCCAGAAAAATAGATAAGTTTAAAATTAAAAAATAAACTCTAAAACAAACATATTAAAACGTTAACTGCCTTGCAAATTCACATTCTGTACCTACTTGTTCCAGAAAAAAAACTGTTTTTTTTCACGGTTTTTTTAAATGTTTTTTTTTCAAGTTTTTGCAACACTGGTAAGGCCGTCCTTGTAAGATTATGTTAAAAACTTATCAGGGTTCTAGGGGCCGCTTCTGTCTGCCTTAACGTGATAATTTCAAAAACTACTGAACTGATTTTCATACAGTTTTTACCAATGGACGGAGTCATTCGAGAGCTAGGTTTATGCGTATAATTTTTTCCCAAAACTCCCACGGGAACGAAGTCCCGCAAGCTTCAGATAATTTGACTAGATCGTTACCAAAGAACTATCAGGGCAGTCAACAAACAATAATTAACATTCATTAATTATACATTTGACTAGTGTAGAAAATGTTTATTAATAAAACATTTGCAACTCAATCCTTGTACGGACGGCCGCAACTCAGGTTACCACACGCGTGCACTCTGTGCTGTTGTGATAAGAGCGGTTTTGCAATGAAAATGGAGTAACCTAATGCGCTGGCCTCTGTACACTCGGCTGCACATCAGGCTATACCTGTTGACCTTCACGTCGCCCATATCTCGCTTGTAATAGCACCCCCGGCTTTCGTTCTGAAAATGGGTAGGTAACCTGATTTGCTGCTGTCTGTACTACATTAAATTATTATTTTGCTTACTTACAATTTATATTACACAATACTTAGAACCAGTCATAATAACAATGGAACGAAACAATACAGTACTTTTTTTTAAATCGTTAAATTGAAAGGAATTAAATAGAATCTGTAAGAATATTCTTGTTATGGTAGATTCAAGGTTTGAAAAAGTACTTACTAAATTGATGTCGTGATTTTATTTTCATTGTGTGCTATTAAAAGAATGCTATTTTCATTTCCTTTTTTACTATAAAAACCTAGTCAAAGAGTATTTTTTTTATCAACCCATATACAGACCGTATATATACATATAGGTGCACTGGCCTCCCTAGTCAATTTGATTTTTCGTATTTGACTTTTTCGTAATTTATTATTTATTTTAAGATTTGTATAAATCAGCAACCCAAAAATTACTCATTTTTAACCCCCGACAAAAAAGAGGCGTGTGTATCTTTGTGTCTTTTTATGCTTATGTCTGTGTATCTGTCTCTTTCTGTGGCATCGTAGCTCCGAAAGAATGGACCGATTTCGATGCGTTTTTTGTTTGAAACAACAAAAAAAAGTGTGGCGCGAACTTGGCTAACCCTGGTGTCAGAGTTTTTAAACCGTACAATGGCATCTGACTTGGTTTTAACGACTGTACCTAGTCAATCGACAACAGCCGAGACCGACAGCTTAACGTGCCCTCCGAAGCACGGTAAATTACCACTGTGGTCACAGGTTTCCTGCCCCTGTGTACGTTGCTTAACCTCACTGATCGGTTGAGATCAGCGAGCGCCACTGGGCTACCAGCGCTTCGATAGTTTCCTAACTTCTTACCAGGGTTCGAAATTATCAAGATAATTACGCTTCTTGATAATTATCGGATAGTTATCGGATAATTATCACCAGTGTAAAAAATTCATTTGTTATATTGGTTTATAACAAATTGTAACAAACCATTATTAAAAACAAATATATATTTTTATTATTATTTAATATCGAACACAAATCAAGTACTTAATCAACATGAATCAAAGGTATATTAAATTAAAATTAGTTTATGTCAGATTAGACATCCTTCTAATATCTTAATTTTATACTAATATTACTAGCATCCTAACGAAGTCCCGGGTAGGGTAGAAAAGCTAGTCGTAAATAAATTAACTTAGATTGACCAAAGAAGCCAAAGGAATATCTTCATCCGATGATGATTCTATTTCCATTGGCTTTGTTGCTTGTTATTATCAATCGATAATTATCCATCTGTTATTATCACGCTAATTATCATGATAATTATCCGTGATAATTATCCTTTCGAACCCTGCTTCTTACTGAAGCTGAAAAACAGCGCTGCACGGATCCACGTTTCCACTGCAGCACAAGCTGAGCTTGTTCCCTTTTTCACAGTATTATTTAAACTAACTTATATTTTATTTATTTATTTTATTTACTGTTTATTGTACACAATATACATACAAAAATAAACATACAAGAGAGAGACGACACAACAGGCACTGCTTATTTCTAGGTAGAAATTTCTTACAGCAGACCTAACAAGAGAGATTGGCCGAAGTGAGGCGAGTATGACGTGCACAATAACGTGAAAAAGAAAAAAACAGAAAATGAAACTAACTATACAATTTAAATTAAATCAAAAAACATACTTTAATACCTAAACAAATAATAAATATCTATAATACATACAAATGCATACATACAAACACATACATATATATCTACACTGGGCGTCAAAAATAAGTAGTACAGTTTTAAAATTGCGATTTCTCCCAAACTATAAAACTTAGACCTTTGAAACAAAAAAGGTTAAAAAGAAAATTTAATCTTATTCAATAAAAACTTCATGCATTATAAGAACTTATAATGCTTGACTTTAAAAAAAACGAATAAATAAAAACACTTTTTTTAAACTGTTGAAAGGTGTTGTCTTACTTAGGATTTTTGTGTTTGACACATTCGCTGCTGATAAAGCAATTGTAATTGAAAAGCATAGGTATCTTCAGAGAGTAAATTTGACTAATCATGCCTCTTTCACCAGAAGAATGTGCAAGAATCTAGCTTTTCTCGAAGTGGGCATCAGTATGCGTCGTACTGCAAGGAGGGTGGGTGTAACTTTAAGAACGGTTCAGCGAGTAAAGCAAAGGTACGAAGAGACTGGAAACCATCTAAGGAGACGAGGTAATGGCAGACCCAGGTGCACAAGTACCCGAGAAGATCGCTTTATTGTTTCCACTGTGTTAAGAAATCGACACCTTAATGCAGTTGAGGTTCAGCAACAGCTTCTTCGGACCCGAACAGACTACATCAGTGAGAGTACAGTGAGAAGAAGACTTGCTGAAGCTAACCTGAAGCCTCTAAGACCAGCAAATGGCCCCAAACTTGAGACAGAGCATCGCGTAGCAAGACTACGCTACGCCCGTCAACACGTACAATGGGGCGAAGAAGAATGGGCTAGAGTTTTATTCACAGATGAGTCTCGATTCTCTTTATACACTTCAGATGGACGGCGGAGAGTCTACAGACGACCCGGTGAGCGATACATTCAAGCTTGTATCTCGGAAAGAGTCCAATATGGCGGGGGCTCTGTACACGTATGGGCTGGTATCTCTTCAGAGAGTCGCACAGAGCTTGTGGTAATAGAAAATGGGACTTTGACTGGTGAAAGATATGCCTCGGAGATCCTCAACGAGTATGCAGGGCCATATTTAATAAATATGGGTGATGGAGCCATCCTAATGCATGATAACGCCCGGCCACACACTGCTCACCACGTACAAGAGTACATTCAGGAGGTTGGCATCAACTTGATGGCTTGGCCATCGAGAAGCCCAGATCTCAACCCGATTGAACACGCCTGGGATGAGCTTGGGAGGCTAGTCAGAAGGCGCAGTCCACCTCCTGCCACACTCAGGGCTCTAAAACATGCGCTGATAGAAGAATGGGAAAATATTCCCCAACACCGCCTCCGAAACTTAGTGTTCAGCATGCCAAACCGGATCCAAGCTGTAATTAGAGCCCGAGGCGGCAACACAAGTTATTAAATTGTGAAAAAGTTCCAAAACGTGAAAATTAAGTGGTTGACATATCGTTAAAAATTGATACTTTTTAGTATTTATCTTAATTTTAAGTTTGAAACTTTATTCATGCCAAATAAAATATAACTTTAATAAACTTCGTTAAGTTTACTATAAACTGCTTTTTATTTCATAAATGTAACTACTATAGTTTAGGAGTAATTGCAATTTGAAAAGTGTACTACTTATTTTTGACGCCCAGTGTATATAAATATATACATAACTACACACACGGTTAACTAAGGGAGAGGTAGATTTTGTGACAATAAACGATTTTTTTTAAAAAATTTTTTTAATCATGGCATATTTATACCGTGTGGTGATCGGTTGAGAATAACACCACCCCGTCTCTTTCCGTGGGTGTCGTAAGAGGCGACTAAGGAAACGCAAATGATTTAATCTTTTTTATATTTTCTTTGTATTTATACTGCTATATACGAATCTTCTTTGAAATATATTTTCATGCATTAACACAAATGAGACCTGCCTCCTAGTAATCCATCCCAGGCAACGACACTTCATTTTTTTTCTGAATCTGAGGTGTCGTCCTATGGTCTCATGCGGTGTGGTAGGCTCTGTTAAGGGCCGTCTGGTTCGCGACCACCCTCCTACCGAGGTCCGACGCCGAACAGCTTGCTGTGTTCCGTCGGTGCGTGGGAGTACCAGTGCCTTTATAGGCATTTTTCTGGGTTGACTCGCTCCATCGTCGACCTCATCTTTGACCTTTATGGTCAGGATTGAGGTCAAGAGTTAACCCATCTTATAATAATAATAAAAATATTTTTTTGGCCCAGTATACTGGTTGTGATGAAGGACTAAAAAATCTTTATAGTCAACTGGTTGCGAAACACAGTTGCGATGGCGGCCGAAAGCTATTTAGCCATATCAATGGCATTTGTCAGTAGCGACCATTTTCTAACAATTCGTAGCGCATACTATAAATAAAACATAATCAGAAGGCCAATTCCGAATGCAGTCGATACACGCGTGATATAACCAGCGTAAACCTTTACATAATAACGCAGTACGAATCGGCGTGACTGCTAATGAAATTTCTCTATTGGGTTTTAGTTTTGCTGGCGAATACTTTAGAAGTCAATCTTAACAGCTATTGCAATATTTTTTTTATTTTATTAATTAGATCACCAACAGAGTTAACAACAACCCTTAAAACTACATAAATACAATTTTGAAACTAGCTTGATTGCAATAATGCCAGTAACAGGGATTTGTTAAATTTAAATGATTTAAAATAAAAATAAAAAGGATGTTAAAATAAATAAATAAAATACAAAAAATATAGTAAAATTCTCAAAAAAAAAACATTGCATTTAAAGAGAACCAGGTTACGTCGAGTTGGGTTATGAAATCGAAAATACAGTTGCAGGCAGAGATTTTCATTTTTTATTTATTTGTTTTTAAACGATTTGAAAATCGTTTTATGGAGGACTTGAAAAGTTAGCTTTCATTGCTGAGTTTTAAAATTGGTTCAGTATTAGTATAGAAAATCTGTGTATAGATGAAGTACGAATACAAAGGAATAGCGCAAGAATGTATTTAAGATTTTAACAGACTTCAAAAACAACAAAAATATAGTTTCTTGCCTATTCTTCTCTGGGGAGGATTGCACCTTTGCGAATAGGCGTAGAGTCAGTAGGGTCAAAAGAACGGATACGTATGTATGTATTTAAATCCTTTCATGTATGTTTATATGTATTTTTGACATATTTTAAGTAAAATCCTGGATGTTCTACGAAATAAATATATTTTTGAATTTTGAATTTTTTTAAATTTTTAAAAATTTAAATTTAAAATTTTTTTAAGTAATCAAAAAGGTCAGAAGATAAATAGGTAACGCAAATCTGTACCAGCTTGAAGTCGTTTATAAAAGGTCTAGGCTGCTAACCTGTACATATTTAAATAATTTATTTTAAGATGCACTTTCGACCTTAACACAACTATTGTATTTCAAGAATGCACGCGTGATAGGGCTTTAACTTGATGAGTTAAGGTTGAATCTTGCTTGTATTATAAACACTCAAAGGAGTTAATAAGTGGATCTACAAAGTAAGAACTACGTTCTTTTTCCTTGCAATTTTACGACGAACATTTTCCAAAATGTTACTTTAGATTAGCTCAGTTTTTAAAAAGCATACATACATAAGCTCACGCCTTTGTCCCATTCGGGTAGGCAGAGACCACAGCACAACACGCAGATAAGTATGGGAAATTTGGCAAAGTAAAGTTATTTTAGGAAGTCACCGGTTTATTTCTAATAATATGTATGTTATTGCACTTAGATTACATGGAATACAAAAAAAGAAAAAGTTTACAAAGGCGAACTTATCACTAAATAACAGTGATCTCTTGAGCCAGCCTGGTGCAGTAAGAGAAATTGTATTAAAAAAGATTTCAAAGTTTTTTCAGCCTGTTTTTTAATGATAATGTTTCTTGCCTTCTAGTCAGACGGTTTTGGGTTTTTTTCGATGGACGTGAGTCTTATTTTTATGTAGGAATCAATTATATTGGTGTGTAGAAATCTTTGGGCCTTTGAACATCTAGCAATGTTTATTACTTCGGCCGCACGGAATTCGGTTATACCAAAGGAACTCTTTAAAATGTTGGGATAAAGTGTAGCCTATGTCCCTCCAGGTACATTAAACTATATCTATGGGATTTAGTTTAAGTTAGTTAGCGAGACTTAGGGGCTGAAACCTATAGGAAATTCAAATTTTTCTTATTGAATTTCGTGGGTGTATTCATATCCTAAATTTTCGCTTAATAATTTAAAGAAACAAAAAATAAAAATCATCAAAATCATTTGGGTAGTTAGGGGCCATTCATTTGTTACGTAAGACTATTTTCGTTAGTTTTTGACCCCTTCCCCTTTAGTTTTGGCTAGTTTTATTATAAGAAAAAAATATACTAAAATTATAATAAAATAATAAATTTTAACTTTGCGCATTTTTGTGATCTTACGTAAGAACTATCGAGACTCCCACCCCCTTGTAAGAAAAAATAAGACATGGTCGACCCCCCTCCTCCCCTAAATCATCTTACGTAATAAATGAATGGCCCCCTAAGACTTGCAGATGTAACAAACAGAGAAAAGTTGTTTTCGCATTATAATGTTAGTATAGATTTTCCATTGCGAAAAAAGTAGAACAGAATTTACCTTGACCAAACAACATTTTGCCTTTGCACATTGCATAATTTCATAAGATCTAAAACAAGTGTTATGACATAATACATAGAACAAGTCAAGCAACTAGATAAACTAGCTTAAAACCTGTTTTAAAGGAGGTGGGTACTTGACATTTAACCTCTATTTTTTAGTGTAAAAATATTTGTAAAAACTAAAAAAATTTATTCACCTTGACATATTTGGCTTTATTCTGACAATTTAGCTAGGTACATTTGATTTTATTTTGAGTTTCTATAGGCCTGCCTTTTTTTTAGGCGATGTTGTCAGATAATTGGCTAGTTCTTAGCAAAGCGATCAATTTTGTTGTGCCGTCCTTTCCTAAGGTAACCTCCTCTGTTGAGATTGTTGCTATTTTGCTCTGTTGCGCTATGGAATGGAATTTTCTGCCTGTTTCTGTATTTACGCGCTCATATAACCTGAGTCTCTTAAAAGTTCGAGTGAATAGGCATCTTCTGGGTTAGGTTGCTACATCCTCGACCACACAAACCCATTCGTTATATATAAAAAAAGTCTTTGTTTTATAATCACCCCAGTGTGGTTCAAATGTCAATCGAAATAGTGAAACATAGTAATTAGGTACATTTTAGTTATCTCTGCTACCTACTTGACTATAACCTGGTTTTAAAAACTCCTATCAGTCAATAACCTAGTTCAAGTGCTTATCAGAAAAATACTTGGTTGCATATGTTTTTTTAAAATGATGTAGAGCTAATTTAATTAAAATATGACACATGATGTTGGAGGACATATATTCATTTCAAAATTTTAAAACCGAAAGATTTTTTTTGCTACCTACCATCATTTTGATGGTACCTACTTATTTGAAAACATAGTCTCACTGGCAGCATACATTTTTTAAATAAGAATCCAAATGGCACATTAATTTTTCGCTTGATATGTGATCCTTAACATGTTAAACTTGTTAGAAAACTAGACAAATTACCAATAAGTTTATTTTTTATCCCAATTGATATTCATAATACAACAAATTCAGGTTTAGGTTTTAATAATAACATTTCAGCACATTAATCAGGCATAGCTGCATAGCTACAAGACTCTAGTGGCTAAATTTTTTGGTAAATTGAATGTATAAAAGTAAAAAAAGGCGTTTTATTACTTATTCATGACGAAAAAACAGAAAGTTACCATTAGTTGTAAGGAGGCGGATAATAGTGAAAAATTGAAATTTACTCACAGTGTTAGATTTTGGCTGGCCTGATCTCCGTCTACGGTGACTCCCGGCGGTGGCTCTTTCATGAGGGACATCAGTTCTTTTTGTAGTCTCCGCTAAAACAACCATAACAAGTCATCAAGAAAAGGAAAATACTATCCAACATATTAGTTCAAAGTTTACAAGATACACAGCGCTAATCGATAATTTGAGGGATTAACGTTATTACTTGAAAAACAGATTTATTTATTATCGACAAAATCAAAGTATTTGGACAACACAACAATAGAAAATATGACGAAAATGTTTCAGAAAACTGTCACAATAACGCATCAACAAATTATGGAAAAACTTAGCCCGTACCATGGTAGTGATACAATTTTTCATTTCTAAATGAATAGGATAAGCGTAAAGCAATAAAAGAGAGGTGAAACTCGTAGAAAAACGTATCATTTGAATTATTTTTACCAACCTCAGACGGGGACATAGCGGCCATTTGCAATCCAATTTAGACGTTTGGTGTTGCCATTTCAAATTATTGTTTATTTACGTTTTTAGTTTCACCAAACAACACCATAGATGTCGCTATGATACAAGAAAACCGTTGCGTGTATAAAAAGTTTTAGTTTGACATCTGAAAAATTGCGTTTTTTATTTTTGATGTTGGCTCTCATTATATTTAATTACAAGGTGAAAGAGTTGACCAAATGTATAGCGACATCTCTCTTTTACTTTTCATTTCACGTTTTTTCACATCTGTACAGCAAACACGTACAAAATATTTTTGTGTTGGGTTTTTTCGTGAGAAAATTAAATATCACATAAATACGGTGATGGAAATTGCAAAAGCAGCAGTTAAATTGCATGTGTACCTTATTAAAAGCGAGTGTTTTGCCAGCGATCCCGTTTAATTGACCGTAATTGATTGTTTACCTTGGTGGAACTCTCAGTTTGAACTGCCGGTATGGGGTCCCACCCAAAGAAATCCTCAGCCGAATGGTTTATAGACCAGTTGAACGTGGAAAATGCCAAATTGCTTGCGTTTGTACTGGTGATTGGGTTTATTGGTTATCATGGAATTCTTCATCTTCGCTATGGTAAGTTAGAAAAATTTTGTATTCTTCGGCTTTTGGGACGCACTTAGAAGGCTGCCTGGCAATTTCATAAGATCCTGACATGACCCAGCGACCGATATCTCTAAACGTTACACTATCTAATGCTAGTTTCTTTGAAAGTATTTGGGCTAGGCAGTGAGAAGTGTATCAGGTACTTTTAAACAATCAACTAGTATACTTATAAAAAGAACTAGCTTTCCACTCGGGACTTTGTTCCTTTGGGAATTGGAAAACTAAGTTTTAATCCAGTTATTTAATTAAAATTGGTCCAGCCATCTTGAGCGTAAAGACGTAACAAACTTACAAAAACACACTCGCAAGATTTTGCCTTTATCATATTAGTGTCATGATAAACGCTAAACACTCAAAGCCCCACCACACTAAGGTTTTCCCTTGTGTCGTGGGACCTTTTGAACACACATAAATACATACACGAACTCCCATGGCCTAAGAACAAACATCTGCTCTTTAAACAAATATTTGATAGAGAATACTGGAAATTCACTTCTATTTTTAACCTGCCGAATGACTATAGTTTCACAACGGTAAGCCAAGCCATTTGGTGGTTAGAAAACTGCACACCAGGGTTAGTCAAGTTCATCACACAATCGACTAAGCTTAATATCTACTAGGGGACTTCAATTTTATTTTTAAAAGAATAGAAAATAAGTACAGCTTCTTTCAGGTCCTGATTCCTGTACTTGGTTGCTCACATCAGGAAGGTACAAAGGTGATCATGAATGGCAGCCTTATGGCTGCATGCTTCATAGATATTCAAAAACGTAAGTTTAAAAAATAAATATAAGCACCAGCACCCATAACAGCATACCTTTGAGTCACAAATTCAGCTGATTTTTTTATCATGAGAAGGGTCAACTCTTGTAATTGATTATTCAATAAAAAAAATGAACCCGTCGCATGCTTCTTTACTCCGCGTGCAATACAAATCTCGCACACCATGTGTTCAAGAAGCATGCGAAGGTTTAAACCACTGTGTACAAACAGCAGTATGTCGAATTACCCATTTGCCCTATGAGAGCAGATGCTATTACGAGCGAGATAAAAGTGACATTAAGGTCAACATGTATAACCTGATGTGCTGTCGTTTGTATAATAAAGTTTATATTTTAAAGTTTTGGCTTTTTTTTGCCTTTGAAGAGAAATATTACTATTTGTGTTTATAAATCTTTATGAGAAAACAAAAAACCTTGTTACATAAAATAAATACTAATTAACTAGATATAGGTCCCTAGGGATACATTCAAAGACTCATCCATAAATGTTCAATATCAAACAAAATAATTACGAGGTGTTGGAGTGAGCCCAAACCTTTTTTTTTACATTTTTGAAATTTTTTTGAAAATTTTTTTAGTGATGCTCGTCGGTGCCTCAGATATTTGGCATTTTGGGGCAAATATAACAGTTTTGCCTTCATTGGTGACTCCAGAGTTGAACAGTTGTATGAATATTTCATAGGTAAGGGTCAATATTCAATCAAGCATCTTACCAATCATTTAGGTGTAAAATTTTTGGTAACACTGATCTATATTTTTTTTAAATCTAATGTCTTATAATTTGGTCTAAATGTTGTATAACTTTGTCTTTATGTCGTATAACATTTGGTCATCCATAAAGGTGCATCACTCATATTGCTTATCCCCACTGATCGATTTTAAAAGGTAGCCCTACTGGGTGTCCACTGTCCAGTTACATAAGGTGACTTTACCGATTTCTGAACTTTTCAAAAATTTAGACTTTTTTCGATTTATCAACGCTTCACTTAACTAATGGACGTTATTTATGAGTGCTTGCAAATCATTACACCTGTAGATGATTTACTTTATCTATAAATAAGCTCGAAATACTTTAAATTTATTTACAGGTGTACTAAAAACGCGACTAGATTTGGACTCTGCATACACTACTATGGAACACAGAATGCCTAACTATACTTATGTGGACAACAAACTTAGACTTTCAGTTACATTTATATGGAGCAATGACGTTTCCAAAACTATGGTGGAGCAATTCAGGACTTGGTCAGTATTCACAAATAATGATAGATCTAGGTAGATACTGTATTAATCACATTGCATATCTGATAATTCCATTACCATAATTTCTGTCTACAGTCTTAAAGTTTTCGTTTTTTTTCCAGTGGATAAGTAGAACTAAAAAATTTTTGTTTTTGAAATTTGCTATCAGCTATCTTACTGCCGTACTCAGAGACGTCAATTAAAGTTAAGAAGTAATTAAATGTCATGCTATCCTTGTTTATATCAACAAGAGTGAAAAAGACAACATCAGAGTTTAGCAGTTTTATTTATTTATTTATTAAGCCTAAATACCGAGTTGAGAAATTTACTTACATTACTAAAACTGATTAATTTCTTTACTGAGTACTCTGTGTGTACTGGACACATAGGCCTCCTCCAGATTCTTCCAATCTTTTCTGTCCTGGGCGAGTCTGGTCCACAAGGGTCCTGCACACTCAAGAATGTCGTCCAACCATCTTCTTCTTGGACGGCAGTACTCAACTTTAATTGACGTCTCTGAGTATGGCAGTTAGCTATAAAATCAGATGGTGTGTGTATTTAAAGAATTTTAAGGTCCTTAAAACAGAACGTGACGCAGACTTCTTAAGTAGCAGTCGTCTTTGTCATTTTGATAGAGGGAGAAAGAAACAATAATACTTAAGTATAGATCAAGACTTGAGTCCCCTTCTGTAATACGGGCCTTAGAGTGAAATTCCACTGAATATCAGCTCTATATTTAAGAGACTTAACCGTGTGGTGATCGGTTGAGAATAACACCACCCCATCTCTTTCCGTGGGTGTCGTAAGAGGCGACTAAGGAAACACAGATGAGACCTGCCTCCTAGTAATCCATCCCAGGCAACAACACTTGATTTTTTTCTGAATCTGAGGTGTCGTCCTATGGTCTCGTGCGGTGTGGTAGGCTCTGTAAAGGGCCGTCCGGTTCGCGACCACCCTCCTACCGAAGTCCGACGCCAAACAGCTTGCTGTGTTCCATCGGTGTGTGGGAGTACCAGTGCCTTTATAGGCATTTTCTGGGTTAACTCGCTCCATTTTTGACCTCATCTTTGACCTTATGGTCAAGATTGAGGTCAAGAGTTAACCCATCTTATAATTTAAAAAAAAGACTACCTTCTTTTAAGTCTTGTGGTGTTGTCATTCAGTTAGCGTGATTGTAAAAAAAAAAAATATTTGGTAATTTCATTTATTAGATCACCAACAGAGTTAACAACAAAGCTTGAAGTACATTTTTCCGGATTCCCATGATAACGAAGTCCCGGCGGAATGCTATTAATTATAAATGTAGAAGAAGCGAAATAGGTGTTTTAGATCATAAAAAGACTTGTAACATTATTTCACTTTCAGGCAACGATCAGAACGACCACCTTCAGTAATAGTAGCAAGTACAGGACTACAGCTACTAGCAACTAGAAATACAACCGACTTAGTTCTAGAAGAATACAAACGAAATCTAACACGTCTAGTGCAACCCATAGACTCTCTAGCTGCGAGGGACACCAGAGTTCTATGGAAGTTGTTGGAACCGGTCGATACTACTAAACAAAAGGGGAAAAAGATTAGCAACAGTGATATTGACGCATATAATATTGCAGCGATTGAGGTGAGAGGAATAGTCAGAATATTGAATGGTCTTTTTAGCTCAGTTGGTTACTGGCCTGATAGCTCAATGGGTTACTAGTCTGGCAGTTCAGTTGGTTATTGACCTGATGCATCAATGGCTCACTGGCCTAATTAGCTTAGTAGGTGACTGGCCAGTTCGGTTGGTTACTGGCCTAATAGCTCAATGAGTTACTGGCCTGATAGCTCAGTTGGTTATTGGCCTGATAGTTTAGTTGGTTACTGGCCTGATAGCTCAGTTAGTAGTGACCTTGCTAACTGATCTGAATGTTGCGGATTCGATTCCCGATCAGGAAACAGTATTTTCTTTGCAAAACCATGCTTATCTCAACAGTACAGAGCGCACGCATGTGGTAACCTGATGTGCGGTGTTCTGTACAAACCTTGCTTAGAACGAAGGGAGATGGTGCTGCGTGAATTATCCAAGATATTCATCCAATATACAACGTGTTGACAGAAAAGTAAAACTGAGAAAGTAGTTTGTTTATAATCGAGAGTAGAATCGATTACACAATTTTTATATGTTGTTAAATTTAATTTTCTTTATTTGCCGCTTCTAAAAATGTTTGGTTCTACTGCCTAACGCCAGTTGATCTCGACGTACACGCGGTACGCACGTCGCACACGCACGCGGTGAAATATCAATACGAAAGGCATTCATTGATTAGCTTAGTATCTGTCTTCTTCCTATCGTGTAGGTATAGTCAAGTGTGTGGCGAACTTGGCTAACCCTGGTGTCAGAGTTTTCAAACCGCACAATGGCCTCTGACTTGGTTTTAACGACTGTAGACAATCGATAACAGCCGCGACCGACAGCTTAACGTGCCCTCCGAAGCACGGAAACGCTTGTGATAAATTGCCACTTTGGTCACCCATCAGGTTCCCTGCCTCTAAGTACGTTGCTTTACCTCACTGACCGGTTGAGATCAGCGAGCGCCACTGAGCTACGAGCGCTTCGAGTATCTGTCAGAAAGTGCAGGAGACCTATGAGCACGAATATCTTGGAGAGTTTTTTTTCTTAATTTTTTCTCAATGGAAATAGACTTCACCTACAGTAATATTGTTAAGAGGAAAGATTTGAATTTGTGTATTTTTATATGTATTGAATTAATGAATAAACATAAAAATGTAAAGATTAAGTATGTCATGCTCTGGGAGTTCTAAGTAACGCTTTAAACATTCACTAGAAAATTAATTTTGTTATATTTTAGTAAAAGTGTTTCTATCTATGTTTCTTAAATCATATATTTAGGTTGTTTGTGAAACCTGTGTGTAAAGTCTCTTAAGTGTTTATATTTAGCTGTGAAAAACGATGCTGGCTGTACTATGAATCATAGTTATTGTTATTTAGATGAGTAAGTACATATAGTATTTCTGTTTGTTATCCTGAATAAAATAAAATAAAAATAAAATAAAACTGCTGGACCGATTTCAAAAATTCTTTCGCCATTAGGATGCTACATTATCCCTAAGTAACACAGGCCGCATAATTTTCTTGAATTCCCACGGGAACGAAGTCCCGCGCGGAATGCTAGTATAAAATAAATAAGTAGGAGTGTGGACTTTTCACTTATTCCATTAACACCTTGTATTTATTTTTCAGATACTAACGCACAGCGCAGCCAAGATATGGAACTCTCCTCGTCTAGTGGCCCAAGGGGCATCCTCCACCGATGGAACTATGCTAAGTGACACAGCACTGAGGCATTGTGCACAGATATTACTGAACATGTTCTGTAATGACCATATGAACTTCAATGATGGTTCGTGCTGTGCCGCACCAGAGCCTTACACTAGACTACAGATTGTAACGCAGGCATTGTTTTTTGTTTGGTAAGTCAAATTACTTCAGTAAATTTACTTTAATTTTTTTGGTAAGTCAATTTAATTTACTTCCATACATTACTTCCAAACTTTTTGTTTGGTAAGTCCCTTCGTGTTTCGAAGGGAGGCCCGTGCCCCTCGGTGGGGACGTATACGGGCTGTTAAAAAAAGGCAATTCACTTTACAATGGACTGGGACTGAAAGAAAAACTTAGAATGTGCCAGCTACCTTCTCTTCCCAGGTATACAGTAAAAGTCTGTAAATGTTTTGCTGTATCATGGGCGAAAGACTGATCACTTTTCACTATCATGTTTCATCTGATAACCCTCTGATCTGAATTTATGTCAAACATCATTATTTATCACTTGCTCAGCGGTGAAGGAAAACATTGTGACGTCTAAATTCGTTTTTACCAACCCATAGTCCACCACACTGGACCAAATAGGTCCAGTGTGGTGGACTATGGCCTACATCCCTTTCGTGTTTCGTATTTGGGCTGATAAAAAAAAGGCAATTTACAAACTTACGCGTTTGGAAAACAATACATAAGGTTATCGAAATATACACTCAAGTCTATGAACCCTAACGAGGTAGGCAGAGCATCAGGGGTTCTAGTTTGGCATACAGATTTTGTGATCATAAATTTTCTGCTGGGCTAACATAGACATGTGACATAATTTTGTTACGTTGTCGTCCTGTCTGTTCCGTACTCATGCTATGCAATAGAACGAGAGTGCGGAATGAAATACATCCGACAAAATTTTATCACACGTCTATGTTAGACTAGCTTTCCGTCCCGGACTCCGTTTCCGTGCGAATTTGGGAAAATTATGTGGCCTATGTATCAGCTACCTCCATACCAAATTTTATCAAAATTGGTCCAGCCTTTTGAGCGTGAAAGAGTAACAGACATCCATACTATACATCCTTACAAAATTTTACATTTATAATATTAGTATTAAGTAAGATATTCTGAATTACATCCCATTATGGAACCAAAAACGAGGTATTCATATTATAATAATTATTTTTCCAGCGCTTTAATTTCAGCAATGAAAACAATCTGGCGTTGGATTCAAGCGCTCCAAAAACGCATGGGGGGTTATTCCCTAGTCACACAAGAGCCCTCTTTACCGCCCTCCCCAGTTACGGCCCTGGGCAAGCTAGGCATGATCATGGCATATTTCTATCTATGTGATAGGACGAATTTTTTTATGAAAGAGAATAAGTACTACTCAGAGTGGAGTTTCTGGCTGCCCGTGGGGTATGTTTTTGCGCTTGGGTTGTTCTTCACGGATGATTCGAGGTCTAGTCGGTAAGTTTTTTCTTCTACATAAATGAAACAATTAAATGACGGCCGGTTTGGTCGCGTGGTAGTGGTCCTGGGTATGATTTCCAGTCGGGGCAAATATTTGTGTAAGAGCAGATGTTTGTTCTCGGGTCATAGGTGTATACCGGGTATACAGGGTGAAAAAAACAGCCTAGCAAAAACTACTATTCAGACTGTCATCATTCTAAAGGATTTTCCACTGGAATTTTTCTTTGGAAATCTGTGAATTTTTTCATGTCTTTTAATAATTTCCGCTTTAAAATTAAATTATGTATTAGAGTATACTCCATTTTGCAATAAGAACCAATAATAACCGCGTAAAACATGAAAACCAGCAATGTAAGTTGCATTCTTACTGCGGCGCCACGGCAGAGTTGTTGTTTTATACAATGCGAATTGTACTTTCGCGTACAGAGATAAGAGATAATATTTAAAAGTCATTTTTCAATATTTTACTGATAAGGAATTTGGCCAGAAATTTTTTAGCCAACCCACTCGCGATGTTTTTTTTAACATACTTTTTTTAACGGACCTTCAGCCCGTATTACAGAACGCGACTCAGACTCTGATCTATACTTGAGTAGCAGTCGTCTTTGTCATTTTGATAGTGAGAGAAAGAGACAGTCTTTGAGTGTTATAAAAAAAAATATTTAGGCATAAATCACGACTTGTGTCTTCTTCTGTAATATGAGCTTTAGACTATGTTTTGTTGTCGGAAGTTAAAAATATATTTTTTTTTCAGCGTCCTTCACAGAGAACAAACGAACGAATGGAAAGGATGGATGCAGCTAGTCATTTTAGTTTACCAAGTAACAGGCGCAAGCAAAGTATTACCAATATACATGTTAGTTCGAGCCTTAGTGTCATCTTATCTCTTTCTCACTGGCTATGGTCATTTATATTATCTATGGCAAACTGGAGACACGGGATTGGTCAGATATTTCAGAGTGATGTTTCGTCTAAACTTCCTGACGATTGTCTTATGTTTGGCTATGAACCGGCCGTATCAGTTCTACAGTTTCATACCGTTGGTGTCGTTTTGGTATACATTGGTAAGTGTTTTTTTTTTATATCATATGCTTATTATTTTTTAGTTTTAACAACTTCTTGTGCAAAAATTACAACGCCACTACAGGATAGTTTTAGAACTAACAAAGCAAAACTATTTCGTGTTTAGTTTTAAGTATTAAACCTAGACGGCGTTGATTGTCAAGAAACAGGAAAGTACGTTAACATGTGATGCGACAAAATGACATCTATCTATTTATTAAGGAACTACTGAGTACGACGTCGGAAAGTTGTCAGTTTAAAAAATAAATCTTTTTCCATTACAGTTCTTCGTGATCTTCGCCTTGCCTCCTCATATAACCAAATCCTCGGCTCATACCGTTGAAACAAAACCATATCAATATCTCTACATAGCTATAAAGGTCATTGGCCTACTGACCATAGTGACTGTGCTGTATATAAGCGAGGTATATTTTACTTATTTATTAGAAATAAAAAAATAGTTAAGTATTTATTTATTTATTACTAAAAGTCATGTAGATGTTTAAATTAATTCTAATGGGTCATTCTTTATTTTTGTTTTAGTTCACTTACTAAAGATTAATTTTGTTCTATTTTTGTATGCATGAAACCAAACAAATTTCTCCGAAAAACCATAATGTAATTGTGAGTTGTTTAGAAAAAGCGACCTCAAGGGAAAATAATTGAGTAAATCGTATTTAAAGTTTTGAGTCGAAATCAGTTTCACATCTCCGGAATACTCCGGATTGCTTCATTTTTTTTCTTCGGGATTGCTTCATATTACATTGTATCATCTCACGCTGTGTGTAAGGTGTAATTTTTCTAAAACTCTCGACTCAGACCAAAAAAAAAGCTTAAATAACACAAAAACAAAATTCATGAAAAAAAATCGTCTCCAATCCCTTTTTGCTGAACCGCTTACAATTATTAAAGAAATTTAAAGTTTTAACTAGTAAATATTTTATCAATATTATTAAAATAATTTTAATGGACAGAGGGGGTGATCCGCTCGGCGGGTCTTTCTTAGTCCAAAGACTCCATCGCCGCGAGCGTGATGGGGACCTTTGCTTCGGGCGAGACTCGGGCCAGATTTTGACATGAACTTTTTGTTTCAAATTTATTTTATTAGTTTTAAGTTTTGACATGTAATTTTATAATATTTTATCTTCACTCTTACTTTCTTTATCAGGTATTCTTCCAAAAGATATTCGTCACTCGGCCGTGGAAGGCGCTGTTCGTAAATGCTGACGACGATATTCATCAGTGGTGGCTGCAGTGGAAGCAGGATAGGTGAGTGTTGCCGTCTCGTTCTGACTTCGTTACTAATCTATACAGGGTGAAAGGGACGGCTATATTAAAGAAAGCTGAATTAAAGACTGACTGAATAGAATTTGTTATTTCTTTAATTTATTTAAGAACGTTAAGAAAATTTTTTACTTACCTATATCATATAGTTGGCGGTACTTACCTACAATATATGTTATTTAATTATAAGAAGAGTACCAGGCGATAAGCTTAAAGGGTGCCACTAGTTTTTAACATCCCATTGTAGAGTAAAGCTTAAAGGGTGGCACCCTCGTGGCACCTGCCACTAGTTTGTAAGAACCCATAAAAGTAAATAAATATTTATTTATTTATTTATTATTATTACTGACATATTTACGCACATTTACGCAAGAGCCTTCCTTAGGTAACAGGTGCTCAAAAGGTTTTTCCGAAATTCCCACAAGTAGCGGTAGAAATTGACATCAAATTATCGACACTTTAGGTGGTGAGTCTCTCTGTGGAACTCAAAAACTTTCCCCATAGACTAAGCTCCCATTGCACTAAACCCTACCTCACAAGGTGACAGCTCAGAATTGTAATACAGTGATAGATACTACTTAGAAACACTGGATTTTAAAAAATGAATGATATTTTCGTTTGTGGTTATCTGCTAATAGGCATCGTGAAGACACTCCCCCCACCCCTCCCCGGGCACCTATGATCGGAGGACTTCCTTAAGTGACATTCAGAGGAGCTTTCCGTACATAATCGTGCAAATTTTGAAACTGTATGATTTATTTTCTATTTTTCGCGCACTACAATGCCTATTGGCAGATAACCACAAACGAAAATGTAATTCATTTATTTAGATGATGTTTTGGTTTGTAAGTATTTTTGTTGATTTTGTTTGAAGGCGCTGAATCGTTTTCGATAAAATTTATATGGGACCACTTCAGGAGTATACTCTTTCGAACGAAAAACTAATTTTGAAAATCGGCAAACAGTTGGCGGAATTATCGCGTAATGCCACCTTATGATGTAATTTTCGATCAAAATAGCGATACGAAAACGAAAAAAAGTAATAGTTCTTCCAGGATATGCGATGGCAACTCACTAAAATCTAGTGTTCCTTAGTAGTATCTATCACTATATTACATTTCAGAGCTGCCACCTTGTGAGGTAATGGGAGCTTAGTCTACCAAGGAACCCATATACAAAACTGGAAAAAAAGTATGGAGAGATTCAAATTATCCTTTACATTTATCTTCTTCTTCTTATCGTGTAGGTATCAAATTCAAGTGTGTGGCGAACTTGGCTAAACCAGGTGTCAGAGTTTTCAAACCGCACAATGGACTCTGACTTGGTTTTAACGACTGTAGTCAATCGATGACGTCCGACGGCTTAAAGTCCCCTGCGTAGTATGGAAACGCTAGTGATAAATTACCACTTTGGTCACCCATCAGGTTCCCTGCCTTTGTACACGTTGCTTAACCTCACTGATCGGTTGAGATCAGCGAGCGCCACTCATGTTTATGTTCTTTGGGAAATTGACCAATTTTATTCTTTTTTTTAAATTTTTTTTGGTATCGTTCCAGATATTCAATGGCATACGGCATAATATTCGCCATGGCATATCTTCTAGCACAACGGTATAACCTTTTAGACGACAACAACCACAGCAATCTCTTCACACCAGGCCTTTCCCTAAGCGCCACTCTTCTAGCCTTTATAGGACTAGGTAGCTATGTAACTTTCACATTTTTCTGTACCAACACTTTTGACTGCAACGAAATTCATTCTTACGTTGCCTTTTTGCCTATAGTAAGCTATATTATATTAAGAAATGTGTCTGGCGCGTTAAGAATGCGCCATTCTAGTATGTTCGCTTGGTTTGGAAGTATTACATTAGAGTTATTCGCTAGTCAGAGCCATATTTGGTTAGCTGCCGACACCCATGGGGTCCTAGTACTTATACCAAGCGCTCCCATACTAAATCTTATCCTAACTTCTTATATATTTATTTGTACAGCGCACGAAATACATAAGTTAACAGGAATCATTTTACCCTATGCCGTACCAGATGATTGGAAGTTAGTTTTAAGGAATTTTGCGATATTTTTAGCTGTTTTAGTGCCTATTGGTATCCATGATGGTATGTTTTAGATATACAGCGTAGGATACTACCAAATTTTGAATCAGAACAGCATCCCTGCAGTAATTTAATAGAAATAAACTGCACGTTTGCTACTGTCATTTGCGACGTTCCGTTGCAATGCAGCGCTATTAGACGTATTTTGTTATCAATTCCTGCACTAAAACGTTAAAAAAGCTGCACTGCAACTGCTGCACTCTATCTCTTCACCAACAAACTGACAATCAAGTCACTTTTGTATTAAATTTTTTTAAATTGAACAAAATACATGTCAAAAGGTTGTCTTCATTTGTGCAAAGTATTTTTTTGGCTGTGTAAAAGTATTGTTTGTGTAAATATGTGAAAGTGTGATATTTAATTCTAAGACGTGAGGGCTGGACTTTTTTTAAAGTTGGATTTTTTTATATAGATTAAGGCCTAGTGTACAAATATCCAGTCAGTAGTGTTTTAAATTGTATATTTGCACAATTGAAATGCATTTTTAATGTTATATAAACATCAGAAGCCTAAGGAAATGATAAAAACTGAGATTTGATCGAATCCAGTGTTGTAGAAAGGGGGTATCAAGATTTTGGCCTACTGTCCGCCATTTTTATTTTTATTTTCAAAATTGCTGCCGTCTTTGAAATTCGCTTAAATTGATAGCTAAAATGACCTCAAATAAAACTGTTCATAAAGCATCACATTTTAGAGATATAAACTGTCAAAGATGTACACGTGGCGTCAAAAGTGGGCAGATTTGAAGAAAAATAAAAATGGCGCACTTTCGAAAGGCTGTTAGCTTCTAAAAACATATAAATACTTATTGGACCCGAATGTTCCAACAAGCCCCCTCTAGCACCGTCACCTGGGGCCTTCTCATCGTGTAGGTATAGTTGAGTGTGTGGCGAACTTAACTAACCCTGATGTCAGAGTTTTTCAAACCGCCCAATAGCCTCGTGACTTGGTTTTAACAACTGTAGTCGACCGACAACCGCCGGGACCGACAGCTTAACGTGCTCTCCGAAACACGGAAACGCTCGTGATAAATTGCCACTTTGGTCACCTCACCTATCGGGTTCCCTGCCTCTGTGTACGCTGCTTAACCTCACTGTCAGGTAGATAAAAATTCCAATCTGTCATCGGGGGGCATGGTGCTAGAAGGGACTATAAGGAATGGATTGTACCAGTAATTATTATAGTTTCATAAGCTTTTATTTTTAACTTTACCCTTTCGTGAAGTATCGCATATAAACGTGCTTAAATATCTTTTCGATAAATTTTACTTGCTGAGTCTATTATTTATAAGACTTTTGAACAAAAAGATATACAGTAAAAATGATCTCTTTTACTAAGTATCGCTTAAATATGTAAATAATACACAAAATGCTTAAAAATGACATTTGAAAGTACAAGTGAAAAAATGATCGAAAATTTCGAATATGATAGGAATGATAATTGTACATTATTACACATATAGGTTTTATTTAAATATAAGAAATATATGATTATATTCGCAATAAATACTCTATCGGGATTTCACACCGCCGTATCTCAATAAGAATCTGACTGTACTATGTTTTCAAAATTGCTACTTAAGTATATATAATTTTAATGCTTAGGCGTTGTTCCTATGCAGCCGATTTTTTTTAATAAAAAATATATTGGCTTTTGACGCACAGATGTGGTCGAGGATGCAGTATTGTGTGAACAAGGCCTTAGCCTTGTACTTATTGTGAATATTACAGAAATCACATGGAAGTATTAGATCTCTTTAAAAAAGCGAAAGTGCAAATTAAAAGTTGAGATAACTTTGTGATATAAATACCTAATAATAATTTCTGAATCTGTAAGATACGTATGAGTAATATTGAATTGTTTTTTATTATAATTTATTTGTATTTATTGTGAAAAAGTATCTGTAAATATATATTTTATTCAAATTATTCTTGTCTTTTAATTATATAATTATCTGGTACCATGCAAAATGAAAGTAATACAACTATGTAAGAATCACTACTGCTGTAGCGGTCACGTCTTTGCACAGAGTAATAAAAGTCATATGTGTTTACGAAAAAAAATTAATTGATAATTTAGTTTATTTTAGATTTCGGAAATTTCCAAAGGAACTGATTTAGGATTATAATAGATTTATTCAGAGTCACTTTTAATTAGCAAAACTTAGGCTAAAAATCGGTCTATAAAACTAAACAACTGTCTCAAAGAATCCTAGAATCTAAATAAAAAACCTTTTTTAACAAGCAAAATTTATTTACTTTTATATTCTTTACATTTCGTGAATAGATGTCATATTATATAATGAATATACACCTTAACAAGTATTTCTTACAGGTGTAGTTGTAAAACATATGTACACGGCTCCTAACTCTACCTGAAATTTCGCAACATTTAAAATTATTTAAATAAAAAAAAAGAGAAAGTTCATAATAAAAGCATGTTTAAAAAATGCAAATAATCACTGAAAATATAAATACAGTATTTCGATAAGTAGGTACGGTCTCTTTTTTTTGTTGTGTTGTAGTCACTTAGAAAAAATTGTCATTTTCAAACTTGACCATATTGTGACTTAATGTTGAACTAGAGCAGGTAGGTAAGTACTTTTTATGATTTTGGTTCCGTCATATAATAAATAGATTGTTATGTGTAAAATTATTTTTAAAATGTAAACTGTCATTAAAGACAACAAATACCACGCTTCTGAAAAACAGTAAGTAAGGTTAATAAACCTGGGTCTCAACCGTAATTTTTTTTGAACATCAACTATATTTCTTGTCCTTTAGTCAATTTAATTTTTTAACACCTTTTCATTTTGGTTTTAGTAAATCGTATAGTAAGAAATCGGTTTTTTCATACATTCTTATTGGCGTGGCATGCCCACTATGATTGATTGGTTACAAATGTATTTATATTGAATTTTCCCAAACAAATCAATAATATATTTTTATTTTAAAGATCATAAGAATGTTCAAATTCTACTTGAGTGGTGCAATCATATTGTGTGTAAACTATAAATATAACAATATATACTTGATGGAATGACAAACAAATTTTGAATTTAATTTTACACAGAGGTTCTCCATTTAATGATTATACAACACAAAGGTAAGTAAGTAATTATAATATAAAAAAACAAGTAAAGTAAGTACATGCTCAGCCTTCACACTACTTATTAATAGAACTAACAAAACATTCGGAAAATAAAAACACACTAAGTAGGTAAATTATTTATAATATTTTGAGCCATTTACTACCAATCACAGGTTCAAATTATGTTCAAGTAATTTTATTTAAAAAATACGATGAACGTTGACGATTTTTCTAGTTAACATTAAATTTAGGTGAATTAAATATTGCTTCAGATACATAATTGCGTGCTTTAACATTGTTTTCTAATTTACCAATTATATATAAATTTGTAAATATTTTTTTATGTTGTATTTGAAATGTCGTCAAATAATTGCCCAATATTTAATGCAGGAATATAATACAAACATAAGTGATGTAGATGTTTTGATAATATATATCGAAAATATCCTCTTCCACATCCTTCGGAAGGCTTTTGCACCTTTATTTAGGTTTCTTAGATATTTTATTATTTTTTTATAGTTACAGACTTCAAATGTAACCATAAAATGTTGTTAAGTTATTCTATAACCAGAAACCACTGTGCCTACCCCGGTAAGGATCACAAATGCGGGTTTAATGTTTTTTTTTTGTAAATGGGTATCATTCGTTCAATTTTCTAGGAAAAGAATGACAGTTAACTGTTTTTACGGTCTGAAATAAGATAACTGCTTTGAAATAAGATAAATAAGATAACCGCCAAAATGATTTACAAGCAATACATTCGGAATTGGCGTCTTTTATTTAAAAAATAGTTGCAATTAAGATCAATAAGAAGAGTTGAATAATTTCATAGAACAGACGAGCACCGATCGAGCATTAAAATAATAAGCAACGATTTAAGAGTAAAGTTTAGAAAATCAGTCTCAATGAACAGGCCATCGTTTTCAAAAATTTTATGGTGTCACTTTACATTAAAACGCGTCATAGTGAAAACTTAAATGATAAATAAAAAAATAAACAAAAATAATAATTTTCGAAGAATACAAAGTTATTTTATTGCGCCTGTAATTGTTGGTAGCAAAATAAAAAAGTTAATAAATATGTAAGGAGTAAGTTAGTAATATAAAATTACTACTTAAACATATAGAAAAAAGTGAAAGAGTTGAAAACATACGTTTTCTCTGTCTGTGAACAAGATTACGTAGTTAATGTATTTCATGGTATGATTTATTATTTAATTTGACCAAAATTAACGTATGGAGCAGCATATGTGTATTATTTCAACTCCAATACTCTTTTATAAATCTTAGAAATTTTTATTATTATTAAATATAGTTTAGATTATCATAATTTGAGTCATCAACTTTTCTGCAACACATGTTAGACATATTTATGCATCGACAACATAATTATCTTGAGTCAATTCAAGGTCATTTTCGATTTATTTGGTTGTAAGGTCTCTAGTATATGTTTACAATAGGGTTTATATGAGGTCTGATGACTCAAAATTTACTTTTATATATACAACAGTTAACTAAACACCGAAGCTACATTTGGTTCTTGCACACAGAGATAAACGTCAGTCTTTGAGCAGTCAAATCACATAAAATTATTGCTGGATCGGTTACTATACTAGCTAAAGGTTAAAGTTTTTTCACATCACAAGAGCAGAATCGCTGTGTTATAGGTGGACAAATTACTTATTGACTGTAGTGCGTTTTATACATCACTCGGTTTTATAATTTCAAGTACCACTAATGATCGTTAGAAGTATAGAATTTTGACACATTATGATTTACTCTTGTGATTTAAAAGATCTTAAGTAAATAGATAGGTCCTAAAAGCCACGCATGTACCTATTTAATTTTGAGTAAGACTAGCGAGAATCACGATTTTGACGGCACACATTCTCTCACAAGTACCTAGTAGTAGTAGGTACTACCTACCTACGTATTTAGGTTGTTTTTAGCTAATGACAATAAATTTGAAGTATTTTTATTCACTTTTCTCTACCTTTAATATTTATGGGTCTTTTTTTTCCATATTTCAGGAACTGAATGACATACCTTCCGATATTTGTTGTGAAGGTGTTTGGATTTCTTGAAGTCATTTTATTTCTTAATATTTGGACATAATTTCTGATTGAGTATTTAAGAATTTTGGAAAGAGTCAAAAGATTGAAACTTAAAAGTTCCTTCTAAATAGGACGACAATCCGAATATATTTCGTAACCAAAAATTTCTGAATAAGTATATTTTGTAGGATTAGGCTCTCTAAGGTTAAATGTTCCTAAAAGATGTTGCAATGTCTATTCTATATTGGTGCGTCAATATATTATTAAACATGGGTTATTTTACGTTTTAAGTAAGTAGATTATAAATTTATAATGCTAAATATATTAAGGAAGTGACTCCGCTGCCGGTACCGGCAACGACGAAAAATTGGAACGGTTGCCGGAAGTTACTGTCAGTTTCAATTTTTGACGTTTTTGACAGCTGACATGAGTTGATTTTGTGTTCTTATCGGGGTCTGTGCTTTGATGCGTTGGTGATTATCTAAGATTGAATTTGCGAATATTCCTAAATCACTATCGGAAATGTATTACTTACATTCGACTTTGATTTTCAGATAAAACTAGTTGTCACATCGAGCTATAGTTAAAACTAGCTATAGTTAAAACTCCTCCCCCGCGGAGATTATATCGGGGCAGAAACTGTAGGTTAGGTTTGTTAGTAGCCTAGCCTAACCAACCCGTTAAGGGTTGGTTAGGTTAGGTTAGGTTAGAACTGCGACCCCCAACGCACGAGCCGAGCGAGCGAAGCGAGCGTGCCGCGGCAGCGGCCGGCGATGTGCCAGAAACGACTGTGGTTGCGTTAAGCGGTTGTCGCAGTTCCGCTCGGTTAGGTTAGGTTGTTTTGTAGGTTTCATATATTTCCGGTAACATATAACATAGCAGCACATCATTGAGTACCTATCTACTATTATTATTACCTATCATTTAAGTTTTATAATGATTTATATCGTCTATCGGTACCGGCAGCTGTTCTAGGAGCCGGTACCGGCAGCCGTTCTAGGAGCCGGTACCGGCAGCGGAGGCACAGCCATATATTAATGCGTGCAATATTCATCATATACATATACGACTGTATATTAATAATTGTGCATTTGGTATACCAATTTTTTTGGGCCTTTCATTTTGTTTTTAACTTAAGTTCTAAAGTTTTACAATATAATTGCAATAAACACGAAAAGAAGTATTCTCTCAAGTTTCATATTTACATAAATCTATTTACATAACAGCAAAAGTGCGCAAAAACGATTTCACAAAATATGCATTTGAGCAATACGTTTTTAAATATATATTTACAAAAAGCATTTTTACAAAGTCAGTAGAGGTCACATGATAAACGAAAATGGCAAATGAACGGAACAACGATTTAAAAAGAAAATTAATGACATTTTATTTCATACCTTCTAGTTTTGTGTTCTATTTTATCATCGTCTACAATAGTTTATGTTTCTATTTAATTCTATGAACTAGTTATTGCTATATGAATTCTATTTACATCTAAGCACTCACAAGATACAATAGTATAGTTGAAACATCAAAAGTGAACTGAAGGAACGAAAGTTTTAGTATGCTTTAGTAAATAACTTTTTTACACACTACTCTAATGAGAACTACTTCGTGTTTCTTATATAACAATATATCAATATCACATTAGATTAGAATGTTGTATACTTGCCAATCGAAAACTGTCAAAATGCGGACACTTTTGAGTATACCCAGAAATTTTGTTTTACTGCAACATTTGCGTTATCTGCTACTTCACTCAAAATGTTTTAATCAATTAAAATCTTAGCCATCTCCAATTATTATCAAATCATACTAAACTAAACCCCGATAAATCTTTCACGTTTTCTTCATCTATTTTTCGTCATATTTCGTTTCAATAATCTAGTCAGAATTATCTTGACCAGCAGTATTCAAAGTCCTAGTATCTTCACTGACGAGAGATCTATCGTAGCGTCTCTGCCGTGTGATTTTAGGTCTTGCTGCGCTGAGAAGAGGGGCTGAAATAGCGTGTGTGGGGACTCTACCGATGTCTTTTCTTCCTTGAAGAAGTGGTGAGGTGACACTGGAGGATTCGTCTCCTTCATCGTCGGACATCGCTGGATAAGATTCCTTCATTTTGAGACTGCGCTCCAGGCGGCGAAGGAATCTGAGAAGCAGGAAAGTTAGTGGATGAAATTTTGCATTATATGTAGTACTTTTACCTTATTTTATCACAGTGTGTATGTAATGAACTAGTGACTACATATCACAGATACCCTATAAAAACCTCAAGTTATATTCAAAAGTAATGTCTAAAACAGTCATAAGTTTTTTTTTCACATTTTAAAACTTATATTTAGAACACCGTTAAACTTTTGTTTTCTGGTGAAGTAGTAATTTTCTTGTCGCTAACCCATTTCATGTCTGTCAAGTTTTTCGTATCTAAGACTTCCTTGCTATTCCACTTTAGTTTAATCATTATGTAAAACATCCTGTTGGAACTCAATCCAGTTTGAAAGCTACACCATGTACGAATGGATGTTATGTGTTTCAAATAAATAAATTTAAAAAATATATTTTTAGAAATTCTTACCGTATTTGATTGCTGATGGTCCTCAGCTTGTTAACTTTGGCAGGTTTTCTCAAATCCTCCGTTAAATCTAAACTCGATGAAATCTTCGATGTAGTGTCCTTAAACAAAGCATTTTTTTTTAATATTTGCGATTTATTTCCAATACGCTATATTCCAATTACCCATACTGCAACTTCATGCTGTAACGAAACTAGATACGAGATTAAAAATACATAAGACTCTTCTACAATTTTGTTATTATATTATGTATACCAAAATCAGATACTCCTTCTAAATACAACAGTAAACTGTCAGTTAACAAAATTCTAAATTAACTATACTATATCTATTTATTTACCTAATGAATGAGAGTAGGAACAGTATATACGAGTATGTAGTAGACTTCTATTATGATTTAAAACTACTAGAAGTACGTCTACTAATCTACACATTCCTTCAACTTTTAACCGCAGGCAATACTGAAATTGAAAGAACTTTAAACCGATCTCATCTAAATAGAAATGACAATGAATGGGCGGAGGTTTTGGAATAATAGATAAACCATTACGTTCTTTGAGACAGGTTTAAATATCAAGAATATTTCGTCATATACATATTTCGTCATATTAGTAAGTAAAAAAAGATGTGTCTATAATCTATTATCATTTTTACTTCCTGCCATTCCATGTTTAGAATTTACAGAGTGCCACACAGGACCACATGCCACGTTATTTGAAACTAATTTTATTTTTACTGACTACATTGAGCACTTTTGCAAATTAGATTTTTTGCCCTGGCTATTAAATACTCTGCGCATTTTCTTAAATTACTAATATAAAGGAGCCCTTAAATAATGTGGTTCTGTACAGCACGCCCAATCTACGTAAAGGTACACCAGGCCATTGTTTCACGTACAATAATCTCAGAGCTACGGCATTTTTGCCTCCGCAGCGGTTTCCTTAAACGTGTTGCTTCACTCGGCTGAAAATAATTAAAGTGTACACAGCTACGGAAATTTTAAAAGCAGATTTTACAGCGGTAATCAGTTTTCGGCACACATTGTACTGTGATTGAATTATTTGTAATGTTGGATGGTTTACGTGGAGAATTTAATACCAGTGAAGTTAGTTTGGGTGAAAGGCTGAATAAAAGGTATTTTTTAAAAATAAATCTAAACGTATAAGCTCTTTTTGTGGCTCTTAAATATACTTCTTGTCTCGTTGACTAGCAAGGTCGCATCTCTACATTGTGAACATACACGATTATCATACAATGTGTGCTGATTTACTATGCTTATTTATAAAAGCTGGCAACTACAATTTTCCTAGCAAACCTTACCTGCATTTCCAAATCAGATGGCACTCGCAATTCCCGAGCTGAAGCCACAGATGCTACTGAGGCATTCGATACTGAATCTTCTGAAGAAGAAGACGAAGGTGGTGCTGGTGCTTGAGACCTCGATCTTCTCCGCCCAGACTTACGCCCTCGAGCGGCGGAATCCCGACAACCAGGTACCTGAGAAAACCGTGCCTTGTAAGCTCAAGTCTACGTAAGCCTTGGTGTGATGGTATGAGACAGGAAAAGAAAGGAAGCGAAAGTAGAAAAGAAAAGAATTATAGTGAGGAAGACTTTTGAGCTGGTGTTGGTGATCGTTCACTCCATTGTGAAGGTGATATAAGTATGAGCACAGGTGAAGTAAATAGAAACCACACGTGAAACAAGACAGATGGCTGAGATATAGATGGAATAAACTTACTTCTAACAAATTGTGCATAGAATGAGGCATATGCGGTAACGTTGACTTCGCTGTTCCTGCCACTTCGTGAGAAGACGTCCTGGTCGTCCTCCTATCTCTTTTTCTACCTGCTTTCCTTTGGGATCCACTAGCACCTTTACTACTTCCTCCTTTTACACAGTCTGAACTTGGAAAATCGTATAAACCATCTGAATCAGTAAACGGAAGTTGTCGACCATAAAACTGTGGCGAAAAACGTCCTAAACCTGTTTTGTCACTCAACGGGCTCTCACTCCTTGAGCTTACAGGGCTCAATGGTCTACTGCAGTCTGATAGAATAATAGGCGGTTTCAAACTGGCTTTCTCATCGAGTCCTCTTTCTACGCTTATACATTTTACTATTGAACACTTTGTTACCCCACTTGGAGAACATAACGTTTGTGGGATGTCGAAAGTCTCTTTCAATGCCATGTTTTCCATTTCTTTCGCACTTGATGGCACGTCATCTACTCTCTCATCTGTTCCAATTCCTTCATCATTGGATTCTAATAGTGGGTCGTCAGATAAGGTCTCTGAATCTGATCTGCCTCGTCTTCCTTCATTAGCGTCATCGTTGGCTGCTGCTGGGCTGGAATTTGTTTTCATCAGCGGACGTCGTCTTTGAAAACAAGACGGCCCACCTCCAGAACCTGGGTCTTCCATTTCAGAAGGACATAGGGGGTTACTAGACCCACAGCGTGAAGGCCCCGGACTTGCCATGGAACTGTAGCCCGATGACGAAAGGTTAGACTCTGACGGGGCTCGTTCACCTCGAGCTGACATTGAGAACGGACTTAGATAACACATTCCTCCCGAAGGAGGGGGTGGCCTTGGTGACATGGGTTCGTCCGATTCTTCACTTGCGTTGTAAGTTACTGTTATCAACGGGGGTGGATGAAGCTCTAAATGTGGCGGAGTGCGTCTAGGAGGTGGCGATCCAGGCGATGGTCTTTCGATTGTCAGTACTGGTACTCTTAAGACGCTCGCGTTTGGAGACGGGGAAGACATTTCTCGTTCTGAATCCTGGCTGTGAGTGAAGCTTGGGCTTGGCGAATCAGTAACATGGGTTGATGGAGTGGGAGTATCGGTGCTAATTGCTTCTTGCCGCAGCTGAAAATATTTTATTAAAGTCAATATAGTTAAGGCTATTGTATCACGGGTTTTCGAACTATGCATAATAGAGTCAGTTGTTTCTAATAAGTTGGTGCATACATTTATTTACAAAATCTTACT
Organism: Aproaerema taeniolella; assembly: GCA_949987775.1. Lineage (NCBI taxonomy): Eukaryota > Metazoa > Arthropoda > Insecta > Lepidoptera > Gelechiidae > Aproaerema > Aproaerema taeniolella. The sequence continues at coordinate 17,441,638 of OX465258.1, read as the reverse complement.
TTTAGTCTTAATCCAGATGTAGGTCTCTCAGGTTTTGATTCACACTTAATTTCATCCAGCTCATCTTCACTAGGTGATATGCAAGTTGTTGTCGATTCGCTTTTTATGTCTGGCTCCATTTTGGCTCGTGGCATTCTAGGAGATGGCAATGGGGTAGGCAGAGGGGTAGGAAGGGGAGTCGGGAGGGGAGTAGGAAGTTCTCTTATTGGTGACAAGCATTTGTTAATGCCACTCGGTACTTCGAGAAGGATGGACGGAGGATGCAAAAGATTACTGCCGGATGCTGATGATCTTTGAGCGCTTAGTGGGTCTAGAACCTATAATAGAGACATTTCATGGTTAAGTTATGAATAAAGAACAATACCTACATGGTCTTTATAAAAGTGGATTCGATAGTTACCTGAATCTCAATAGTGTTATGCGGTCTAGCGATTGGAGAATCTGGTGCAAGTGACGGTATATGCGAGGATGCTAATGAAATATCATCACCGTCCACTGTATCATCTTGAGGTGATGAGGCAGATGGAGTACTTGATATTGACACCCCTCCAGAAGAAGCTCTGGATATCATAGGCGCTGACGATGATGAGAAATTCCGGAACATTGCCAGTATTGAGTCTGCGCTTGATATCTTCGGTGTTCTGGAAATGGAGGGCGTGTTTCTGTAAATTAGAAATTTGGTGTTGCAAAGCCTTGCTAATGTGCAGGTTGCTAAGCTTGTTTCCTCAATGAGATAAACATTTATGTGCACTTTAAAGATAATAGACATACAGAGAATAATTTCAACGAAATGAATATTCAAGGGTGAGAGTTGTAAAAAGTTGTGTAGTTAACAAATATAAAAAAGGTATTAATGAGATAAAACAAAGTACAAGAGTACTGACATAAAGTCCGTGGATGCAAATAATAACATATTTTATTTACTAGTTTATGCAAAATTATGCAAAAAAATACCTGTACTTCTTCAAAGCCGCATGTGCCAAAGTTAAATCAAGACTAGACATGGAATCACTGCCTTGGTTGCTTGACGTGCTGTGTGGTGATCTGACTTCAACACCAGGAGATGGAGGCGTACTGGATGCTTTAGCTCTCATTCCTCTATCAGCTATTACTGCCATTGGAATGGCTATTGTATTCACCATGTCTACGTCAGAACTAGAGCTCATTTCTGCTGAGACTTTGTTTAAAAGTCGAGCGAATGTCACTTTCTTTTCTAGCTTTGGGTCTGATATGTGTCTCATTGAAGGTGACGTGGAAGGTGTTGATGCTTCACTCGCAAAGGAAGTCTCTCGATTTTCGTATCCATAATCCATAAACGCTGGAGCGCTTTCTACAGTGCTGAGCGTTCGTTTCTCAGACATCTGAATTAATTCTCCCATAGAAATCTTCTTTGAATGCTCATTGGCTGTTGCTGGGCTTATGAGCTGCTGTAAAATTTGTTTCTTTTCAGCAGCGTTTTTTCTTGTCGGAGTAGAATTGTTTCGTTTTTTTCTCGGCGATGGTGAATCTGGTCAGAAAATCTTCAATGTGATACATTTTCTTTACATTTCTAAAACTACGAAAGCGACGACATCGATGTTCATGACAAAGCTACACAATATTTAGTTTTGAACAACACACATTAGAAGGCTCTATTAATTTCATGCCGTTAAACTTAGTGCAAATACGTAACGGAAGCCAATTCTTTAGGGTAGTGCTATCAGGTTAATTTGGATTAAAGCCAATTAAAACTCGTGTTCTTGTTTCATTGTGTTTCTTCAAAGTAAAGTGAAATGCAGTAGTTAGAAAATGATATATAGTGTAGGTTGCAGTCTAATTATGAAGAAGATGTAGAAGAATGAGATTTCATGGCTTTGATCACACAGTTAAATTAGATAAAGACAGGATTACATTTCACAGAGTAAATTATCAATACACTAGGAATCATAGACAAAAATACAAAAAAACATAGTGTAGATATAATGAACATGCTCAAGCAACATTCGATATTCAAAGCTTTCGTACTGTCAAGAGAAGAATAAAAATTTTATGATTTAAAACAAGGGAGAAAAATAAAGATGATTGAAGATATAAAGAAAGTTGACAGTACAAAAGCGCGCTAGATAGTTGGACGATCTAAAAAGGTGCTAACGAAGGAAGGAGCGGCTACAAAAAATGCTGTGTCTGTGCATTGTCACGGTGCACACATCAATTGAAGTAGTCCCAATTTAAAGACCGGGCTCTACAGCATTCCACATCGATCAGGCCAGGGACATCCAAGAGCTCTGGTCTTCCGCGCGCTCCGCAATCGAATGTTTTCGATGCAAATAAAAACTGATCTTCTTCAGCAACTCTGATGTCTGCCAATCATCCAGTATCCAAAAAAAATTGTGTTCAATTGTGTTTTTATCATTCGCGCGTGTGTTTTTATCATTGTGTGGGAAGATAAAGATTTTCTGGAAACTGGATGGGCGTACCAAATCAACGGGGCTGCTAAAATCCTAAGGATTGTCATGACACGCTACAAATCATGACCGGCTAACTCTAGGCCCTAAACGGCTCTAGTACTGAACTGTTGGAGGAGACATGGGTTTGGATGGTTGGTATTGCGGAGTGCGCGGCGCCTTCGCCCGTTTCGCTCCACTCCTTACGTCCTGGTGGCGGCTTTAAGAGATCGTCCAAGCTAAAGGTGCGCGCGGCCCTCGGGTGCGCGTTGAGCCCGGACACTGACGGCTTGCGAATGCCGAGCCGCGTGAGCAGCGTGCGGTGCGGCGCGGGCGCCGGCTCGCGCAGGCACGCTGTGGACAAATGCCGCGTCAACCCTACTTTCCACTTTCCGAATCAAGCTCCTTTGAAATGTCCTCGGGGTATGGATTCTCCGGAGCCCACTTCATAAACCAATTGAACCTTTCTAATTTCCTTTTTGAATTTCTAATGTGTTCATATGTGATGGTAGAGCTGAGATCTATCACGTCACGAAAGCAAATGTTAGATGAAGGAAGCAGGTTTATGAAATGTCTCCCGCTACCTACGTGAGGATGAGTCTAACTAAGAAGCTGGGGTCGATGGGAATATGCCGCTGATGGGAATATTCGGGTTGTATGGAGCTAGGGCGTACCGCTCGCCGATGGCACGCCGCGTTCGGAACGCCGCGTGGAAGCCTCTTGTCAGCGCTCAGCTTGGGGCACGGCCGCGTACCGCTGACGGCCGGCCCGCGACGCTACCCCACACATAGAGGAATGCCAGACTGTTCGTATGCCACGACATTTTCGCTAGCACTCAAATGTCACGGCATTGCGGAACATATCTGGTAGTCCTTTTCAGTTTATTTTTGCACAATTTCTTTAACTTTTCACTTTGACAAAGACTTTGTAGGTTTATTTGTAGATATCTTTAGCTTATGTTAACATAATTGTGCTTTCCACGGATTCCAGAAATATTTTAGAATAGTACTTTCTGTCATTTGAATTACAGTACACTGAATTTTAAAAAATTAAGAACAAAAAGCGTTTAAAATTTCTAGAACCGTGAAGAAATCATCCATATAGACATCAAAACATTTATAAAAAAAAACATACGCAGAACGTGTCCTTACCATCCCAGAGATAGTGCGTTTGAAAAAACATTATGAGTATAGCAGAAAGTCTGACAATAGAAAGCATACTCGTATTACCTACAGTGAACCAATCTGCTACCTTTATTAATCTTTTCGAAGCTAAATTTAAAAATTTGTGTTTATCAGAAATTGGTGATAAGCTAGAGATTGAAAGAGTGCTGTAAAAGTCCAATGGTAGAACAGGTCTCTTTGAATAATTTTGATCCAATGTAGACCTAAAGATTTGTCCTCCAAGGATGGCATTTGGAAAGCAATTGAACTTACGCCTGGCGCATCTGTCGGCTTCTTCAGCTAGCAGCTTTTCGATCTTTTCAGGGAAGTGTCTTTTGCCACACCAGACAAGTCCGATGACTCCGAGGACGACGAAAACAGCGATGAGGCCAAGCCAAAATGGCTCCTGCATCATTCTGGTGCCAAGACTTACGATTTTCGGACTTGGATTTGGTATTTCACATCTGAAACGAATCTCAGGTGAGGTTATTTACACTACTAACAAAAATTACGTTTCCAATAAAATAACGATATACGATCCAATAAATCCAAAATTTATATCTACGAGTGGAAGCATCTATGAATTGCCTATCTAGAAGTTTTAGTGTTTAGTATTGCTTGTTCTTAAGGCTTATTTTACGACCCCCTTTTAGCAAGATTAAAATAATAAAATAGATTCGTATTCTTAAGCACAACAGGATTTACTCGCTAGACCTTTTATTTTGCGATAAAATTAGGGCCAAAATGAAAACTGGTTCTGGTAAACTTTCTCTTTTACGTAGGTATTGCTTAAATAATTATCTTTAATTATTCTGTTGCAGATCATACCTCTTTCCCTTCCATGACGGATTGCACTGACACAAGAATCCTCCATCTCGTTCGATGCAAGCTCCTCTATTATTGCAAGGTTTTGAAGCGCAAGGTCTGACTTTCTCTGCACATCGTTTGCCTCGCCAGCCACGGGCACAGTTACAAGTGTATGCATCTCCATCTGTACTATCTGGTATAGAGAGAGAGCAATTCCCGAAGACACAAGGAGAGCGTTCGCAAGCGGTTATGAGACAAAAGATACCTGAAATGTTGTAATTTGATTTAAGGTTAGAATCGGTTGACGAAACCATGCTGATACTTCCTAAAACATAGTAAGTATAAAATGATAAAATTAAGCTGATGATTGCTTCCCTTCGTGTTTCAAAGGGAGGCCGTGCCCCTCGATGGGGACGTAATATATGGGCTGGTAAAAAAAGGTGATGATTGAAGTGAGTGTGATAAATTAACCTGTAATAAATTATATTTAAAAAGGGCAGAAAAGATTGAATAAAACAAACAATGAGAAAAGCATAGAAAACAATAAAATAAAGGCTTCTCAAAAAGAACAAAAGTAATTATATAAAAATATGTGAACTGCAATGCAAAGAGTTCACAATAATGTTATGTATTTAGAAAATTAAGATAAGTGGGAAGAACGATGAAGAAAAAAATATACCAGTATAATATCCAGCACACTGGCAAAAGTTCTTGACGTCATCAGAAGCGCAGCGTCCACCGTGGTGGCACGGGTTGGGATAACAGGACTCCAAATTTGTTTCGTCTGGCAACAATAGTAACTTGTTATGGTACTCCAGATCTGAAACAAAGTTAACATTTGTATCAATTTATACTTAGAAAATTTACGTTTTGAATTTGTTCGATGTGGGCAAGAGATTTATCGCTTCATGGGTTTGGATTAGCTTCAGTACTCGCTTACCTTAAAGGTTACATTGTATTGCATATATTAAGGCTCTTGAGTATCAGTTGATTTTTTTTTTGAGAATTGGTCCTTTCGAGACTCTGTTGCCGTTTTGAAAATTGACTATTTCGCACCTAAATCACTTTTTCGTTGTAAAAATACCAAAGAAATCGTACGAAACAGCCACATGTTTAAATTTCAATTGAACTTTGCCTCCACTTACCCTTATTGACCAGCACCGCAACATCCATATTGACCCCCTTATCTCCGGAGAACTGAGTGACGGTCAAGGTGTTAAGATACGAGTGGATGACCAAAGGTGTACTTTCTGCTTTGCGTTCAGTGCGCCCCACTTCACATAGGGTCCATTGTGTTCCGTTGTTATCCGAGTAGCTGTCTTTTACCTGGAAATTTTGTCGGTATTTAAAGTAAATCTGTAGATAGATATAAGTTTAATCACTATATCTTCTGCGGTTCTAAATGACGTAAAACATTCTTGAATTAACTGTTTTCAAATCAGAATTAAGTTATTTTGTATTTCATTTGGGAGTTATATTTAGCACTCTTATAATCGAAGATTTGAACTGTTCTTGTGGTTTGTACTTCTGTTCTGTTTTTTGGCTTGCAGAAAAAAAAATGTTTCTTAATGTCAACGTTTCGATAGGCAAGTTTTCTTCTGAACTAATGCGAATGTTTATCTAACTTTCAAGTTGAACTAAGGGTCTACTACTGATTCAGTTATAAGATCTACCTCAATCCATCCATTCCCAGCCCCACAAGGAAAAGTCTCATCAGGTGGCGCCACGGGTCTTGTCTGCGAGAAGGCTAAGGTGAGCGTGTGTGCTTGCGGCGCTAATAGTCGCGTGCGCAGCTTACACCGCAGCGGGGCAGACGCGGGCCAGTTTGGTGGTGACAGCCGACCGGATCGGACGTCTCTTAGCTCCACCACGTGGGTGATGTTTAGAAAATTTACTGCAATTTTTTAACAAAAGGTTAAATTTAATATTGAAACTACGAAAGTAGTTTTCGGCAATTCCACATTGAAAGATTTAATATTGCTTACCACTTTTAAAATGCGCTAGGAAACCCTTCCCACTGACACTGTCTCCTGTCCTTAGCCTCAGTCTCAGAATCTCAGATTGAGACACAAATAAACCATTTGTTAGTATACTGGCGCTTAGAAACGGACGGACGGGAGTGCTTTCTGGGTATATTTGAACTTCTAAAAAATTATCTTCAGGTACTTTTTCCGTGACGTTGATTGGGACTCCGTTCTCGAATGATCCGTAGCCAAAATCGAAAGAGCTGATGTTGAGGAAAATTCTTTTTCCTACAAAAATTGGAAACTTATGATTTACAAAAATAGATGTAGAAGACGTAAGACTAGTACATTTTGTGAAACATCCTGTAGTCACTTTTGTGAAACATCCTATAGTCTGTATTAGAGACTTTTTTACAACTATTACTTACTCAATGTTGCAAAACAGGTTTTGTACTTGCACCAAACGACGATAACAACAATAATAATTTTAACTATGTACCCGCTTTTTGTTAATTTTTAAACTATGTAATATTAATCTAAGTTGCATCCATACTGGTTATTGTCTTGTTGTATTTTTTCTTTTTATTGTTTTGTTTTATCATTTCTATTTTGCATCAGCGACCTCACGGCGAATGCACGGTATTCGGTAAAACTTAATTAGTTTATGAGATACCGCTGTGATATATATTCTATAATATTTTCTGTTTATTTCTTAAAATAAATAAATAAAAATATAATGTAAAGAGTGGGAGATTTAAAACAGAAGTAAGAGAGTAATCGTCTTTGGCTGTGACATCGTGTTTTTAAAGTTCCGTAATAAACCACGAATCGTTATGATATTGCCATGAACGTCTGTCCGCGGTTTTTCTCAGACCCTTGGTACTAAAAATCAGAAATTTGGACTAGTCATAAATATTGATTTGACTCAAGAATCTCCTGCTCTACCAGCTTAAACTTTGTTTTTTAAAATATGAAAATGTTCAAGGTGGTGGCATATCTAACAAAATTAAACAAAATTAACTCCGGAACCCTGTAGCGGACACGCTCTTGATCGTTTTTTTTTCTTTGTCTATTTAATTTCATTTCTTGTTATTAAAGTCTTAATGGCTCTTGCTGAGCCACAGGATTATAAAATTTCTAATAGGCCGACAGTTAATTAATTTGAAACTCAATGATTTTTACAAATTGATACTCAGAAATTAAGTTCACTTTGCTTTCAATAAAAACTTTGGTATTTACAACTCGGATCCGTTAATGCAAAAGTTCCGTATATTTTAAAACAATGAAAGTTCACAGGCTCTTTATGGCGTTTCAGTGAACTTTAGGTTATTAAATTTACAAAGCTTTCATATAATTGGCAAAGTTAATTTTACGTGAACTAGAAGTTACTAAAATTTGTATTGTCACTGTCGCTTTTCTATTTGTTTCTTAAATAACATATTTGAGTAAAATTTGCCTTTTGGGAATACAACTTTTTGATGAGTTCCAAACTTTTCTTTTATGTGTCTAACGTCATGTCTGAGTTCACTAAGTGCTCTTTTAGATTATGAATCTAACAGAGACAAGAATTACCTAGATTTGAAAAAAGTGCAGGTTTATCGTTCATATTTGTGTAGTATTAAAGGACAAATCTTTTTAGACTAAGACAAGGTGTCTTTTTAATACGTTTCTACTACACAACACAGTAAATAATAATATTTATTTAGTTATAAGAAACCATACAAACCTGTCGGAGCCAAAATATCAATAGTGCAATCCAGATTTGGCAGAAGAAAATTCGGATAGTTAGGGCTACGAAATATTCCTTCTTTTGATGTAAAAGTCTGTGTGGGACATCCGATTAGCTCCACGGCAGTCCAGGTTAAAGAAAACCCCGAGCCTTGAGTGCTAAAAACACAAAATGTAACGAAAAGTATGAACATAAGTATGAACATTGCATTACATTTCATCAAATCACTATAAAAGTGTACTGGCTAAAATTTAAAGTCTTTATTAAATTTTTTACTGCTTTTATGTTAAAAATAATGTGACTGTGGCCTTACTTGTAGTCGGAATGAAAATGTAAGACTGCTTTATTACTTGAAGCGACCCATCTCGTTTCTTCTGCTGCTTCGCAGTATTTAGACGACTTACTTGTCGCGTGGTCTCGAAGCTGTAAAAATAGAGTGTTTAATTTGTTGGAGATCCTTAACCAAATAAATAAATACATAGAAATAAACAGCGTTTATTTTGTATCGTTAGTACACAAATATAAAAAGCTTATCAATTAAATAACAGCACAAGTTTATGATATACTTATCTAAGAATGAAAGTATGCTACAGTGACAAAAACAGTTCCAACTCAGCAGGCGCTCTATCTACCCTATCGTAGAAAGCTGATAATATGTTGGAACTACAGTTGCTACTAATTATTATAACAAAAAAAATACGGCTATTTGATTCTAGGATCATAAAAATGCTTATCTGAAGAAATTATGGCCCATTTTTAATATTTTTCATACCAAATATCTTAGAACTGATAAAACCAAAATATTTAATCAACAAACAACAAAATGATAAATCCTTTAGGTATCCAAGCAAAACAAATCATGATCCTAGCTAGACGGAGTTGATAAATGATACTTGTTTTTTCACGTCTACAAAGCTCGTTGACAACGGACAAGATACCTAACTATAATCTTTCTTTCAGTTGGATTTGTAGAAAACCTGTAGGTATTTGTTCTGAACTCGTTCCAAAGATCAAGTACCTTTGTATGTTTGCATGTAATAGATTTCGGATTTGGATATCTTCCAACGTATTATCATGCCTTTTATATTAAGCCATTTGGCTCGGTACTTTGGATTCAGTTGTATCTGTGATTTGTGTGTGGGATTAAAGTTGAAAATAGTGATATGTGACCTTGTATTATATTTGTTGAAAGTAATATAATACAATTATTGAACGCAGTGAGAAAATCAAAAAATTATTTGATTAGATATTCGGCATATTGCTGTTTTTACTCGAACACTCTTTCCCAAGCTAAGGGCAGCTACCTAATTTGGGAGCCAGGGCTCAACGCATTGTAAATTATTTTAGTTAATACATTAAACGATTCGTGAGTATTGTGAATTATGATTTTATTTATTATAGATTTCACTGACACAACCGTCCGTCTATTAATTTTAATATCTTTCTGTTTATTCAGTCAGAGAGTTATGTTGCTATTCAATTTTTGAAGGCAAAGTAATGATTAGTTGTCATTACTTCTTGTTCTGTTTTAATACAAACCTCAACGAAATCATAAAGACAGTCCTTCTGATACTCCAAATCAATACTGTTGAATACAAAGACGAGTCGTGTGTCAGAGGGTCCGACTACATGCACCCAGTAATCCAAGTCGTTGTCGTACATTCCGGGATGGTTAGGACTCATTAGTTCACCTGTGTTAAGAAAAGCAAACAAAATAGTTTTTCTATACTTAGATTTTAATGGTTGTTTGTTTGTTTGCACTGAATAGGCTCCGAAACTACTAGACCGATTTGAAAAATTCTTTCACCATTTGAATGCTACTTTATCCCTGAGTAACATAGGCTACATAATTTTCCCGAATTCCCGGGCAGAACGCTCGCTAGTTTTACTACTTATATATCTTATTTTTTGCACACATTGTGCTGACAGCAATAGTTGACAGTTACAAATTGTCGTCCACATTTGCATTTATTTCTACAATGGTACTTTTTCTTCTTCTTCTCAGATTTTCAAAAGATTTACATTTTTCCTATGTGTTATTCTGCTGTTCAAGCTGTATTTTTCATCAAACTTAATTTTGTTTTTTTTTTTACGTAAAAGAGTCACAAAAACAGGACAGAATATTATCCTAATTTTACCCACTCCTAATTTTGAAATTGATGGAATCTTAGTGTCCTTACAAAAATAAATTTTCAAAATACCTGAAGACCCTTCAACAGTCCTGTTCTTGACGACATGCTCTGGGTTAAGCCTGCGCTTACACACGTATCCTCCGGTCGTTGTGCATTTGTGGAGTGTCCAGTACAGACCGCTCGGTTGGGAAGGCACTGGTGAGGACTTCCACTGGAAAATCAAACAATGACGAAGCATAATTATAACTCGCACGAGTTAACTTGAGACTTTGGCCGATGACGTTGTTTCGGTGTACGGTGTGCGGAATCATAAAATATCGAAAGAGAGTCGAGACACGTATACGTAACAAAGATGGTACATCTTTGTATATCTTTTTCGATATTTTATCATTTTGCACACCGTACATTGAAGGAGACGTCGTTGGCCCAGGTCTCAAGTTAATTCGTAAGAGATATAAGCAGCAAATTGTCTGCAACAACTTGGAATGATTGATTTCCTGCTTTTTCTGTGGCGTGTTCTTGAACAAGGTTTTATATTTTTTACAGCCCTGTTTACTTATACGCTCAAGCTTATATATGCTCAAACCTGTTTCCTATTAGATTAGTTAGAGACCACAGTTGCCCAATTTAGGTGTTCAAATTCTCACTTTATTACTATAGCGGCCAGAAATTACAGTGAATATCTTATTGAGGAATTCGACTGCACCTCATCATATTAAGGTCGCGAGAAGCCGATGGATGTGGATGAACCAGGTTTTTGTTGTATACCTTGCTGCTGATATCAAGGATGTAGCTATAGCTTTCAGATGGGGGGTCCCATCTTAGGTAGGGTCGAGAGGTTATACTAAAAAATTGTATGTGTACGTAAGTCATTTATTTAAAAAATAGTAAGTACAATTTAGGTAAACTCGAACTTGAAACTAGCATTTTTTTTTGATACGATATATTTAAAAAATTTAAATTAAGCCTCTTGCGTTTCGAAATTAACTTACTTACTATACCGTTGGGATCTCTCTTTACAGCGAGGTCCCGGTGTACGCTCATGAGAGCAAGACCACTAAGTCTCTCGTCTCCCATTTTATTTCTTATGTAGGTCTTCAATCGTTTGAGAGTTGAATTATAAATTTTGACAGACTGACGCAATAGACATCAGGCTTCGATATTTTTTTACCATTTATTTATTTATCAAACCTCTTGGAGGTCCGGACCCCCAGGACCTCCCCTTATATACGTCCACGACCTTGGCTGATATGATAATGATTACAAGAAGAAGATATTACTCAAAATCCTTGAATACCTTACCTGGACACCCAAACATGCTTCATCTACCAACTCCGTGTCATTGTATGGTGGCCACCCTTGGTATTCTAAAGCGCTGCCGTCAACCCAGCTGAGGTTCTCTCCAGTAGCCTTTGCTTGACGAGCGCCAAGCCAGTAAACGGATCCAGCGCTGTAATCGCTACTTTGTCGGATTCCAGAGACGAGAAAGCGCTCTTCTTCTGAGGAATGGATGGAGGAAAGATGCATGTTGAGACCTTCGCACATCTGTAAACAGAAGTTGAAATTCAGTGATTGTTAATTATGTTTTCTTGTTAAATATAATGCAATCGTTTGTTTTTAGGACGTTAATTTCTGCTAAGGTTAAGATAACAATAGTTGCAAAGTTTGTGAAGCGCTCGTAGCACAGTGGCTCTTGCTGATGAACCGATCAATGAGGTTACGCAATGTACATAGGGCCAGGGAACCTAATAGGTGACCCGTGCTTCAGAAGAAACTTTAACCCGGCGGCGGTCCCAGCTGTTACCGATTGACTACATCAGTCATTCGAACTCAAATTCAAATTATTTTATTTGCATTAAAACCAAGTCGGAGGCCATTGGGCGGTTTAAAAACTCTGACACCAGGGTTAGTAAAGTTCGCCATACACTTGACTATACCAACACGATAACTTCAATAGGTAGGGATGTTGACTAATTTTTTTTAATTGTTTATCTTAAAAAGAAACTGAATCCAAAACCCAAAACCGAAATAATTTTTGAAAACTATTGAGACATAAAAAGTTACAAGCTATTAAATTTCAATAGAGGGGGAAACTGTCAAACAACGAAAAAGAGATGCACTTACTGGCACGTGACGTCACCGCCATTTGTTTTCTCCCCACAAAACGAGATAGCTAGTCCTTACGATAATATAAATGCTAATAACTAGTTCATTTATAAACCAATTTTAATGCTGTTTTCGGATATTAATATATTTCTAGCATTATTTTTTGTTTCACATACAATAATTCATAAGGAACCATCCATAAATTACGTCACACGTTAAGGGGAGGGGAGGGGGTCGACAAAGTGTGACATTGTGTGACAAGAGGTGGGAGGGGTCATAAGTTTCGTGACGTCACATTTAGAAATGTATTATGAGTATCACAACTTGTTAACTATTAACGTCAAACTTAACTCAGTCCAAAGCACTCTGTTTACGTTTTTACTTTGAATGAGACAATGAGTTTTGAGTTCCCAAAAAAACTAACAACTCTATTAAGTACTGCTTTTATTAGAAAATTACAAAAAATGGAAAATATGCAAAATATGTGACGTCACGCTAGGGAGGGGGGAGTCTTAACAATGTGACCAGCTGTGACAAGGAGGGGGAGGGGGTCAAAAAATCATGAAATTCGTGTGACGTGATTTATGGATGGCCCCTAAAATCAAACACTGTCAACATCCCTATTAGAGGTGAAGCCATCATGATTCATCAGACAGAGCCTCGTTCGTATACACTTATTGTACCTATTCGCGTTTCATATTGCATTGTTTACATGTAGAGTTTGTCTTTCCTAATCTTGCAATTTCTGGTGAGAATTGACTTTTTCAATGTTGTCTGTCTGTCAGTAAAACCGCCAGTTCTATCAATTCTTCCATGGATAGTTCGTACAGGCATTACCTCTTTAATTCCTAAAAAAACCTTTTCCCAAAAAAGACCATACTACTTAATGTTATTTGGATATTTTATACTAGCTTGAAGATTCTCAAATTGCATTGACGAAGTCACGCAATACTCTGAGGCATTGGGTAAATGTTAAGCGTTTAAAGGAAACGTTGCCCCTTTGTAATACAGATGCTGCCAACAGTCCCTTAAGGCGACTACAGCACCTAAATTACGATTTTATGATGCGTAGATAAGCATGACGCACTGCATTAAATCGAAGAAAAAATACTACGGTAATATTCAGGACATAAACTAGATAAGTAGTTTGCTGAAAACATGATTCAGCACTTTTGGTTCGATAGAAAAAGCTCACAAAGTCTCCTCTAAATACCAATATTGTGTATCTTTTAAGCTGTAAAAACGATAGTAAAATGCACACAGGAACTTGAATTTGATATCAAAATGTTCGTGATTGAACACTCTCGATAAGTAGTTAACGCATTTTTCGATTTAAGCTGTTACCTTTCCATAAATCTCATCTTTCTAACTTTCGAACATGTTTTTACGCACGCACGCTTTCATAGTCCGTAAACTTCGTGTATCGACACTGTTCGCACTGCCGGCCCAGGCCTGTTGAGAGACGGAGATGGCACTATTCCTATGTGTGCTGCCTTTATCGGTTGCTGTAGTCGCCTTAAATAATTGCAGTCGCCTAATAATTTTGCCGAATCACTGAAAGTTCGTAACACCAGGGAAAGTTCATAAAGGATATGAGGACATTGATTTATTCACCATCATTTGCCTGCCCTGCCCTCAATTTATTTGGGGTCGGCGTGAAATGATTTATTAGCCTTTGACGTACCAAGTACTTACGTTGCTAATTCAATTAACTGAAAATTTTAATTACTTTGCGTGATTACGATGCGGAAGAGTTCTCATATTTCCGTGCTGATTAAGCAATTAAACAAGTGGCCTTTGAAAGCTGATATTTGGCCTAAAGGTTCCTTTTGTAATGAAGGTAAGGAATAAGAAAGGATTTTATAAAATTCCCAAGAGAATGAAGATCCGGGTATACCCAAGTTTTATACAATATATTTCAAAACCAATTAGATTAACGCGCAGCACTATTTTAAATAATATCATGTATTAGATTTAAAAAAAAACACGCAACTTAATACTACAGTTGCGACCAATTTTTTGGGTTTTATTTTAATTGAGTTTTTTTAAACACTTTCCAATACTTAACTAATAGACTGAGATCTCAGGGCCGCCAGACCTTACTTATTTTCGCAGTTACCAAATGTGTGGGAAAGAGTAGTGCCAATAAGTACTTTTAACATATGAATACTTGCTAGCCTGGGCCGACGGCCAATTTTCAGCTACCAGGTTCTGAAGGTACTTCCAAAAATTACTCACTTGTCTTGAAGTCTGGGTGCTGATGTCTTATAGAATATAATTAATTAAATGTAAAAATTAATGATCAATACTGCCAGACACTCTCCGTCGGCTGTAATTTCTGCCAGACGCTTTACAGCTCGCAAGTCAATTATGCGATTGATTGTACCTACAATCTGAGCCGTGATTTTTATACGATATTCAGGGAATAGTTTTTTTATAGTACCCAGACTTCAAGACAAGTGAGTAATTTTTGGAAGTACCTTCAGAACCTGGTTGCTGAAAATTGGCCGTCGGCCCAGGCTAGCAAGTATTCATATGTTAAAAGTACATCTTTCCCACACTATCGGTTACTGAGAAAATAAGTAAGGTCTGGCGGCCCTGGGACTTTGGTCTATAAAAATCATACTGAATTTTCAACCGCACCGTTTTACTCTCTGTTAGATATTTCCCCGGCCTTTGAGTTCACAAAAACGATTTAAAAATGAACAAAGACTTTATTTCATGAACTTCGCTTTTGGTCGCTTTTTAACAATTTTTCGAGCTTACAATACGGAAATTCAGAATTCTGAATAATTAATGATGCCATTTTCATGTTCGTTTCATTTCTCTTTGAGTTTATAATTGGGTTTTGTGATTTGTGAGCTTTCAGTGGTTAATGATGCAGTAACGCTATAAATATTAACCCACATTTAAACTTGTTTATTAATATTGAAATACAATTAACTTTAATACAAGCAGAACAATCATTTGTACCAATTTACGTGGTCATTATTGGTTTTGAGGTCTAGAGCAACAGTGTTATTCGATTGTTCATATAGATATTAGTATGATCATTTTCAATGCAGTGTCTCAGCAATTTTATTCCATACCATTCTTCTCTGTTCTGAACCGGTAATTGCGAGCCCTGAACAGAGGCAAAGTTACTACCACTTTCGGTTCACGACTTCGTTTGAATGAAAAAGCATCTTGTGTCACTCTCGGGTCGCTCAAATATCCGTTAATCCATTACGACAAGGAAAACAATTAAACAAACACTCTTAGCATAGCCGATCTGCGAGACGTCTACTAGAAACAAAAAACAAACAAGGACGTACAAGGCAAAAAAGGACCGACAAGGACAAACATACACTCGCTTAGAATGGAAGAAAAGCACTCACGTACAAATTCGCGAGATGTCGACTGGATACAAAGAAATAAACAACGACAAACAAGGCAAAACAAGGTCAAACAAGGCAAAACAAGGGCAAACAAGTCGTCGAACTTTTAATAAAATCAGTCGTTTATTCCTAAATTATCAATAAGTACCTGCTTTGCTGTAGCCCAGGAGGCCTTCGGGTATCCAGCAAAGAGGTAGCAGTAGCCATTGTTGAGGACTTGCTTGACATCCATACATGATTGGGCTGTAACAAAAACGAATTGTTAAATGTTAAATTAATTAATACACTGTGAAATTTTAATTAAGGAAATATTGTGAAATTTATTACTTAAACAACAAAACAGACAAACAAAACAAAAAAAAACAATTAAGTTAGTAACATATTTAAGGAAAATGGGTCGAGGAACGAAAACGAAATAAATGGCTGAACCAATTTTGATAAAAATATAGCAAAGAACCATCTCGATTACGTCAACTTTTAAACAAAAAAAACCGCGACGATATTGGTCCATTCGTTTAGGAGCTACGACGCCACAGACAGACACACAGATCCACATGTCAAACATACAATACTCTTAATTGCACACAAAAAACAAAAACAAAACTTAGAAACAAAAACAAAAAACAAAAACTTATGATTATAACAACACCCCTCTTTTTTTGGCGGGGGTAAATAACGTTTGACCTTTACTGATTTAAATTAAAGTCTCTATAAGGTTCTTTAGGAAACAAATAATTATTTTCATGGGGCGAATCAGCCATAGTTTCTCCAACTAAGTAACCAATTATAAAAAAAATGATTTATTACGTATCATCACCAACCGACAAACCGTTTACACGGTTTTGTGGGAGTGTGTTTTTAATATTATTGTATATGCAATTGGTTAATTAAATAAATACAATACAAATACAAATTATTTATTTGGCCAAGTAACAAAGGTACATTTTACAAGTTACTGGAACTTCTTATAGATAAGGCGTACTACAAAATTGATGAGTTTATTTGTGACAACTTTTAATATTTTAATTATTTGACATTTTAAGTACATTGCTTTGACGTTTAATTGATTGACATTTTCAATTATTATTTTATTTGGTACCTTGTTTTATTTTCCATTAATTTCTTTCTTTTGACATGTTATTTGTTAATTTTGTTTTGACATTTTATTTTATTTTTATGCTTTTTTTTGTGGTTTGACATTTAATTTTACTGTACTTATATTTTTTAATTGTTCACTAATTTTTAATTATTTAGACCCATTATTACTTAGAAATATTTGCATGCCAGGCAGTGGCCGAATATCACAGAACCACATTTTAAAATAGGCCCGGCCCATCTTTGTACTCATATTCAGCAAATAAATGATTTGATTTGATTTGACAAAATTTATCAGCTAGCGCTTAAATAGGAGAAATCCTGTGCCAAAGCGCTAACTACTTCTACTTGACATTAGGGTACCACAACTCGTATTCTTATGTCTAAAGCAGAACAATTTAAATTCTAACTAAATCTAACAATTAATCTTACTACTTACAGCATTGTAAAATATGATAGCTAAACTAAATATAGTACTATGTACTTACATATATAATAGATAGAATAAGTACGTTTATAAATATAAACAAATAATAATGGTACTATAATAATATGATAAATGCAGACTGAAATGATACGTGTGTATAGTACTTACTAGATTAGGTACTAAAAAACTAATTGGTCACTGCAATCCTTTCACCTTTTTTAATAA
This sequence comes from Aproaerema taeniolella, assembly GCA_949987775.1. NCBI lineage: Eukaryota > Metazoa > Arthropoda > Insecta > Lepidoptera > Gelechiidae > Aproaerema > Aproaerema taeniolella. The sequence continues at coordinate 17,424,190 of OX465258.1, read as the reverse complement.
AGCAGAATTATAATAATAATAATAACGTTCAGCCTACAAACTCTTGAACATAAAAGGCTCAAATTTGCTATTTAACTGTAAAGACAATCAATCACCTCCCCCCTTATTAAGTAACAGAGCGTAGCGTTTGAAGAATACCTTTTTCATTACGTTTTAAAAAAATATACATTTCAGCACTACGTTATTGTTTATTCATAAGACTGACAGGGCCTTTGTTTTTTTTTAATTAGATCATCGCGGTATCGTTTCAAATGATTTTAATTTTTTTTTCTGTGAAATTCCTCGTCGAAATACTGCTTACCATGAATTACGAATCTATTGAAGGTCTTTTTGTGCGGATTTTGTAGCAATAGTACAACTCACAACACATCTATACTTACATACACTCCTTCACATACACACACTCATCTCATCACACATATCACATATACACACACACACACACACACAAACAAGATAACCATTGTATTTAAATGTTAATATTTAATATTATTACTTAGGTGTTAAAATACTACTAAGCACTCTTAACATGTCTTATTCTATACCTGGACATATATTTTTATCTCGACATACATTTTCACTTGGTTGATTTTGATCTATCTTTCCCTTCAATGCCTACATACATCGTAAAATCGTACCAAAGACCTAAAATTCCTTACCACGCTGACCACAAAATCTCCAGACAAAAACCGATAGGTGACCTAAACCCATATAATAGTCATAAGAGTGTTCCATACGCCGAATAGTCGTTCTTTGGTCGTATAAGAGTGGTATAACGGTGTTTGCAGCAATATCCCGATCCGTCACGTGTTGCCGCGCCATTGCCCGCACGGATCATTACACACGGGACAGGGAGGCATTCAGGGTTCTTTTCAAACTGATTTTTTCAATTATTGATATTAATTGCCTTACTATAAAAAAGTTACAAGGAGTTTTACACGAAAGTTTTTTTTAAAGGAAAATATCACTTATATCAGAGTAAGACATTTCAGATTCAGATTTAAGTAAAATGTTTATTCTACTAAAATATATAAATGAAGAGAGGCCTAGAAGAGGCCTATGTCCAGCAGTGGACTGATACAGGCTGATGATGCTGATGCTGATATAAATGATTTTTTTTTTAAGAATGGATAGATAGATGGTCGGATCGGATGGATGGTCGGTAAGGAAACACAAATGAGACCTGCCTCCTAGTAATCCATCCCAGGCAACGACACCTCAGTTTGTTCTGAATCTGAGGTGTCGTCCTATGGTCTCATGCGGTGTGGTAGGCTCTGTAAAGGACCGTCTGGTTCGCGACCACCCTCCTACCGAAGTCCGACGCCAAACAGCTTGCTGTGTTCCGTCGGTGCGTGGGAGTACCAGTGCCTTAATTGGCATTTTCTGGGTTAACTTGCTCCATCGTCGACCTCATCTTTGACCTTTATGGTCAAGATTGACGTCAAGAGTTAACCCATCTTATTAAAAATAAAAAAGATTTTTGATACTAATATCCTTCACGCAAAAGTTACGGAACTGGTTTTGATGAAGCTTAAACATCAGAATAACACTTATAATCAAGGGCGTCGCCAGCCCTTGGCCCAGGTGGGGGCAAGTTTATATTATGGAGGATGAAAAAAATAAGCAGGTACAGTCAAGAGCATGATGTTTTACGATTGTAGCGCGAGTCTTTGGAATTGGCAATTATAATAAGAACGGTTGCAACTCTGGTTGCTTTGCAGTTGGCAAATTTTTTTTAATCTCTTGGGGGGTGGGGGGGTAGCTGCCCCTCCCTGCCCCCCCTTGGCGACGCCCTTGCTTATAATGACTTCCATATTAGAATTGTGCATATGTTAACGGAAATATGTGAAATCCGTCATTGTATACAATTCCTAGGAAATGTATACAATTCCTAAAATGGCCCGGAAATGTGTGAAATGAATTATATTTGCTACATTTCCTAGGAAATCTAACAATCGGAAATGTATAAAATATTTGATTTTTTCTGTTCATAAGTCATTCGACTTCTTTGTTCGATTGTGATAAACGGAACTGCGACAAGTAGGTTTGTTAGTGGCCTAACCCAACCAACCCGTTAAGGGTTGGTTGGGTTAGGTTAGGTTAAAACTGCGACCCCCAACGCTCGAGCCGAGCGAGCGAAGCGAGCGTGCCGCGGCAGTGGCCGGCGAAGTGCCAGAAACGACTATGATTGCGGTAAGCAGTTGTCGCATTTAGGCGGTTGTCGCATGTGGTCAATAGACAGTGAAAATTTTCATGAAATGTGACATGAAATGTGAAATTCTCGAACATTTCATGAAGTGAGAAATTCTACAATGTGGCCAAGACAAATTCACGTCGCTTATTCAGGTTAGGTTAGGTTGTTTTATTAATTTTATTCACTGAAAACATTATTTTTATACATTTCCTACAGCAATTTCGGAATTTTATACAATTCCTAGGAAATTTATACATTTCCTAGGATATGTGTGTATTAAAAAATCTTTGAAACAATATTTTATACATTTCCTAGACAGCCTCGGAATTGTATACATTTCCTAGGAATTGTATACATTTCCTAGGAATTGTATACAATTCCTAAATTTCATACATTTCCGGTAACACATACATAATAAATGACAAGGTAATGAATGACAAAAGATACTTTTTATGTACGCGGCTAAAATCGTGAAATGCTGCTCGTACCTACTACATAATAATTTCTACCTCAATCCCGTAGTAACATTTTAAAGTTTTAATCTAAACCTAGTCTTAACATTTAATACGACCCTGTAAACCTTACGACACTCGAATGTCAGTCTTACAAGTTAATAAATATTGCATTTTCCGCTGCTCTGTTTTACAAAGATGTTTTGCGTTTTCAGCGCGCAATATCAGTATTATTAAACACTTACCTACTTTAAAAGTTATTTTTCTTTTGGTCAGTTGCAGAAACTTTGATTAAAGTTTCGCGCGATTTTTGCACTCCCGTGTATGCAGGATTTGTATCGCACGCGCCGAAACAAAGCTTCTACAGGTGTTAAGTAATTCGATCTTATCCTCTCAGGTGGTGAATCAGCCCATGAAACTGAACAACTTTCCCTAAGAACAAATGCTGAAATACGAAAAAAAATTTCAACTTCTCATACAAATTGCATCAGCTGATAAATCATTTTGTATGGGAAGTCAAAAATTTTTTTTCGTATTTGGGCCGGCAGTTTTGATCTTATACGAGAACCTTAATAGAAGAGTTAGGCAGGTTATGCGTTGGCTGGTCCTCATATATGTAGAATCGAAGCTGTCGGCCCAACGCCGACTTTAGGCAAGTGATAAATAACTTAATTATTGACCTGAAAAATATATAGCCGCAGCATATGGACAATGAATGGAGAAACTTAAATACAAAACATAATTAACGTAATAGTGCGTGAGATCTACGCTAAGGATCTACGTAAAACCTGAGGTAGATTTGAGGTTATTTTTTATGCCTAAATACGTCCCCACTAAGGGGCACGGGCCTCCCTTTGAAACATGAAGGTGATCGAGGCCACAGTCCACCACGCTGGCCCAATGCGGGTTGGTGGACCGTGTGCTGTTGTAAATTTAATATTTATGTTAATATTTTTAATTTGAATTTTCCTGAATCTATTGTTTGATAAATTCGTGGCGAGGTCAGTGCTATTCATAGACCAATTTGACACTAAAAAAACCAATATGTGAAAACCTTCGTTGTATGTACCTAGGTAGTTACATCACGAAATTCTAGCCAATAGAACTAACAGATTGGCAAATATAAATAGTTTTAGTTTTAAAATTGTTTTCAAGAAGTTTTTAAGGAAAAGCTAAAAATCTTTGATTACAGAATTTAATAGTTACACTTTTATATAACTTTTTCAAAAGATAGCAACTTCTATTTCCCTCAACAAGCTGTCTACGTGTTCGTCCGAGTTTCTATGAAGTTGAAGTTGGCTAGGAGTTCTGAAGTTGAGTTTTAATTAACAGTCAGATAGACTGGACTTTACTCAGTTCTAAAACTAGGTCTTTATTATATTGGGTGACTTAAAAAATAATTAGCGAAACTAAAGTAGGTGGCTGATATTTAATATTACATTTTATTATTAAGATAATATATTAACATTAACTATAATTGATATGATAATGAGATAGACAAAAATGAAATGAGTCGAAAAAAAGTTTTTATTTTTCGACTTATTTTAAATTTCCCAGGGCTTCATTCGCGTCGAAAATTCGATTATGTAGCCTATGTGCAGGGTGACAGCTACCTCCACACCAAATTTTATTAAAATTGGTCGAGCCGTTTGAGCGTGAAGAAGTAACAATCATGCACACATACTCACAAATTTTTGGCTTAATAATATTAGTGTGATGTGATTTAATATCAATCATCTACCCTATTTAACCGTTTCCTCTGATATTTTCTTAAAATGCAGAACTTGATTATAATACTTAATCAATAAACCGACTTCAAAAAAGCGAAAAATAAAAGACAACATCACATAATGTGCTACGTAGTACACCTACTGATCTGTTTGAAGTCGGACGCACCTATAACCAAAAAATCTTATTTGGCTTGGCACCGACTTGAGACAGATCAGTAGGGTACTACGTAGCATATTAAATTATATAGTCTTTTATTTTTCGCTCTTTTGAAATCTGTTTAATTTTTTATTAAAAAGTTTATTTTTTTCTCCATTATTAGTGAAAACTAGCTTTTTCCCGCGGCTTCGCTCGCGCAAAGAACTCTTTTAGTCACGCATTCCATTCCCCTGTTATATATAAACGTGGCCGTTTTATATATAAGAAGATAATAGAAAGTACATGATAAAAATAGTAAGTGCCCATTAAATTGCAGGGTTGCTCTCGATTTCCCTGGGATCCCATCATCAGAAAAAAACGATACATACAGTCAAACATTTAACCGTGTGGTGATCGGTTGAGAATAACACCACCCCATCTCTTTCCGTGGGTGTCGTAAGAGGCGACTAAGGAAACACAAATGAAACCTGCCTCCTAGTAATCCATCCCAGGTAACGACACTTCATTTTTTTCTGAATCTGAGGTGTCGTCCTATGGTCTCATGCGGTGTGGTAGGCTCTGTAAAGGGCCGTCTGGTTTGCGACCACCCTACTACCGAAGTCCGACGCCAAACAGCTTGCTGTGTTCCGTCGGTGCGTGGGAGTACCAGTGCCTTTATAGGCATTTTCTGGGTTAACTCGCTCCATCGTCGACCTCATCTTTGACCTTATGGTCAAGAGTTAACCCATCTTATAATATAAAAAAAAACATAGAATCTCCTCCTTTTTTGAAGTCTGTTAAAAACAGTTGTACTGCCCACCTAATTAAAAGAGTTTAAGTTTAACAATAGGTTAGTTTAACTAGTAAAAATGGCGTTGCAGAAGTGTACAGTGAAACATTCTGCACTGTTTCAGTTAAATTTGTTGCCAACTCTGTCCAGACTGAAGTCTGTGGAACAATGAGTTTTTAAACCACGAGTTAAATTGGAAATTGTTACGTTTTTTCATCTTAAATGAATAATAGTAGATTACGCAACAAGTGAAAAAAAGGTGAATTCTTTTCGAGGGATACAAGAGCCGAGATGAATTTTTTTTCACGTGTTAGGTACTCTACTTTTTACCATTGACTACGAGAAAAAGAAAATAATTACTCTGTGACAGTAAATTATCAACAATAGCTGCTGCTTTAACGCGAAATGACTCTGGAACGAGAGGTTCACTTTCATCACTGGATGTCGAACTCATTTTATGAGTTTGAGACAAAAACTTTTAACAGAAACTTTTAATTGCATGAAAATTGCACAGGAAATTGACTGAATTCCTTATTCTAAATTAAAAAAAATTAACCGAGCCATTTTCCATACAGCCAGTTATTACATACAGCCAAGTTTTAGTACGTTTTTATAGCGAGAGTATGCAACCTCCTTGCACATTTTCTTTTGTTTTCTTACTAAAATCCGTATATTCGCGCATGTTCCAAATTCAAAATGTTTTATTCGTTCAGTGAAATAAACTGCGTTTAACGGACCTTTTTTCGAAGGGCAATGGTAAAAAATATTGTAGTTTACACTTCGTGTGGTTGCTTCTTGATGGAACTCCATATTATTACGAATGAAAGGCATGATCTTTACACTAGTTCTACTTTATTTATTTGACACGCCTGCAGATGATATAGTCGAAACCGGTCGCATAAAAATATCAAATAAATAAGTGAAACTAGTGTAAAAATAATGTCTTTCATTGGTGACTTGAAATTAGTTACCGAAAATTAAAGATGCGAATTAGCCCATATAACTGAACAACGTTCTCCAAGGAACATAGGTCAAAAAAAAACATGGAATGTACTAACTGCCTAAAAGTTAAGTAACACAGGCAGAAAACCTGAAGTGGCAATTTATCACGAGCGTTGCCGTGCTTCGGGACCCCCCCCAGCTGTTGTCGATTGACTACAGTCGTAAAACCAAGTCAAAGGAGACGCCTTTAGGCGGTTTGAAAACTCTGACACCAAAGTTAGTCAAGTTTGCCTCGCACTTGGCGACACCTACACACTTCATCACAATGTTTTCCTTCACTGTTGAGCAAGTGATAATTAGAAATCCGTAAATAAATCCGAAAAGACGAATTTAGTGGTACAGGCGGCACCAGGATTTGAACCTGCAACCTTCCAGTTGCAAGTCTGGCTGCAATTGGGCTGTCCCCACTACTGAGAAACGACAATTTTTTTTTAAAAAAAACGTGCCTGTTTTTCTATAAACTAGACGTAGGTACAGGGACATCGGCACATCATGCTATCTTAAACTGTCAAATTTCTTCATTCGATTTTCAATTTTATCTCGAAGCATTAGAGTGTACTATCCAATAGGGAAATCTGACAGTTTGTGGTAACCTGATATGCTGTTGACTGTACGTGATTAAAAAGTCACCCTGTTTCTTCCCTGTTTAATTAATTATCGAAATGAACAGTTTTGAATAGTTATTTCAATTAAAACAAATGTTCGCTTTTAAATGTTCAATTGAACGAGCACATAAAGGAAGTACCTCACGAGCAAATATTGCTTCCTCGTGCGAATGATTTAATTATTCCTTGTACGGAGGGCCGCACAGGTTACCACACTCGTGATCTCTGTGCTGTTGTAATAGGAGCGGTTTTGCAATGAAAATGGAGTAACCTGATGCGCTGGCCTTTGTACGTATGTCTTTTATTTCCGTGGCCTTTTTCAACAAACAGGATTCAAATTATACTCAAATGAATTTAGATTTGTGTACCATGGGCATAGCCTGAAATATATTGATTTATTATTATATTAAGGCGACTACAGCGCCCGATAAAGGCAGCACACATAGCAATAGTGCCCGTCTCTCAACAGGCCTGGGCCGGCAGTACGAACAGTTTCGATACACGAAGTTTACGGACTATGGAAGCGTGCGTGCGTAAAAACATGTTATAAACTTAGAAAAATGAGATTTATGAAAAGGTAACAGCTTAAATCGAAAAATTGCGTTAACTACTTATCGAGAGTATTCAATCACGAACATTTTGATAGCAAATTCAAGTTCCGGTGTGCATTTTACTATCGTTTTTACAGCTTAAAAGATACACAATATTGGTATTTAGAGGTGACTTTGTGAGCTTTTTCTATCGAACCAAAAGTGCTGAATCATGTTTTCAGCAAACTACTTATCTAGTTTATGTCCTGAATATTACCGTAGTATTTTTTTTCTTCGATTTAATGCAGTGCGTCATGCTTATCTACGCATCATAAAATCGTAATTTAGGTGCTGTAATAGTCGCCTTAACGCTTCAAAGTATTCAGTGAGTGCCCATTGGTTAACCTTTTTTAAACCCCAACAAAAACAGAGGGGTGTTGTAAGTTTTAAGTGTGTATCTGAGTGTCTGTGTATCTGTGTCTGTCTGTGGCATCGTAGCTCCTAAACGCATAGAGGTCTCATTTGTATTTCCTTAATTGACTTTTATGACACTCAAGGAAAGTGATGGGGTGGTCGATTACCATACGGCATTTATTTAAAAAATACTCACAATCAGCAACAGTAATCTTGGCCCGGAACCCAGCGAAGTGGCTGGAATGGTCCGATCTGAACCTCAGCCGTAGCCAGTTACTCCTGGACTGGTACCGCAGCAGCTTCAGCTTGCCGCCCCAGTCGCCGCACAGCCGCCGCGTGTGTGTCGCGTGGCCATCTCGCGACCACCCTGCACTGGTGCCGTCCGACTCCGGTAGCAAGGTTTCGGGCTCTTCCCAGACCTGATGAAAGATATAGATGAAGATTTTTATTTATTTATTAAGAATGTGTTCGCTCTTGACCACAATCTAGCTCAGGGCAAAGATGCGGTCGAGGATGTAGCGAGCTCACCCAAAAGAAGCCTATTCACTCGTACTTTAAAGATATTCGGGTTGTATGAGCTCGGAAATACAGACGCCGGCAGAGAATTCCACTTCTTGGCAGTGCGCAATACAAAAGATGAAGAAAAGCGCTCAGTACGTATCCGAAGTATCTCGACAAGATAAGGATACCCCGTAGTGCGTCTGGACGTCCGATGGAAGAAAGGGGCAGGCGGAATGAGCTCATGCAGCTCCTGAGCACACTCCCCGAAGTACATCTATAAAAAACACACAGGCAAAGCTACTTTGCGTCTACGAGCTAGGCTTTGGAGATTATCCTTAACCAGCTTTTTATCACCAATAAGCCTCCTGGCTCTGCGATTCACCGAGTCTAGTGCAGCTAGTTGGTAAAAAGCTTTCTTTGATAGAACATACAGATTTGGGGATACCCCTGTAACAATAACGTCGTTTGTATGTATAGTTTATTAAATAAATAAAGAATATCCCAACTAAACTGAAGCGCTCCAAGCCCGGTGGTGCTCGCTGATCTGGTTCGATCAGTGAGGTAAGGCAAAGTTTACAGGGCAGAGAATCTGATGGGTGATCAAATTGGCGATTTACCACAAGCGTTTCCGTGCCTCGGAGGGCATGTTAAGCCGGTGGTCCCGGGTGTTGTCGATTGACTACAATCGTCAAACCAAGTCAGAGGCCATTGTGCGGTTGGAAAACTCTGACACCAGAGTTAGCCAAGTTTGCTACATACTTGACTAAAATATACGATAAAAAAAAACAGGATTGCATACTATGCTTGTCCGCAAAGACAGGAATAGTATGTATGTATGTAAACTCTTTATTGCAAACTCTTCAAAGAAGAACAGACAAGAAACTGTGAAGGTTACGATTTTTAAAGGGTCGTTTGAAACAACACTCAAAGTAAGAATAAGATCACTGAAAAACATTTTTTTTACCACCCCATAGGCCTCCCTTCGAAACACGAAGGGGATTTAGGCCATAGTCCACCACGCTGACCCAATGCGGGTTGGTGGACCGCTCGTCTTCCGAAAATGAATTTTTTTGGACGGACGGGTTTCATCACGATGTTTTCCTTCACCGTTAAGCGAGTGACAATTAGAAATCTGTACATAAATCCGAAAAGACGAATTTAGTGGTACAGGCCCGCACCAGGATTAGAACCAGCGACCTTCCGATTACAAGTCTGGCTCATTACCAACTGGGCTATCACCGCGCGCTGACAAACATTGCGTGGTTTTAAATTAATACCTAAGTAAAAAATAAGGATGTGAAAACGTCCACTAGGTATAATAAACAACCGATACTAATGTTATAAATGCGAAAGTAACTCTGTCTGTCTGTCTATCAGTCTGTTTGTCTTTCACGCCTAAAATATTGAACCGATTTTGATGAAATTTGTTACAGATATAGATTTAAGCCTGGGAAAGGACATAGGCTACATTTTATCCCAAAGTTGGGCACAATATAACCTGTTGTCCACGCAGGCGGAGCCGCGGGCGGAAAGCTAGTTACAAATAAAACCCATTACACGATATACACTATACACTCCCTTGTGTCGTGAATCCCTTGGGATATAATACACAAAGACCGATACGAGTATGATCCGAGAACAAACATCTGCTTTTTACACAAATATTTGCCCCGACGGGGAATCGAATCCAGGACACGTAGATCAAGAGGCAGCGCTACTACTCGACCAAAGTGGCCGTCAAGGTAGGATAGGCATCGTGTTATTTTTTTATGAGTGTTAGCGTCTAAAAATACTAAGACAAATCTTCTGTAAGTTATTAAAAGAAACGTGAGTACATCCTACTAATCATCGCTTCCTTACAATATTATAAACGCAAAAGTTTGAATGGATTTTTTTGCTCTTTTCTCGCTCAAACAGCTGAACCAATTTTGGTAAAATTTGGTGTGGAGGTAGCTAACACCCTGGATTAATAACATAATTTTCCCAAGTTCCCACGGAAACGAATTTCCGGGCGGAAAGCTAGTGTTATAAAAGCAAAAGTCTGATAGATGTTTGGTACTCCTTCACGCAAAAACTGATGGACAGATTTTGATGACACTTAGCAGTAATATAGCATAGATATCAGAATGAAACATAGGCCAACATTTTCCCAAATTCGGTGAAATAAAATGTAAAATTTAGTAATCAAATATCCGCTGAAAATCTTCAGAACTCTTTCTCTCGCACGAGCTAACCTTTCAAAATACTTTCAACATTTCAAGAGTCAGAACAGAACTATCTTTGTGAATGTTCAAAAAGCCGGCGAGAAATCCTTTGAAAGCTGTCGACCTAATGTATTGTATCTAAAGGTTTAAAGTATGAAACTACTGCCTTTGTAAAAGGACGTTTGAAATATGTTCGAAGTAAAGGCAAATTCAGGCTTCTGGCTTACTACCTATCATATCATTATATCATATCAGCCTATTGCACTCCACAGCTGAACATAGGTCTCCCCCAAGGTGCGACACTTTGCACGATCCTTCGCTTTTTGCATCCAGGTACTACCCGCTATTATATATCATCTATCATATATTTTCAGCTATTTATATTGTATAATCTGACTAAATTATACAGTATAAATAGCTGTAAAAAACATGTTTTTTTTTCTTAAGGAAAGCTATTTGAAAATTACAACAAAGGCTTTGATAATACTGTGATATTTTCGGCCTTTGTTGCTTTTACGTCGTAGCGGCCCGTAGCAACTACGAAACGTAGCGGCCCGTAGCAACTACGACTAATCCAGATTAGTCAGTGAATCAGGACCTCCAATTTTAGGAAAATATTGGGACATTGGGAACCCTGTATCGTGTGACCTATCAAACATACACAATACACAATTGAATTAGGGCTCAAACTGTCAGGAATTTTGTACACTTTAAAGAAATAGTAGTGACCTTTGTCGTCAGAGCCTTCCAATATCGTTTTTTTGGCACCAAACTAAAAAAAAAAGTGGTTTTTCAGCAACTACTCAGCGCTGGATTAATAATATCTAGGTGGACCCAAACAAAATAGGTACCGAAAGAACAAGTTTACCGCAATTATGTCTATTTCGAATGTTAAAATATGGCTGTCCTATAAACACTATGAATAGTTTCAACTGATTTATAAAACACGGTGTATAAGTGAGACTGTATTAAATAGCATGTGTTTTGAGACTGGCGCATTCATTTTTTTTTTCAATCCCAACCCCGAAATTTAAATCTATTTTTAAAAACTGAAAATAAGTAATTGAGAGAGTAAATTGCGCTCAATAATTCCACCGATATGTTGTATTGTTGTACCGTATTAATCGATAGGCCGTGAAATTGTTTATTGATTCCTCAGGCGCGACTGTGCTATAGGGTTGCCAAAAATCAAAACCGCTTTATTATGTTACTTAAAATAAGTTAAGTATTGAATTATATCAGTTCATTTCTCAGACCTAATCGAGATAGACGGTAAAAGTTTCCCTACCTTGTGTGTAAAAAGTGTGATCCACGGTCACAGTTTTGTCCGACTTAAGTCAGTCCGCTTGAGACCTATGCCGTAAATGATAATGGATTTTAATTGGAATTACATTATTGTTTTACTTAATTAAGCGCCTTGGAATCGTTCCCGCGCGGTCTTGATTTCCCAGCACTAAATCTCGCTCGTGACGTCATTTTAGGTACGAAAAATTCGACACGCTAGGTTCTCATACAGTTTGAAGCGCTTTTTTCGTCTATCTTGATATAGGTCTGTGGTTCTTTTAATTCTACGCCTATTCGCAAAGGTGCAGTCTTTCCCCGAGAAGAATAGGCAAGAAACTCTGAAAATGTTATTTTTAGGAGGCGAGACGAATATGGAAAAGAGGGGAAGGCCTTTGCCCAGCAGTGGGACAGAATAAGCTAGACAAAAAAAACATTAATATTGTTAGTTTATTGTAACTTCCACCCAATTGCTATTTTATGATAATGGGATTGCTCTTAACCACAATCTAGGATCTGTCAAATGTAGAATGTGTCAAATGTAGATCTGTCACATATAGAATCTGTCAAATGTGGAATCTGTCCAATGTAGAATCTGTCAAATATGGAATCTGTTACATGTAGAATCTGTTAAATGTGGAATCTGTCCAATGTAAAATCTGTCAAATGTAGAATCTGTCAAATGTAAACTATGACGTCAAAAGTAGAATCTGTCGAATGTAGACTAAACGCTAAAAACCTGGGAAAAAATGAATTTGATGGAGTAGCATCCCTATATTTGCTCAATCGCGGCTAGAATATTGAAAACATTGAGGCTGCGAAACCAATTTCGCGAGAATTGATTGACGTTAAAATGTTTGTTTGTTTGTGTGCTATTTTGTGAGTGTGGAACGCAACAGCGTAGGAAAAACGCTATTTTGGTTAGGCAAAACAATGTTCGTCAGCTTGGAATAAAACACTATTTTAACAGGTTTTTTTATGTTTAATGGATAGATAAATAGATACACACACACACGCTCACGCCTATAATCCCTAACGGGGTAGGCAGAGCATACACCACTAGATGCTACGTTTGACACAAATAGTGAAGGTTAAATAAGATAATAGATGTAAATAGATGTAATAATAATAAGACACTCATTCGCACTCATAACGCACTCATTCTTTATTTTTAATACCTTAAGTTAACATATGTAATCTCTGTAGTACAACAAGGGTAGAGCGAGGCATTCCCAACACAAGTATCTATTATTACTTTCTGGTAAGCCCCGTCAATAAAACTGTAAAAGATTTACTTAAATAAAGATATATATATATATATATACACTGGGCGTCAAAAATAAGTAGTACAGTTTTAAAATTGCGATTTCTCCCAAACTATAAAACTTAGACCTTTGAAACAAAAAAGGTTAAAAAGAAAATTTAATCTTATTCAATAAAAACTTCATGCATTATAAGAACTTATAATGCTTGACTTTAAAAAAAACGAATAAATAAAAACACTTTTTTTAAACTGTTGAAAGGTGTTGTCTTACTTAGGATTTTTGTGTTTGACACATTCGCTGCTGATAAAGCAATTGTAATTGAAAAGCATAGGTATCTTCAGAGAGTAAATTTGACTAATCATGCCTCTTTCACCAGAAGAATGTGCAAGAATCTTAGCTTTTCTCGAAGTGGGCATCAGTATGCGTCGTACTGCAAGGAGGGTGGGTGTAACTTTAAGAACGGTTCAGCGAGTAAAGCAAAGGTACGAAGAGACTGGAAACCATCTAAGGAGACGAGGTAATGGCAGACCCAGGTGCACAAGTACCCGAGAAGATCGCTTTATTGTTTCCACTGTGTTAAGAAATCGACACCTTAATGCAGTTGAGGTTCAGCAACAGCTTCTTCGGACCCGAACAGACTACATCAGTGAGAGTACAGTGAGAAGAAGACTTGCTGAAGCTAACCTGAAGCCTCTAAGACCAGCAAATGGCCCCAAACTTGAGACAGAGCATCGCGTAGCAAGACTACGCTACGCCCGTCAACACGTACATACTTCAGATGGACGGCGGAGAGTCTACAGACGACCCGGTGAGCGATACATTCAAGCTTGTATCTCGGAAAGAGTCCAATATGGCGGGGGCTCTGTACACGTATGGGCTGGTATCTCTTCAGAGAGTCGCACAGAGCTTGTGGTAATAGAAAATGGGACTTTGACTGGTGAAAGATATGCCTCGGAGATCCTCAACGAGTATGCAGGGCCATATTTAATAAATATGGGTGATGGAGCCATCCTAATGCATGATAACGCCCGGCCACACACTGCTCACCACGTACAAGAGTACATTCAGGAGGTTGGCATCAACTTGATGGCTTGGCCATCGAGAAGCCCAGATCTCAACCCGATTGAACACGCCTGGGATGAGCTTGGGAGGCTAGTCAGAAGGCGCAGTCCACCTCCTGCCACACTCAGGGCTCTAAAACATGCGCTGATAGAAGAATGGGAAAATATTCCCCAACACCGCCTCCGAAACTTAGTGTTCAGCATGCCAAACCGGATCCAAGCTGTAATTAGAGCCCGAGGCGGCAACACAAGTTATTAAATTGTGAAAAAGTTCCAAAACGTGAAAATTAAGTGGTTGACATATCGTTAAAAATTGATACTTTTTAGTATTTATCTTAATTTTAAGTTTGAAACTTTATTCATGCCAAATAAAATATAACTTTAATAAACTTCGTTAAGTTTACTATAAACTGCTTTTTATTTCATAAGTGTAACTACTATAGTTTAGGAGTAATTGCAATTTGAAAAGTGTACTACTTATTTTTGACGCCCAGTGTATATATATATATTATAAGATAGATAAATAGATGAAATATATATATGTTTTTTGTTTCTGGGTCCATGAAAATAATCATATAGACTTTGATTTATCTACTTTGGAGGTGTTACTATCAGTATATTGGTTGACTTTAAACCAGTTTGTGTAAATTTAGGCCCAATGGGCCTTTTTATTATTCGAACGGCACGGCACGACATGTCAAAATCTTTTTATCATTGCCCCTTTTGTTCCTAACTACAAAAATCCATAGTATGTAGGAGTCAATGGTAGTACAATTTTGCCGTGCCGTTTTCTATATCTATCTTCTATACATATTATAAAGAGGAAAGATTTGATTGTTTGTTTGCATCGAATAGGCTCCGAAACTACTGGACCTATTTGAAAAAATCTTTCACCATTAAAATCCTACATTATCCGGGTTGGACATAGAGTAAATGATTATCCCAAATTCCCACGGGAATGAAGTCCCGCGCGGGAAGCTAGTCGAATTATAAAAAGGCCTTCAGCCCACGAAACTAAACAAATTTCTCCAAGGAACATAGGTAGAAAAATATGAAAAAGTTTTCACCTCTCCATTAGTACGGGAAATCCACATTTTATTTGAAAATTTCATAGAAGTTCGGGAAAGTTGTTAAGTTTCATGGGAATAACTACCTAAAGTTTATTTTAAGCACATCATAGAAATACAGGTTTAAATAGGAGTTTCTTCTGATTACGTTGACTTATAAGTCTTTTTTTACAGCTTCAAGGGACAAATACAAAAGTATGTCAAATTAATTCACACGATCCCTGTAAAGCTTTATCAGAATTAGATTTCACTTTAATTTATGAAAAAAAAATTTTTGTGTTTCGGAGGGTATGTTAAGCCTTCGGTCCCAGCTGTTGTTGATTGACTAGTCGTTAAACCAAGTCAGAGGTCATTTGGGGGTCGGAAAAACTCGAACATCAAGGTAAGTTAAGTTCTGCAGCTCGAGTACAATGGTGATAGTGCGCGTAATACGATGTTAAAATGTTAACATTGACAACGCCAAAGGGCGAACAAGCCTTTGCGTGAGGCCCTGGCGTAATCAAAGTGAAGTTTCAGCGTAAGCCGAGTGACGTGCCACGCGAGTTTGTCGCCATCGTGCTCAAGCTGCTGGACTTACTTGACTGTACCTACTCGATAAGGAAGATACAAATATGTGGTTTCCTCACCTCGTTGTCAGAGGTGTAGACGTCGTGATGGTCCTGCAGCAGCCAGTCATCATCGGTGACGTTCTCCAGGCCCAGCTCGATGATTTCCAAGTAGTCGTAGCTGCAGCTGTGGACAAGAAAGACCATATAGAATTAAACATTAGTTATGTTATGACTATAACTGTATTATTTTTCATTAGATAAAAAACTTTATAATAAAATTTCGTCCGGTAAGTATCCGGTAATGCACTGAATACTTATAATTTTAAATTATAAAAATTATTATCTAGAGTGTTGAATAGTGTTTGTTTATCTGAGTGATAGTTTTTTTTTGCGCTCTGGCCCGTTTCTAAAGTAAGTCACTATTTTGCTGATGTAAATAATACTGTATTGACGTGTTCAAGAAAAAAAATATATGTTCAATGAAATAAACACTTTTGGTACTTTTAGACTAAAAAATAAATAATTTATAAAAACAAATATTTTAAGTTTCTCTTGTCAAACTTTGACAGAATTAAAAGAACTTGGGGCAATATTAACACTTGAAACTTAGACAAAATTCTAATTTAAAAAAAGTTTTCTGTCTTACGCGGATCAAGTCACAAACACATAACTACTACGTCAAGAAGAAATTGTCCACATACCACTATATGCTCAAGCAAACTGTTCAAAGTTGAGACAGTTAAACTAGGTACACAAACATATGTAAATATGTACCCAAGAGATTAGTTATATCTACACTCGAGGCGTGAAGGAAGTGTTAGCATTTGTTAAAGTCAAACGGAGGCTTTTGCGGTACAAGTTAGTCGCACACGTGCGTATAACTAGTTACTTGTAGTTTATATTTAGTTTGTCAGTGTATATTTATTAAAATATTTAATTCCATAGACCCTTTTACAGTAAAAATAAATTTAAAGTCGTCATTGGTCGAAAATACTTTTTAGCGCACTTGTTCGGTAAATGGTTTTTGCCGGTTTGCATTATGAATTGTTAGCGGGTTCTAAAAATTTCCAAAACAACGTTGATTACATTCATTTTCAATATTTTTATTGAAATATCTTGATTTATGGCGTTTATTTTAAACCGTTCAAAAACCATAAAAAAAGAGAAGAAAGAAAGTTGTGGTGTTAATTAGGCTCATGTCTATTTATTTATTTGAGAAAGAAAGTACAAGCATATCAACCAAATTAACAATTTAAAATCTTCTGTTCTTAAGCGACCGGGTCTTTGCATTATCGTCGTCTTAGGAATCAAACTACCATTACGCCACCAAAACCCTGCGCATCAACCATTAAATGAAACAAAAGTCATAAAAAACAGCTCAAAGTCGCATTTCCCATTAACAGGTTCGATCGCACCGATACTTTCCGTTTCACGCGTCAACGCCTTAAGGTTTTATGTTACCATGCCTCTAACAGCCTCTTTCACAGCTAATATACTCATAAGTGTATTGGTAATACTGCAAACATTTGGTAAGTGCGTGTAAATTGATACATTTCAGCTTAAAAGGTAAAAGTCTTTTTTCTATTCCTTCGGGCTGGCTGGATACAATTTCGTAGTCTTTTGTTTGCTTTAAGTAACAATAATTAGTACATTTTTATTTTTTCTGTTTCAATTGGCAAAAAATCAACTTGCAACAAAGAAATATATGAAAAGTAAACATAACATAGATCATAAATCTCTAGTTACGGTTTAGTTCTCTGAATTGCTACCCAACTTCATTCTAGTAATTTGAAGTCCGTTAATTACAATGACCACAAGTAACCTACGGTTTTAGAGCAAAGTTATTCATCACAGTCAGAATTGTAGAGCAAAAATGAACCTAAAACGAAAAATAAAATCTATTTTATTCCCAATCCTTTTCACATTTTAATTTCTATCTGCCCTCGTGTCACGTCTCTTATAATATCTCGAATGGAAAAAAAAATCTGCATAATTTCTATCCAATACCTCTCTGGCTGGTGTGCTTGGCACTTCCATTTGCAATATTGATGTGATAGTTCGATATTTAAAATGGGAAAAAGATTTTTTCGAACTGTAACCAGTTTGAGCTGGAACTTTTTTTATTAGGTCTGCGACATTTGAATTCGATTGTCATCTGTTTTTTGTGATCTCTTTGTTTGGCGATCACTGTGCCAATCGAAAACATATATTCGGCCTATCCACTAGTGACTAGTCTAACAAATATTTTATTTTATTTTTATAGTATTTCGGCCTAACAGTTATGCAAGTTTTTTTATTCTACACCTCTGGAAATTAACTGGTTTAGTCCAGTGGCTGTAATGTCACCTCTGAATCGACAATTTCTGGGTTTGATTCCCGGTCTAACTTTTGTGTAAAAAGCAGATGTTTGTTCTCACGTGTTGGTGTTTGTGTCCGTGTATATTGTAAGGGAAACATTAGCGCGTGTTTCATAAAAAATCAGAAGACAATGTAAGGTAACAATTGTCTACGTTAAAATCGTAAGAACCAGCCGACTTCAATCCAAACCAAAACATCTATACGCAATGTGTATGTGTTTTTGAAGTGAAAACTTCTTTGAAAGTAGATGAAACGAAAAACCGACGACGGCAAAATGAGACAGACACATAAATTCATAAGATTTAACGTGGGAGAAAATGAGATACATAGTACGTTTGTGAAGGTTTCACTTCTACTACGTGTGAATTGCACACATGTTTTTTTTTTCGTTTTTATTCATTTTTTCAACATGAGACCAATTGATAACTCATTAAAAAAAGAATTATCAAAATCTAATCATAATTGGCGAATTAATCGCGTAAGAAACATACATATAAAAAAACACACAGTCAGGATTCGAACCCTCGACCTGTAGCTTACAATCTGGCAACTTTTCCACTAGACCAAACTGTCTACAAAACACACAGTCGAATTGAGAAACTTCTCTTTTTGAAGTCAATTAATAAAAGAACAGAGATCTAAGAAAAATATATTTAAATATTATTATAATGAGATTTTAGTAGAGGGCATATAAGCGAGACAATTTCAAGTATTAATATCAACCTTTGTCCCTTGCTAACAATCAAAGTTAAATTGAATTTTCAACACAAATGTAGTCCTAATTTAATATTCTATCTTTAGTAGATAATACTGAAAGGTTCATCTGATAATATACCAAGATCCCAGGGCCGCCAGACCTTACTTATTTTCCCATAAACCAAACGTGTGGGAAATAATAGTGCTAGTACGTACTAGTAATGTATGAATACCAGCTAACCTGAGCCGACGGCCAATTTTCAGCTACCAAGTTCTGAAGGTGCTTCCAAAAATTGCTCACTTGTCTTGAAGTCTGGCTGCTATAAAAGTATTGTTATAGTTCCCTGAACATCATATGCAAAAATCACGGCTCAGATTGTAGGTATAGTCGCATAATTTACTTGCGAACTGTAAAGCGTCTGGCAATTACAGCCGACGGAGAGTGTCTGGCGGTGTTGAACATTATTTTTTATATTTAATTTATTATATTCCATAAGACATCAGCAGCCAGACTTCAAGACAAGTGAGTAATTTTTGGAAGTACCTTCAGAACCTGGTAGCTGAAAATTGGCCGCTGGCCCAAGTTAGCTGGTGTTCATACATTACTAGTACGTACTAGCACTACTATTTCCCACACATTTTGGTTTATGAGAAATTAAGTAAGGTCTGGCGGCCCTGGGATCTCCGTCTATAATGTTTGAAAGACCATTAATGTAAGGAGATTATAACGTTTTTTATGGAGCTCTAAATAACTCAATAAAAAATGTTTTAAGCAGGTTGGGTTAGGTTGGAAATCAATGAAACCTCTTTCATACTTAGTACTTATAGGCCGGTCAATATCTACATTAAAAAAAAAACAAACGTTGCAAACGCGCATGTAACTACGATTTTTTTATATGTTGTTAAGTCCCTTGAGAGTAGTTAATACCCAAGTTTGCAACCCTGAAAACCTTTTGCTGCCCCCACGGTGCTCGACAAACTGCGAAATTTTGGCACATATTTCAGTTTGTTATAAAAATCTACCTTAACGAAGAGTTTTTCAAGTACGTTCGTTAGTACTTTAATAAAGATAACTAAATTTGCTACAATTTTAGCGAAACCTGAGCACACTATGTCTTTTGGTTGCGAAGATACAGCAAGTCAAAGATGGGCAATTCTCCCGCAGTGTTAGGAAAATTGTGAAATTACAGAATTTCCGATGTAACAGTTCTTGTTTCAGTTTCTTTTTTTTTTGTTTTCGCATTACCAGACGACAACGCCTGTACTAGCTGATGTAGGCGGGGCTGTTTCTGTTATTACTCTGCAATTCTTCTCTTAAAATTCTTAAGTTCGGACAATAGTGAAAAAAAGTAAACAATATAGTGTGATCGCAAATAAACTTCATACAGGATGTTGGAATCACCGGGCGATTGTTTTATATGTCATTTAAGCCTACTGGAAGACAAAGTGGTGATTGTTAAACAAAAGGGAATCCTCACACTTATTGAAGCAAGAGAAAAACGTTGTCTTCGAGAAAACAAAAATTTTCTTTTGACGAGAAATGAAGTCTCCGTACATGGTGCATGCAGAAAGAAGTATACAGCTGAAAAGAATATTGCTGCGTCTGTTTGTCGAGGAGGGGATCCAGTTCCACCCGAGCGGCCGTTTCCTCGGTCATCGTTACGTCAAGAGCACGTCACAAATCTGAAAAAGATATGTTTTTTGTGTGGAGAAGAGATCACAGAATCTTAAAGCGCCAAGTGAAACTACCAGCAGCACGTAAGAACCCAGTGCACAAAGTTGAAAAACCGTCGATGAAGATTTAAAATATCAAAGCCCACTTTATGCAGGGCGGCCAACGCAACTCGACTCGTGTGAACAGGCGCGTTGTCGTGCAGAAGGAGGACACCCTTGGTCAATTTTCCCCTTCTTTTTTCTTTTACAGCTTCTTTTAATCGTTCTAATATTATAGCGTAGTATTCTCCAGTTATGGAAATACCTTTTTCTTTGTAATCGATCAACAGGATCCCTTCTGAGTCCCAAAAACTGTAGCCATGATTTTTCCAGCCGACTGTGACACCTTGAACTTCTTCGGCGGTGGTGTACCCTTTTTCTGCCACTGCATAGAGTCTTGTTTAGACTCAGGTTCATAATGATGAACCCAAGTTTCGTCTCCAGTAACAATTCGATTCAAAACACCATCTTCGTCTTCAGCACAGAGGTCCAAAAACGCGCGAGAACACTCCACGCATCGTTGTTTTTGAGGCGGCGTGAGCATTCTCGGCACCCATCTAGCGCTGACCTTAGTCATGCCAAGATGGTTGTGAAGAATTTTAAAAATGGTTGTATCTGATACTCCAACCATTTCTGCAAGCTGTTTCTTCTTTAAACGAGCATCTTCCAATATTAATTTTTTCGACTTCTTGAACAATTTCCAGAGTGGTAACCTCGATTGGCCGTCCTGGTCGGGGGTCGTCTTCAAGGGAGTCCCTGCCTTGCTTAAAGAGACTGTGCCACTTGTAAACCATGTTTTTACCCGGGCAAGAATCCCGGTAAACAGATGTCATCTCTTTGATGATGACATCAAAGAGATGACTGGTTTGAGCCGACTTTCCTTGTTTGGTAAGGAATTTTATAACAACGCGGTACTCGATTTTATCGACGATAGTTCAAGGACTAATGACCCGATTAGAATGAAACTTCGTATTTATACTAATAATTAGTCACTGAATTCATTATAATTTAGAAAAGTACCCTCATTAATGGCCTACCTACCCATTCCGCGAACTTAAAAACGCTCCCTCGTAAATGTCAAATTTGTACTATTTGTCCTAATACATCCTAACATACTCGTACATACATTAATCGTCGTACATGCAAAAACCTAATCATACTATAATATTAAAAACCGGCCAAGTGCGAGTCGGACTCGCGCACGAAGGGTTCCGTATCATCATTTATAAAAATGGCAAAAAAATCATATCTGTTGTCCGACTCGCACTTAGCCAGTTTTTAGTATTTGTTATTATAGCAGCAATAGACATAAATCATCTGTGAAAATTTAAACTATCTAACTATCACGATTCATGAGAAACAGCCTCCGAAACATTATCTACAAAAACCAGCAAAAAAATCACGTTTTTTGTATGGGAGCCCCCCTTAATATTTATTGTATTCTGGTTTTTAGTATTTGTTGTTATAGCGGCAACAGAAATACATCACCTGTGAAAATATCAACTCTCTAGCTATCACGGTTCATGAGATACACACGCAAAAACTACTGAACGAATTTTGATTTGACATTGACATTGACAGCACAGGGTTTTCAGGGTTGCAAACTTGGGTGTTAACTACTCTCAAGGGACCTAACAACATATAACGAAATCGTAGTTACATGCGCGTTTGCAATGTTTGATGTCGATATTGACCGGCCTATTATTGTTAATTTTACATTTGACTGTATAAAATGCTGTCTGCCGACTACTCCTGCCTCTCAGTAAGAGTTTACCCACGAAAAATATATTGTTTTCTGTTTTATTAGTTAGCGTAATGAGTTACGTTACATTAATAAAAGTCAGATGGCAGAATTAAATTTGAAGGCCAAAATCATGTATACAGGGTTACTTTTTAATCAGTACACAAATTTTTCTTATGGTGTCAGTAACGTTGATAGAACGTAAATAAGAAAGAAAAAAATTTTTTTTTCCAAAAATTTTCAGATTTTGATACCCCTTTTTAACGTCTTAGAGGATGAATTTTGTAAAACGCAGGAAAACGGGTGTCACAAATGTGTTGAAGAGTACTATTACCAAGTTTCAAGTCAATTGGACGAAGTTATTTTTTTTTCCATACAAAAAAAATGATTTATTTTCATGCTTCAGACGATCTAGCTTGAAATTTTTATATGAAACGATATAAAACAAAAAAATACGGGTCTGTTAAATTTTAATAAATATTACGTACAAAAAATTTGAGTACTGCTTAAAAAATAACCCTGTATATTGATATTTAGCATCTTATTTTTATTATTATATAAGTATTAATAGTCCCGCCTACTCAAGATTTCTCTCAACATTACGGGGTTGACTGGAAGAGATCCCCTTGTGGGATAAGTCCGCCTTTGTACCTAATGTCGCTTTATGTTTGTAACTAGTATCTTCTTGATAATTTTGTTGTACAATAAAGGATTTTACATACATTAAATACATACATAAAATCAAATCGAATTAGATCTGTTAATTGTTGAACTAACAAAAGCTCTTTTATGTAATTAAAACAAGAAAACTATGGCCTTAAACAATGCCAAATAATCTAATAGAATATATATTCCAAAACATATTTAAAACACATTTTTATACGAAACGAAGTTAATTACACAAAAAGCATTGAGTAAGAATGGCAGAATAATTATTTTAAAAACGAAAAGAAACTTCTTTTAGAAGGAAAGTCTGTGAAATTTTCTTGAAATACTTCAGCGGTTAGCGTGGGTCGACTTAAGAAATTCTTTTGAGAAGTTATCAAGGTTTTCAGGTTTGAAGCAAGTTGGTTAGCAAATACGCGTGGTTAGATAAAGGATAACAGTTGTGTAGGTGTACGTCTGTAAACTTTTGCAAGCAAGGGTTTAAAAAGCCCTTTATTTTCACAGATTGATAGTAATATATTAAGTGACTTTGAATTAGTTGAAGCGCTCGTAGCCCAGTGGCTCTCGCTGATCTCAACCGATCAGTGAGGTTAAGCAACGTATACAGAGGCAGGGAACCTGATGGGTGACCAAAGTGGCAATTTATCACGCGCGTTTCCGTGCTTCGGAGGGCACGTTTAGTTGTCAGTCCCGGCTGTTGTCGATTGACTACAGTCGTTAAAACCAAGTGAGAGGCCATTGTGCGGTTTGAAAACTCTGACACCAGGGTTAGCCAAGTTCGCCACATACTTGACTACACCTACACGATAAGAAGAAGAATTAGTTAGCAAAAATTAAGGATATGAATCAGCCCACTAAGGGCGAAATATGAATTAATAAATATACACATCAACACGGTCTAGGGATATTGCACGATTTTTCATACAAAAGAGGCCTGTTTTTGAGAAGCAATAAAAGCATACTCGAGGTAAATAAGAAGCTATAATTGCTAAACTTGAAAGTTGTGAAAACGTGACGGAAACGAAAACGAAAATGCACGTTTTGCCTGTTTTTGTATGAAAATAGTCGAATTTACGCAATTTTTTTTCATTTTCGTCACGTTTTCAAAAATTTCAAGTAAATCAAAATTTATTGACTAGAATTAAAAATTCAGATTTAGCACTTGCTGGTCTGAAAATTATAGCCCTCCATGTATCTCGAGTATGCTATTATAGCTTCTCAAACAGACCTCTTTTGCATGAAAAATCGTGCAATATCCCTAGACCGTGTTAATATGTGTAATTTTTTTGTCGAATTTTTTTTTTGGAATTTCATATAGATTCTTAGGGGAAATAATACGAAATAGTACTTGGAAATAATACGATGGCTGTGTACACGTGTAATCAATAAAACTTTTATTTTTGTCGTTTTTCTTTTCATTATTCCTTGTTCTTAATAAAACATATTTAATTTTTCATAGATAAATGAAATAGTAAATTATAATATAAAAAATATTAAGAATTTGTATTAAAACGAAAGCATCGTTAATTATTTATAGTTTGTTAAACGTTTGAGTGCGTATAACTAAGGTTAAGTCTAGACTAAACAATAAAGAGTCTAAAATAAAAGCGAAAATTGCCAGAAAAGAATATCTGCAATTTCATTCATCTTCAAATTCATGGCGGCTATTAAACATGAAAATAAAAAATCGAAGCAAACAATTTTCGAATAAATAACGCAGATAAGCTCGGTTTACGACTGTAACAAACCATTGCAGTATAGTTTTAACTGCGGGCCAGCGTCTCTTTTACAGAGAATTTAGTTTTATTTTTGTTTCTAGATTTTTGTGGAATGTTATTGGGTTACACGCCTTTGAATTTCTCACTTTTTTGAAGGTCAGATGGCAGCCTCCACTGCATATTGTAATAAATCAATATTATTTATGCACAATCATGTTTTGCTGGTCTAATAATCAGTATGTAAAATGTAGATTATTAAAGTGAAGAAAATTGGATTTTAAAGAATAAGAAGTGGGCTCAAGAGCTGCGCAAGCTCATTCCGCCTACCCCTTTTTTGGATCCATACATACACATTTTCGCTTTTATAATATTAGTAAGGACTATCCTCAGCTGCCAAATCCTAGATGATGATCAAGCGTACCCCGAAAAAACCGGCCAAGTGCGAGTCGGCCTCGCGCACGAAAGGTTCCGTAAGTACCATTTTCTATAAAAACGGCAAAAAAGTCACGTTTGTTGTATAGGAGCCCCGTAAATATTTATTTTCTTTTCTTTTTTAGTATTTGTTGTTATAGCTGTAACAGAAATACATCATCTGTGAAAATTTCAACTGTCTAACTATCACGGTTCATGAGATGCAGCCTGGTGACAGACGGGCAGACAGACGGACGGACGGACAGCCCTAAAAAGTACAAAATGCTAGAAAGTTGAATATGCCTTTATCCAGCACAAAAAATATATAATTATGAAAGTGTTGCCATAACGCAATATCAACAAAACACAAGAGATTTACGCTCCATTATAAATCCATTAAACGCATGAGATGAAATTAAATGCTTAAATTATTATCAATATGTCCTCTTTTGTAATAAAATAAAAAGTAAATGTTTCTTACGTTAAAATTGTTCTTTATAAACAACATTCTGTGGAGTAAATTGATTTCATCTTCCCAAAGGATTTTGTAAAGTCACTCAATATAGGTACGACTTGTTCCTTTTGATATCCCATAACTCCAGGCTGTCAATGGGATCACGTTATATGAATCAAATAGCATATACATTTTTTTTTCAATTATTAATCCTTTCAAATTTTTATTTTTCATACAAAATAATTCGCTGAAAATGTGAATTTCCTATAAAACACAACGTCGCATTATCGTAATCTAAATTATGAATGATTGAAAACAAAATTTATTAATGAAAGTCTAACATCTTAGGACTCATTTTATGGGAGAAAAATTTAGAAACATTTTATTTTGATTGATGATTTCTCCGAAAATACCCATTTAAGAACATATGTTCCTTGGAATTTTTTAATAATTTTTATTCATAGAATGTGACCTAAGAGTTATGGGATATAAAAAAACAGGTTGTATTTAAAACGATCATGTGAATGACATGCTACTCTGCCTACCCCTTTAGGGTTTATAAGCGTGAGCGTATGGATAGTTAAATAAACGCTACACACCCAAAGGCCCACACTAAGGTTTTCTCTTGCGACGTCGTAGGTCCCTTGTAAAACACATAAAGACAGACACAAACACCCATGACCCGAGAACAAACATCTGCTTTTTACACAAATGTTTGCCCCGACTGGGGATCGAACCCAGGACCCACCGATCAAGAGGCAGCGTCACTACCACTCGACCAAACCGACCAAACAATAGTTACTACAATAGGCGCATTGCTAGGTTAGTAATCTGTGCTCAGACCTAGTTATCGAGCCGAATCGGATCGGATCCAAATCGGATGGACCGTAACAAATCGTATCCGGACGGCTGCCGGTGAATCGATCGCTTTGACACCGGTTATTTGTTTTCTGTTTTATCTTTGAGATACCTTTCGTTTTTACCTTTTGCTTCGATTTTGTAAGTCTTTTGAATGATTTGTTGGATGTTTTCTTAGTTTTAAAACGGATTATCACAAGTGTCAGTAAGCGCTGAACCGATCAGTGGGGTTAAGCAACACAGGCAGGAAACCTGATGGGTGATCAAAGTGGCAATTTATCACGAGCGTTGCCGTGCTTCGGAGGGGGTCCCAGCTGTTGTCGATTGACTACAGTCGTAAAACCAAGTCAAAGGAGACGCCTTTTAGCGGTTTGAAAACTCTGACACCAGAGTTAGTCAAGTTTGCCTCGCTTTTGCCTACGCCTACACTTCATCACGATGTTTTCCTTCACCTTTGAGCAAGTGATAATAAGAAATCCGTCCATATATCCGAAAAGACGAATTTAGTGGTACAGGCCCGCACCAGGATTTGACCCCGCAACCTTCCGATTGCAAGTCTGCCTCATTACCAACTGGGCTATCACCATTTCAAGTTATAGCACGTTTTTTCACTCCCAAAAAGCACTAAATAAATTCAAGATTGCTCTCAAAACATTGTCCATAAATAATTCAGCAGCAAACTGTCCGCAGTCAATCTTAAAAAAAAAAACAACAAAAACAGCAATTCTTTTCTCTAGACAAGTCTTCAGTCGATTTGTCTTTGCAACTGCAGAACGAATGAAAATAGTAAGATAAAAGAACCATTGTGCAGCGGAGAAAAGGTAGGAATTTATCACAAAAATGATAGTGTCTTATAGAAATGTCTAGAATTTTCTTGAAATGTTTAGATATTAATGTTGAGCGCTTGGTAGCTATCTATTGTGGGTAGATCAATTTATAGTCTATATCCTTTTGATAGGATTGGTTTTGCAGTGATCTTAGAACGTGTGCACTCTGACCATTAGATGGCAACTTTGCTAAGCAATGGATTTTTAATGGCAGTAGATGGTGACCATTTTATACGTCCAGTTGACAGACATGCTGCTCATCAAGGCAGCTGTCATCAACACTAATATTATAAATAGGAAAAATTTGATTGTTTGTTTGCATTGAATAGGCTCAAAAACGACTGGACCGATTAAAAAAAAATCACCATTAGAATGCTACAATATTCCTGAGTAACATAGGTTACATATTCATCATCAGCCCATATACGTCTCCACTGCTGGGGCACGGGCCTCCCTCAATAATATGAGGGGTAAATGCCATACTCACTGCTTGCATATTTACCTTAATCGCCTTGTACGACACCTCGGTAAGAAAGAGGGTGGTCCTATTCTTCTCTGCCGGGGACTCACACGGCCTCACATAGGTTACATAACTTTCCCGAATTCCCACGGGAAGCCCCGGGCAGAAAACTTATTAAATAGTTTATGCTTGAGATCTCAGATTCGCCCTGGAACGTATAAAATAGTCATTATTCGACTGTTATTAGAAACCCTGCTATAAGGAAGACTGCTATCAGACTTGTCGTCTTGATGAAATGACGTCTGAAGCGTCTATTGACTTAAATCAAGAGTGTCAATCAGCCTATGAAACTGAAGGACTTTGCCCAAGTAACATAGATATTAAAAAAAAATTCGCCTGTCTGTTAAACTTCTGCGTATTTTCCTTTGTATGGGAAAACGCATTTTTTTTTAAGAATTTCATATAAGTTCTATAGAAAAAGTTGTCCAGTTTCATGAGGAGGATCACCTCCTTAAGTTTCGCTTACTCATTTAAAGTCACCCCATATAAAGGGTGTAACAGAAAGGTGTAGTCATATTTCAGGATGGTGACCAGCCAATAAAACTGAACAACTTTCCCCAAGGAACCTATTTAAAACCTCAAAAAAAAATTCGCCTCTCTATACAACTTGTGCGTTCAGCTGATAGGTTTAGTATGAAAGGCCGAATTTTTTTTTTAATTTCAATTAGGATCTTTGGATAAAGTTGTTCAGTTTTATTGGCTTGTCACCATCCTGAAATATGACTACACCTTTCTGTTACACCCTGTAGTTACGTTCACTAAAACAATAGAAAAAAATACCCAAAAGTACCCTCCAAACCATAATATTACTCGAAAAGTTCCTTAACAACACTGCATTGTCTAAATAAGAGAATTAAGGAAACTTCCAGAGTTTATATTTTTGAAGTAGCGGCGGCATGCGTCAGGGGACTGCAGTTAAGAGTAGAGCGTATAATACACGAAATTAAAAGGATTTAGGAATTACCGAGTTTTTTTAATATAATCAAGGCTGATACTATGTTTCCCCTTGTCTCGTAGATATGTGATTATTATGGTTACCTCGAAATTTTGTTCCCCTACCTTGATGGTATATGTACCCCTAAGGACCTCTCTTTGACCAGCGTTTCACATCACAATTCCCCTTGATGTTTTACTATGTTTGTATTTATGTATAGTCTGAAGTTGTCTGTTTATGTTTATGTCAAAGTTGCTGGTCATTGTATAAACGTTTTATCTATCTACTACATGGACTTAGTATTTTCTCTACTAAGATTACCCCATTTTGTGAATAATTTTGAGGTTGGATTGTAATTTTTGATTTATATTTTGTCACCGTGTCTAATTAATCCAAGAAAAATAAAATGTAACTATTTTCTATATCTATGGCCACAACAGAAACAAATTAATCCGAGAACAAATATTTTTAAAGAAAGACTACAGTACAGCATAGCTAACACGGTCAGCGATAAACTCGCGCGTCACGCTCCGATGACGGTAAAACATCAGAAAAACTTCACTTTGATGAGGGCACCGAGTTAAAGCTGGCTTTATCTATTTGACACTTTTTTACATTTGACCGCGTTTTCACGTTATGCTTGAACTGCAGGTTTAATTACCTAGTTTATGTACTGACAGCAGCACGTCAGGTTACTCATTTGCACTATGAAAGCCGGCGCTATAACGAGCGAGATAAGGGCTACGTCAAGGTTAACATGTATAACCTGGTATGCTGCCGTGTGGACATCCAGCCCTCTACAAATATTATAACTATAATAATAATAATAAACGCTACACACTCAAAGGCCCACACTAAGGTTTTCCCTTGTGTCGTGGGTCGGTCGGAACACACATAAAGACAAACACAAACACCCATGACCCGAGAACAAACATCTGCTTTTCACACAAATGTTTGCCCCGACTGGGGATCGAACCCAGGACCCGCTGATCAAGAGGCAGCGTCACTACCACTCGACCAAACCGGCCGTCAAACTATTACTTCATAGAGTGTAGAATAAGTTGTTATTTTTGGTGTTGTAAAAACAAATGTTATTTTTGTATTTAAAAAAATGGTATACAAATTTCTAGTCGTTTCTCAAACTTGTGGCCTCACGTACCCTAAGGTTTTTTCTTGCGTCGTGGGTCCCTTAGAACATACATAAAGACATATACGAACACCCACTACCCGAGAATAAAAATCTGCTTTTTACATAAATATTTGCCCCAACTGGGAATCGAACACACCCGCCGATCAAGTGGTAGCGTCACTACCACTCGACCAAACCAGCCGTCTAATCATCCCAAATAATTGCGAACCCCTAAGCTCTCTCATCCAGTTGTTTAGAAAATTAAGGTTTATATTTTATAGAAAAGACAACTTAGTGACTGAAATAACTACTCGGTAAATATTTAGTGATAATTAAGTCGATGCGAAGGATTATTAAGTTAAAACTTATTTGGCTTAGCACTGAGTTCAAACAGATCAGTAAGTACCTAGTACATTCAATAATATTGTCTTTGTTTTTCCCTTTTTTGTACTAACTGTTTTTTTTATTATTTTTAAAGTTGGTGTAATTTTATTTTCTAAAAAAGTAATTTTATTTTATTTTTCTAAAAAGTATAAGTATTTAGTTTTCAACTTTTTTACATGAGAAACATTGTAAGTGCCTATTAAATTCAAGGGTTTCCCTCGATTTCCCTGTGATTCTATCATCAGATCCTGACTTGGTGACAATAAAAAAACCATCTCAGGAGAATTATACACTTTCTAACAAAAGAATAATTTGAAAATCGATCCACAAATAGTGGAGAAATCGGTGAATATACATAAAAAAAGATAATACAGTCGAACGTAGAACCTTTTCATTTTTTTAACTCGGTTAAAAATTCCTTACTTATGATATTACCGTGCTACGTGGGCATTTGATGGAAACTCCATCCATACATTATAAAGTCAAGCCTATAATCCCTTTCGAGATAGGCAGTGCGTAATGTAGTCAGCCTTTCGCCCACAATACAGCAAAAAAATTGAGTCAATTTTAGGAGGAATTTTGGAAAATTTTGATCTCTATTCTAGCTTTTTTTAAAATTTATTAATGAAGGGATCGCTCTTGACCACAATCTAGCCCAAGGGCAAAGATGCGGTCGAGAATGTAGCAAGCTCACCCAGAAGAAGCCTATTCACTCGAACTTTAAAGAGATTCGGGTTATATGAAGTCGGAAATGCAGACGCAGGCAGGGAATTCCATTCCCTAGTAGGCGCAATACGAAAGATGATGAAAAGCGCTCAGTGCGAATCCGTGGGATATCAACAAGATAGGGATGGTACCCCGCGGTGCGTCTGGACGTCCGATAGAAAAATGGGGCAGGCGGAATGAGCTCATGCAGCTCCTGAGCACACTCCCCGAAGTACACCTTATAAAAAATACATAGGCAAGCTACTTTGCGTCTATGAGCTAGCTTGAAGTAAAGCAATTACGCGTGTCAGCTTGACATCTATACACGTACCTCTAACATCAAATTTTAAACCTCTAAGGGGTCGCTTATCCCACTTTGAGAACTCCTGGTGTAGTTTATGAGCAGTTGCAGTGTATCTGTATTTACTAGAAATGCTGGTAATTTTCTCTTTCTTAAGATGTACAGTCAAGAGCACGTCAAGCTTGACACTTTGGACTTTGGACCGGCCCTGCATTGTATGGCGCGCGGTATAAATAAGAGCTCAGGTCAAACTGGTGGTTAGCGTGACGTGCTCTTGACTGTACAATAATATTCTTATAATTGGTGACTTTAAATTAGCTAAAGAAAATTATGTAAATCAGCCAGTCTACAAAACTGTGCAGTTATTTTAGAGATCTTTCTAAAAAAAGAAACCAGGGTACCTACCACGATCGTTTAAAAGCATTTCTGTTTAGGATACAACTTTGAACTGCTTCGCAATTGGAATGTTTTTTTTTTAAATGGTACCATGATGGCGCTGCTTTGGAACTGCTCGGTTATCAAAGGTCCATTTTAAATGTCTACATAAATTGTCTCTGGTATGCCTTTGAATCGCAACAGCGCCAAAATTGGATCGCCATCATGGTACGAATAAGCGTTGCAGACTTGTTTAGGTCCTAAATTGGATCGCGCTAAGCGATCATGGTAAGCCTCCAGCTTTCCATATAAAGTTCATAGACTCATTGCATATTCAATTTAAAAAATAAAACGTTAGTTTTTACAGTAAAAAAAAACTGCCATTTCTCTTAGCTGAAGGGAAGTTTAACGTTTTAGTTGACAAGCTTTAGAGGGCTGTAAACAGGGAAAATCATGCAGGCACAACCGGCAACACGTCAGATTACCCATTTGCACTACAAAAGAGGCCGCTGTTACGAGCAAGATAAGGGTGTATACTTCTGCATGTGGAGATGTATACTTCTGCATGTGGAGATATATACTTCTGCATGTGGAGATGTATACTTCTACATGTGGAGATGTGTACTTCTGCATGTGGAGATGTATACTTCTGCATGTGGAGACACTTCTGCATGTGGAGATATGTACTTCTGCATGTGGAGATGTATACTTCTGTATGTGGAGATTTCCTCACGATGTTTTCCCTAACTCATTAAATATTGGGCCAGAGCGGTGGACTATATCCTAAATCCCCTACGTGTTTCGAAGGGAGGCCCGTGTCCCATGGTGGGGACGTATAAGGGCTGGTAAAAAAATAAAAACAAAATAAACGCACGCATCGCTTAGAGCAGTAACAAATTATGCAATTCTTATAACGTCATTGGTACTTGGCAGCACTGGGGATCGAACTCAGTAATTCTCGCTTTCGAGCCATTATACCAAGTACGCTCGTACTCTCTAGAGTCGTTAACTATTTATAGTTGTTCATAACTTCATTTTATAAGTTAAAAAACAACGCAAAACTTTTACCGTTAGTGCATCTACTAATTACTTGGTGCAAGAAGTTTAGTTACTTTTCGCAAATTAGTTTATTACAAAGTTTATAGTTAAGATAAAACCCCGTTAGAGTACTAACTAAACTTTTAATGCAATAAAGGTTTTAACAATCTTACTGAATACTGCAATAAGTACGGGGCAGTAACGTAGTGGTTATAGCACATCGGACTTGTAAGCGCGAGGTACTACTCGTAAGTTCCTTCCCCAGTACCACCATATGTGAAGAAGTGAGGCAGCAGAGGATATCTTTGTAAGATTGTGTTTGAGCTTCTTTGTATTTCATTTCTACAATTAAACTCATAGTTACTTCCTCGATCAGTTATTTATTCGTTAATAAATAACTGATCGAGGAATAGACCACTATAAGGTTCTGGGTGAATTTGTTAGCGCTGATGTGTGCAAGGATAGATGCGGCGTTATTTAACTTTTTTAGAATGTTTACTTTATTTTGTAAGTTTAATTGATTGTATTACGTTCGTTCAATAAAGTTTTTTTTTTGTAAGGGACAGGTTAGCAAAATTGAAAACCAGACCATCATTCTTAACCATCTCGATCAGGTCAGCTTTCAACTTAAAAAAAGCCGGATCAAAATCAGTTCATTCGTTAAGGAGCTATAGGTACAATACCACATACCGACAAACAGATACACGCGTCAAACTTACACCACCCCTCCTTTTTGTCGGGCGGGGGTTAAAAACATATATTCACAAAACATTTCTACGTTAACTGCCCACGAAAACCAAAGCACCGTTTTTTTCAAAGAAAATAATATCTACTGTACCTAAATGATATCTAGTACCTAAATGAAACACAAAATGCATATTTCCCGGAGAAAATTATCCTTTGAAATTAAATAAATAACGAGCTTTTCATACATTACACAGGGAAATGCTGTTAAAGCTGTGTTTTTGATGCAAATATGAAATCCGCCATGGCTCGTTGGACGTGTATAATTTGTTTAACTCAAATATCTCTTGGTTTTCTATTTTGCATGTTTCCGTGAATTTTGCTTCGTTGACTTTGATATATAATTACCTCTGTTTCTGAATATTGGATATTTTCGCGTCGGATTTAGTAAGCAGACCATTTTCGAAACAGTATAGGTAATTGCAGTATTTTTAAAAAGCTTACAGTGTGAGGGGGATATTCACAAAAAAAAAAATTTGGGAAGGAGAAATGTTTGGCGCGAATGGAACGAGCCCACGACCCCAGGGCCCCGATTCTGTAACTTCAGTTGTATGTCGATGAAATGGTCGCCATTTTATCTATTCAGGTGGCATAATTGAGAACTATTTAATTTCCATATACTTGCTGACAACCACCCCGACTAGCAGCGCCACCGCCAACCAAACGTAAAGTTGCAAACTACCTAGCAACTGAACATTCAGTTGGTGGTGGCGCCACCAGTCAAAGCAGCTGTCGTTAGATGTAGTTCTCCATTTCGCCACCTGAACGGATAAAATGGCGACCATTCCATTGATAAACAACTGAACTTACAGAATCGGGGCCCAGGACGCACGCACGAGACGTAATGTGCTTAGGAAGGGAATGAGAAAGTTTGCCGCTAAATTAAAATCCCTAATAGGTTTCGAGGGGAGGCCTTTGCCCTGCAGTGGGACAGCACAGACTAATAAAAAAAATAGGTTTTGCCTTTGTCATAATCAACTTCGATTTAGTGACGGCCGGTTTGGTCGAGTGGTAGTGACGCTGCCTCTTGATCGACGGGTCCTGGGTTCGATCCCCAGTCGGGGCAAACATTTGTGTGAAAAGCAGATGTTTTGTTCTCGGGTCATGGGTGTTTGTGTTTGTCTTTATGTGTGTTCCAAGGGACCCACGACACAAGGGAAAACCTTAGAGTGGGCCTTTGAGTGTGTAGCGTTTTATTTTTATTTTATTTTTTAGTGGTATGATGCTGTCTCTGTACGAGACGAGACCTACACGCAGGACCAAATGTGCTTAGTAAGGGAATGAAGAATTTCGCCGCTTGACTTGAAGGCACGATAGCTCAGTTGGTTAGAGCACCAGGAGATCTGATCTTTGAGTCGTAGGTTTAAGTCCCATTCGCGCCGAAAATTTTTCTTTTCTTTAAAACTATTTGTGACTCCGTCTAAATGCTTTACAAACATATTGAATTATTACGTTACTAGTTCTCCGCCCGGGACTTCGTTTCCGTGGGAATTGGGGAGAATTATGTAGCCTATGAGTTAATCTAGCTAGGGTGTCAGCTATCTCCATAACATATTTTATCACAATTGGTCCAGCCATCCAAACATCCATCTATACATACTTTTCGCGTTTATAATATTATAGTAAGGATTAACTTATTTTAACAGTGCCTATGAAGAGTTCCAGTCCAGCGTAGAAGCAACAATATACAAGGTGTTTCAAAAAAACCCAAAAAAAAAAGAAATTCCAAAATTTAATTTTAAAAGTGAAATAGTCGCAACTCTAGTAATCAGTTGCACGGTTTGACATTTACAAAATGAAAGTTTCATATAATTAATGACATACTTGTCAATTTGTAATAGAGCTGTGCAATAAGCTTAATTTGAATAAATTTTGAATTATAATTTTTTTGGGTTTTTTTGAAACACCTTGTACAGGGCTTTAGGTAAATCTCTTTCAACCTCTCGGGTGCTAAATCAGTCCATGAAACTAAACAACTTCCCCAAGGAACACAGGTCAAAATACGAAAAAAAAAATTTTGATCTCCCATACAAAATGCGCTATATGCTGATGAAGTTTGTATGGGAGATCAAATTTTTTTTTTCGTATTTTGACCTATGTTCCTTGGGGAAGTTGTTCAGTTTCATGGACTGATTTAGCACCCGAGAGGTTGAAAGAGATTTACCTAAAGTCCTGTATACTCCATTCAATTGATTCTAATAAAATAGGTAAGCATGATGAAGCGGTGTTAGCCCAGTTGGTAATGAGCCAGACTTGTAATCCGAAGGTCGCGGGTTCAAATCCTGGTGCGGGCCACTAAATTCGTCTTTTCGGATTTACGTACAGATTTCTAATTATCACTTGCTCAACGGTGATGAAAAACATTGTGATGAAACCCGCTCGTCCAAGAAAATTCATTTTCGAAAGACGAGTGGTTCACCAACCCGCATTAGGCCAGCGTGGTGGACTATGGCCTAAATCCCCTTCGTGTTTCGAAGGGAGGCCCGTGCCCCTCGGTGGGGACGTATATGGGCTGGTAAGAGGTAAAGCAAATACAATTACTAACAAAGCAACCCATTCAAAACACTACAACAGAATAACAAAGCTAAATAATTCACGTATCACTATGTACGTTCCACTGTTGTAGTGTTATCCAATATCAGTCAATATTAGCAAACAAAGGCTGTGTTATTCGTGGCGTTTATCCAATTAGTTGATTTGTAGAGCTATAGTTTGCATTGTTTCCCAATAAATCGTAATGCAATTAGCCTACGTAGCGTAACCCACGTTGAAAAAGCGATATTTATCTTCGGAATACTAATGTCCGCAACCGTAGTATACACGGCAGCACATTTATTTTTTATTTTATTTTATTTTATTTTATTCAGGATAACAAACAGCAATACTATATGTACTTACTCATCTAAATAACAATAACTATGATTAATAGTACAGCCAGCATCGTTTTCCACATCTAAATATAAACACTTAAGAGACTTTACACACAGTTTTCACAAACAATCTAAATATGTGATTTAAGAAACATAGATAGAAACACTTTTACTAAAATATAACAAAATTAATTTTCTAGTGAATGTTTAAAGCGTTACTTAGAACTCCCAGAGCATGACATACTTAATCTTTACATTTTTATTGATTACTTAGCAAGGTTTGATACACGATCTTTCTAAATGAATAATATGACAAAGAAAAAATATCTATATGAAGTAAGTTATCATTATACATGTTCAAAATGCGTTGAAGCGGTAGACGCTCACCAGCATGCGTATTACAAGTATTAGACATAAACAGACGGTGAGGATACGACTCTCTGATACGTTGAGAACTACTAGGTATACGGTAGTTGATTCTGTTTATCAATTCAGGACAGTCAAAATAATTACACAATAATTTATACAGGAACATGGAATCCAGAAGCAACCTTCTAGTCTTCAGCATAGGCAGATTAAACTGCTCGAGCGACTTAACATATGATTTTCTACAATGAAAACATCTATATTGAACGGCCTTAAGAAACTTGCGTTGGATGAGTTCGATTTTATCTGAATATTTTTCATAAAAAGGGTTCCAAATATTACTGGCGTATTCCACTTGAGACCTAATTAATGTTTTAAAAAGATATAGAAAACTTTCAGGGCGCTTGAAATCAATGCAACTTCTCAAAACAAAACCGAACAGCTGGAATGCTTTATTAACAATGTGATCTATATGTTTATCGAGGTGTAATTTTGAATCTAATAGGAGCCCAAGATCACGAATAGTAGTAACACGTTCTAGAGGAGTATTGCATAATGAATATGAATAATTAATTATATTTGTCTTTTTAGTAAACATGATAGTTTTACATTTCCTGAGACTAAGGTGCAATTTATTATTAATACAATAAATAGATAGCCTATCAAGATCCTCCTGAAGCTCCGAGCAATCCTCAAAGGATTTAACACCACGATAAACTTTAAGATCATCAGCATATAATAAAAACTTACTGTTTAAGAAACATTCACCAATATCATTTATAAAGAGGATAAATAATAATGGCCCTAAAATTGAGCCTTGTGGCACCCCAGAAGTCACTGTGAGTACACCTGATGCAAAGCCATTAACTGCAACCCTTTGAGTCCTATTAGTCACATAAGACTGAAACCAGCGCAAAAGATTTCCTTTGATCCCGTTAAATGAAAGTTTCTGGAGAAGAATCATATGGGAGAAGAATCATACACATCAGGGTACACATGACGTCGTTGTTATCTCGTTTGTAATAGCGCCGGCTTTTACAGTGCTTATGGATTACATGACGTGCTAGTGTCTGTACCTACATATACTCGTACACAGTGATAAAAAACTTCCTAGCTATATTCAAAATCCTGAACCAGTATCACTCAAAGAACACATTTATGACATTTTTTATATATTTTTTTATATTTTTTCAATATGGATAGTTCATTTTTTGCCTAAAAGTAGACATTACTCCTACACCAGGCACGCGAGGGGTGCGGGTAGCGCTCGGGGGGTGAAAAAAAAGAAAAAAGTGCTCTGTAAGTGATACCGGTTCAGGATTTTGAATAAACTTCGCTAGGAGGTTTTTTTTTACCCTGTATATTAAGAAAATCCGACACTACAATCTAGTTGATATTTCAGAAAAGCCAGGTTTTTTCTTGTGTAATTATAAATTCAAATTCTTTACTGCCATGGGTTTAAAAAAAATCTAGATTTAGGTGGAGGCTTAGAAGACTAGGTTTTACAAAGCCCTTATAAAATTAAGGACTGCTAGAAAAATAAAAGCAAAATTTAAACTGAGAAAGAAAAGTTTAGTCTGGGCGTTGAACATAGCTAGATAAATAAATTTATTTGTAAACACATTCACATACAGTACGAATAAAAACAAACAATAAACAAATGAAAATAAACTAACTAAAAATAATCTTTCGTGTTTGGAAAGGGAGGCCAGTATCCCTCGGTGTGGTTGATTAAAAAAAAAGTGTGTTCCAAACTATCACAAAAGGGTCGTATACGTTTTGTCTCTTTGACTGCTACAACCCTGAAGACCTCTCTCTCTCTCCTCCAAGTTTCTAGACGAAAAGGTGCAAATTATGACGAACTGGGATACCAAGTACGAGAACTTGCATGCATAAAGCGACAAAAGTACAAAGTAAATACTCATGCAAGTCCATTTAGTTTTTAAAAACAAAATCCTCGCCAACCCATCAGCCTAATAACGTGCGTAATAGAATTCTACATTATTAAGTTGTGCTGAATGGAATTCTTTGCCAGCGTCTGCATTTCCGTGCTCATTTGACCCAAACTCCTTTAAAGTTCAAGTGAATGGGCTTCTACTGAATGAGTTTGCCACTTGCTATTGAGCTAGAGTGTGGTCAAGAGCGAACCAATTCGTTATAAAAACACCTCTTGCGATGGTAGAGGCCTTACCGAAAATTGAACGAGGAGTGTCAATCTCTAAACTAATATTTTTTTATCTACACTAATATTATAAAGAGGAAAGATTTGATTGTTAGTTTGCATTGAACAGGCTCCGAAACTACTGGACCGATTTCAAAAATTATTTCACCATTATAATTTTTCCGAATTCCCACGGGAAGTCCCGGGCGGAATACTAGTAAGTAATACATTTTTTAAGGTATTAGGATTGCTGTTATGTTCAATTGCGCGTGAAAAAATCCCGTCACGAGTACAGAGATAATTTAAACATTCATCAAACAAGATCTTAATATAAAACAAGATATTACAAACAGCCTGGCAAAATGCATTACACGAGATATGTCTTAAGATATTATGTAAATCGGAAGCCAGCTTATGGTAATATTAAATCTCAGCATAAGGTTTGTTCCTGTTTCGCTTAAAAAGGATTTCGTATGAGAGAAGCAATTTGTTTTCAGTAACTGGTTCAGGACCTTTAGAATTTACTGCTGTATTCATCAAGGTATTTAAAGTTAAATGACAATTAAATGCATCGAGGGAACGTGTCAAAACATACTAACATACTAAATGTTTATTAATGAGTGTAATTTATTCCTTTATACGTAGCAG
The DNA here is from genome assembly GCA_949987775.1 of Aproaerema taeniolella. NCBI lineage: Eukaryota > Metazoa > Arthropoda > Insecta > Lepidoptera > Gelechiidae > Aproaerema > Aproaerema taeniolella. The sequence goes on along the minus strand of OX465258.1, from coordinate 17,384,793 downwards.
TCACATGAGTCACAGAATATATTTATTGTCTTCAAGTAACAACACAGATACACAAAATAATTATGAAATAAAACAATATATAAACAGAAAAAAAAAGTTGAATAAAATTAACAAATAAAGATGAATGCATTGCCACCCCGGAACCTTCCCGATGCAAAAGTACCCATTACACTGGCCGCGTTGCCTCGCTGTATAGCGATGGCTAGGCTTTGCATCAGGAAGGCGCCAGAGCGACGATCGACGCCCCTATCTCGAATCCGACACCCTATCTCCCTGACAAAATCTCTGGCCTCAACACCCCAAGCCCCACTCGTCTCCACGGCGAAAGGGACAAACAAATGAGTATCCTCGAGTGGAGCGTACTTGGCATGCTTTGCCCTCGCCGCTGATTTAGCGGCCGCGCCGGCTGCCCTCACGGTATGTCTTAGGTGATGGGACGGTGTGCATACGTGCTGACACATGTGGCGTCCCATACTAAACTTCGACCATTTTTCCACGGGACTAAAGTCAGGCCGTCGGGTCTCTTCCCGTCCGTACGACTACAAATTAAACACATATTTATTCTATAAAATATTAATATTTTTACTACGGTCTTTGAAAACCTAGTCGATCAATCACGCTGAAATCACAACAGAAAAGGATACCAACTATCTTAATAAAATAAGTCACTTACCATTTGAGAATGAACCTAACACAAACAAAATATAGCCTTATGAAAAAGCTTCAAGCGCTGTCAAAGCATTGTGACTGGCTTATGAAACAAAACAAAACGACAGTCAATTTTTCTTTGAGGACTTTGTGGTGCATTTTGCGCAATGGGACAAAGCGCTGGAAAAAATAAACGCTGAAAGGCGTTAGGTTGATGGGGAAAAGGCCACCCTAAATATAACCAACAGCCATTTCTTTTTTATGTATTACGCCTTCGTTTTAGGGGGTCTCGATCTATGGGATTCCCCCCACGAGAGATATAGAAATATGTGTAAATTCTATCTACTATCTACACTAAAGATTTGATTGTAAAATTGTTTGCATTGAATAGGTTCCGAAACTACTGGTCGATTTCAAAAATACTTTCACCATTAGAATGCTACAATATCCCTGATTAGTGATTAACATAGGCTACATAATTTTTCCCGAATTCCCACGGGAACAAAGTCCCGGGCGGAATGATACTCTACATTGATATTATAAAGAAAAAAGACTTGTATTTTTGTATCTTTGTAACGTATATACTCAAAAACGACAGTACCGATTTCAAAAATTATTTACTATCCCTGTATCACAAATGTTACATAAATTTCCCGAATTCCTACGGGAAAGCTAATAAAAATTAAAAAGCCACTTACTGCGCCTCATGCTCCGTGTGCAGCTCTTCAAAATGCAGCCTCAAAGTATGCGCGTGCGGCGCCCGTATTTCTTTGACGCAGTGGGCGTCATCGGGATATGCCCGAGGGAACCCCGGGCTAGACACCGTGGCGTGCGGGTGCGAGTGAGATAGCACGATCGTCTCGTTGCATGCGATTTGAGACGCGCTGTATGGATCTGTAACAAAAAATAAGTATTTTATTTATTTATATAACTTAATGCACAAATGTACAATGGCGGACTTAATGCCTAAAGGCCAACCTTAGGGCGATTAGTAATAAACGTTACACACTCAATGGCCCATACTAAGGTTTTCCCTTGTGTCGTGGGTCCCTCGGAACACATACAAAGACAAACACAAACACCCATGACCCGAGAACAAACATCTGCTTTTTACACAAATATTTGCCCCGACTGGGAATCGAACCCAGGACCCATCGATCAAGAGGCAGCGCCACTCGACCAAAGCGGTCGTCAAATAGAGGATCATGGCATGTGCATACCATGGAGGTGAAAGACTAAACAGAAATTCATACTAAGTATCGATTTTACTTATACTACTTACAATCACAGTCAAAATTTACATGTAGCTTATCAGGGCTTGAAGACCGGTTTGGTTTAGTGATAGCAGTGCATTTAAATTGCCGGTTCCTGGGTTCGATTAACGGTTGGGAAAAATGTACAACCTAAGTGTTTTCGAAGAGGCGTTCACTGTTTGAGATCAGTGAGATTAAGCAACGTAAAATAAACCTAATAATAATAATAAAATCATTTATTATCAGGCATCTAAGGCCCATAAATAAATACCTTACAGACTAACATACATATGAATTATAATGAAACAAAATAAAATAAAACTAACTAACACTATTTCCCGGGTGTTTTTACGGGGGTGTCTGCAACCGGGAATCTCCCTCGGAATGTCTCCAGCATGAACGTCGGGAACCGCACCACAAATGCTTTGAAACCAGCATGGTGATGCGACTTCAACGGTTTCACTCTCTGGAGACCTAAGAGAAATTTTGTCTTCTGCCGTATGTAGTCGACGACGTCTTGCACCTCAGTGCTGTAGTGACTAACCCTAATGGTCACGAACTCTTCCGGGCTTCAGAGGGAACGTTAACTCTACGTTAGTTCAGAGGGGCAGTCATTAGTTATTTCTGATTTAGTTAAAATTTGAAAATAACGAAATTTGTAATGAGATAAAAAAGAGCACCCTTCGGAGTACCCTTTTCTTGCAAAAACCACTGAACAAATTGTGACGAACCTTTTCTGCAATATAGCTTAGTCATCAGAAATACACATAGACTACATAATTTCCCAATTTCTAACGAGAACGAAGTGCCGGGTGGAAATAATTTTCAAACAATAAAATATGCAGTGTGGTGATCGGTTGAGAATAACACCACCCCATCTCTTTCCGTGGGTGTCGTAAGAGGCGACTAAGGAAACACAAATGAGACCTGCCTCATAGTAATCCATCTCAGGCAACGACATTTCATTTTTTTCTGAATCTGAGGTGTCGTCCTATGGTCTCATGCGGTGTGGTAGGCTCTGTAAAGAGCCGTCTGGTTCGCGACCACCCTTCTACCGAAGTCCAACGCCAAACAGCTTGCTGTGTTCCGTCGGTGCGTGGGAGTATGGTCAAGACTTTTATGGTCAAGACTGAGGTCAAGAGTTAACCCATCTTATAATAATAAATTCTTAAACCAACAGCTTCAATTCCTATTACTTTAACGGTTAAATCAACAATTTGATCAAAATTTCCTTGTCAAATAATTATTCAATAGATATCTACCGATTCAAATTGACCGAATAACTGAAAGTGTAATTGAATCATCGCGCAATCCAATTAACCTTTTAGTTGACTTTTGTTCTTTTTTGTAGAATAGCAATAAAATATTCGCATTTCCAATCTGGGAAATCCCAAGAGATGTTCACATGACTGGTTTTGTAATAGGGGCGCCTATTAGAGGGGCGCTATGTTATTAGGAAATAATAGTGTTGGAGTTTTAGCTACACTTTAAGCTACACTTTCGGATTAGCGGGCCAGCGAAGTTAGTACAACTGAAAGAAAACTAAACAAACTCATGAAACTGAAAGACTTTCTTTGAAAGTCAAAAAACATTCAAATAATCAAATTTTTGGAATATAAGTATTTGTGTAATCAAGACTTTTATAATTATGATGATGATGTAGAAAAAAGTTTTCAGTTTACTAAAAATGTTTTAACTTTTATTATTAATTTTTTTACACATGATTATGAAATTACTCTACGTAAAATATTAATACTGGATTAAATAATGTTTCCCACGTTACTTAATAATGTAATGTAATTATGTTCATTTGTTTCTTACGCCGTTTACAAAATAACATACCAGTATACCTAATACAGGTATATACACACTTGACTATACCCACACGATAAGAAGAAGACCTAATACAGGTAGACAAAGCGTTGGACGGGCGAAGCTATACAATTTGCGGTCTAGACCACTTTGATGACAATGTAAGAGACAATTACCATGAACCATCGGTAGGAAGGTAAATGTGGAAGTTAATTAGAGTATTGGTAGCTCTGCGATGGTGCTTTAAGTCATACCTAGTTGCTTAAGTTGCTTTGTGTGCTGAAGAAAACCCCTTCTAACATGACATCCCACATCAAGATAAAAGATCCCTGATTTAAAATAATAATGATAAAAGGAAAATGATATTAGAATAGGACATTAAGTTTTCTTGGAACATGGTAAATATCTCTCATTATTTAGCTAGACTACAGAAGCTGCTGAGACACAAATATGCGTGATTATGATTATGCAAATATTTGTAGAAACTTTGCAAATTATCAAAAAAGAACATTACATACGACAAAGTAAGAAGGATGAGAAGAAATAGTAGATTGTTGCACCAAGCGCAAAGTGAGTTATTAATGCATGAGTGTTATGTTGGTGCCCGAGCCCGAGCGCATGCCTAATATACCTATTCAAAAAAAAACTCAAGTTAACGAAAACAAAGTTTAATTCATCTCCTCAAACATTTACTTAAAACTTACAATTATTAAACCTGCAGTCATTCAAAGTGAAATTTGCACTTTTACTTGGAATTTATTCTAGTATTTGCTTGGTTTATTTGTGAATAATGATTTTACACGTCTTTCTTTCTCCACTGAATAAAATGTTCATAATTTTCATATGCTTTTAAATATTTCTCCCGTGATTTGTGTTGCAGAAGGTTATAAACAATTTCATTTGCAGCTGTTTTTAATCTTTCTGGAGTAGAATTCATATCGCTATCGCTGTCTTTTTCCATTTTTTAAAACTTTTCTTGCTAAATATGAAGTATAAACTTATTAAAATTTTACAATCGAATCGTACAGAATGCGTGCCATTTGTTTTTTTTTTTCTTCACCAAGTAGGTTTTATTCAGCCGATTTTTGTTTTCAGCCAGTATCCTTTTTATCTAATGCATACATTTAATATTATACTTCATAGGAGACATTAAACCTCTGTGGTAAAATATCTAAATTAAAAAAAAAATAACAGAGCATTAATGAAAAACAGTGCAATAATGAGATTTCATATAACATTACTGCACTGTTTTGGATCTAAGCAAAAAATACGTCCTTTGTGATCGGTTTTGTAGTGATTAATGATAACATTACTACGTAGTTGAAAGAATAAATACTTATTGTATGTTGGATGCTTCCCAGCATTTGATTAATGCAGGCTAAACATAGCAATCATTTCTTTTATAGGGCGCTACATGGTTATAAATGGTGGTCCTGGGCAGAATCTATTTCTATTATACTTTTTTCTGTTCTAAATCGAAAAGACTTAGTCGGGCTTTAAAAGAACATTCCAGATGAAATGAAGCTTTTTTAAAATCTCTTTGGCTTACTTCTTCAAGATTTAATATAAATTCAGAACAAACAAAAAAGGTTGTAAGTGCAATATTTGTATTCATATACTTTATAAGAGCTTTTTTTTATTATTCAGGTAATCAACAGCTTATATTACTTATATAAACAGTATTTTTTTATTATAAGATGGGTTAGCTCTTGACCTCAACCTTGACCATAAAGGTCAAAGATGAGGTCGACGATGGAGCGAGTTAACCCAGAAAATGCCTATAAAGGCACTGGTACTCCCACGCACCGACGGAACACAGCAAGCTGTTTGGCGTCGGACTTCGGTAGGAGGGTGGTCGCGAACCAGACGGCCCTTTCAGAGCCTACCACTCCGCATGAGACCATAGTTTAACAAACTGAAGTAATAACATTCAACTTAATTTGAATAACATATGTACCTAATGATCAGTAACTAGTTATGTAGCTAAGCCAATGACATACCACAAACTACTATACAGCACATGCTCTGTTTAAAATCTATTTTTATACAACCTCCATTCACTCTCGCCCACAATCCCTATTGGAGTAGGCACAGCATCACGTGGTTCCTATAACGCCACATTTCTGAGGGTTATTGCATGAAACATGAGCATAGTGGTGCTAGGTTGTTAGGCTTTCACCCGCGAGGTTGTTAGGCTTCACGTTCCTCCAGGCGCGGTCGCAGCCTGAAATTTTGGAGGGGGTTACTCACCCAATTCACAACTAAGTAGACAGCCTTTATCTTGAATCTTTACAATAAACCAACAAATTACATTATAATATTGTTATACAACAAAGGTTCAAATCCTGGTGCGGGCCTGTACCACTAAATTCGTCTTTTCGGATTTATGTACAGATTTCTAATTATCACTTGCTTAACGGTGAAGGAAAACATCGTGACGAAACCCGTCCGTCCAAGAAAATTCATTTTCGAAAGACGAGCGGTCCACCAACCCGCATTGGGCCAGCGTGGTGGACTATGGCCTAAATCCCTTCGTGTTTCGAAGGGAGGCCCGTGCCCCTCGGTGGGGCCGTATATGGGCTGGTAAAAAAAAATTGTTATACAGTCTTTATCATAACGACGCATATCGATTTTGCTAGGATTACCAAAACTATCGGTTCCTTGTTTCTAAACTAGATGTCATTTCCAAGTTATTTTGGCCATCGTGCGTAGTTCATAAAAACACCACTAGATGTCAGTAAACTATAAATTTATCGCTGTTAGGGGATAGCTAGAAATTTCCTTTTATTATTTGGCAAATTTTTGAGATTTTTCAATTTGACCTTAGATTTGGGGGGGGGGTCATGTCCCCTGTGACCCCCCCCCCTTCGGACCGCGCCTGCGTTCCTCTTACTGGCTTCTTAAGTATGCCTGGAAAGAGGTGGCAACTGACACAGTTTATATTTTTCTTTGAGTTCCAGTCCAGCGTGAACCTCTGTTGTATAAAAATCGTAATTTAGTTTCTCAAATTCTGTTAGGTATTAAGTTAGAGGTACTTGGTTAAATTACATTGCGTTTCCCTCCAGCAGAAACTAGGGTACCAGTAATAAAGAAATAAAAACAGAATAGCTCAGAATAGGTGTATTTTGTAAAGTGTCTCGTAAAATGTAGAGCAAAAGAGGTACAGAGGGCAGAACGGGAGATTGTGAGTGTTTATACAGTGTTAAGCCGGCGGGTGAGAGGTGTCGTCTGTTTTCAGTAAAAACAAGAGAGAAGTATAGTATGTTATAGAAAGAAATGTTGGGAGAATAGAGTGATCGCTTAAGCGTACATACAATGGGTGTTGACATATTCTTTGATACTCTCCCGACTTTAAAAAGCATGTTAAGCGATTTTTTAAGTGTATCTAGTCATTGTTATAGTTATAAGATTAACTGTGTATTAATATTCTTTTATGTATTTATGTAACTTACTAGCCTGCTGCGCGCTTTGGCATGACTGTAAGTGTAGTAAGCACTTGAATAAAAATAAAAAATAGCATCTCAGAAAGATGCTAGTTAAATAAGATGATTTGTCTGTCAAGATGCAAAGGTCAGTGATGATGATTAGTCAAGACAAATGAACGCAATATCTAAAAAGAAAAAAAATTAAAGGAGTTCCGATGGCAGTCATATTTCTGTCAATATTGGTTTAAGCCCCCTTAACTGAAAGAGCTTAACAGCTGGGCAAAGACCAAATAACAAAATATTTACATGCTAATTAATTGATGGTTCTTAGCTACATTTGATCACAATTGGTTTAGCCGTTTAAGAGTTATAAGCGACAAATGTCGGGGATGATACGATTTTTAATTTTTTTGTGTCATTTATGAATTGTAGATTGGAAGTTATTATTAAGTACACTTTAATCTTTAGCATTTTCATTTTTGTAACTGACTGTACATTATTTCAAGATTAATTCAGTGATGTATTCTATCTAGTACGACCTCCTAAAACGCGCCCAAGTTACAATAATATTCCCAACCACCTGTTATTTGATTAGGAAGTTTATTTAGGCGGATCGTGACTGTTCTGACCCTTTTGTTTCATTGATTTGGCCTTTGATAGGGTTCACTATTAGTGCAGTGTTCCGTTTTGTAGAAAATATTTTTAAAGGGCTTACATTTTTCTCTTAAGGTTTTTTGAATGAACGCTGGTGTCATTTAAATGTTTTAAGGGTTTCAACGGAACCCTATTGATTCCTATTGCTGTGCCAATGATGTCCGTTCATATGTCAGTTGGCTATATCTCATAATTCGTGATAAGTAGCAAAACATTAAAGTAACAAAACTCTTTCTTTCTTCTTCTTTTTTTTCTTATCGTGTAGGTATAGTCAAGTGCGTGGCAAACTTAGCTAACCTTTGTGTCAGAGTTTTCAAACCTCACGAGTCAGACTTGGCGGCCAGACTTGGTTTTAACGATAGAAGTCCGACGCCAAACAGCTTGCTGTGTTCCGTCGGTGCGTGGGAGTACCAGTGCCTTAATTGGCATTTTCTGGGTTAATTCGCTCCATCGTCGACCTCATCTATGACCTTGGTCAAGATTGAGGTCAAGAGTTAACGCATCTTATAATAATAAAAAAAAAAAACGATGGTAGTCAATCGAGAACAGCCGCGACCGACAGCTTAACGTGCCCTCCGAAGCACGGAAACGCTCGTGATAAATTGCCACTTTGGTCAACCATCAGGTTCCCTGCCTCTGTGTACGTTGCTTAACTCACTGATCGGTTGAGATCAGCGAGAGCCACTGGGCTACGAGAGTGCTTTTTTTCCTATACAAGGCTTTAGGTATCTCTCTTTCAACCTCTCGGGTGATTAATCAGTGATTAATCAGTAACTGAACAACTTCCCCAAGGAATATAGGTCAAAATACGAAAAAAAAAATTATCTCCCATACAAAATGCGCTATATGCTGATGAAGTTTGTATGGAAACTCAAAATTTTTTTTTCGTATTTTGACCTATATTCCTTGGGAAAGTTGTTCAGTTTCATGACCGAGAGGTTGAAAGAGAGATACCTAAAGCCCTGTATATGTCCTATCAATGATATCTATAACGTTTGAAATAATGGGTTTGAATAATTTATTGAAAAGTCACTTGTATAATCTTGAATTGGTTGAAATCTTGCTGGTGAAATGTAAATAAGTAATATAATAATATTCTTTTGTCTCTTAAAGACAAACTTATTTAAAACAAGCATCTATTTCTTTGCGAGACGACATAACGACAGTTTTCTTAAAACAACATGTCAGTTTAGAAAATAAAACATAAGTTGACAAGAGCGGTTGCAACTTTATTTTAGAGGTTCTGGCGTATCAATATTTTATTTTATAGTGTGAATCGTTGAATACGTGGTGTTTCTTATATAACATATTTTTCCTCGTTAAAAAAACGTATGAGTCACTGGCTTCAATATCAACAACAGTTCGCACAAAGTAGATAACTAGTATTTTTGCAGACTACAATGCCTATTAAGCAGATAACCACAAACGAAAATGTCACTCATTTATTTAGATGATGTTCTGGTTTGTAGTATTTTTTTATTTTTGTTGATTTTTTTAAAAGCGCTTAATCATTCTCGACAAAATTTATATGGGACCAACTCTGGAGTATAGTCTTTTGAACGAAAAAAGGATTTTGAAAATCGGTCCATAATTGGCGGAGTAATCGGTGAACATAAATAAAAAAAATAAAAAACCTACATACAGTCGAACATAAAACCTCTTCCTTGTTCGAAGTCGGTTAAAAATGTAAACAAAATACTGAAAAATGTTCAACAAGAAACATTAAATACTGTCTTTGTAATAAAAAAAAGTATAACACGAGCTTTTAAAAGAAAAGCCTTAAAAATGTATTTGCCATACCGTCGTATTACTAACGCTCGACTAGACCGGACGTTTAAAAGAACTAAAATAGGCTCTAGATAATTTAAACTTAAACTTCAATGTAGGTAGAATCATTATGAAGAGCAGGGGTTATTAACACAGGCTTTTCGCTTAAAAAGTTGCCCCGGCTTGTTACAACACTGTGTAATATTTAGATTTAGGCCTCAAAAAAAAATCGTTCAGCCGCATTGCAAAGCTTTCTAGTTTAAAACCGTTAAAAATGCACAAAATGAAGAGAACAAACCTTTCCAACGGAACCCTAAATGATATAAAACGTAGTGAAAAAGTTCCAAGTCGTTTGGTATTCATAACTTTGGAAGCTGTTTCGCTGCATCCCTACAAATTGGATATATTCTGTAGCTGAAACCACTCTGCAACAACTATTCAGAAATACAAGTATGTACCAGGGATTTTGTATGTTTATTTTGCCATAAAAAAAAAAAAAAAAAAAGTTTTTAATTATATGTATGGTTCTATGTTTTTTTAGATAGAAAGTAGTTTCGTGGACCGTTGATCAAATTTCGTTTTTTTTCTCCGAACTTAAATCGCTACCCCATATAATTTTCTACCCATGACCCGTTTTTAACCCCCGACAAAAAAGAGGGGTGTTATCAGTTTGACGTATGTATCTTTTTTTTATTATTATAAGATGGGTTAACTCTTGACCTCAATCTTGACGATAAGGTCAAAGATGAGGTCGATGATGGAGCGAGTTAATCCAGAAAATACCTATAAAGGCACTAGTACTCCCACGCACCGACGGAACACAGCAAGCTGTTTGGCGTCAGACTTCGGTACGAGGGTGGTCGCGAACCAGACTGCCCTTTACAGAGCCTACCACAGCGCATGAGACCATAGGGCGACACCTCAGATTCAGAAAAAAATGAAATGTCGTTGCCTGGGATGGATTACTAGGAGGCATTTTTCATTTGTGTTTCCTTAGTCGCCTCTTATGACACCCACGGAAAGAGATGGGGTGGTGTTATTCACAACCGATTACCACACGGTCTGTGTATCTGTCTGTGACATCGTAGCTCCTTCTTTTTAAAAGACGTTGTATTAAAGATGGTTAACAAAAAACACAGATAGATCATTTTAATTTTTTTAATGGCAAGCTTCAAAGCAAAGTATAAAAATTAAATGTGATAAATTTAAAGTGAACAAAATAAAATAAAAAGAAAATGTTACAAATAAATAGGTACAGTATTGTCTAGTTATATGTGCTGTATGTGTGTTTGTCTTTATGTGTGTTCCGAGGGACCCACGACACAAGGGAAAACCTTAGTGTGGGCCTTTGAGTGTGTAGCGTTTATTTATTTATTTATAGGTTCTACCAAACTATACGAACACAGTTCAGTAAAACTAGTCTGAATATGGTAAGAACTTGAATACAATATGCTGTGGGAAGGGTTGCGACAAAAACCATTGTTATTTGTACTCCTGGTTTTTCTACTTTTGACTGTACTTGTGTTAAATGATGCCTATAGAGGAGGGATCATCGTGTGGTTCTAAAATCATTTGACGGCACATTTAATATACATTTTTAGAGTTATTTGATCACACATACAAATTAATTTTCATAGACAGAAACCACCGCTGGCTTAGGTAAATAAAGACTGTTTTTAATGTACGGACGGCCGCAACTCAGGTTACCATACGCGTGTACTCTGTGCTGTTGTGATAAGAGCGGTTTTGCAATGAAAATGGAGTAACCTGATGCGTTGGCATCTGTACGTAGATAGCAACATAGAATTATATTAATATTTTAGTATTGTTATTGTGTATTAATTGTAATTGTAAACTTATATGGACAGTACAAAAATTTGTTAACAATGCTAGATAAGTAGATAAGTAATAATTATGTTAAATGTACTGACAAGGGCACGAACATCAAGTCTGTGGATGCATAATTAACTGTTAACTAAAAATAAATGAATTTTTATGATAAGGCTACTGCTAGTAGCTTACGCTTCTCCAAGAAAAGGAAAAAAGAATAAAACTCTCTTCTTTGCCAACCCTAAAACGAAACGCAAATCTGACATTCTGTTTTCAGCAGGACATCTCTGAAATCTACATACGAAATCGACGGCTTGTTCAGAGGTATTGCTTACCACACTCGAGGAATACATTACCCAGTGGATATATTGAGGATATATTTACTATACATGTATTGAGGTTTAGAATACTTTATCTAAGGTAAAGGGGATTGAGGTTCGAAAACAATTATGTCAGTCAGTCAGTCAGTGAGTCAGTAGTAATCTAGCTTTATATAATATAATAACTAGTTTTCGCGTGGTGCGCGACCTGCTAAAGCAGGCCGCGAGGCGGTTGTGCTACTCTATTTGTAGGGTCAAAAAGGCGTAAATTTAGTTTTCTGTAATTTTTTCGAAACACCTGGTGACATGGTTTACTGATTTTTAACTCCTGACAAAAAAGAGGGGTGTTATAAGTTTGTCTTGTGTATCTTTGTATCTGTATGTCTGTGTGTATGTGTGTCTATCTGTGGCATTGTAGCTCCTAAACGAATAGACCGAAGTCGATGCGGTTTTTTTGTTTGAAAACTGACCTAATCGAGATGGTTCTTAAAAAAACGAAGAGAATAAAGACGACATTTTCTTTTGAAATTTGTCGAATAGGACAAAATTTCAAAGCCATTTTAAACAGTTGTTTATGTAAATAATATTTGGGAAAACAACAGCATTTTACTACAAAGAAATACTAGACTATAATAGTGCTTGAAGGCCACTTGCAGTTTTTACCTGATAACATTACAACGGAAAAAATACCTCACTAATTGACAAGCTTGTATGAAAATTAATGCAATATCCAAAGATATAAGTACATATAACGTAGGCAAGGAATAAGAAAGTATTTTACTAAATTCTCACGGGAACGAAGTCCCGGGCTTCCTTTAGAGAAAATATTTTTTTCTCCCTCGGGGACAAGAGGGACTTAATGGTATTAATAATTTTAAATATTAAACAGATGTAAATCCCAAGAGGGCTGTTACAAGGGTTGTTAATTCTGCACAAGGTTAAATTTACATAGTGGTCGCATTTATAAGGCTATTTGGTTTTCCTTTGTAAATAAATTTTGTAAGTAAAATGTCTAAATGGTGATGGAATAATACAAAGTGTGGGCTTCGCCCAAAATGTTAGTTTTTTACTTTTTTTTGAAACCTAGTACCGTTGACTCTGCGTTACACGTTCGCGTTCACGGAGAGGCACAAACTTCCCTTCGATACACGAAGGGGATTCAGGCCAAAGTCCACCACGCTGGATCAATGCGGGTTGGTGGACCGCTTGTCTTTCGAAAACGAATTTTATTAGACGTGCGGGTTTCGTTTTCCCCCCCACGTCTAAGAAACCTTCACCGCTGAGCAAGTGATAATGAAATCCATACATAAATCCGAAAAGTTGAATTTAGTGAAACAGGCCAGCACAAAGATTTGAACCAACAACCTTCCCGTTACAAGTCTGGCTCATTACCAACTGGGAAATTATGACAAAATTATGACACGTTAGTACTCATAACAGCAGCTTGAGCACAACGCGTTTTAATGTTTTGACATTAGTGTCGAAATGAAACGCAGAGGCTTGTTCGGCCAAAGGGCGAACAAACTTTTGCGTAGTGCCCTCGGGTAATCAAACTTATGTCTTACCGTCATCGGAGTGGCGTGATGCGCGAGTTTGTCGCGGCCCGTGCAAGCTATACAGGCCGACTAGTCAAATCTTCTTCTTCTTATCGTGTAAGTATAGTCAAGTGTGTGGCGAACTTGGCTAACCCTGGTGTATTTTTTTAAATTATTATTATGAGATGGGTTAACTCGTGACCTCAATCTTGACCGAGGTCATAGATGAGGTCGACGATTGAGCGAGTTAACCCAGAAATGCCTATTAAGGCACAGCAAGCTGTTTGGCGTCGGACTTCGGTAGGAGGGCGGTCGCGAACCAGACGGCCCTTCACAGTCCATACCATACCACATGAGACCATAGGGCGCCAACTCAGATTCAGAATAAATTGAGGTGTCGTTGCCTGGGGTGGATTAATAGGAGGCAGGTTTGATTTGTGTTTCCTTAATCGCCACTTACGACACCCATGGAACGAGATGGGGTGCTGGAAGAGATGTCAGACTTTTCAAACCGCGAAATGGCCTGTCTTGGTTTTACCGACTGTAATCAATCGACATCAGCCGGGACCGACAGGTTGACGTGCCGTCCAAAGCACGAAAAACGAAAATTTTTGGACACCCATCAGTTTCCCTGCATTTGTGAACGTTGCTTAACCTTACTGGGCTACGAGCGCTTTTAGTCAAGTTCGTCACATACATGATTATACCTTCACGATAAGAAAATCCATTCGCATATGCATACAGCCAGAGTAGGATCAGTATCCAATTTCAAGTTAATCAAACTCCGATAAAGGCGTCTGTTTGCTTGTGTTGGCATTGTTGACAGATAGGCTTTAGATATTGACCAACTTTGATGTGAGCTACTTTGAAAGGAAGCGTTGTTTTATATATGTCGCCGGAAAATAATAAGAATCGTAAGTTGATAAATTTTCGGGGTAGTTAAATCATACACGGCAGTTGAAATGTATTATTAAACGCAATAAATTTTAGCTAATTAATCAACTTACGCTGCCTGGCTGTAAGTTTATCAACTAACGATTTTGCCACACGTCAAAACATACACGAATGGACCAATCGCTGCTCAGTGTACATTTTTACGTTAAACTGACATCCGTAAATACACTGTTCTCTGATTGGTTGATGCGAAAACAACCACATTCGAGTCGTTTCTAGCACTTCGCCGGCCGCTGCCGCGGAACGCTCGCTCGGCTCGTGCGTTGGGGGTCGCAGTTCTAACCTAACCTAACCCAACCAACCCGATACCTAGTTGTCGCAGTTCCAAGTGAGACATTCAACCAATCAGGGTACAGCTCGCGTTTTCAATCAATCAGCGTACCTCTCGCGTTTGTCGGATAATTTTACCGCGAGTCGCCGTAAATTGATCAATTACCGGGAATGTATACGTTAAATAATACATTTCAAGTGCCGTGTATGATTTTCCGCTAGTTGATAAACTACTTCGAAAGTTGATCAACTTACGGTTCTTATTATTTTCCGGTGACATATATATGTACTTCCGTCGCGCGGTTGTTCACGGCGCGTGCGATACAAATCCTACACACACGGGTGTTCAAAAATCGCGCGAAGGTTTAAGTTTCTGTGATAAACATGCGACAACTTACTCCGCCTTTTATTGGAGTGTGGGCAGGGCGTAGCCTTGCGGTGGAGATACTTGAAAAATAGTGGAGATATCGTAGTAACTCGGAGCCAACCTCTTGCAGACATAGCAAAATGTATTATATCAAAAAAGTCTTTGGTAATAAGGAACACTCTTTGATTTCTAGGACTTTTTTATTTTTGAAGTCTCTTTTATAAGGCATATAAACAAAATAAAAAATAAAACGCATTACATTCAAAGGCCCACACTAAAGTTTTCCCTTGTGTCGTTAGTCCCTCGGAACACACATAAAGACAGACACAAACATCCATGACCTGAAAACAAACACCTGCTTTTTACACAAATATTTGCCCCGACTTTTACCGACTTGACTTTTTTTACCCGACGAAATATTTGTCGATCAAGAGGGGCCATTTAGACGCCCCAAGCCCCAAAATTAAAAAGAACCATTTTTAATTAGTTAGTGAAACTTTAGAAGGTGATCCTCTCTATATGAAATAAAATAACTTTCCCCAAGGAAGCCATTTGAAATTCTCAAAAAAAAACCTTAACTTCACAGACAAAGGCAAGTCAGCTAATCGTACTTTCGTGGGCTGATTCGCATCCTCATCTTCCATTTTTTTGTGCTATCTAATTTAATGTCTCCCAATATATCCCTGCCAGGGTAGCCAGAGCATCGGATCTCGAACTCAACAAGTTTTTAAAAAATCTTTGAACGCAGTTTTTGTTATCACTATAATCAATTACATCGTTTCCTAACATCACACGCTACCTATATGAGTGGCGTTGGTCAGTCGTTGTGCAACTGCGACAGAGATAACGCTCTACGCTTTCGGCTAGCCTCTTTTCTAAAGTCTGTGTACAATATTTTTCGCCGGGTACAATATCAACATTTCCTCTCTGAAAGTGAAACAACCTTTTGATCGCATACGACAACAATCATCTATTCGAAAGGAGATATAACAAAAACACCACTCTCTTTGTGTCCGTCGATATTACTCTTCTTAACCTATATCTTGTACAATACGGTCTTGAGAGCCCCCGTCTCTTTCATTGTACTGTAACAAAACATTGTACATAAATATTACACGAATCACGCTGGATTTTTGTACGTTCATATTCTTTTGGTGTCTGCCGTTGCGCTGTCGAAGTTACATAGAATTGTTTGAGTTAGAACAGGGTTTATCAAATTTCTGGTACCTCCGTTAAATATTTTCAAATGACTGAAAACCCTTAATCCCTCGCCTCCAAAATGAAAATTTAGCTGTTCACCAAAAAAAAACCATTACAATTATGGCAGCAAATTAGTATGACTGAAAGAAGATGACGAAAGAAATATACACAACTATATTCGCGTAGAAAATTACGCGAATGTAGTTGGAAGGGTTGGAATAGGGCCTAGGCAAACGTACTTAGACCAAATTGGCGATGTTAGGAGCAGCCGAGTCCGACGAACATGTATGAAGCGAATTATGAATGTAGAGGAAGCGAAAGAGGTGTGTTTGGATCGTAGCAGGTATATGTGGTGTCTGCCTACCCCAATGGGACAAAGGTTTGAGTTTATGTATATGTATATGTTTGTCTTCTTCTTATCGTGTAGGTATAGTCAAGTGTGCGGCGAACTTGGCTAACCCTGGTGTCAGGGTTTTAAAACCGCACAATGGCCTCTGACTTGGTTTTAACGACTGTAGTTAATCGACAACAGCCGCATATGTTTGTGTAGTATTATTATTTATTACTTGCTGACCTGACAGACGTTGCCCTGTCTAAATTTTCTATTTTTAACAACGACGGTGTTTCAAATAAATGTGATTTGTAATCACGTGTGTCGAATAAAACTTTCTGTACTTCTATTTCTGTAAAATAATATTTGTACTCTCCCATTCTTAAAATTTTGAGGAGACCAAAGCAATTGAGTTGTAACGTCTCGTGCAATATTTATTGGTCGGACAGGGTCGATTCTTGAAAAAAGTTTTATTGTGCGGAAACATGATATGACGTATTACGGTTAGAAACCTTTTAGATCAGAATTATAAATGTTACTTTGAGAAGAATTGATTGTTGATTTATTTTATGATAGGAAAAGCTTTCGTATAATACTAGATTTTCCTATAAAACTAATAAAATGCTCACCGAGGAAAACTATCTCTATGATATTTGAATTTGATATTGTTTTATTTTATTATACGAGTGATTAATTAAAAATTTCAAAGTGACTTTTTTCCTGGGGACAGTGGTCATATAATTTTGCCTATTCTTATTGGTGTCATGTGTATGTTACATAAAAACAAACGTTTATTATGAAATATCAAAATCTACTTGACTAATAAAGATTGAAGGCAAGTAGGTCGTCTGTACCTTGAAAACTATTTGACTAATACAACTGAAATTTACAATACCTATTTTCAGATAACCACAAACGAAAATGTCATTATTTATTTAGATGATCTTTTGGTTTGGAATTATTTTAAATCTGCCAACCCAGTATTTAGGCCAGGAATTAATTTCATTCGATAAACGAATGAGTGAAGTGTTCACTAAAAAAGTCAGTTTTAAATTTTTAATTAATCATAGTCTGGCCAGGAATTTTTTAGGCAACCCACTGCCGATACATTTTTAACATACTAAATTTGATATAAATTACTTTTCATTCGATAAACAGATGGGTGAAGATCGCTTCTAATTCGGATCCTTAACTGAAGTTTCCGGGAAAAAATCATTATGTGTTGCTGATCATAGTTATGGGAAGATTCCTCCATTAAAGTATTTTATTTATTTATTAAGAATGGGTTCGCTCTTGACCACAATCTAGCTTAGGGCAAAGATGTGGTCGAGGATGTAGCGAGCTCACCCAGAAGAAGCCTATTCACTCGCACTTTAAAGATATTTGGGTTTTATGAACTCGGAAATACAGACGCCGGCAGGGAATTCCACTCCCTGGCAGTGCGCAATATAAAATATGAAGAATAGCGCTCAGTACGTATCCGAGGAATCTCGACAAGATAAGGGTGGTACCCCGCAGTGCGTCTGGACGTCCGATGGAAAAAAGGGGCAGGCGGAATGAGCTCATGTAGCCTCTGAGCACACTCTCCGAAGTACATCCTATAAAAAACACATAGGCAAGCTACTTTGCGTCTATGAGCTAGGCTCATAGTATTTGCTAAGCTGTCCTTTACACCCTGAATAGTTTTTAACTACAGAACCTTCCACCGCAAGTGACTCGAAATGCTCTTGGCCAGTTTTATTTATTGATTCACTAACGAGTTTCCCTTGTTTTACTTAACGAGTGTTTTTAAAATAAAGTTCTTTTCCGTACACGGTCGACAGAGGTAGTATTCTACTTAAAGTTTGATAAATAGTTGTTGTTTCTCAAAAATTGAAAAATTGCTTTAATATTTTAAAACTAAAAGTTAGACAAAGGACAAATGTTTATTCGTTGAGAAGTTCTATAACTTTAAATTTTTGCCGTGTGGTTATCGGTTGAGAATAACACCACCCCATTTCTTTCCGTGGGTGTCGTAAGAGGCGACTAAGGAAACACAAATGAGACCTCCCTCCGAGTAATCCATCCCAGGCAACGACACCTCAATTTGTTCTGAATCTGAGGTGTTTATATCAAATTTAGTCTCATGCGGTGTGGTGGGCTCTGTAAAGGGCCGTCTGGTTCGCGACCACCCTCCTACCGAAGTCCGACGCCAAACAGCTTGCTGTGTTCCGTTGGTGCGTGGGAGTACCAGTGCCTTAATTGGCATTTTCTGGGTTAACTCGCTCCATCGTCGACCTCATCTATGACCTTGGTCAAGATTGAGGTCAAGAGTTAACGCATCTTATAATAAAATAATAAAAATATATTTATGTTGATAAATTATGATGTTATTTTTATTCCATTGCCGATTTGAGCTGAAAGGGGATTTTTAGTGAAATAAAAATAAAATGAAAAGAGTAAGGGGAAAAAAACCAAAGTCCATTGTTACTAAAGAAACTAGTTAAACGCCGATGTTGTATGGAGAAGTGATTTTTTAATATTCTGTCTTTCATGTGCGACTTGACTTATATTCCCGGTGGAATAATTATATTTGTTAGGGAAAGTTGTTTGCTTGGTTGTGCGATTCATTTCCTTAATTTTTAGGGTTCAGCACCCAAAGGGTAAAACGGGACCCTATTTCTAAGATTCCGCTGTCCGTCCGCCCCTTTGTCTGTCCGTCTGTCACCAGGCTGTATCTCATGAACCGTGCTAGTTAGACAATTTAAATTTTCACAGATATGGTATTTCTATTGCTTCTATAACATCAAATACTAAAAAATAGAATAAAATAAATATTTAAGGGGGCTCCCATACAACAAACGTGATTTTTTTGCTGTTTTTTATAGATAACTAGCTGATGCCCTCAACTTCGTTTGCATGTTAATTTTTTCTTTTGAATAGATTACACTTTATTGACGGTCCATTTAGTTTAAGATTTAGATTTTTACATACAAAAGTTTTTTCCCGCTAACTCCCGTTCCCGTAGGAATTTTGCAATATTCTGTTGCAACTAAGCTTTAAGTTTACTAAGGTACCTGCATGCCAAACAAGCGTCTAACTTAAGCGGTTTAGATTTTTCATACAAAAGGATTTTCCCGCTAATTCCCGTTCCCGTGGAAATTTCGGGAATTCCTTTCTTAGTGCACCTCTACGGTACCTAAGCTACGTCCCTTCCGAATTTCAAGTGCCTACGTTTAGCCGTTTAGGCTGTGCGTTGATATGTCAGTCAGTCAGTCAGTCAGTCAGTTTCTCCTTTTATATATTTAGATGGTACGTAACCCTTAGTGCGCATGTCCGACTCGCACTTGGAAAGTTTTTACATCTGACGCAAAAAGATATATGTACTTGTATGTATGTTCACTTGCATTGCATTAATAATTAAAAATAAAATAAAACTGTGTGTCTGTTTGCGGCATCGTGGTTTCTAAATAGATGAACTGTTAAAAAGCTGACGTATTCGAAATGTTTCGTAGCTATATTTCATCAAAATTGTTTTAGCCGTTTACAAGTCAAAAGCTATAAATGTCAGGGTTAATTCAATATTGTTTACTAAAATAATACATGTTGGTTCAGACATTCAAAATTAAATATACAGCTCACACGATCCCCAATCATTTGGGTTTGACAGTAACTTGTACATACGCCAGCACATCAGGTGACCCCAATTCACTGAAAAACCGTTCTTATCGCAACAACACAGAGTGCACACTTGTGTAACTTTGATGTGCGGCCCGCTGTACCTACCAAACCTGGGCCCCGATTCTGAAACTTCAGTTGTGTGTCGATGGAATAGTCGCCATTTAACCGTTCAGGTGACGAAATTGAGAACTATCCAAATGTCATACATCAAATGACGGCTGTTTTGACTGGTGGCGCCACTGCCAACTGAATTTTCAGTTGCTAGATAGTTTGCAACTTTACGTTAGCAGTGGCGCTGCTGGTCGGAGTGGTTGTCAGCAAGTTTATGAAAATTAAATGGTTCTCAATTTCGTCAACTAAAACGGCCTTTATTACATCGACACACAACTTAAGTTACAGAATCAGGGCCCTGAAAGGGCGTCGACCGCAAACCTTCGAAATAGCAATATCTTTCTTCAAATAAACTTGACTTAAACATTGGAGCTATAATCTATTTGATTACCATTTCAGTCAAACATTAATTTTAATAATGCACACAACTTGACTTTCTAATTCAATAACTACAGCAGTTATGTTGTCTAAAGACTAGCAGACTGCTGAAAGTCTAGACGTTAGAAAGTTTATCTTGAATTAAACATTGGCATAATTATGAAAAAGTATAATGGAAACAAGTTTTGTGGGTGCAACATTCTAATTTTCTAACTGAAACAATTAATTTGTATTCTTTTTTTTTTTACCAGCCCATATTCGTCCCCACCGAGGGGCACGGGCCTCCCTTCGAAACACGAAGGGGATTTAGGCCATAGTCCACCACGCTGGCCCAATGCGGGTTGGTGGACCGCTCGTCTTTCAAAAATGAATTTTCTCGGACGGGCGGGTTTCATCACGATGTTTTCCTTCACCGTTGAGCAAGTGATAATTAGAAATCCGTAAATAAATCCAAAAAGACGAATTTAGTGGTACATTTCCACACCAGGATTTGAACCCGTGACCTTCGGATTACAAGTCTGGCTTATCACCAACTGGGCTATTTGTATTTTTGCTACAATTAAATTGACTGTAAAATTTAATAAAACTGGACAGACTTTTTGTTTTAACATTAATTATTTGTTTATTAAATTCTAAATAAGTATTAAAATTCACATACCATTGGCATAATTTTAAGATACAATAATCTTTGTTTCTAAACCTGGCCTAGCCTGTGGGACACCAGTCCCTTCATAATACTACATACATACGCTCACGCTTATAATCCCAAAGGGGTAGGCAGAGCATCAGTGGTTGTAGAACCACTGGATGCCGCGTTTGACACAAATTCTGAAGGTTATCAGATGGAACAAGTTGCGTAATACTAGTATTTCTTATTGTAGAACATATCAAAATACATTCTTCTCTGTATCTTGTTGGTATTGTCAAGTGTGTGGCGAACTTAGCTAACCCTGGTGTCAGAGTTTTCTAACCGCACAATGGCTTCTGAATTGGTTTTAAATCGACAACAGCCGGGACGGACTGCTTGACGTGCCCTCCGAAGCAAGGAAACGCTTGTGATAAATTGCCATTTTAGTCACCCATCAGGTTATCTGCCTCTGTGTACGTTGCTTAACCTCACTAATCGGTTGAGATACATTAAAATGAAAATACTTACACTTAGCTTACTCTGCCCTTTACAAATAAACTCACAGAACATTTGCAAAACATATTTTGATAAGAATAAGAGCACAAAACGAACTTTACGCGAAATGCGGGTACAAAATAAAAATTAATCTTTTGAACTCTCCAACCAGCAATAATATTAACTTTCATATTCGTGCTAGCGGCAATTCGAAGCGCGAATTTCTATTATGACTTTTATGACCATTACTTTAAGTTCCATTTTAGATTGTAGTTGGTAATGCTGGACCCATTATTGCACAATTTATGGGTTGCGACAACATTTAATAATGTTATTTTACAGAAAAGAACATGTCTTTTGGAAAATGTTGTTTTAGTGGTAGTTTTCTGATATTACGAGTTGCTTTTCCTACTTTCATTGTGGCTCTTATTTTTACCGACTTCAAAAAGAGTGAAGGTTCTATGTCCGACTGTATGTTTTTTTTATGTATGTTCACCGATTTCTCCGCCAATTATGGACCGATTTTCAAAATTCTTTTTTGTTCGAAAAAGTATACTCCAAAGGTGGTCCCATATAAATCTTAATGAAAATGATTTAGCGCTTTTAAAATAAAAATTAAATTAAAAATTTTAAAAACCCCCCCCGTAAAAAAGTAAAGCGGACATTTAAAAAGTAAAAAATAATACCTTTCGTTGAGCCATCAAATTCATTTCAGAAATACCTATATATATTTTAATTATCGAAATCGATGGATGGCACGATAGGGTTTGCTCATTAAAATGGCGCTATAATGTCGCGTTGGGGTACCGCTTTAGTGAATCAGACCCTTCATTTGATTGACTATCTATTATTTACTAGTATTTTCGACCAACTTGCGACGACGATCAACTTTTGTGACAAATCTAGTAACATTGGGTGTTATGAGTCTGGGAGCGTTATGAGTTTGAAAGTTCTCTATTTTAGCTATGTATTTTATTATATTTGGGAAGTTAGCAGCCTCATTCACAAAATACTAGTTATTGCTTTAAACTTAGCGGTACCCCGACGCGACATTATAGCGCCATTTTAATGAGCAAATTAACCCTATCGTGCCATCCATCGATTTCGAAAATTAAAATATATATAGGTATTTCTGAAATGAATTTGATGGCTCAACGAAAGGTATTATTTTTTACTTTTTAAATGTCCGCTTTACTTTTTTGCGGGGGGGTTTTTTAAATTTTTAATTTAATTTTTATTTCAAAATTTTTAACTTATTTTCAAAATAATTAAGAGTGAACTAGTGTGCTGGATATCCTGGCCGCAGCATCAGCTCACCGTGTTGCCACCATTGCATTGTATGCAGAATCAAATACTGATCAAAACGAGTCCAAACACGACATATCTGCTATTATTTTTTCAAGGATGTGCTAGTGTTCTGGATATCCTGGCCGCAGCATCAGCTCACCGTGTTGCCACCATTGCATTGTATGCAGAATCAAATACTGAACAAAACGAGTCCAAACAAGATATATCTGCTATTATTTTTTTATTAAGAGTGTGCTAGTGTTCTGGATATCCTGGCTGCAGCATCAGACCAAGAGTTCCATAATCCTGCATAGTTATTAAGCATACATGAGTGTTTCAAGTTTTAGGTCACATGTATGTTTGAAAGTAAAGTAAATACACATTAAGAGTCTAAGAACCCTACCGCAGCTAACAAAAGAGCTGATGACCTTGAAACGGCTGAACCGATTTTGATAAAACGTATCTAAGAACCATCGCCAAAAAACCTGCTTGTAAATAAAAAAAAACGCATCCAAATCGGTTCACCCGTTTGAGAGCTACGGTGCCACAGACAGACACACAGACACACACACACACATAGCGGTCAAACTTATAACACCCCTCTTTTTGCGTCGGGGGTTAAAAATAAACAAAAACAAAAAAATACTACAAATCAGAACATCATCTTAATAAATGAGTGACATTTTCATTTGTGGTTATCTGCTAATAGGCATTGTAGTCTGCAAAAAATACTAGTTGTTATCTACTTTGTGCAAAATGTTGTTGGGATTGAAGTCGGTGACTCATACGTTTTTAACAAGTTGTTATAAATTTCAATTAAATAATTTTCCACGTCAAAAACGTAAGAGTCACCGACTTCAATCCCAAATAATTTTGTTACAGAGATCCCATACTCCTAAACCATTCATCATCAGCTTCATCATCAGCTCAGCAACATCAGATGGTGACCATTAGATGCAAAAATCTACATAGATTAAGATAATTTCTGATAAACAGTGTATATGCCTACAAAATTTGAGGGTTTCCCTCGATTTCCTCAGGATCCCATCATCAGATCCTGACCTGGTGACAATGGGACCACCTCTGACGTATGACCTACCAAATAAAAAAGAATTATTCAAATCGGTTTATAATTGCCGGAGTAATCGCGTAACAAATATACAAAAAAAAAACAGTCGAATTGAGAACCTCCTCCTTTTTTGAAGTCGGTTAAAAAATAAAATAACAAACCTCATGTAGTTCTAAAACCATGACGCCACTTTTGACAATCATTCATGAGTATAGTGGTGATAGGTTGTCAACCTTTCGCCTACGTTAAACGCTACACACACTCAAAAGGCCACACTAAAGTTTTTCCCCGGTATCGTGGGTCCCTCGGAACATAACAACATAACATAATGGATCGGAACATAATGGGGTGGTGAGAATAACACCACCCCATCTCTTTCCGTGGGTGTCGTAAGAGGCGACTAAGGAAACACAAATGAGACCTGCCTCCTAGTAATCCATCCCAGACAACGACACTTCATTTTTTTCTGAATCTGAGGTGTCGTCCTATGGTCTCATGCGGTGTGGTAGGCTCTGTAAAGGGCCGTCTGGTTCGCGACCACCCTCCTACCGAAGTCCGACGCCAAACAGCTTGCTGTGTTCCGTCGGTGCGTGGGAGTACCAGTGCCTTTATCGGCATTTTCTGAGTTAACTCGTTCCATCGTCGATCTCATCTTTGACCTATGGTCAAGATTGAGGTCAAGAGTTAACCCATCTTATAATAAAATAAAATAAATACATAAAAGACAGACACAAACACCCATGACCCGAAAAAAAACATCTGCTTTTTACACAAATGTTTACCCCGACTGGGGATCGAACCCAGGACCTGTCGATCAAGAGGCAGCACCACTATTCTAAGTTTTTCTTCCACTTCGTGTGGTTCACGACCACCATCCTACCGAAGTCCGACGTCAAACAGCTTACTGTGTTCCATCGGTGCGTAGGAGTATCAGTGCCTTAATGGCATTTTCTGGTTTAACTCGCTCCATCGTCGACCTCATCTATGACTTTGGTCAAGATTGAGGCCAAAATTAACCTTTTTCATAAAAAAAAATTGTTTTGTTATTATAATTATAATTTACCTAACATGTTGACATAAGAAGATAAATTTTAATTGGACAATTAGAACTTATACATTTTAAACTATTATTAATTTAGGAATTCTAAATATATTATTGTACGCCATTGGTAGGCCACAGCGAACTCCAAAATTATAACATCATATTAAAAAAAAATAAAAAAAATAAACGTTGCACACTCAAAGGCCCACACTAAGGTTTTCCCTTGTGTCGTGGGTCCCTTGGAACACACATAAAGACAAACACAAACATCTGCTTTTTACACAAATGTTTGCCCCGACTGGGGATCGAACCCAGGACCCGCCGATCAAGAGGCAGCGTCACTACCACTCGACCAAACCGGCCGTCAATTACCTGTGTGTCACAATAAAGTTAATTTGATTTGATTTGAAAAAATAAAAATAACAACTTCCAGTCCAGGAAGTTTGTAAAGAATGACCTTAAAATCAAAATCTCAAATTCCCTGTTTAAAATCGTATACATATAAATCGGTTTACCAACTAAGCCAAAAATCTTTCACCTTTCAAGAGATAATAGCCTCACCTCGTCGATCCCCCCATTTTTCAAAGCCTGCCGTTAAAAGCTTCTGGTGCTAACAACATTATAATTTTCCCTTTCGTGGAAAAGTACGTTTTTTCTTCGTTGTTATTTTACGGGGTGATGGTGCGTTTCTACTGAACTGGGGCAAGATAAGGCTTAGAGGAGTAAGCCAATCGAATGCTTAAAATATTTTTCACCTCTCCAGCTCGGAAAGAGAGCTTTTGCTTGTCAAAATCAGGCAGCAAAATCGTTGTTTACTGCGAGCATTTTTTGAGTGCGAGACAAAGTGATTTGAATTTGGGACAATAACTTTTAAATGACTTGGCGCGGTGATTTGTTCTGAAACTGACTTGGTTTATCAAATCACGAACTTTTATATTATTTATTGAAATCAAAATCACAAAAATGTGTTTAATATTAATAATCGTTTAAGGTATTAAAGGTTATTTAACATAAAATCTAATAATCAATGTTGTTTTCTAAAACAATATTTTTAATTTTGTAAAAATGTTACAAAGTGAAATTTCTGAACTCAAACTATAATCCTGGCCATTTTTAAAATAATTCACAGCTATTTGTCAATTAATCTTCATAAAGTATGTAATCACTGTTAATCTTTTCTGTAGAGGTGAAAAGTTGAATGTCTAACACGAGAGCAAGTTTTTTTGATCTCGTGCCTTTAAATCACTCACTAGGCTCAGTAGTCTAATTTAGAATCACTCGCTACGCTCGTGATTTAAAGATTGCACTCGGATAGCAAAAAACAACTTTGCTCTCTCGTTGAACAAATAACTATAGTTTCCTCTTTCAATGTTGCCAGTAGAGGAATATATTATAATTTGTAAATTTGCGTTTAAGGGTGAGCACAGCGGACTATCGTACTCAGTCATTCTTGGTGCAAAGGCTGGCCATAGCGATCCAGCGTGGCAATGCTACCAGTGCAGTGTTATGGGGTCCTTTTCGCCAGGATCGACTGTAGGTGGTTTAAAAGACTGAAATTTCAGTCTTATTGTGATTGTATTGTAATTTATGTTATGACCGTTTAGTAAAAAAAAAAAAGTATTTTTCAAGTTTCTGTCTAAAAAGGTAGAGTAGGCCACCTTTTAGGCACGAGAATGCCTGTGCCAGGAGGTCCCGCTCTTCTCTTAGATACAATTTGTATAATTTGTGTGGTCTGTGTGTGTGTTTGTGTATGGGTGTATGCGTGTAACATGTACGTGTTATTTTTTAAAATATAAATAATTATAATATATACTTGCAACAAAACCAGAAAAATTAAGTATAGATGACTAGTTAATTATTTTGTCATCAGTACCATCACGAGCTTTTGTAAAGAGAAATAAAAAAGTTAACTATTTTATTAGCTCTAAACTCTAATTAACATAGGCGTCTCATGACATTAGACGGATATTTAAATCGAGATACAAGCCATTTCTAGGGTGTGTACGACCTAACTCGGATTTATGCTAAAATCTACTTTAAATCCCATCATATCTAGATTCAAAAAAGAGCTGCAAGGTACAAGTTTCAACGCTCAAAAGGTATCAAAAATCTTTCGTCTAGAAATCGTCATTGACATAATTAATAAACTATCTAGATAATAGTTCATTTGTACCCTTTCTCCCCTATAAAATGTTCCATGTCCCAACCTACCCTATAACGGCATTGCGTGATCGTCGCACTAGTAATATGCCACTCCGTATTTGGGTTTCAACAGCGCTCTTGGGTTTAGGAGGCGGCTTTGTATACGTACGTGATTTGTCGGCAGAACAAAAATATTAATAAGTATTAAATAAAAACATAAAAGAACACTAAAGTACGGATGTACGTTATGGACAGCTTTTTGACATCAGCTGATCGCACAAGTTGTATATGTTACAGTTAAAACTAGTTAGTAGATAGAACGCGTTTTTCCTAGTTAGAACTAGTTTTTACTTGATGCCTTTGTTAATACTAGAATTGACTAATGTCTGAATAAAATATCAGTTAAAACTAGTTTCTGCAAGACAAAACGCGTGTCCCGAAGCGAGTCAGTTAAAACTGTTCCGACCGAGGTTAGAGTTCATCATACCTTATTCCGATTGGCTTGAGGTTATGTTGTGGGTTATGTTGTTGTTGTGCTTACCGTTTACCGCGACCAAAGCTAGGCTACTAACAAACCTAACCTACAGTTTCTGCCCCGATATAAGAGTTCTAACGCAAAATGGGTTTTAACTGTGACATATATAAGTGTTATAGTCAAACCTTTAGCTCCGGCGCTGGTTTATCCTAGATTTGACTAGGTTAGGTAAGGTTGGCGTGAAGATTGACTAGTTAAACCTAGGTTAAACCAGTCTTTCCGGGAAGAGATTGCATATCGATATTAGATTATGACATAGACGCGAAAAACTTTTTTCAAATGTCGTCTATATTGATTGGGGGAAGTAGTTCAATTTCGTGGGCCGATTCACATCCTCAGTTTTCGTTAGATAATTTAAAGGCATTCAATATACAGTATATTATAAAAAGGCAAAGTTTATTTCTAGGAAGTACTACAAACAAACTCACATCTCTGGAACTAATTAACTAACTTTACGAATTCTTTCACCAGTAGAAAGCTCTTTTATCAGCAGCTAGCATCGGCTACATTATTTTCTCGAACCACGGGACCATAGTCCCGGGCGAAAAGCTAGTAATAAATATAAATAAAACAGTCCTGCGATAAATTTCCGTTTATTATAAAGATATCTGGCCTTCTGGCACAGGTGTTCTTACATTTAAAAGAAGGTCACAGCAACTAACTAAAATGTAAAATAAATTGTTGAAGCAATATTTTTTCTTTGTTTTTCCATCTTTAAAATATTTGGTCGAGTGACGCTGCCTCTTGATCGGCGGGTCCTGGGTTCGATCCCCAGTCGGGGCAAACATTTGTGTAAAAAGCAGATGTTTGTTCTCGGGTCATGGGTGTTTGTGTTTGTCTTTATGTGTGTTCCGTGGGACCCACGACTCACGACACAAGTTAGCCCACTTAGTGTGGGCCTTTGAGTGTTTAAAAAAAAACTACTTAAAAATCGTTACGTGTAAAGCGCCCTTGAAGTCTTCGTTCAATGCACTGTGAACTAGGTCGCGGCACGCCCAACGACTCGCCGGTTTGAAATTCGAACCTGGCCGTTCTATTTTTGGATTAGCTTTCCAAATTGCCGGCTAAATATATGATTGGTTGAAAGTTTTGTTAATGTTTGTATGGATGTAAATACCAATAAAGTATAAGAGTACTTTATTGGTATTACAGTCCACGCTGGATTGGGAGTGAAAGAAAAACTTAGAATGTACCTAATTTTCACAGGTATACGGTAAATGTCTGTAAGAGGGATGTGAGGGTTTTGCTGTACAATGGACGAAAGGCTGAACCATCTCTCACCATTATGCAACTTGTTCCATCTGGTAAC
This sequence comes from Aproaerema taeniolella, assembly GCA_949987775.1. NCBI lineage: Eukaryota > Metazoa > Arthropoda > Insecta > Lepidoptera > Gelechiidae > Aproaerema > Aproaerema taeniolella. Next base: position 17,355,771 of record OX465258.1, on the reverse strand, counting down.
CCTCACAATTTCTGTCAAACGTGGCATCTAGTGGTTCTAGAACCATTGCGTATGTATTATATATAGACATGAGGCATGAGCGATTATAGGCATGAGCGTATGTATGTATGTAAATACCAAGGAGCATTTTAAGCCTGCCTGGGACCGCCTCTATAATACGCCATAGTTGTTAGCGTGTGAGCTGATGAACTGTTGTTATTGCTGGTGCAGCCAAACGAAATACAAGATGAACTTGAACACTTATATTAATTTAAATAAAAATTTACAAATTGCCGCTTCAGCGGTCGTTCAGGAAGAGAGCCATCTGACATAAAAAACAAAAGACTATAAAAATGTTGGGGTTGCCAACAATAGTTATAGGGGTGGGAGGGGTAATTACAGCCACCTTTGGACAAATATCAAATAGCCGTTCTAGAATCAGTGGGTCATAGAGCCAGTAGACTTAATGGTGACAATAAGGTAGTGAAAAATAAACTCCAAAACCAAATAAACTCCTGGCCTATTTTGTTTTTTACAAGATGTACATCAGGGAGTGTGCTCATGAGCTCATACTGCCTGCCCCTTTCTTCTACCGGACGTCCAGACGCACTGCGGGGTACCATCCTTACCTTGTCGATATTCCTCGGATCCGTACTGAACACTTGCCTTCATCTTTTATATTTCGCACCGCTAAGATAGAAGACAAGAGGCTTTTAATTTTGTTTCAGGAGTAGAAGACAAGAGACGTGTTATAATATTTGTATCTGTCTGCTACGGTTTCAGTTTTCTTACCTTAACTTTCTTTATAATTAGTTTTTATTGTATGCAATTGTTTTTCACTGAGGAAAAACAATTGCATAAGTACGAACAAAGAAGTGACAAAACGGGGTCTCAATGTAACGTACGCAACAAGAAAAAACTTAGCTGACTAAACTTAAAATCACATCCTGAAATCTGCTATCTCGACTACAGTCGAACAATCGGCTTAAGGCGGTTGCTGTGAAACCAAAATTGAAAAAGTCCCACTAGATGGCGCTGTTTTTAGAATTGGTAATTTCGTCATGATTTTGTCGATTATTTCATAATTAAGACAAGTTTTGCATAATGTTTTGAAATTGCCGAAAGCCTGTATCTATCTTTGACTGTTATAGTAAGGATTCAATTTATTTTAATGTTTTATTTTCCCATGTATTGCGAAAACGTGCAATAAAAGTTTATTACGCACACATAGATGTTCGAATTGAGAGTTTCATTCATAAATTCTCGCGTATTTATCTGTCTATTTACTGGTAGGAGGCGTTTTATCTGTCAGATTATTAGGAATCTAAATACAAATCAAAATTTTGAGTTCGTAACTTCTCTAGCATATTGTGGTCACTTATCACCATCATTTTCAGCGTGTTTTTACGCTCAGTTCTCAAAAGCCGCTTTTCGATTCTTGAGCACACAAAATTCAGTTCATTTACAATCCGAATGCGGTCAATGAGGTTAGGCAACCTTCTGAAGAATTAAAGCGTGATGGGTGACCGTTTTTGTGGTTATAAAATAAATGCAATCATATTTGAAAGCAGTACCTATTTAAGGTTAGGTACCCCATTCTAAAACTTGACTATGATAGGTGACTGTTTTTGTGCTTCACTCAGCAATACCTTTTCGAAGCCGAAGCGGATTGTTAGTAGGCACCTATTATATATATCTAGGTAGGAAATCAGGATTGCGTCATGGTGTTGAAAATTTTAAAAAGTCCAAGCTCATTTTGTACATTTCGTAAAATGTCTTATTCGTAAAATGTCTTTTTGTTAAAAATGACTCACATATAAATTTGAATTGAGTTACGTCTAGGCGGGGTCTCACGGGAATTACGTCTCACGGGGAGGTGAGGCCACAGGCTAAGTCAAGCTGCCTATAAAGCGAGGACAAAGGTCGAGCTTTACACAGGGCCCCAAAAATGCAAGGTAGCCGAATTTTTTCAAGATTTTTTTTTTAAATATTGATATGGGACATCCACTTTGAAACCCAAGATGACGGATATACGTTTTTACATAAATGTTGCTATAGGTAAATTACAATTCAAAATGACGGACATAATTTTTTAAAAAGAAAATACTGTCAAGTTTATGCCTCCCTGAAAGCATACCAACTACGACCAGCTTAAGCATACAATATTTCTTTCAAAACGTTTCGTGTTAAGGGATGGCTTTGCAAAAAATGAACTTTTCAGTGGAATTTTCCACTCATTTCACGTTATATTGATTTTTACACTAGATTTCACTCGTTTTTTTGTTATCCTGGCTGTTACACGAGTGTAACCACGTCGAAGACCCTTTCCCCGTTAGTACCAACGCAGAAGAGATCGAGTATCGAGGAAACACATTCGAATGTGGTTTCGTATTAATAAGTAGAATATTCAAAGTTGTGCTTTTCTGACTATGCTATTTCATAACGGTATTATTTGAACTGGTAGCGAATTAGAGTATCTATTTTTCGGTTTGAATGAGTCAGGGTATTTTAACAATTGTAACCCTCTTAAATTTGAAGTCTATAAGTTCGTTAAAGTCCCATAAAATCCACTTGATGAAATTAAGGGCAGAAATTTTACAGCCAATGGATATACATCGTGTTATATCGTCTCTACAATAAACATCATAACAGTTACAAATAATTCTTAATTTGTGGTTTTACTTTATTAGTCAGGTCAAAAAAAATGACAAAGAAATGTAGTTACTTTTTTCAGAATAAATGACAGATAATATTTTTTATCAGAATAAAAAGACAACATACAGCCTGTTCACCATATTTGGTGGAACACCAATGAAAACGACATACTACGTTACGTCGGCAAGTGTTTCAAAATAACCCAATAAAAAGAAATCCAAAATTAAATTCAAAAGTAAGATAAGATCGCAAATCTAGGAATCAGTTGCGCGGTTAGTCATCCATTAATGTCATAGATTCATATACTTGACATTAGTAAACATGACAGCCTTGCGCTTAAATTTAAAGTATTAAAATTAATTACATTGCTTTTAAATAAAATTTAGCCCAGGAACTTAAAAATTGTGTGAGTTGACTTATCTTAGGACATTCTTCAGAACCTTTTTTTCTGATTGGGTATTTTTAATAGGTACACATTGTTACGTATAGACACCGTTTTGATATTTCATTTGTATCTTTCGAACATCTACACAAGGAAGGAAGGAGTACACTATTTCTCTGTTATTTCGTTTTATAGAACAACGAGCTCCTTAAATTGATTTTCTTCACAGAAATACTTTGAAAAAGTGTTTTTTTAAATCACAATAAAGTTTGTTTTCTTTAATAATTAATGTTACAACAGATTATATTTTTCGCAAAGGTTTATTATTCCAAAAAAAATAGCAAATATAAGCACCAGCCAAATATCAGAACGGAAGAACTTAACAACACGGATCTTAATGTCGTAATCCTCTTGAAATTTTTTGCTAGTAGTTCACTACTGGAAACGGAGTTACATAATAGTTTGACTTTGAATATTTAGCTTATTATGACGAAAAAAAATTAGCTTATTATCGATTTTGGTGAAAATAAATATTAAAATGATTTAAACAATGTATTCAAAGCTAAAAAATAATTCGGTATGTGCTAGGTACCTATCATTACACCACTCTCCTCATCAATCTATGGAATTAATAAAATAAAATAAAAATTGTTGGCAGCCATATTGGTTTACAATCATACCGAATGTATTAAACTATATGTAAAATTAGTATTAAAATGTAAAATTAGTATTAAAAATATAAATTATAATAAGACAAGGGCACGGACATCAAGTCTGTGGATGCAAAATTAAGTGTAATTAAAAAATAAAAAAAAACTATATAATCATTCAAACTAAAGGTGCGTACCTACAAAATTTTAGATCGATCCGTCAAAAGGAAGGGGTCAAATTTCAATTACTAGATAACAAGGCAAGCTAAATAAAATCGTTTAAAAAATATTCTGATGTGTTTTATCGATAATCGATGCGATGTCTAGTGTGGTGTTACCTATGGGAAAAGTTATCTTTGTGTAAAAACCAGTGTTGCCACAAGGAACGAGTGAAATCTGGTGTCACAATCAGTGTAACCACGAGAAACGCGTGGAAAATTCCGCTATAAAATTGTTCAGAATGACAGCTTAAATCAGGGTTTCAGTTTGTGCGAAGCCGTCCCACACATTTTCAAGAATCGTTTTGAAAGACATATTTAATGCTAAAGCAGGTCTCAGTCAGTGTGATTTCAGGAAGGCATAAAAATTGCCAGCGTTTCACATAAAAATTACCCACGACCCAAGTCAATGACCCAAGTTTTTGCCTCGTTCCGTTCATTTTGAAATGCTTATTTTAAAGGTTTTCTGCTTTAAAATTTAATTATTTAATGAATTGTGGTCTATTTTATATTAAAAAATTATAATAATAGCGTAAATCATAAACATCCAAAAACCTATATCGCATTCTGTACATTGCGTAGCGCTAAAGTAGATAACAATACCTTCTTTAAGTTTCCGGGAAAAATGGTTATTTGGAGCCGATCATGATCTATGGTTTAAGAAATTTATTTCTCAAAAGAAATTGCATAGTTCACTTACTGAGAAATACAATTGCGGATACTTGCTTACAAAACAGCTATGTACATATATTATTTAATATACCCATATCTGTGATCATATATTACACTTATACTTTGTATAAGCTCTACAGTGTATGTCTATAAAAAACATATTAATAAAAATATCATGGATTCAGTTTTGAAAAAACAATCAAAAATTTAAATAACCTAGTAAGCCAAAGCTTGTACATAAGTAAGTTTTTTTCGAAAAGGACATTACGCGAAAAGAACATTTTGAGAAAGGACATTTTAAGAAAAATGTCATAATGAGCCTGAACACTTGAGGATATATCGTATTAAATTATAAATAACTAGCTTTCCGCCCACGGCTCCGCGCACATGGTCTACAGGTTGCCCAGCTATGGTATAAATCGTAGCTTATGTCCTTTCCCAAGGTCTAATCTACCTCTGTAATCGGTTTAGTAGTTTGGGCGTGTAAGCATAACTAAGAGACAGACAGACACACAGAGTTGCTTTCGCATTTGTAATATTAGTCGGGAATTAGGGATTTGAATTCTTCTTCTTATTGTGTAGGTAAAGTCAAGTGTGTGGCAAACTTGGCTGGTGTTTCTAGGGATTTGAATTAATAACTAATCATACCAGGTTGTACAAAAAAATTGAAAGACTCGTTTAGAAGTTTTTTAAATCAACATTTTATTTTCCAAAACTATGATAGGCTGATATTATTTTTTTCTCGTTTTGTACTTGTTGGGCCCTTTATAAGACGGTGGATCTCTGCATTACATATTGGAAGGCATTCCTTTGGCAGCATGCATGTTTTATAAAAATTAGTCTTGTCCCAATGCCCCCTTCTCGATGTTCTGAGTTGACCCTGTATCTGTAATGAAATTATTTCTTACTTAGGTAGGTACTTACTCTAGAAAAAGGCAATGAATGAGCCTGTCCAATGCTCATTGATTGCAAAAATGAAGTTTTTAAAATAATTAGAATATTAAAAACACTCAAAAGCGAGGGGCTTGTTTCTCTTTATAAGGCTACTTTGATAAGTAAACGAACCTTTAGAGTTTAGAGGCTAATTTTCTTTAAAACTGAAATAAACCTATTTGAAATTCTCAAAATAAATTCGACTTCTTAAATTTTCATACCTACTAAGTAGGTAAATCAGCTGATAACTCGAGTTGAATGGAGAGGCAAACTATTGTTTTCACATTTTGACCTGATCCCTGAGGAAAGCTTTTCAGTTTAGTGGGAAAACAGAACGGGACCCTTTCTACGGCTACAATAAAACAAAATGAAAACTTGTTGTAGATTACTGTTACTCGAATTTTCAATTATTATAATACGGCTTACAAATACTTACGACGCATTTTTTGGTTCATGTTTTAGGAAAAATATAGTTCGAGACAGCTTGGGATTCAGCCTCGGTCACGCGTAAGCTGTTAGGTGATTTGCTTATTTCAATTACGTTCTTATGAACAACCATTTGTACCATTCTCAAATTAGAGGAAATACAAAATCTACAAAAATTAGATAGATAGATTCTTAAATATGGCCCCATATGTGTTGCCACAATTCCGCCAATATCACGTAGCGCAGAAAATACACGACGGGGATTTCATGTACGGTAACACAAAAAATTCAAAAAGCCAAAAAATACAGAAGGTAGGTAAATATTGCAGTAATTTAAAATATATTAATATACTTAATTACGAAAAACCAAAAGTCAAACATAATAAAAATACATGAATACACACATTTCAAACGTAAAAATAAAAATATATAAAGGAAATAAACAAATTAGCAACCACTACTAAACTAAAAATCTACAAAAATTATAATCATAACAAACAAATCAATGACAACTTGACACATTTCATAATCTGTGACATTAATCAAAATGCGTTTGAAAACTATACATTTCGGATAAAGCCTTGTAAAAAAATGAAAATAAATAAGTATAAGCGTTTCTAAGTAGTTTTTGTTATATATATGTTACCTTAAATTTAAATTTAATTAAAATAACGCGATATTTAACTCATTTTATATTAATTTTTATGAAACAAAGTTAAACAGTATCACGTCTCAGAACGGCCAGTTTATGTATGGCGGGAAACATTTCCTATCTATGTATCTGTCAATTTGTGTAAATGTAACGCACACAAACAGAAGCTAGGCAAAAATTTTAATAATTTCGAAGACTTATAATTTAAAAATGGTTTGATTTATTAATAATTTTATTCGGTTGCCGAAAAATAGATTTTTTAAACAATTTTTCAAAGTAGTTTGGAGAATCTGATATACTTTCAGTCCGGCGTGTATTGGTGAAACGTGTTGTATGAAAATGACACCTCAGCAACCGCCTTAAGGCGGCTTTACGTATCGGAAGCTTTAAAACCTTTGTGTTTTAAAACTGGCTGTTTGGCTTATTCCCACTTCATCGTTTACTTTCTTCCCACAAGAGCTTACTTTTGTGTTAATTTTTTTTTTACCTTCGACAAAAAATTAAACGTTTTTTTTTAATGAAATGAATTCATGTTTATTGCTAACATTAAATTTATGATACAATGAATAAATTAATAGTAAAAAAATAAGAACTAGATTAACCTAATCAAAAGGAGCCAAGCTCAGCGTTGTGCTGTACAAAAAACTGTACAGCGCTGGTTTTCAGCTTGACCCTGTTTGACCGGTCGGCCGCTGCAGTTAATTAAAAACAATAATATAAATATTAATAATAAAAATTATAACATATGTTAAAAACAGCAACTTCTTTTCGGTGTACAAATATTATACTAAACAAAAGAGAAAACAATCATAATAAAACTTTACTCTTATTAAACTTAAGTGAAACTAAAGTAACATTACTTACAAAAAATTAAAATTGTACAAAAATTATGAAATTAATATCAGATTTAGACTTATCTAAATACGTTCGTCGTGTGTCTGTCTGTGGTATAAACAAATAAACGAATTTCAACGCTTTTTTTTGTTTAAAAGCTGAAATTGGTTAAGCCGTTTAAAAGTTATAATTTTTTTTTTAATTTTAGAGTTATCTTACGATTGCTTTTGTACAGTCAACAGCACATCAGGTTACCACAAACTGTCAAATTTTCACGATGGATAGTAAACTCTAATGCTTGGAGATAAAATTGAAAATCTATCGAAGAAATTTGACAGTTTTGGATAGCATGACGTGCCGTTGTCCCTACATTAATCTGTATTTTTAGTATTTTTAAAACGCTTACCTTCACAAGGAATTGTGAATATCCTTCTGAGAACGCAGCTTGACTCAAAGGTACCATAGCTCAGTTGGTTAGAGCAGCAGGAGATCTAATCCTGGGGTCGTGGATTCAAGTCCCATTCACATCAAAATTTTTTCGGTCCTTGAAAATTCTTTATTAATCCCTAGGGTCTATATCATAGAGATCAGTGTATTTAATTTTTTAAAGTTATTACACTCATTTATAATTTTTTTTTATTAGTCGTCTTTTTGATTTCTAAATTATATTCCAAAAGAATAAGAAGTTGTGCCATATTCGTGATAATTTCTAACTGGTAAAATAAATAATAGAATAAGTAAGTAAACCAAAACTATTTTTTATTAGCATTTCAATAAATAAAACGGGGTCACATTCTTTATTTTTAAAGTGTCCTATGAGGCTGACATGAGCGTAGATTAACGCTCCGAGCCTCATCAAAATGCTAATTTAAAAAAATTAAACAGAAAAACATCATGTTTCCAAAAAAACTCATCACTGGGAAACATCAAACGGAGAAGTCGAGAATAACCCAAGTTTAGCTTTTGAGGTATTCGGAAACAAAGAATAAAGGAGAATGGAGTAATATGGACGCTAACATGCACTTTGTTTTACATTGTTTTTATATGCTAGATTTTTTTTATTCACTTTCAGTCTTTGTGAATTCACCGCAATTTATGGGAGTAATTTATTAGCATTGTAAAATGGTATTTTGTTTGAAGAATTTTCACTTCTGTTTTTGCTGTGTAATGTTCTGTGAGCTGTGTTTATGCATTTTCTTGTCTGAACAAAAATGTTAATTTGCTAAACGTTTTCAAATGCATTGCTTTTTTTTGTTTGAGTTTCTTACAATGTATTTTAACCCCAGACAAAAAATAGGGTTGTTATAAGTTTGACGTGTGTATCTGTGTGTCTGTCTGTGGCATCGTAGCTCCTAAACGAATGAACCGATTTCAATGCATTTTTTTAAATTGAAAGCTGACGTTATCGAAATGGTCTTGGTAATATTTGATCAAAATTGGTTCAGCTGTTTAAAAGTTATAAGCAATCGAATTGCGAAGGTGATACAACAAAATTATTAAGAGAAAAACAAAATGAATTTTCATCCTTACATGTTCTCTTTACTGCGCCCTCGGCATGTAAGATGATCTTAAACCTCTTCCCTACCTTTTTAACCTCCCCTCTCCCTCCATCATAAAGCGTGTGAGAGCGGTATGTTTGCTAGGTCACGTGCAGGTAGGGAACTTACTTGAAAATCGGGAAACGGGAAGTGTAGGGAAGGGATACAAAAGCTTAAAATTCTATAGGATTTAGGGATACTTAGATAAGTGAGCGAAAATATACATATATATTTATTTCACGCCTTTGAAGGGGACAGATAGATCTTCTTATTGTGTAGGTATAGTCAAGTGTGTGGCGAATTTGACTAACCCTGGTGTCAGAGTTTTCAAACCGCACAATGGCCTCTGACTCTCTCTTATCTTCTCTGATAAAACGATAAAACTTATTTACATACACTTAGACACACATTATTCACAAAATCAATACAATACATTGGTACAAAAATAAAAAATAAAAAGCATAAAAATAAAGATACAAAGAAAAAAAACTAATTGTAAATGTGTACAAAAGTTACAAAATGGTCGTAGCTCAGCATTTATGTTTTGCCTTTTTTGACAAAACACTGATATTCTGCTATTAAGAATTAAGATATTAAGAATCGTCCTCGTGGATGACAAAGTACGTTTTTATCCCGATAGTTCCCTCTGGCCCTAAGATTTGTCACCCAGGGTGATATTTAGGTCAAAAATTCCCATCTATCCCCGGTGGGACACAGATAAGGATAGAGGGGACTAGTGAAAACATAGGTGCCTTATTGGGGTAAGCAGAGACCACAACTGGACAATCCAAACACATCTCTTTCGCTTCCTCCTCATTTATAATTCGTTTCATACACGCTCGTGAAATGAAGGCACTTTTAACACGGCCTCTTCTTAGTAGTCTCAGTAATTCCCCAATTTGGTCCAACTACATTCGCATTGTATATTTCTTTCGTCAATTTTTTTTTCAAAAATGTTTTCCACTTGTCTAAATCACCGTAACATTCCTTGCGCAAAAAATTGGGATTGGAATTAGCCCACTAATAACTTTCCATTATCATTGAATAATTTAATAATTAACATAGTTCCAATATACAATCTTGTATGTTCATCATCGTCGTGATAAGCCCATATAAGTCGTCCCCACCAAGGGGCACGGGTCTCCTTTCGAAACACTGAAAGTTGTTTAGGCCATAGTCCACCACGTTGGCTTCGAAAACTTTCCTTCGCCATTGAGTACTTATTAACTAAAAATCTAAATTTTGTACCCATTAAATAAAAAAATTTAAGTGTTCCATAAAATAAAATAAAATTACAAACGGACGGCCGGTTTAGTCAAGTAGTAGTGACGCTGCTTCTTGATCGACGGGTCCTGGGGCTAATATTTGTGTAAAAAGCTAAAGTTTGTGCTCGGGTCATGGGTATTCGTGTCTATCTTTATGTATGTTGCAAGGAACACAAGGGAAAACCTTAGTATGGGCCTTTGAGTGTGTAGCGTTTATTTATTTATTTTATAGACCGTTTAAAAAACGTCTCAAAAACATCTTCTGTTGTGAGAAAGCTTTCCCTGAGGAAAATGAAATATGACCAAAAAAAAGGCTTCGCTTTTCCATACCTAGTGTTGAGAGTTAATTGTGATAAATTTAATTGTGATAAATTTGTTTCTGAAAATTTTGATAAATTTTCAGATTTTTGATAGATTTTTGATTTGAAATTTTTGATAAATTTTGAAAATTTTGATAAATTGTGATAAATTTGTTTCTGAAACTTAATTGTGATAAATTTGTTTCTGAAAAAAAAACGTTTCGTTTCTAACATTCAATTGTATCAAAGCACCGGCAATCAACGATGATTTTAAAACTAAACAAAAATGTTACAATAGTTTTTAAATATTAAATACAAATGATAAAGCACTGTCTAATAAAGAAAATCAAAGCAATTGTTAACTATTTTTAGTCAATAAACGTTTTTTTTTAATTTTTAACCGACTTCAAAAAAGGAGGAGGTTCTATGTTTGACTGTATGTTTTTTTGTATGCTTCACCGAGTTCTCCGCCAACTATGGACCGATTTTCAAAATTATTTTTTTGTTCGAAAGAATATACTCCAGAAGTGGTCCCATATACATTTTATTTTACATTTTAATATACATTTTACAAACCAGACAATCATCTAAATAAATGAGTGACATTTTCTGCTAATAGGCATAGTAGTCTGCAAAAAATACTATGTAGTTATCTACTTTGTGCGAACAGTTGTTGGGATTGAAGACGGTGACTCATACGTTTTTAACGTGGAAAATTACTATTTTAAGAGGACGCAAAAGGCCACAAAATATTAGACATTCTGGGTTTGACCAGCGCTATTAGAGCAGGAAGAATATAGGGTATATTTACATAAGTTTATAAGGATACAACGATAAAAAGACAGTATTCTGATGTGTGCTCGTCAAGATAACCGCAGTTAAACTTAAACTTGTTTTATAGGGGCAATATATCCAGGACGTCGAGGATATACAGGGTGTTAAGTAATTCGATCTTATCCTCTCAGGTGGTGAATCAGCTCATGAAACTGAACAACTTTCCCTAAGAACAAATGCCAAAATACGAAAAAAAATTTTTGACTTCCCATACAAAATGATTTATTAGCTGATGCAATTTGTATGGGAAGTCAAATTTTTTTTTCTTATTTCGGCATTTGTTCTTAGGGAAAGTTGTTCAGTTTCATGGGCTGATTCACCACCCGAGAGGATAAGATCAAATTACTTAACACCCTGTATATATAATTATATCCAGGTCGTCCCACGGCTATGCCTCATCGAGGCAAAAGTACCTTAATTATTGTAGATGAGACATTTTACTGAAAGAAGACTTTATTTTAATTTTAAAAACCATTTAAACTACAATCATACATTTTTAAATAATTGCCTGGTCGAACCGGGAATCGAACCTGATACACGAGAAAAAAAAAATTTATCATACTGATCGGAAGGCTTCATCTTAAGGATTATTTTTTGCTAAGTAACATAGCATCAGTAATAAAAGGAAACCCGAGATTTTTAATATTTGATGTACAATTATGTTCAGAAAAATGACAAGCTGACTCAATTTGAGCATTTTGATTAATTAAATTTATTAATTTGGAATTAAAAATGTTTAAATTCATGGTTTTCCTTTTATTTCTGATACTACGTTATTTATCGAAAAGTTGTGGAACTCTCTCCCGCCCACTATTCGCGAAAGTCCATCTTTCCCAGTTTTTAAGAAGAGAGTAAAGGAGCACTGCCTCTCCCTTAGTTATCCGTGTGTGTAGTTGTGTATTTGTATAGATATGTATTTATGTATATGTATGTATGTATTTATATGTATTATGGATATTTATTATTAGGTTACTTCATTGGTTTATGTTTATTTTGTATGTTTGTTTTGTTTTTAATTTAAATTGTATCGTAAGTTTAATTTCCTATTTTGTTTTCTTTTTCACGTTATTGTGCACGTCGTACTCGCCTCACTTCGTCCAATCTCTCTTGTTAGGTCTGCTGGAAGAAATTTCTTCCTAGAAATAAGCAGTGCCTGTTGTGTCGTATTTCTTTTTGTATGTTTCTTTTTATATGTCTATTGTGTACAATAAACAGTAAATAAATAAATAATCCTTTTGATGAAGCCTTTATCGGTATGATAAAACTACATGCTGATTTGTATTCTCGTGTACCGGGACTACCGGGTATGATTCCCGGTTCAACCAGGCAATGTTTTAAAAAAATGTTTTAAAAATTTAATTGTTTTAAAAATTAAATTAAAGTCTTCTTTTAGTAAAATATCTCATCCACAATAATTAAGGTACTTTCTCTCCACACTACACAAATCAAAGTAAAATAAATGTGCATAGATATTATAATTTATTTTGTTTCTCCAGCACACAAATACAAGCAAAACCGTTGAAAAATGTTTATAGATGTGTGTGTTGCAGTGCAACTCTAAAACTAAACATATTGTATTACCGACAACGCTCGTAGCCTATTGGCGCCCGCTGATGTCTACCGATCAGTGAGGTTAAGCAACGTACACAGAGGCAGGGAACCTGATGGGTGACTAAAGTGGCAATTTATCACGAGCGTTTCCGTGCTTCGGAGGGCACTTTAAGCTGTCGGTCATGGCTGTTGTTGATTGACTATAGTCGTTAAAACCAGAGGTCATTGTTAGCCAGGTTCGCCGCACACTTGGCTATAACGACACGAAAAAAAAACCCAGCATTTGATCGCTTACAACTTTTAAAGGGCTGAACCAATTTTTATCTAATAAAGTTAAGCACCGCTTCGATGACGTTAGCTTTCAAATAAAAAAAACGCATCGAAATCTATCCATTCGTTTAGGAGCTATGATGCTTAAGACAGAAATACACAGACATACACGTCAAACTTAAACACCCCTTTTCTTTGTCTGGAGTTAAAAACGGATAAATCAATACCTGCCTACACGTTTCGAAACACAGGGATACTCAACTATAGCTATAGAATCAAATTGGGCCTTCTGTCCAACGCTGTCATTAAGGCTTATTACAAGGGCGTGTTAATGACCACTAGGTATACAATACACGAGTGTTTTATGTCCACTCCGATGTGTGTTTCGTTTGTTTTGATACTCGGTAATTGTAGTAGCTTTTAGGACGTCTATTCTACCATCAATGGCTTCTCTACTGCGGGTAAATAACAATGGTGACCGTTTTAACTATTCAGGTGGTTTTTTATTATTTTTATTATAAGATGGGTTAGCTCTTGACCTCAGTCTTGACCATAAAGGTCAAAGATGAGGTCGACGATGGAGCGAGTTAACCCAGAAAATGCCTTTAAAGGCACTGGTACTCCCACGCACCGACGGAACACAGCAAGCTGTTTGGCGTCGGACTTCGGTAGGAGGGTGGTCGCGAACCAGACGGCCCTTTACAGAGCCTACCACACCGCATGAGACCATAGGACGACACCTCAGATTCAGAAAAAATGAAGTGTCGTTGCCTGGGATGGATTACTAGGAGGCAGGTCTCATTTGTGTTTCCTTAGGTGCCCGTTACGACACCCACGAGATGGGGTGGTGTTATTCTCAACCGATCCCCACACGGTTATAATTGGGAACCAAACATTAATTATATAGAGGCATTGGTTTCCACAGAGACCACATGTAACAGTTGGCAGCTACAGTGGTTCACACAGTTAGTTTGACGGTTCAATGTATGGCCAACCATGCGGTTAACCAGTGTGGTGTAAACTTGTGTATACAATGGACATAGTGTATACGGGCAGTTTGTTGTGCTTCACTGTTTCACACGCCATTCAAATTGTCGATGCTTTCTCAAGAATCTGGCTGTGAGAGGAAAAAACTTGAAATCCTTTTGGATTTTAAGGGGTTACCACGTTGTGACAAAAGAAGCTCTTTAATTTTAGAGTATTGGTATTGGTACCAATATATAGAAATAATGTTTTTTTTAAATAAGGAGTGGGTTCGATTTTAAGCACAGTATAGCTCAGGGGCAAAAATGTGGTCGAGTAAGTAGCAAGCTCTACCAGAAGAAGATAAATTATATTCATATATTTTATAAATATTTACCCACTTGTTCATAAACGTAAAGCTTTTGAAAATATTTCTCATTTCATTGTGAGACCTAGGACCTTTGTTTTTACACTCAGCGAGGCTTGCAACTGTCACTAATTTTTAAACACGTTTATGAATACACTCCGGGTTAGATTCAGTTTAGAGACCTAAAGTGTACGACCAATCGTCATAGAATACATCTTTTTTTTAGATGGCGGATCCAATATGGCGGCTGAAAATCAAGTGACTTTAATCTAACTTAGATAAAATTTGATATCTGACCGGATTTTGGGGGTCGCAGATTCAGAAAATTTTGGTTAGTTTCTTATAAACATACACTCACGCTTATGATCAGTGACGGGGTAGGTAGAGAAGCTTGTTATTCTAGAATTCTAAAACAACTTTATGCCGCGTTTGAAATACATTCCGAGGGTTATTAGATGGTACATGATGTATAGTGATGAGAGGTTGTCAGTATTTGGTCCACGATATACAAACAAAAAAAAACACTCGAGTCTCAATTACTGATTTCTACAGTACGCCTGGGAAGAGTTGGCAGCTGGCTCATTCTAAGATTTTCTTTCGCTCCGAGGCAAGTGAAGAAGAAAAACTAAGAGTAGTAAATGCTTCCTAAAAATAAATAAACAAACCTGCAACGCTAGGCCGCTCGCACACGAAGTAGTTATGCTCCCTGCAGCCTCGATCATTCCACATGAAGGTAGGGGTGGCGGGTGCGGGGCGCGGGGGGAACTCGCGTCGAGCCTCCACGCAGTCTTGGCCGGAGGTGCCGTCGTCATTTGGCTGGCTACTGTGCTTTCGCCAGCCAGGGAACCAGTCTGTAAAAAATTTAAAAAAAAATGTAAAAGCGAACATTTGTGACAATGGGTAGATGTTTGTTACTTCTTTGTGTAAAAACCACTGTAAGGAATATTGCCTAGTCAGTGAGGTTAAGCAACGTACATAGAGGCAGGGAACCTGAAGGGTGACCATTGGCAATTTATCAAGAGCGTTTCTGTGCTTTGAAGGGCACGTTAAGCGGTCGGTCCCGGCTGTTGTCAATTGACCAGTCGTTAAAACCAAGTCAGAGGCCCATTGTACGGTTTGAAAACTCTGACACCAGGGATAGCCAAGTTCGCCACACACTTGACTATACCTACACGATAAAAAGAATTTATGTATTACCTATACATACACATCCAGACAAAGTTTCAAAACACAAGATTTTAGAGAAGCTCGGATTGTTCGAAGCCATCACATGAACTATCGTTATGATAGTTTTATTCGTGCAGACAGTCGTTGTTAACCTCTGATGGCTTTTTTACAACTTCCTTGAACTAGTGCTGAGCGCAGAAGGTTCAATATCCTTATCTTTACTGCCTTACTTATATCTTTACTAATATTATAAACGTGAAAGTTTGCATGGATGTATGTATGGATGTTTGTTACTCTTTCACGCTCAAACGGCTTGACCGATTTTGGTAACATTTGATATGGAGGTAGCTGACACCCTGAATTACAATACAATACAATACAATATACTTTATTTGCACACAAGGACATACAGCACAATCAGCAGAACTTAAAACATAGTGTACAACAAGGCAGCCTTATTGCTAGGTAGCAATTTCTTCCAGGCAACCTACGCCTGGAAGAAATTGCACATACGCGCGAATTTTAGCGTATTAACACATACGCTACATAATTTTCCCGAATTCTCACGGAAACGAAGTTTATTGTTCATTGTTCATTCATTCATTATCGTGTAGGTTAGTCAAGTGTGTGGCGAACGTGGCTAATCCTGGTGTCAGAGTTTTCAAACCGACAAGGTTCTAGGTTCTAGGCCTCTGATTTAGTTTTAACGACTGTAGTCAATCGACAACAAAGGTTTTATTATATTTTATTTATTTATATTTAAAAAAAGGGCTGTTTAGTTTGACGTGTGTATCTGTGGATCTGTGTATCTGTATGTCGATGTAACTCCAAACGAATGAACCGATTTTGATGCGGTTTGTTTTGTTTGAAAGTTCACGTAATCGAGATGGTTCCTAGCTATATTTAATAAAAATTGGTTGAACCGTGTAAAAGTTATAAGCAATCGAATTTTTAATTTTAGAGTTTTAGGCCAGTTGATCATTCCGAGTATATTTTTTCAAGTAAATTAAAAATTGATACTTGACTAAAAAAACAGAGGCTGAAATACTGAGTCGCAATTCACTTTACGAATAAACTTGGTCAGAATAACCTTTTGTAAACCAATTTTCTAAAATATTTTAATAATGTATAGCAATCTTAAAATGTTCAATGTTATATCGTTTATGACTTTTTTCATAAAATTTTAATTCCATTTGAATTTTAGAAATAAGTTTTACTGCATTACATTAAATGCACGCACGCTTTAATCCCATACGGGGTAGGCAGAGCATCAGTGTTTGCCACTTGATGCCACGTTTGACATAAATTCTGAGGGTTATTAGATGAAACATGAAAAATAGGGAAAAAAAATGAAAATATTTTTATTTGACAAACCTTATCACACAGCTGTTGCTTGTCAATATAAATGCCACGGTAAATACCTATGGTAATTTAATCACATGATGTATAGTGATGAGGACTCGACAGCGTTTCACCCACAATACGGCAAAACCCTCGGGTCTCTATTACTGACTTTGCAGTATGCCAGGCGGGCTCCCTCTCTGGAATCCTTTAAGAATCGCCTTAAAGCGCATTTCCTTAAAATATAATTGTCTTTTATTTTATCAACTGGTCTTTCTCTCGTCCTTTTGTTTACGCTATGTATGTATGTATGTATGTATGTATGTATATATATATATATATATTTATTGTTATAGGTAGGTATATACTTCTATTTATTTTATATACTTATATTTGATTTCTATTTCTACGTATTTTAAATAGTTACTAAGTTTTTATTTTTATTAATTTATTTTTTAATCATTAATATTTGCACCACCCGCTTCTGTTTTACCTTCTTATTATTTCTCCTCTACCCCAAGGTTGCCTGGAAGAGATTGCTTTTTAGCAATAAGGCCGCCCTTCTGTACACTTTCTTATTTTTGTTTGTTTTTGTCAGTTTATATTTATGTGTGTGCAAATAAAGATTTTAATAAATAAATAAATAAATAAATAAATAAATATGCCCAGGAAGAGTTGGCAGCTGGGACATTCTAAGTTTTTTCTTTCACTCCTAGTCCAGCGTGGAAAGTTAAAAAATAAGTTTTACTCACACTACTAAAAATGAAAAACAATAAATAAAAATATATATTTGATTACTAGCATTCCGCTCGGGACTGCGTTTTCGTGGGAATTCGGGAAAATTATGTAGCTTATGTTACTCAAGGATAATTTAGCATCCTAATGACAAAAGAATTTTTGAAATCGGTCCAGTAGTTTTTAAATTTATTCGTTACATACAAAAATACAAATCTTTCCTCTTAGTGTAGATTGTAAACTTCGATAAAAGCTCTGACATACATTTTAACGATTCCCTTCCAGAACGGTTCGGTTTTAATTTTTACTCCGCAATTAATTCCCGAGGGAAAAAAGTAATTCCAGAGAATACTCTTAATTAATACGACGGTGTGAAAACAGAAAAGATCTTTTTTGGAGTATTCTCTTTTAAAACCTTATGTTGTACGTTTTTTTCTGATCAGAATGGTCTTTGATGTTTCTTGTTAATATTTAACAGTATTTTGTATACATTTTGAGAGATTAAAAAATCTTGTGTCGTAGGTCCCTTGGAACATACAAAAAACAGACATAAACACCCATGACTCGAGAACAAACATCTGCTTTTGACATAAATATTTCCCCCGACTGGGAATCGAACCCAGGACTCATCGATGAAGAGGGAGCTACTACCATTCCACCAAACCAACGATCTGAATTGATTGAAAAACTCTTATTTTTTCCTTAAAAACCATAAACTTAGTAAAATAAGTACTGGAGTTGTCAGTTTTGTCATAATAGTATGAATAAAGTGAAAAAAAACTTCTATTTATTCATTAATTCATTCTACCTTTTACAGTATGCCTAAGAAGAGTTGGCAGCTGGCGCATTCTAAGTCTTTCGTTACTCTCAGTTTAGCTTGAAAGAAAAAATATAAATTTTAAATTTTTTTCTAAGACGAAAAAAAATTCCACAAATGCATAGGACATCACTAATACTAAAGAATGCCGTTAAAGAGATATATGACCTCTTGCTACACTATTACTACGCGCTACGAGCCGGCTACGACGCTACGAAATGGCTACGGAATAGCTACGAGACTTAAAATGCTCAAATTATGGAGAAAATGTTATGTAAATCTAGGATTATCGCACAAGTTTTGTAAAGTCAGGATTGCGTGTGCGAAATTGAAACTGCATAGTCGGGATTATTTTCAGCTTTTACAGCTTGCAACGTCAGTGTAAGTTTTGGCAACTAAGTTTTCGTAACATGTGAAGAAAATGGCTTCATTTTGTGAAGAGAATTTGCGTTTTTAAACTGGAGAACTGCAAGTGGATGCTAATAGCATAAGGGGGTAAGATAATAATATAATAAATAAATCATGAATAATAATAAATATATTGTTAGGAAATAAATAAATTAAAACATAATGCACATTATATGGTGTTTCATGACTTTAAATTTTTTTGGACAATAAACTAAATCTTTGTCTACCCCGGTAGAGAATGAAGTAGTGACTAATAAAAATAGGTATACAGGGTAAGGGAAAACCAGAGTTCAGACCATGATTCTTAATAATTATGCAGTTTTTTTTTCATGTTTTTAAAATACTTTCGCTGTAAAATTAATTTTTTAATAATTAAAATAATAACAGCGCAAAACACGAAACTCAGCAATGTACGTCGCATTCTGATAGCGGCGCGGCGCGGGGAGCCGCATCTTATTGCGTGGCGCCAACGTAGATAAATAAAAAAACTCTTTAACTTGACGTTTCCGGCAAAAAAACTAATAGCCTCTACTACTTATTGGTAGATTCCACCTTCCACCATTTAAGTATTTGTTAAACTGTCCCTTACAGTCGGTATCATAAAATAATACTAAAACAATCAAGTGATATATAGTTCTATTTCCACACACTGTGCAAGAACTTCCAGAGGGTAAGTTATTTTCTCTCATCTCATAAGGAAAGACATATTTCCCACTATTTATATAAAAGTTTGACATGTCCCAGTGGTATGCTGTCCGGGAAAACTTTTCTACCTACCCTCCAGTTTTACGTCTCGTATTAAGATTGTCACGGCTGGAACTAAGTGGCAAATTAGAGTAAGTAAACAAATGTGGTGTGACTTTGATAAAGTTTTTATAAGCGTACGAGAAACATATGTAAACTGATTGTTTTTTTCGGCATTTGCCATACAATCACAAAAGAAAGGTAAAAAGTTAAGGTAGGTAGATATTTTGCATTAGTATGTTAATGCTCTAGGAACGTGAGCCTAGAGATGTGTATACTTCAACTTGTTTTTTCACCAGGGCCCCGATTCTGTAACTTCAGTTGTGTGTCGATGGAATGGTGGCCATTTTATCCGTTCAGGTGACGAAATTAAGAACTATCAAAATTTCATACACTTAATGACGGCTGCTTTGACTGGTAGCGCTACCGCCAACTGAATGTTATGTTGCTAGGTAGTTTGCAACTTTGCGTTCGGTTGGCGGTGACGCTGCTGGTCGGGGTGGTTGTCAGCAAGTATATGAAAATTAAATAGTTCTCAATTTTGCCACCTGAACAGATAAAATGGCCTCCGTTCCATCGACACACAAATTAAGTTACAGAATCGGGGCCCTGGTGGAGATAGTATGTAAGTTGAGGCGTTGATGTGTTTGTGTGTGTATGTTTGTGTGTAAGCGTATGCCTATAATATTAAAAATATCCATCCATACAGTCATGCCTATAATCCCTTGAGGGGTAAGCAGAATCATGTGATTCTGAAATGACTTGACGTCATCTTTTTTGTAAAAATTAAATGCTGTTCGTTTGTCTCGCTAAAACTCGAGAATGGCTGGACCGATTTGGCTAATTTCTGACTTGAAATAAAAATGAAAGTTCAAGGAAGGTTCAAAAGGTGAGAAAATATGGAAAAATTGCAAGGTATTAGTTGGCCGGATCAGCAAGTTAAAAAAAATTTTAAAAAAGATACGAGTAACATCTTAATGACATAGCGGTAACACACCTAGATTTGGATGTGTTTAATGATAGCCTCAGTAAATTCCATAGAGTTTTGTCATCTATTTTTCTTTAATTTGACCATTTATTGTCCAATATATATTGCTTTCACCATATTAATTAATTATCTGGTCCATAGTTGTTGCTCTAGTTGCTCAGGCTTATTGTATTATCAATTCATTGCGTTATATATGTATTTATATATTTATTTAAGTTGTTATTCTTTGTATATTTAGAATAAGTATGTTTGTTAGCGCTAAAAACTAAACTACACTAGTATACATTCCCAGTGGGTCATAGTCCAGGTTCTCCAACATTTTAAATTTAAAATACAGTGTTTATTTTTTTTTATTGTGATCTGTTATATATACTTATTGAAATAATAAAAAAATAGAGCAATTTCAGCTAAACCATTCCAGTGAAGCGGATGAAACTTCAAGTACGCCTCATAAAAAATTTACATCATAGTGCTTAAGACTTACATTTCACTATTCCAACAGAAGTTAAAAGGCAAACCACTTCACGTGCCATCGTGTACGGTTGCCGTAAAATGCCGTAGTAAGGTGTAAATGCGCCGTAAACGGTTTAAATGCCCGGATTACGGTTTGGCAGTAACCCAGCCATCAAGCTGTGATACAGTCGTCTAAGGAAATTAGAGTGCTCTGGATAAGGTACTCATTAATTTCAAAAGAGGATGATGTGAGAACTTATAACAAAATCAAACTTCTTCTTCTTTATATAGTAGCATGAAAAAATGTCGTGCTCTGCGTCTGTCTGTCTGTTTATCCGCTAACTCCTTCTTAACCACGCAACGGATTGTGAAACATTGGTCACTATTATTTAGATCCTAATTAACAGAGCGAAGCCGGGGCTAGTCGTTAGTTAATTATCGATTAAAATCAGAAATTACTCATACTAACTCTCGCCTTCAAAATAGGTACACGTAAGGAAGGAAAAAATACGATTTCACTTAATAAGAATACAAAAATTTTCAACTTTTTCATTTTATATTGTCAAAAAATTCGAATCAAAAAACTTAATAATTTAAAATAGGTCGTGTCATGAATTTGGATTTACGAAAGGTGATGTCTCACACCAGTGTGACAACTTGGTGTGACCACGAGTCGGCCCTCGTTTTCTGTTTTGTGCACCACGTGTTGTGATGATCTTACTACCCTAAGCTTCCTAGCAATAAGGGAGTCTTGTTGTACATTATGTTATATATCTTGTGTTTTGTAAAGTGTATTGTATTTTAGAGTTAGAAAGATCAATAATTTTAGTGAAAGATTTTTTTAGCGCAAACGGGGCTTAAACCCCCGACCCCAGAATCAGATCTCTCAGCAGTTGCTATCGTGCTTTCAACATACATAACATACATACGCTCATGCCTATAGTCCTTAACGGGGTAGGCAGAGCAGCAATAGTTTTAAAACCACTTGATGCCACGTTTGATATAAATTCAGAGGGTCCAAGTGGCCACGTTCTGGGCCACAACTTTGAAGTTACTTGCCATGGACTCGCTAAGAATAAAAGAAAGGGTTATAAGATAAAATTTACCCCTAGTGGCGAGAGGTTGTCAGCCCTTTACCCACAATACAGCAAAACCCTCGCGTCCTATTTACTGAATTTTATAAGCGGTGATAGCCCAGTTGGCAATGAGCCAGACTTGTAATCGGAAAGTTGCGGTTTCAAATCCTGGTGCGGGCCTGTACCACTAAATTCATCTTTTCGGATTTATGTACGGATTTCTAATTATTACTTGCTCAACAGTGAAGGAAAACATCGTGATGAAACCCGCCTGTCCGAGAAAATTCATTTTCGGAAGACGAGCGGTCCACCAACCCGCATTGGGCCAGCGTGATGGACTATGGCCTAAATCCCATTTGTGTTTCGAAGGGAAGCACGTGTAAAAATAGTATGCCTGGAAAGAGTAGTCAGCTGGCACATTCTATGTTTTTCTTTTACTCCCAGTCTAAAGGCCTTCAAGTAAAACAGCGAAAAGTCTCATTCCCTATTATTTAGTATTTTTAGGACAATTGTTCGTGTACGTAGATTATGACAAGGTCGAACCGTTGCACGATTTCATTGTTCAGAGCATTATTACAAGTTTTAAGATATTTTCAAGCGCTGCACACATCGAGGGATATTCATAAAAAAAATTTAGGGATAGATAACTCTAAAATTAAAATATTGGGTACAACTCTAAAATTAAATATTGGGAGTGGTAACTCCCGACATTCAGTTGCTGATAACTTTTAAACAGCTGAACCAATATGGATCAAAAATAGTAAACAACCATCTCGATTACGTTAGCTTACGTTAGCAAAAAACCACATCGAAATCGGTCCATTCATTTAGGAGCTACAATGCCACAGATACATAGATATACAGCTGCACATGTATGAAAAAAGAGAGTTCTTTCTCTGTTTGTTATATTTCATTCCAAAATACTTTTCCACGCAAACACACTCACAGGCGTAAAGTTAGTAGTGTAATAAAGAAATCAACTGGTAAAACAGTAACCTAAGCAAACATCACGTCGTTTGAGAAACGCAATAATGTTGACATTGTTTTAATCAACTTTGTGTAAATAGGTTTTTGAAAGTTGTAGCTAATACTTACCTACGTTATAGTAGCGGTCACTTTGTGAAATCAGGATTTACTTGAGCGTCATGGAAACCTTTTTTAGGGTTCCGTACCCAAAGGGAAAAAAACGGGACCCGATTACTAAGGCTCTGCTGTCCGTCCGTCCGTCCGTCTGTCACCAGGCTGTATCTCATGAACCGTGATAGTTAGACAGTTGAAATTTTCGCAGATGATGTACTTCTATTGGCCCTATGACAACACATACTAAAAACCAGAATAAAATAAATATTTACGGGGACTCCCATGCAAAAAACGTATTTTTTTGCTAGTTTTTATAGTTATTCTGTCCGAGGCTGTATCTCATGAACCGTGATAGTTAGACAGTTGAAATTTTCACAGATTATGTATTTTGGTTGCTATTATAACAACAAATACTAAAAAGTAGAGTAAATTAAATATTAAAGGGGGCTCCCATACAAAAAACGTGATTTTTTTGCGGTTTTTATAGAAATAATGGTTTTTATAGACTCGCACTTGGCCGGTTTTATAGGTAATGGTACGGAACTCTTCGTGCGCGAGTCCGACTCGCACTTACCCGTTTTATTTTATTATGAGAAGGGTTAACTCTTGACCTCAATATTGACTAAGGACATAGATGGGGTCGACGATCGAGTGAGTTAATCAAGAAAATGCCATTAAGGCACTGGGTACTCCCCGGTGCGTGGGCTCATATTTCATTTATACACACAAAAAATGCACTTAAATTATAGCTGTGTATATTTATAGGGCGAGGTACAATCAAAAGAAAGAATGATGGTCGTCCAATAATTGAATTTAATTTTACTGTTTTTTTGTAAGCAATAACTTTCTTAATTGTATTATGAGATGGGTTAACTCTTGCCCTTAATCTTGACCAAGGTCGTAGATGAGGTCGACGATGGAGCGAGTTATCCCAGAAAATGCCTATTAAGGCACTGGTACTCCCACGCACCGACAGAACACAGTAAGGTCGCAAACCAGGCGGCCCTTTACAGAGCCTACCGCACTGCATAAGATCATAGAACGCCACCATAGATTCAGAACAAATTGAGGTGTCGTTGTCTAGGATGGATTGATAGGAGGCATTAATTTGTGTTTTTTTAGTCTCACGGAAAGAGATGGGTTGAAGTTATTCTCAACCGATCACCAAGTGGATTTTGAAAATTAGATGGAAGAAAGTAAAAAGGTAATAAAATGTACCTATTTAACCTTTTTACTTTCTTCCACGCTGGACTGAGAGTGAAAGAAAAACTTGAATGTGCCAGCTGCCTACTCTTCCCAGGCATACTGTAAAAGTCAGTAAGTGGGACGTGAGGGTCTTGCTGTATCATGGGCGAAAGGCTGACCACCTCTCACCATTACACAACATGTTCCATCTAATAACCCTCACCATTTGTGTCAAACGTGGCATTAAGTGGTTTTCTAGAACCATTGATGCTCTGTCTACCCCGTTAGGGATTACAGGCGTGAGCGTATGTATGTATTTATGTATATTTCTTCACTGGTGGGGAAAACGTCAATAGGTTATCGTATAAAAAAAACAACGGGTTGCACTGCGGGAGTGCCGGCAGAAGTGAAAACTTGAACATTAACGTTGTGCATTAATATTTTATTTAATTGTTTCTATGCTGACACCGGATGACATCTTGACTTTTGCGTTTTCATTTCCTATATTTATTAAACACTCCTCCGCCTTACGGATTTTCGATCAGGGTCACGTGACAGACACGTGATCCTGACGCGAGTTTAACTTTTTTTTACCCATACTTCAAAGTGCACAACGCTGCTTAAGAGTTTTCACTTCAAAAATACAGTGTTATAAAAATTCTCAAGCGCGTCAGATATTGAATGTGTGTTTCTGGAAATCGATGATTGAAGACATGACAAGAAATTAGAAGCACTCTATACATTTTCTAAAGCACAAAACCTGAATAAATTTCAATAATACAATAGCGTTTTAAAATACAAAACCTTAAATTGATCACTTCTATTAGTATACATTATTTCCTATCATTAAACCCGATTCTACTAAACTGGGTCAAGGCATTCTTTATCAATTAATCAAATTGATCCCTCGCCTGCCTATGTAATCCATTTTCACCCTTCTGGCTAGAACAACATTAATTAATGCTCTGTCCTTTTTGTTCTAGTGAGGGAACTATGTTTTGTCTCATTTGTTCCTGTGAATGTTAGTGCTTTGGTGAATTTAAAGTTAGTAACACAGTTTATCTATTTTCTTAAGATTGTAATAAACCTTACTAAAGTTAGCTTAGCAAGCTAGATATCTCAACATCTGTTTTCACTGTAGTATCCAGTAGTGAAATGATTTTCACTTTCAAATTTTTTTTAGGTTTTATTAAATTTTCGTACAATTTATTTAATAAATTACATTTTCTTATAACCATAAAAATAATAGAAGAAGAGACTCAAGAAAATCTGGAACTGTAATAGATTCATTTAAAGAAGACAATTTTTTATGGAGGATGGGCCCACCAAAAAATTGTGACGTATGGTAATGAAACCTTGTGAAATTGTTCCTTATTATCTCTAGAAAACATTGAAATAATATTTATACTAGTATTTTTTTGTCTAACGGGAATCTTTAAAAATTAATCAAAACTTAATCAACAGTTTAACCTAAAAACTTCTTATTGGTTAAATCTCTTTCAACCTCTCGGGTGGCGAAATTGCGTTCCGTTCCACGGCTTTACTACATAACCATTTTAGCAAAAATCTTGAAAAATTTAATTAAAATATTAGGTTTTTTTTTTAAATTCAAATTGTTTAAAATAATTAAAAGTAGATAAAAGTAGATAAAATGATTGATTTTGTTTTTATATTAACCACTATGCTATTTAACTTATTTTTTCTATTAGAAGCAATCTATACATTTTCCAAAGCACAAAACCTGAATAATTTTCAAAAATACAAATAATTCCGATTTAAAGTCTATGCCTTGACTTTAAACCGGAAGAATGTCGTGTTATGATAGAGTCGCATGATTTTATGATTCCGGTTTCATTGAAACTTAATCTTTCGCCTTATTGTTTAAAAAATTAAGTTATTATTTTAGGGTATCCTGTTACGATAAAAACCGTTTTGCAATTAAAATGGGGTAACCTGATGCGCTGGCCTGTGTTCTGATGTAACTAAAGTTGTTATGTTGGTAATGGTTCTTATTTCTTTGGCATCTCCTTTGAATTTAAAAAAAAGAAAAAAGGAAGCCGATGAAATATTATATAAATTTGTTTCTATTATCCTACTAGCTTTCCTCCGCCTGCGGAAACTACAGGTTATATCGTGCCCAACTGTGGGATAATACGTTGCCTACGTTCTTTCTTAAGGTCTAATCTATCTCTGTACCAAATTGCGTCAAAATCGGTTCAGTAGTGACAACTATTTTTAGCTGGTGTAGATACTCATTGCTTTCTATTTCGTCTTTCCACTCCACTCTATTCATAACCGTTTCACTCAAAACGCCCCCTAAAGGCAACCCTGGAATAATCTCAGCGGAGGCAAGAGATATGCGACCGGTTGTACAATTTATGAGGTCAATGTTTATGGGGCATGTGACCACTCTTACTCTTAATGGACTACCCTTAAGGGCGGATAAGGTTTGCTTAAAGTATAAGGAGACAAGCCATTAGTGTAATCGTTAAAGATAAAAGAAAGGAACTGAATTTTTAAGGGATGACCTGTCCAATTTCAAGGCCAAATAATCCTTCTCAAATTCTGAAAAGTCACATCAAAAAGTAATTTAATTAAAATATTTCAAACATATTTTTGTTTTTAACTTTATGCCTGATCGTAAAGGTACAGTGTTCCCCCGAGTAGAAAAGATAATATATAGCAAACGACGGCTGTATGAGATAAGTTCCCTTTGCCTTTCTCGTGTGGGATAAATAAACAAAAAAGTGCAATAAACTCTGAGAGTTGCTCTTTTCAATTCAATTACAAAAATAACACTAAAATTAAAAATGTTGAACCACCCCCGACATTCGATTGTTTATAACTTTTAAACGGCTGAACAGATTTTCATGAAACATGGCTACGAAGACTCGCGATAAAATTATCTATGACACAAAAAAAAACTAAACAAAATCGGTTCATCCGTTTGGGAGCTACGATACCACAGGCAGATCCACAGATACATAGACACACAGATACACAGACAGAAACGTTAAACTTATAACTTATAAGACCCCTCTTTTTTGTGGGGAGTTAATTAAATCTTTTGTATTTTAGACGATTTAAATCCTGGATTTTCCTGCTTGACATATTACTGCCTTTACATATTACCATCTCTTTCAAGTTCGAGTGAATTAGTCTTCACTGGGTGAGCTTGCTAGATAATCAACCCCATCTTTGCCCTTGAGCTAGACTGTGGTCAAGAGTGAACCCATTATTTAAAAAAAGTAAAGAGCTGAGTAGTTTATTCCCATGATTGTCTGCTTAATACATAGACTATCAGAAATTCTGTAATAGCCCTTTTACAAAGCATTTGTTTAATGATTATATTAAATTTATTCAAGTGTAAGTTAATACTAAACCTCTATTTTAAGTGGCATTTTTAGAAAAATTACTGCCTATGGCTTTTACTATCGCACGGTAAGCGTCTTAACATTACCAAATACTTTAAAGAAGAAGAAAAAACGGAGACAATTATCACAGCCGCAAAGCAATTAAAATGTAAATATAGGCTTATCTATTTTATTTATTCGTTAGGGAAAGATTTTTTGAAAGTAAAATAGGGTTGTAATTTACTTAGATCAAGAGGAGTCTCTTTTCAAAAGGGGATATCTATATTGTTTCTTATTTTTCATAAAATGGGAAACTTAAAATGGAGTTTACAAACTACTTATTTTATAGGTAAAATATCCCCTTTTTAAATGGACTCTTTGAAACTACTTTACTCGGAGACTATCCCGTTTTGATTTAGATCCGAGTGACAAAATTGTGTATTTTAGCACTAAAAACAAGAGTGCATACTCAGTTAAAAAACTAATACAAATATAAATAATTAACCGCCCGGGACTTCGTTCCCATGGAAAGTCGGGGAAATTATGTAGCCTATGTTACTCAAGAATAATGAAGCATTATAATGGTGAAAGAATTTTTCAAATCGGTCCAGCTTTCCAATCTTTCCTGATTTGATTGTTTGTTTGCATCGAATAGGCTTCGGAACTGCTGGACCGATTTGAAAAATTCTTTCACCACTATAATGCTTAAAATTAAGAAATTACAAACTACTTATTTTATAGGTAAAATAAAATAAATCGAAACTTAAAATTGAGAAATTTACAAACTACTTATTTTATAGGTAAAATATTCCCTTTTTAAATGGACTCTTTGAAACTACTTAACTCGGAGACTATCCCGTTTTGATTTAGATCCGAGTGACAAAATTGTGTATTTTAGCACTTAAAACAAGACTGCATACTCAGTTAAAAAACTAATACAAATGTAAATATCCCCTTTTGGAAAGACACTCCCTCAATTGGTGTTTGTTACAAAATTTTAATTAACTTTCAATGTATAGTATTCCGCCCAGGACTTCGTTCCCGTGGGAAGTCGGGGAAATTATATAGCCTATGTTACTCAAGAATAATGAAGCCTTATAATGGTGAAATAATTTTTCAAATCGGTCCAGCAGTTCCGAAGCCTATTCAAGGCAAACAAACAAACAATCAAATGTTTCCTCTTAATGATGTTAGATGTAGTTTTGTGTAAGATAGTAAGTAAGTACGTTTGTTCGGCTCTAATCTCGGAACTTAATTTTAGTGCAGAAATCCAAGATGGCGGACTGGTCATTTTATTTCGCACATGATATGGGTATCAAATGAAAGGGTTGATGAGAAAAATACATATCAATTAAAAACGTTTAAATAAAAAGATTTCTTAAACTTTTGAACTTATTTTTAAACTATGGTTACATGATCTGTCGTAACATTGTCATGTTGATTAAGCTCATTTAAGAAATTTCGTTTCCAATGATATTCAATTTACAACAACCTGACTTAATTAAAAAAAAAGAATTCACTGAATTCCCATTTTAAATGCGAACGTTCACATAAAACGTAATTACAAATGAAAAGACTGAAATACTGAAAAACGTAACATCGTATTTCATCATTTTGTTATTAACTGTCAGAAAATTCGAGGCACGCAAATGAGTAAAAGAACATTTGTATGATTTATGTATTTTTTCTGACAATATTTTTACTTTATTGTTACTATACTAATAAAGTTATTTTATTGGTAGTTAGTTTATTTGATTTAGCAAAATTTCTGATGAAAATTTTGAGATTTATGACTGTTTTTGTTACAAAATAATTTAAACAGATTTTTTGCATTCAGTGTTTTTTTTTTAAATACCTATACATCATACATAGTTTATCAAACAAAGACTAAAGAGAAAAAAGGTATACCTATGGGGTGACTTTTAATTAATTAGCGAAAGTTTAGGGGATGATTTTGCTCATAAAACTCAACATCTTTCTCCGAGAAACCTATGCGACTATGGAAACACAAATGAGACCTGCCTCCTACTCGTAGTAATCCTTTAATCCATCCCAGGCAACGGCACTTCATTTTTTTCTGAATCTGAGGTGTCGTCCTATGGTCCCATGCGGTGTGGTAGGCTCTGTAAAGGGCCGTCTGGTTCGTGACCACCCTCCTACCGAAGTCCGACGCCAAACAGCTTGCTGTGTTCCGTCGGTGCGTGGGAGTACCAGTGCCTTTTTAGGCATTTTCTGGGTTAACTCGCTCCATCGTCGACCTCTTCTTTGACCTTTATGGTCAAGATTCATCTTTGACCTATATGCCTGTATAGGCATATTCTGGGTTAGCTTGCTCCATCGTCAACCTCATCTTTGACCTTATGGTCAAGATTGAGGTCAAGAGTTAACCCATCTTATCATTAAAAAAAACCTATATGAAATTCTCCAAAGCAATGTTTCCCCTACAAAGACAAATTAACTAATTATACAAGTTGTATCATAGACAGGTGAACTTTTTTTTCAAATCTCAACCTATGTTCCTTAGATAATGTTGTTCAGCTTCCTTAGCTTGTTGATTTACCGTTTGAAAAGAATATAACTTTAAAATTAAAAATTTTGTGTACTTTTGTGTTGTGTACCCCCGACTTTTATCACTTATAACTCTTATACCAATTTTATAAAATAAATCTAACAACCCTTTCGAAAAAAACCGCATTTTTTCGGTCCTTTGGATCGGTTCAATAGACGGCCGAAGCGACTATGCCACAGACAGATAAACAAATACACACACACATAATAAACACGTCAAACATACAATCCCTCTTTTTTTGTCAGCCGTTAAATAGTATGTGTAACTGACTTACAGTTGATGCGTAAAAGTGCTCTCAAATAAACCCAGTGACACACTCAATCACAGACCTAGACGGCACGGCGCGACGAGCTTGACTAGTACGATGGGGACTGGCGGTTGAAAGGACTGCAGAAAGAATCTTGGAGGAAATAAAGCGAGGCCTTTGCCAGCAGTGGGGTGACTACATAAGAAACTAAGAAGACACACTCAAGCCTACTTGAAGTTCAATTACTATAAAGCTGTTACACATTAAAGTGGTATGGCATAAATCTCGTCGGCATTAGGTGGCGCCCAATCGTCTAGACGCGCCGACGGCGAATAGTGTCAGGGGCATCTTACACGATAGTGTGTTAAGAGCTTTACAGCTGGTTTATGAAAGAATTGTGTTAAGTAAAAAACACAGACCTACACGCCGTTTGTGCCGTGTGGTGATCGGTCGAGAATAACACCATCCCATTTCTTTCCGTGGGTGTCGTAAGAGGGGATTTAGGAAACGCAAATGAGACCTGCCTCCTATTAAATCCACCCCAGGCAACGACACCTCAATTTGTACTGAATCTGAGGTGGTGTTCCATGGTCTCATGCGGTGTGATAAGCTTTGTGAAGGGCCGTCTGGTTCGAGACCACCCTCCTACCGAAGTCCGACGCCAAACAGCTTGCTGTGTTCCGTCGGTGCGTAGGAGTAGGTACCAGTGCCTTATAGGCATTTTCTGGGTTAACTCGCTCCATCGCCGACCTTATCTATGACCTTGGTCAAGATTGAGGTCAAGAGTTAACTTATCTTATAATAAAAAATAAAAAAACACAATACGCTACAAAATAGTGGGCACGACTGTTGTTTACTGTTTTAATCGAACTTGCTGGGTGGCCTGCATACTTGGCCCCTATGCGGTCGAGGTCGCGGGCCCTTGGTGCGAAAATGAAAAAGTGTTTATTAGGACATTGGGCCTTTTTATAATTTAAACGGCACAGCACGGCATGACAAAATTTGTATTACCATTGCTTTGTATATTTCCAGCTTCTAGTATCACTAGTGCATAGGAGGCAATGGTAATAAAATTTTGCCGTGCCGTTTTCGTATTATAAAAAGGCCTATTGTGGTGATGCTTGAGGAATAACGGCTTGAACCCCCGCCCCGCTCTGAGTCGTTGGCTATCCAACGTGGAAATGCTGCCAGCGTCATGGGAACTTTCCCACCGGGTACGGCTATGACTAGAGTTTCTATGACTAGAGTGCAAGCCTTTATTAATTTAGAATATTTATTTTAGTTTTTATAAAGTTATGATTTTTTTTTTACGGCCGGTTTGGTTGAGTGGTTGTGACGCTACCTCTTGATTTGTGTAAAAAGCAGATGTTTGTTCTCGGGTCATGGGTGTTTGTGTTTGTCTTTATGTGTGTTCCAAGGGACCCACGACACAAGGGAAAACCTTAGTGTGGGCCTTTGAGTGTGTAGCGCTTATTTGTTTATTTATTTATTTATAAATCAGTACAGTCATTTTGTGATACAGAAAACACCATAGAAGGAGTAGCTTTCACGCCTAACTCTTCAAAGGTAAATTGGTAATTTTTTAAATTACCATTGGCGCTCTCTGACCTCAACCGATAAGTGTAAGCTTAAGCAACGTACACAGAGGCATGGAACGTGATGGGTCATCAAAGTGGCAATTTATCACGAGCATTTCCGTGTTTCGAAAGGCACGTTCAGCTGTCAGTCCCGGCTGTTGTCGATTGACTACAGTCGTTAAAACCAAGACAAAAGCCATTGTGCGGAAAACTCTGACACCAGGTTAAGCCAAGTTCGCCTCACACTTGACTACACCTCACGATAAGAAGAAATTTTTTTTAAATAGTAAAATATATATAAACTCACGCGCATATGAGAAGGGAAGTCCATCGGACCAGCGGAATTCCCCCTCGTGGACAGCGTCTGTAGCACCGATCCAGTACACGTCATCAACTCCTGCGCCGGGCCTGGAAACACACGCCTCCTTTAGTCTTTATCAATCAATCAATCAATATTATTTATTTGCGTAAAACATGGTATAATACAGATGGTCATCTTAAATATCTAGGCACAATCATGTTTTGCTGGTCTAGTAATCAGCATGCAAAGTGTAAATTATAATTAAAATGAAGAATTTAAATTATATACACATGTCAAAAATAATTTAAATAGTAATAATAATAAAAATAAAAGCATACTAACAATGTCAATAAAAAAAAACAATATATTTATTGACATATATTAAAAAATATATGTTTATTTCCATATCAACACTATTTTAGTACTAGCTTTCCGCCCGGGGCTTCTTTCCTGTGGAAATTTGGGAAAATTAAATAATCTTCGTCTTAATCCAGGGTATCAGCAACCTCTATACTGAATTTTATCAAAATTAGTCCGGCCGTTTGAGCGTGAAAAAGTAAAAAACAACCATACATACATAAATAAGGATTTTTGAAAAGTTTGCCCGCATGAGGGATTTTCCCAAATAATTTTAGAGAAAGAAACAATTTTTGGCGCGAATGGGACTTGAACCTACGACCCCAGGATTAGGTCTCCTGGTGCTCTAATCAACTGAGCTATCGTGCCATCAATCGGCGTTTCTCATTCCCTTACTAAGCTCATTACGTCGTGCGTGTAAGTCAGCACTCATTGTTATGTGTAAATTCCACCATGTTTTATTTTTTTATTTTTTTTTATTATAAGATGGGTTAACTATTGAACTCAATCTTGACCCTAAGGTCAAAGATGAGGTCGACGATGGAGCGAGTTAACCCAGAAAATGCCTATAAAGGCACTGGTACTCCCACGCACCGACGGAACACAGCAAGCTGGTCGTTTACAGAGCCTACCACACCGCATGAGACCATAGGACGACACCTCAGATTCAGAATAAAATGAAGTGTCGTTGTCTGGGATGGATTACTAGGAGGCAGGTCTCATTTGAGTTTCCTTAGTCGCCTCTTATGACACCCACGAAAAGAGATGGGGTGGTGTTATTCTCAACCGATCACCACACGGTTAAAAATAATTGATGTATTAATTTGCTAAGCTTACATCCTGTGTATTTCGATAATCTGTAATCCGAGAACATTATGTATGCTAATTATCTGATGTAATTTGATGCTTTATATTAATCCATCAGCATCTAATTAGTCATTGAAATGCCACAGAAATAAACAAATAATAAAACCCTGATTAACTCAAAAAATTATAAACGTGCCCTAAGGCAATAAAAAGTTATTTCTTATAATGAAATTGCAAAAACTTGCTTTAATTAAGAACAACTTGAACATTTAAATAGCCTTAAACCGTTTTCAAAATTTACTCCAAGTTGAGTTAAATATTTATTTCAGAGTTGATTGAAGGTTGATTGTCTAAAAAGTGATTAGACGTAATTAATTACTGAAGGATATACTGCTTCGCTTAATTTAATATTGAACGAAACAACTGTTAGTACCTATTTCCCTCCCGTCTTTGTAAAATAATAGATCGCTTCCTTCTTCCAACAATACAAATGTTTCTTGTAAGTATTTTGTTCGGATCTTTGGCTATAAAAGTCAACATTGTTTGCTCATAATGCGGAGAGCGAATAATTTTTTCTCCATTCTTTCTGATTTGCATAGAACTTGCGTACCTAGCAATAAATTCTGATTGAAAGTTCCATGACATTTGTGAAATGAGTCATCTCTAAGATCACTCGACATTAATAACGGAATGTTGCATGTGTGTTGAAAGAACCCATCATTTGAATACGTAACATTGAAATTTAAAAAAATAATTATACATTATAATACAGGGTGTAAAAGACAGCTTAGCAAAAACTGTAACCCTGGACTCAGACAATCATTCTGAATGATTTTCCAGTGGAATTTTTCTCCGGAAAATTTTCAACTTTTTTCCATTTTTTAAAATAATTTCTGCTTCCATTTTTTATTATTTCAACGAATACACTCCATTTTGCAATAAAAAACAATAATAACAACGTAAAACACGAAAACCAGCAATGTAGATCACACTCCGATAGCAGCGCGGCGCGGGGGGATCGCGCGCGGGGCACGGTTTCACGATACGTTGCGTAGCGCCAAAGTAGGTAAATAATGAAAACTCTTTAACGTGACGTTTCGGGAAAAAATAATCACTTATAGCTGATGATAGTTTTGGGTAGATTCCACTATTAAATTTTTTGCTAAGCTGTCCTTTACACCCTGTATAACTTTTAAACGTGTGAATCAATTTTGTCAAACATAGCCAAGGAAAATCCAATTACCTCAGCTTTCAAACTAAATACACCGCATTAAAATCAGTCCATTTGTTGGGGAGCTATGATGCCACAGTCACACATATACAGGGTGTAAATGACAGCTTAGCAAATACTTAAATGGTGGAATCTACCCATAACTATCAATCAGCTATAAGTAATGATTTTTCCCGGAAACGTCATGTTAACCAGTTCTTTGGTGCTACGCAACGTATCGTGAAAGCGCGCCCCGCGCGCGATCCCCCCGCACCGCGCTGCTATCGGGGCACGATGTACATTGCTGGTTTTCGTATTTTACGTTGTTATGATTGTTTTTTTATTGCAAAATGGAGTGTATTCGATTAAATCATAAAAATGTAAGCAGAAAATATTAAAAAATATTTAAAAAAAATCCGGATAAAAATTCCACTGGAAAATCATTCAGAATGACTGTCTGAGTTCAGGGTTTCAGTTTTTGATAAGCTATCTTTTACACCCAGTTAACACTCCTCTTTTTCGTCGGGGGTTAAAAATCGAAAAGCAGTGACCAGGCAGTGACTGACATTAAAATACTTACGCATGCAGAAGAAGTTGATCCACAATCTGCTGTTGTCTTTCATTCAGGATGCTGGCCAAATGTCCACCAAGCCTTACACACTCTGCCTCGGCCTGTCTCCAAGCCCTTTTAGTCTCTCTGAACGCTGATATGCAAAAATCCCCTGAAGATATCCACCCATATTCACAATGTCCTATTACGTCTTCTATCCCTTTGTCCATCCACCAGGCCTTCAACCACATAGCTGAAGAGTTCTTCTTTGCGTTTAAACTTATGTTCAGTCTAACGGAGTTCCCTTCTGAGATGATCTGGACACTTCGCAGTGGATCACCAGGTTGCGAGCAATGTTTCCAATTTGACTCTCCATCTTGAAGTGTTAATTCCATTCCTTTGCAAAGAATGTCATCGTCCTCTAACAACGCGTTGGGTACTTCGATTTCTTTTGCTGTCATTGGTCCCGTACCCATCTGAAGACGCAAAGCGACGCGGTTGCCGTAAGGAAGGTGGATTTCGTAGGAGCATTGCAGTTTTGTTGTAGGACCGATCTCGAACGAGCCGTTTCTATCCAACAGTAAGACATGATGACAGTGGTCTACAAGTCGGTATGTTGCGGCGAACGTAGGTCGGCCGTGGAGTTCGATGGTGGGGTTTTTTGTTCCTGATTGGTAGAGGAATTTTCGATTCGGTGCTGGGATTTGCTCGAGCTTGCCGCAGAGTGTTGGGGTATTTGGGGCGAAGCGAATGAACCCTGATGAACAAGGAACGTTGAGTTTGTGGAGGTCAATGAGTAGGGCGCTTCGGGGGGAGGGCATCGGTAGGAGGAGGCGGCAAGCGTGGTGGGGGACATGCCCGGAGTGCACGCGGCCAACTCGTGTCGCTCGCAGCTTTAACGCACATTCTGGAACAAAAGAAAAGACAATTAATCACTTTTAATGCTTAGTGCCTTCCACAAGGTGCCTAACAAGGTGAACCGACGATCTAGTAAAGATTGCGGGAAACCGAAAGATGGCGCAGGACCGATCAAGGAGATCCCTGGGGGAGGCCTATGTCCAGCAGTGGACGTCTTGTCAATGCTGTATGAAAGTTTTCATTTCAACAAAAGGACACCAACTTATGGCTGACAAAATTTAATACTAGTAGTCTCTAAAGTATTACTTAAATGCCTTTAAAAGGCTAAAAATTAAAAAAAAGATGTATTAAACCGGTTTGGTGTAATGCTAGCAACGCCTATAATGATGGTTCCTGCTATATTGACAAACGTATGTGACATAACTTTGTCAATTACATATCTTAATCTGATCTCTCGCTCTAACATGTAGCTTCATTGAATAACTTCAACATAACTAAATTATCTCACGCGCTTATGCTAGCCCCGCTGGCCTGAGTACGATTGCTCGTCAGAGCATACATTATGTATGAGTGTAATAATAATAAAATCGGATGTTTGTCCTCTGGCTTTTTATGACTTATTTAGTTTGTGTTGAACTTGAAGAGTTTGATCTTTGTTTGAATAGTGTTATGATCATTGTAATTTGATCTCAGCAGCCCGAACATGACGTCATCGCGCGCGTAATGCACCGTGGTCCTATGTCAAATGTGAACATTGACAACGCCATAGGGCGAGCAAGCCTTTGCGCGGGGCCCTCGCGCAATTAAAGTGAAGTTTCACCGTCAGCCGAGTGGCGTGCCGCTGAATTTGTCGCGTGCATGCTCGAGCACTTTTGACCGTGTGATGATCGGTTAATAACAACACCTCCCCATTTCTTTCCGTGGTTGTCGTAAGATGCCACTAAGGAAACAACAATAAGACCTGCCTCCTAGTAATCCCATCTTAGGTAGCGACACCTAAGTTTGTTTTGAATCTGAGGTGGCGTGCTATGGTCTCATGCGGTGTGGTAGGCTTTGTAAACCCTCCTGCCAAAGTCCGACGCCAAACAGCTTGCTGTGTTCCGTCACTGCGTGGGAGTATCAGTACCTAGTTGGCATTTTCTGGGTTAACTCGCACCATCGTCGACCTCATCTATGACCTTGGTTGAGATTGGGGTCAAGAATTAACCCATCTCATTATTAAAAAAAAAGTTTGTCACGATCATGCTCGAGCTGCAAGATTTTAGTTCATTGGTCTCCTGTTGCCCCACTTCTGCCACATGTGTTTTATATTCAACAACATATTTACATGCTCGTGTAACTGGTAATAAAGTAACTTTGTCGTCTTATCGTCTGGCTGCATCGCCCTAGATGTTCCTCGTTAATCTATAATACTTTGTCAAGTTCTAGACTTTATGAGGAATGGCTTTAGATAGATGTTTGAAGGTATTAAAATACTATACATTCTCGCATTACTTAGGTCATGATTGGTAAAACCAGAATGAAATTCCCTTCTGAAGCAATAATAGCTCAGTAGCGCACACTGATCAATGATGTTAAGAAACGAGCACAGAGACTAGAAACGTGATGGGTGACCAAAGTCGCAGTTTATCACGAGCGTCTCCGTGCTTCGGAGGGGAAGCACTTTAAACTGTCGGTCCCGACTGTTGTCGATTGACTACAGTCGTTAAACCAAGTCAGATACCATTTGGCGGTTTGGAAACTCTGACACCAGGGAAAATAGGATAACTATAAACGTCAATATTTTCTACATGCCTGTATTATAATTAAATTATTATAACTTTTGGAGCAACCTTAAGTTAGTGAAACATTCCATTTTGAAACCATCTTTTTGAAGTTCATAAAATAAATATATTTTTCAATACTAAGGTCCTCAGTTATTAACCACTTATACTGTGTATTAACTATGCACAAATTATAGATTAATCTCGTACACTCAAGAGCACGTCAAGCTTGATACTTTGGACTTTGGACCGGCCGGCCCACAGTTCAGCTTAAACTGGTAGAGTAAACCGTGACCTGCTCTTGACTGTACATCTAATCTAAACTAATATTATTTAGGGGAAAGATTTGCATTTATAACGAATAAACTTAAAAACTATTGGACCGATTTCAAAAATTATTTCGCTGTTAGAGTGCTACATTATCTCCGAATAACATAGGCTGCAAAATTTTCCCTAATTCCCACAGGAATTAAGCACTGGGTGGAAAGCTATTATATCTTAAAGGGAAATAATCAAAAACAAAAATACTGAGCGAAAGTCTCTAGTTCCCCTTAGAATATCAAAGTTAGACTCATAATAAGAAACTTTTTATATGGCAGCAAACTCGAGTCATGGGTAGAAATGTAAATAAACTATAATATACATTTCATAAGTACGAACCCATTTTTAATAAAAATGTATTCACAATCAACATCATTAGTTTTTGTGAAACAAGTGTATTTTAAAAATCATTAAACTATAAAAGAAAATATTCTATATTTCCTAAACTAACCGGTGTATTCACACAATTGTTTTTAATAGTTCTGCATATTAATGCGTTTCTAGAAATGCTTAGCCCTGAGACTGCCGCTTGATGCATAAAATATAGACCAAGCTCCATACACTTTTGCCCATTTTTTATTTATTTATTTATTTAACAGTTTATTGTACACAGGAAAAATCACAAATATTACAGATAAATCGAAAAACGAACACAAAAGGCACAGCTTATTTCTTTAAGAAATTTCTTCCAGCAGACCTGGGACAGTGAGACGTAAAATAAATAAAGACAGACGTGCACAATTAACCACTGAAATCTAAATACTAATATAAACTACATAAAAATTCAAATACACATACATATAATATATAAATAATTTATATAAATACACAGACATATATTCTCCCATTCTCCTATGCTAAAATTATTTTTATAAAAAGTCGCAGCCAACTCGAGTCATTGTTAGAAATGTAAATAAACCATAATGTACATTTCATAAGTGCGAACCCATTTGTAACAAAAACATATTCACAATCAGCATCATTAGTTTTTGTGATACAAGTGCATTTTAAAAGTCATTAAACTATAAAAGAAAATATTCTATATTTCCTAAACTAACCGGTGTATTCACACAATTGTTTTTAATAGTTCTGCATATTAATGCGTTTCTAGAAATGCTTAGCCCTGAGACTGCCGCTTGATGCATAAAACATAGACCAAGCTCCATACACTATTGCCCATTCTCCTTTGCTAAAATTATTTTTTATAAAAAGTAGCTACAGATTTGCATCCGTTACCGTGATGTGACATTATAGTACAGTATTCTGTATACTACATTATAGAATTATAATATTAACGCTCAGTATGACGCTTTGGTATTAATTAGTATTATGATTTCGTGAACTAAATGTAATATATTCTGTGGTTAATATACGCTTACCGAAATGCGATATTAATAGGCACGTGACTCAATCTACGTAAGTACATATGTACCTATATATATGTATAGTCTACATGTTATATCGTTTAAGATTTTAGCAGAACACGTTTCAATTGTGTTCAACAAGGTGAAGGAGCTTCGAAATCTTATGTTTATTTGTTTTCGACCCCCGAAAAAAAGGGGGGTGTTATAAGTTTGACGTTATGTCTATGTATCTCTCGTGGCATCGTAGCTCCTAAACGAATGGATCGATTTCGATGCAGTTTTTTTTGTTTGAAAGCTGAGGTAATCAAGATGGTTCTTAGTTATATTTGATCAAAATTTGTTCAGCCATTTAAAAGTTATAAGCAATAGAATGTCGGAGTGACACATTTTTAAAAATGTTATAGTTATATAATTTCTTTGTTGAAGTTTGATGAATCAATAAATGGTGATCGAATCACAGTAAGACCCCTAGCACATAGCGTATTTTAAACGCGCGTTTCAGGAATGCACGTTTTCAGCGCCGTTGATACCGATTTTTGCGCTTTCATAGATTTAAACGCGCGTTTTACTCGCGTGTGAAGCGCGTTCGAAACTCGTTTGTATCGCTGTGTCTGCGCGTATACGCGCTGTAAACGCGCCGTAAACGCGCGTTTCACGATGTCCCCGTGTGCTGAACTGCTGAGGTTACAAGGTTGCGTTCCAATCGCGTTTGAAGCGCGTATACGCGCGTGAAACGCGCGTCGTCAGCGTGTTTAAAATACGCCGTCTGCTAGGGGCCTAAATCTCGTATATGGATGGGGACTTTAAAACTCGACGGCCGGTTTGGTCGAGTGGTAGTGACGCTGCCTCTTGATCGGCGGGTCCTGGGTTCGATCCCCAGTCGGGGCAAACATTTGTGTGAACAGCAGATGTTTGTTCTCGGGTCATGGGTGTTTGTGTTTGTCTTTATGTGTGTTCCGAGGGACCCACGACACAAGGGAAAACCTTAGTGTGGGCCTTTGAGTGTGTAGCGTTTTATATTAAATGGTTTTAAAACAACTGATACTCTGCCTACCCCAATAAGGATTAGAGGCATGAGTGTGTGTGTATGCTGTATTTCATATTCATATGTATGTTAGTCTGTAAGGTATTTATCAATGGGACTAGTTGCCTGATAATCAAAGTTTTAATATTATTAAAACCCCTAACCCCACTTACTGGCTCCTAAAATATATCTGGGAAGAGTTAGCAGCTGACACATTTTGTTTCACTCCCAGTCCAGCATGGAAGTTCTATGAAATAAAGGTATTTCAACCTGACATCAATAGATTAATATTCTCCTTGGAGTACACCCTGTTATCCATACTGTCTTAG
Organism: Aproaerema taeniolella; assembly: GCA_949987775.1. Lineage (NCBI taxonomy): Eukaryota > Metazoa > Arthropoda > Insecta > Lepidoptera > Gelechiidae > Aproaerema > Aproaerema taeniolella. The sequence goes on along the minus strand of OX465258.1, from coordinate 17,314,659 downwards.
AGGTCTTACAATTGCGGTATAAAGGCTCCACTACAGTCTGAGAGCTACGTCGAGCAATTAGTAAACCACAAACTGTAGTGGTTCCTTTGACGGAATCTAATATCAATCAAAGCAGAGCACACAAAGACAAACATAACGATTTGTAATTATATAGGGATACTAGCTGATGCCCGCAACTTCGTTTGCGTGTTATTTTTTTCTTTTGAACAGATTACAAAAGTTTTTTCCCGCTAACTCCCGTTCCCGTGGGAATTTTGCAATATCCTGTTGCAACTAAGCTTTAAGTTTACTAAGGTACTTGCATGCCAAATTTCAAGCGTCTAACTTAAGCGGTTTAGATTTTTCATACAAAAGGATTTTCCCGCTAATTCCCGTTCCCGTGGGAATTTCGGGAATTCCTTTCTTAGTGCACCTCTACGGTATCTAAGCTATGTCCCTACAAATTTCAAGTGCCTACGTTTAGCCGTTTAGGCTGTGCGTTGATATGTCAGTCAGTCAGTCAGTCAGTCAGTTTCTCCTTTTATATATTTAGATTATATGCCTAAAGCGAGAGGTATTAGAAGTATTGATATTATAAGCAAAAGTAGAAGAGAAATGGTAGTTAAGATATTATTCTAGAGAACCACACCAAAATTTATAATATGCAGTTGGAGTAAGATGGTGACAGCGTACGTAATGCGCCGTGGCGCGGTCCTATGTTAAAATGTCAACATTGACAACGCCAGAGGGCGAGCAAGCCTTTGCGCGGGGCCCTTGCGCAATCAAGGTTTTTTTATTTTTTATTATAAGATGAGTTAACTCTTGACCTCAATCTTGACCAAGGTCATAGATGAGGTCGCGATGGAGCGAGTTAACCCAGAAAATGCCTATGAGGCACTGGTACTCCTACGCACCGACGGAACACAGCAAGTTGTTTGGCGTCGGACTTCCGTAGGAGGGTGGTCGCGAACCAGACGGACATGATACAGCAAAGCTCTCACGTCCTCCCTATAAGTAACCATAGTAAGCTTGGGAAAAGTTGGCAGCTGGCACAATTTAATTTTCTTTCACTCTCAGAATAGTGTCGAAATCTTCTTCTGCTTGTCGTGTAGGTATAGTCAAGTATGTGGCGAGCTTGACTAACCCCGGTGTCAGAGTTTTCAAACCGCCGAATGGCCTCTGACTTGGTTTTAACGACTGTAGTCAATCGGCTTCAGCCGGGACCAAAAGCTTAACGTGCCCTCCGAAGCACGGACACGCTCGTAATAAATTGCCACTTTGGTCACCCTGTGTACGTTGCTTAACTCACTGACCGATTCAGATCAGTGAGAGCCAGTAGCGCTAATCGCTACGAGTGGCAAAGTAGATATTTATGTTGATCTCAAACAAATATTTTTAAGAAAACTTCGTTTAGAAGGGTCATACAATCCACTTGCGATTCAAAGGGCGTCGTTAGAAGATCTATTATTCATAAGAATGTTTGCGACTCGTCATCGTCGGACTTTTGTCGACCCTATAGAGCCTATTTTCTAGGAATTTGGCATGTTTGTACATTATAGAGGATAAAGAGGATAATTCTTTGTTTGGAAAAAATTTGAAAGACTAGAGAAAACATTTACAATGTTACAAATAAATTATCTTCTTAATCCCCAATAAAAAAGAAGGGTTTTCTAAGTTTGACGTGTGTATCTGTGTCTATCTCAGCCGTGTGGTGATCGGTAGAGAATAACACCACCCCATCTCTTTCCGTGGGTGTCGTAAGAGGCGACTAAGGAAACACAAATGAGACCTGCCTCCTACTAATCCATCCCAGGCAACGACACTTCATTTTTTTCTGAATCTGAGGTGTCGCCCTATGGTCTCATGCGGTGTGGTAGGCTCTGTTAAGGGCTGTCTGGTTCGCGACCACCCTCCTACCGAAGTCCGACGCCAAACAGCTTGCTGTGTTCCGTCGGTGCGTGGGAGTACCAGTGTCTTTAAAGGCATTTTCTGGGTTGACTCGCTCCATCGTCGAGCTCATCTTTGACTTTTATGGTCAAGATTGAGATCAAGAGTTAACCCATCTTATAATAAAAAAAAAATCTAAGACATAGTAGCTCCTAAACGAATGGACCGATTTCGATGCGGTTTTTTTTGTTTGAAAGCTGACATAGTCGAGACGGTTTTTAGCTACGAGGACTTATACATATTTGATCAAATTAGATTAGAAACCGTAGTTTAAAAGTGGCATGGGTTGATTTTCTGATAAAAATGGCCCTAAGTCAAACTTATTATTTAAAATTGCAAACGGATATGTTTTAAGTGTAGTGACAAGTGACATCTCAATTAGCCGTAAATACATACACGTGTTAGTAGTACTGTCGGCCGTGTACATTTAAATTATGAAAAAGTTTATCGTTTGCCGTTGTAATATGTTATTTATTACGCTGTTTTAGATACTAAAACCCGAGTCTTAAAGATCGCAACCGGGCGTAACCTGATTTTTTTTAAATTACCCCATGGTTTAGGTATTGTCATGTTCTAAATTTTGTTAAATTACGACAGATAATGTTAAGACCATGAAAAGTGGCTAAACACAGTCATTTAAGGCTGAAATCAAGCCATTTGATATTTTTTTTAGTTACCGTTTGTAATTTTACAGCATTTAGTAGGTTCCTAGTACAATTTGTGTAATTATTTTAAGACTGTATTGTATTGTATTGTATTGTAAAATCCTTTATTGCACATCAAACAAAATAAATACATTTAAAACAAAAGAGATAAATATTAAATAAATTTAAGGTACAAAGGCGGATTTATCCCACAAGGGGATCTCTTCCAGTCAACCTACGAGAGAGCGAGAGGATTCATGACTGTTTCTGTGAGACTGTTTCTGTGGCTGCCTTAGATTTCAGAACTAATTTGTGATTATTGATTTGTTAAGATAGTTACGGCGGGTTGCGATCTTTAAGACTTGGGTTTTAGTTTCTATAATGGCGTAATAAATAACATATCACAACGGCAAACAGCAACCTTTTTCGTAATTTAAATGTTCACAGTTAAATTGCATTTATAGAGAACACACCACCGTAATAGCTTAATGTAATCTGTGGAAAGCCTGGATTACTTTGATCTGTATTATTGATCTACTTGATTTTAAGATCTTCCTAACAAGAATATTATAAACTACCTTTCCATCCGCGACTTTGTTCACGTTTTTAACCAAAAGGAGGAGGTTCTATGTTACTAGGCACTTACGATGTTTTTGAACTTCTTTCTATTATTTACACTAAAATGAAAAAAAAAACTTTTTAGAAAAATCGACTTCAAAAAAGCGAAAAATAAAGACAACATTATTTAATCTACGTTACTTAAGGCGGCCTATCAAACTTATTTGGCGTGTCAGCGACTTCAAACAGATCAGTAAGTACTATGTAGCACATTAAACGGCGTTGTCTTTATTTTTCGGTTTTTTTCCTGTAGCGTCAGAATTCATCACAATGACTTTTTACGATGTTTTTCACGTCAAACGCACGAGTATTGTGGAAACCGGAAATTGGATTTGTAACGGCATAGCTCTCTGGAGAACTGACAACACACAAGATGTAAGGGACCGGTTAGCGAAAACTGAAACCCTGAGCTTAAACCATCATCCTGAATGATTTCCCCAGTGGAATTTTCCTCAAGATAAGTATATATTCTTTTTCATGTTTTTTTAATATTTTCTGCGTCAAAATTCAATTATTTATTCTAATACACTCCATTTTCCCATAAAAAAATAAGAGTGTAAAACACAAAAACCAGCAATGTAAATCGCACTCTGACAGCGGCGCGACGCAGGGGGCCTGCCCGCGAGGGGCGGTTACGTGGTACATTGCGTAGCGTCAAAGTAGGTAAATAATGAAAATTCCTTAACTTGACCTTTCCGGGGAAAAATAATTACTTGGAGGCGATCAAGTTCATGGATAAATCCCATCATTTAAGTTTTCATAAGCTGCCTTTACACTCTGTATAATGTAACACGAGGCCTTATTCTTCATTCATTCGTACGATACCGTATACGAGCTTATACGTATTCGATTTCAAAATCACATGGCAAAGTTCTTATTTATTTATTTATTTTATTTAACAATTTATTGCACACATGAAAATTAAACAGATTAGTAGAAGAAAAGATAGACGACACAATAGGTATAGCTTATTTCTATTTAGAAATTTCTTCCAGCAAACCCAAGGATAGGAAATGTGAAACATAAACTAACAGATAGTCGTGCGCGTAGTACGAAAACCAATTAAAAAAAAAAAAACGTAATAAGCAAAAATATATACGGGTAAAACCAAAATTTTATCACTAGTAACATAAAAGTAACGCGAAAGTAACATAAATACTTTTACGTTACCGTAACGTAAAAGTAACGCAAAACTGTTATAAGGCTGTATACATGTAATGTATAATTAATGAAATTAAGCAACTTACCAAAACTAATTTAACAGGATTAAGATTTTTGCCGGACTACGAGTAGTAGCTTTAATTTAAAGAACATTAAATCAATTTAGTCTTTGTTAGTTGCCTGCCAGATCCTACACCAATGATCACAGCAGTCTATTGTTATCTGGAGTTTATTTAAAAAGAAAGAAAAGAAAAGAAAAGAAATTTCTTTTTTATACGTTTTTTTGGAAGCAATAACTTCCTTAATTGGGTCAATAAACGATGTTTTATTCCATTTCATTTCTTTTCTGTGACCTGGTCTTTTTTTGCGTTCTCGTACCCTTAAAAGAAAAAAGTTGAAAGGTGATCTAATCCTGTAATATTAGTTTTTTAAGGTAAACAATTTTCCTCTCCACTTTGCGTGCTCACAGTAAGTTCAGGCTTGAACGTTAATTAACTAACGCTTCTTTGTAAGAGTTTTTACAGAGTTGCTTCTAATCTTTTTAATAATTTTTAAGTAGGATAAAGTGTTCGGTTTAATTAACTGAACTGGGTAATATGAACTCCAGGCCCTCTTTCTTTCTTGTTTTTTAACTCTTTTTAGTTTACTTTAGTTTTCCTTCCATGCTGGACTGGGAGTAATAGAAAAACATAGAATGTGCCAGCTACCTACTCTTCCCATGTATACAGTAACAGTCTGTAAGTGGGATGCAACTTATTCCATCTGATAACCCTCAAAATTTGTGTCAAACGTGGCATATAGTGGCTCTGAGAACCACTGATGCTCTGCCTACCCCTTTAGGGATTATGGGCGTGAGCGAATGCATGTATGTTTAGTTTAATAAAAGCAGCGGTGGCTTAACGACCGAGCGGTACCGAGTTCGACCACCAGTGCTGCCATAAACCAATGCCTTCTGAGTTATCTACAGCAGCTGCACCCAAACCGATGTGAAAGAAAACATCGTGAGGAAACCTGGAAATCCTGGCCTCTTAATCCACAACCATAAAACCATAATCCAATTTGAACAGGTTGCCCTGTTATTGCAAATTAAAAAAAGGTTAAAATTAAGTTTAATTATTAGACGACCTTTTTATTAGACGACCAATTTATTAGACGAGACTATTTTAAATATGTAAATATATATGTGATTATGAGTGTTTGTGTTAGTTTGTTTGTTTGTATATGGGTGCCGAGTAGTGTACCTGTACATACTTCAGTGTAGTGTTAGCAGAATCACTCCAGTATGACTAATTGACTAGCCAAATCCTGTATCACGTCAGGCGTACTCCGACTGAGACGGGATTATGCGTTAAGAATAAGAAGAAACTTAAGCCAGTTTACTTCTACATACACACATCAACATGGTCTAAGGATATTGCAAAATTTTTCATACAAAAGAGGTCTGTTTGAGAAGCTATAAAAGCATACTCGAGATACATGGAGCGCTATAATTTTCAGACGAGCAAGTGCTAAACCTGAATTTTAAATTCTAATGAATAAATGTTGTTTTACTTGAAATTTTTGAAAACTTGACGGAAACGAAAACGAAAATGCACTTTTTGCCTGCTTTTTGTATGAAAATGGTCGAATTTACACAAAAAAAATTTTCATTTTCGTCACGTTTTCATAAATTTCAAGTAAAACAAAGTTTATTGCCTAGAATTCAAAATTCAGGTTTAGAACTTGCTTGTCTGAAAATTTTAGCTATATCCATGTATCTCGTGTATGCTTTTATAGCTTCTCAAACAGACCTCTTTAGTATGAAAAATCGTGCAATATCCCTAGACCGTGTTGATGTGTATACATACATACAAAAATGGGGTCATAACATCTACTGCTCCAAGATCGTCATCCTCCATGCTGGTGGTGTACTCGCTGATCAGCAGACGAGGCTCTGGCGTATTTTCAACCCGTAAAGGGCTTCTTTACTTGATAAAAAAAAATAAACGCTACACACTCAAAGGCCCACACTAAGGTTTTCCCTTGTGTCGTGGGTCCCTTGGAACACACATAAAGACCAACACAAACAACCATGACCCAAGAACAAACATCTGCTTTTTACACAAAGGTTTGCCCCGACTGGGGATCGAACCCAGGACCGCCGATCAAGAGGCAGCGTCACTACCACTCGACCAAACCGGCCGTCGTGATATTGCCCTTTCGCCATTTTACATTTTAATTTTGATTGAAATATTCAGAAATTGGCAAATTGTAGACCCAATTTTCTGAAATAATTAAATTCTACAAACACTGAATTAGTCTCTAGATTGAGTGCCCCACAGGCACTAGCCCCGAACACAAATACGCTCACGCTTAAAATCCCAATCGGGTTAGGCAGAGCATCAGTGGTTGTAAAACCACTTGGTACCACGTTTGACATATATTCAGAGGGTTTTAAGATGAAATATGATGTAAGTATGTTGTGAGAGTGAGAGGTATAGTCAGCCTTTCGCCCGCAATACAGCAAAACCCTCGCGTCCCACTTACTGACTTTTACAGTATGCCTGGGAATGCCTTTTCTTTTACTCCCAGTCCAGCGTGGAAGTACTAACTCTGAGTTAACATTTGTAATATAAGTAATAAAAATATTAAATGTAATAAGACAAGTGCACGGACATCAAGTCTTTAAATGTACAATTAACTGTGAAAAAAATTACAGATTTCTTGCCTCACACGTCTATCGAGCACATTGGAAATGAATCAACGGAATTCGAAAAAAAAATTGTTTTGCCTTTTTTCAAAGAGGTTAGGCTACAGGGCCAATCCTTAACCCGATCGTCTTTGTTTTTATTGTAGCTGACTAAATTGTCCAGAGGATTTTTCACGAATTATTGATATCATTCTTCGTTTCCAAAATATCGAGCGCCAAAATCAAAAATCTCGGAATTTTTTTTTTTACTATGTCGGCCATAATTTTTTGACTTTCTCGAATAATTCTTTTTTGCACCTTAGAGTTCTTGTAAATACGCGACTTTTAAGCCTTTTTTGAATATCATATCTTCACAACTCTCCAAGATATAAGGGGATTGCACTTTTTCGTGAAATAGGAGCCTATACTGGAGCGAAGGAATAGTATATATTGTTAATCAACTAATACCCGAGGTATTTAGACGCCCGAGCGCTGCGAGGGTGGCTATTGTCCGAGTAGGAATTGATTCTTTTACCCGTGTTAAACACTCTACTTTTCATTTCGAATATGAGGAAAATAAAATTAGTTGTTTATATAAACTATTTATTGATAATATTAGCAGTACCTAGTACATAACAGATTAGTATCCCGCCAATTTATGTCGACTTTTTAAATTTTAAATATGGAACTCACCGCGTAATTGTTGCGGCTTATTCCGCTCAAAGAAGTTTGCGCTAAGTTCACACTGGCTGTTTAGAAACTCACATGGCCGCAGCATTTTTTTTAATTAGTTTTATTTTTACATAAAACTCTTCACAACTGACAGCAGTTCTATTTTTAAAGTTCATTCCGGCCCTTAGGTGGAAAGTAATTTGTATGAGTTTTTCCCTCCCTATGGAGGGAAGCACCATTTTCCACCCAACAATCAGATCAAAATAACACTACTTTCCGAGTATGAGAAATGAAAAAGATATTTCCAATGTCAAAAACCCTGAGTTAAAGAGATATCCCTCATCATCGTGCAATAGGATCACAAAAAAATATAAGTACGAAAAAACCGCATCGATTCAGCCGCTGGGTGCGATGCTAGCGTTCCCGACGGTCCCGTGATATATAACGTTGTATGTAGGTTAACTGCGTCGAATGTATCGCATATTTCTATACCTTTGAATATTTTATTAATAGTCCGCCCACGAAGGAACAAGAGGCAATTAAATTTTTCGGAGGCCAAGACTCACTTTTGGTCGTTGTGCCAGCGGAGTAAGTTAGTAAATTCCTGTTTTGGGTTCTTTAACTTCGTGTATTATTTCCGAAACATATTAGGTGCTTTTAAATTCTTCTTCTTCAGCATCCTTATGTTTTAACCCCCCGGCAAAAAAATATATTGACGTGTATATATGTGTGTCTGTATGTGGCATCGTAACTTCTAAACAAATAAACCGATTTCATTGCGGTTTTCAGTTGAAAACAATTTTTTATTTGTTTGAAAGCTGACTTAATCGAGATATTTCTTAATTAACCTAAATCTGAAAAAAATTGGTTCAGCCGTTCAAAAGTTATAAGCAATCAAATTTCGGAGGTGATAGAATTTTTGAAGTGAAAACTTCTTTAGCGACGTTGTGCACTTTGAAGGATGGATAAAAAATGTTAAACTTGCGTCAGGACACGTGACCTGATCGAAAATTCGTAAGACGGAGGGAGAGTAGACTGCAAGGAAGTAATATATGTTCAATTTTTCATTTCTGCCGGCGCTCCCGGAGTACAACCTGTTGTTTTTTTATTTTAGAATTATAGTCTACTGCAGGACATAAGCCTCCTCACTCTTCTGCCGACCCTTCTGGTCCTGTGCTCATCTGGTCCACGCTTTCCCCATAATCTTACAAATGTCTTCAATCCCGTCATAAATTGACCTGATAGTATTTTAGTGGCTGAATCAATTTGGATACAATTTGGCTAAAAACAATCTTTTGAATAAAAAAAACCGCACCAAAACCGCTCTGTTAGTTTAAGAGCTACAATGCTACCGACAGACACAGATACAAACGTTTAACTTGTAAGACCCCTTTTTTTGTCCGGGGTTAAAATATATCTCCTAAAAAAACTACAAGAAAACAATGTAGGCTTTCATAAAATTTCCTAAAAAAATAATACTTTTTCCTTCGCCATAATAAAGTTCATGAAAATCGTCACCTTTGCCATTTACGACTTTTAATAGCTTCTTATTACAAAACAAAATATCTTTCTCAAAGAAGGTTTTAAATTTGAATTTAATGAAAATTCCTTTTTGTTTTTCATTTAAATTTTGAAGCTTTATTAGAATTTGAGATTTTAGCCCAAGAAAATAATACGTCTACGTGTTTATTTCTTTTGACGATGGGCCCACGGGCACCGGATGTGAAATATGAAAAAAATACATTCGCCTCTATTCAACTTAAAAGCGATTAAAATTGCCTGTGTAAATATTTTTTTATGAATATCATACAGATTCTTTGGAAAAAATTGTTTTCAGTTTTAAAGGTAGAGTCATCCCCATAATTAAATAACAGATTTAATGATATCCTATAAAAATACAATATTTTACATAGAAATAAACAACACTATTTCTTTTAGAATTTAATTTTGTTTCTGTGGTCCAGGCAAACCCTTCGAAAAATATAGTAAAGTAAGTAAATTATGTGAGATTTTTTTAGTAAATGATATTAAATTGGGATATGTAGTTGAATACAATACATAGTAAATGACCCTTTTTTCTCGATCGAAGGCGGTTAATGCAACTGTAAAAAAAGTAAATTTTTGCAACAAAACTCTAAAATTAAAAAAAATTGTCTAACTCTTAATATTTATTGCGTATAACATTTAAACGGCTAAACCGATTTTGATCAAATATAGCTGAGAACCATCTCGATCACGTCAGCTTTCAAACAAAAAACCGCATCGAAATCAGTCCATTTGTTTAGGAGCAATGATGCCACAGATAGAGACATAGATGCATAGACATATAGATACACATGTCAAGCTTATAGCACCCTTCTTTTTTGTCGGGGGTTAAAAAGGTAACCTTTTTACAACAAATTATTAACAAGACTGAATGCCATTTCTCGTCTTATAATTATTTATAAACTTTGAACAACACAATTCAGACAGTTCTTTCGTAATTTATATTTAAGTAGATATATCAAACTTGTAAGGAAAGACGACATTGAAATATAATACTAAATAATATTTCTTCCTTGCTCCCATAATTTATTGCTTATACTTCTTTCCCCAGGGATCTTCTATAAATTACGTCAAGACGCAGGTAGCTCATTGTGAGACCTATTCGAAATATATCAGGCTACGATGAGATTAATTTTTTTTCTTTTTGTATTTATTTCGTGGAAAACATCTTCCATTTTCTTTTGTTTATGTTGTCTCGAAACATTTCTGTGAGCGGCAGATGAATTTTTATATTGATTTCTTTATTTTTTGTATAACAATGAATACTAAGAACCCAAGGCGTAGATATCGCCTTGGGTTCTAGACGCTTATATTACCTGTGGAGTGTTTTCTATTTTTATTTTTGGACTTCATTTTATGAATAACTACAATAAGCTTTCACACGCTTATCTAAAATGAATATGTAAGAATAGTCCTCGATTTTGCAGATAAAATAGTCACCGTTGAGACGCCATTGATCAGCAGAATAGCTGCCCAAATGTTACTCTTTGGTAAGTTTTTTTAAATTATAAGATGGGTTAACTCTTGACCTCAATCTTGACCAAGGTCATAGATAAGGTCGACGATGGAGCAAGACTTACGTAGGAGGGTTGATCGCAAACCAGACGGCCAGAGAACCTTCCACACCGCATGAGACCATAGGAGGCCACCTCAGATTCAATACAAGTTGAGGTGTCGTTGCCTAGGCTACAATGTATTAACAGGAGGCACCTGAGACCTCTCATTCATGCTTATTTAATCGCCTTATACGACACCCACGGAAAGAGATATGGGGTTATTCTGAACTGATCACTACACGGCACACAAAAATTTGTGTAAAAAATTCGACGATCCTGTTAAATACAAACTTTTATTTATTTGATGCCAATCGACGTTTGTCAATGTATAAGTTCCTGTTTGAGAACAAAAGAAATTCCACACTTTTTCCTGTTTTTTCCGACATATATCTTAGAGGCTCAAGTGACTGACCCAATGCGAACGCATTCATCAAATATTCATAACAATTTTTCTCTTTTCCTTGTCACGCGTCAACTTTATTTGATATTGTGTTTACGATGAACCGCAGACGTATTTCATGACACTCCCCTTTCATTTTCCTCGGTTGATATAAGTTATACCGTAATTTATCAGAAAATAAGTTGTTTTAAGACCGAGATTTATTCCGGTTAGCTGAAAGACAAAATATTCTTGGATCTTGTGGCCGTGGGACCTTCAAAAATCCAATCCCCTGTAGTTATCAAAATGGAAACTCCGGTAATAGCCCAATTGGTAATGAGCCAGACTTGAAATTGCGGGTTCAAATTCTGGTGCGGGCCCGTACCACTAAATTCGTCTTTTAGGATTCATGTACGAATTTTTCCATGAATTATCACTTGCTCAGCGGTGAAACATCGTGATGAAACCCGCACGTCTAAGAAAATTAGTTTTCGAAAAGCGCACGGTCCTCCAATCTGTATTGGGCCAGCGTGGTGGACTTTAGCCTAAATCCCCTTTGTGTTTTGAAGGGACGCCCGTGCCCTCGTTGGGGTATATGAGCTGATAAAAAAAATGGAAACGCAAGCTTTCGTAATTGTCCCAATGGGGTTGCAGAGACCACAGATTGCCACTTGCTATGATCCAAACATTCCTCTACATTCATGATTCACTTCATACACACTCGTTGGTTTCGTCTACTCCTAATACGGTCCCATAGAAAAGTTTTTTCGTGATGTTTTCAGACATAAATATATGGTTGTCTACAAAGGGATTTAGGCGAGAGATAACTTAATTCCTACGACAAGGTTTATAGAATCAAAAGGTGCTTTTAAAAATATATTAAGACTCTAACAACGACTCCATAAATACTTCAATTTAAACAGTTTTCGCGGAATTGAAAAGTGTTGTAAGTGTCGATTTAGAATTTCAAAGGAAAGATGTATATAACTGAACATGCGATCTGAATTCATAATAAGCGACTACGAATAGGGCTTGCCAAGCAATAGGGTAGGGCTTAGGGCTTTCCGTTTTTCATTCGGGCTACGTTTGACCTAGGTACCTATACCACGATCGTTTAAAAGCATTTCTGTTTAGGATCCAACTTTGTACTGCTTCGCAATTGGAATGTTTTTTAAAATGGTACCATGATGGCGCTGCTTTTGAACTGCTCGGTTGTCTATGGTCCATTTTAAATGTCTACATAAATTGTCGCTGGTCTGCCTTTGAATCGCTACAACGCCAATATTGAATCGCTTATAAGCCATCATGGTACGAATAAGCGTTGCAGACTTGTTTAGGTCCTAAATTGGATCGCGCTAAGCGATCATGGTAAACCTCCTGATCCCGGATTTGTTAGATCAGGTGATTACAATGAAGTGCTCGTAGCCCAGTGGAACTCGCTGATCTCGAACGGTCAGCGAGGTTAAGTAACGTTAACAGAGGCAGGTAACCTGATGGGTGACCAAAGTGGTAATTTATCATGAACACTTCCGTGCTTCGGAGGGCACGTTAAGCTGTCAGTCCCGACTATTGTCGATTGACTGCATTTGTTAAAACCAAGTCAGAAGCCATTTGGCGGTTTGAAAACTCTGACACCAGGCTTAGTCAAGTTCGCCACACGCTTGTAGGTAACACGATAAGAAGAAGAAAAAGTGAAACGACTACTTTAGGAACTCTGTGATCTTGCTAATGCGAAAATTTGCCAGAATTTAACATGGTTATAGTCCTGAGTGTGGATGTTTCCTCACGACTTTTTTCCCTTTCGGTCGCCATCACAACTACGTTTCGCAAGCAGTTCAACTATTTAAGTCAGAAATATATGGTGGCAAGACTTTGGCTTTTCCCAAGAACTGTACCTTCTTAAGCTGGTTGCTTTTATGTGGAAATAAATATTTTATTTGGGAAATTGATAACATTTAAATAATAAATCAATTTTGAGTACAGGTTTTTAAAGATTCTAGTTTCATAGTTTTCCTAACTCGTCAATTAATCAGTATGTCAAGTATATAAACATGGACATCCTCAACAGCTCGAGCATGACGCGTAAAAAACTCGCGCGGCGCGTGAAACTGCAGCGCTGGTATTCACGAGCATGAGTGAATTGATCATCATCATCATAGCTATTTTCCCGTATAATTTGGGGTTGGCTCTATACTTCGTATCATTTCTGGCTATTTCTTTTATTCTAGTTAGGTTAGGGCTTAACCCCTATTGTGTTACGATCCTGCGAGATCATGATTTTTCTATCAATGTTAAGTTTTTTATTGTATTTTAATTGATAACGTGGCAACCCTAGCTTAAGTGTTTTCTTTAGTTAATTATTTATGTTGTCGGCTAGACTTTAGGCTACTTGTGTGATGCAATATAGAGTAACTTACTCGGAAGCAATATTGTTGCCATCTTAGATCAATAATAGGACTGTTGTTAAAGCGGGGACAGGCGAGATGGTTAAAAGAATCAATAAAACATCTACAGTAGGTAACACAAGGCTCGGAATTTTTTAAAATAATCTTAGCACGCTTGACTATGGTCCAAATATTAGGCTTACCCTTTGAAAGGGAGAAAAAAGAGAAAATAAATAATAATAATAAATTATTTTCACTTTATCCTAATTTTAAACAAGATGTATTCTGTGTTAATTAAAATCGGAAGGTTGTGGATTCAAATCCAGGTTTGGACTTCTAAATTATTACTTGCTCAGCTGGGAAGTGTTTTTTCATCACATTCCAGGGTAAATATAACTTGTGTTTAATGAGATGTAGAAAGCTTACACAAAAGAAGTACTCACTCGATCCCCGTTTCACATTCACAGTTCGTTTGACTGATTTGGCATATTAATTGTTCGCATATTAGCCATGATTTTGTGATTTGGCATATTAGCTATATTGTTCGTTGTGATCCAGGATTTGGCATATTAGGTAATTGCAAGGAAACAACGGCTTCTAATCGAGTTAGACCATAGTTCAGGGCCCCGATCCTGTAACTTAAGTTGTTTGTCGATCATTCCGCCATTTTATCCGTTCAGGTGGCGAAATTGAGAACTATCCAAATTTCAAACATTTAATGACGGTTGCTTTGACTGGTGGCGCTACCGCCAACTGAATTTTCAGTTATTAGGTAGTTTGCAACTTTACGTTCGATTGGTGGTGGCGCTGCTGGTCAGGGTGGATGTCAGCAAGTATATAAAAATTAAATAGTTCTCAATTTTGAGACCTGAACAGATAAAATGGCCTCCATTCCATCGACACACAACTTAAGTTACAGAATCGGAGCCCTGGTTTCTTTACAATGTTTTCCACACCGTAAAAGCATCGGTTAATGTGTGACTAACAAACGCATCAGGATATATATGTTGACCTTAACGTCACCCTTATCCCGCTCGTAATAGCGCCGGCTTAGTGAAAATGGGTAACCTGACTTGCTGCTGTCTGTACATAAATCAAAAAAGTCTAGGGTAACAGAAGAACGAGGATGGAACTCGTAACCTCTCACATACAATTCAAACTCCCTATCCATTAAGCCATCAACGTTCATCTAAGTAACTTAATCGAATATTGATGGCCAGATAAAGTATTTCTAAGTATTTGATAGACAAAACACGCACAGACCTTCCGTGATAGACAAACTACAAAGAAACAAACTTTCGTCGAAGATTTGCGAACAAAAGTTTTATCTGACCGAGATAGGATGATTGTGTTGTATTGGGGGAGAAGAATGTGTATCTGTTTTCGTATCTTGTTCTTGTTTTGACACGTTTTCTGATGATAGGATTGCTTCTAGGATGTTAAGTTGTTTTTGTGCTTTATTAGCTCATTTTGTGTGATTTTAAATGAACTATTTTGGTATTTTTTACGTCTTACTGGCATTTCGATACTGACAGTTTACCCTTGATAAATCGCATGTAGTATTTTTTTTACCAGCCCATACACATCGAAACGCAAGGGGGATTTAGGCCATAGTCCACCACGCTGGCCCAATGCGGGTTGGTGGACCGCTCGTCTTTCGAAAATGAATTTTCTTGGACAAGCGGGTTTCATCACGATGTTTTCCGTCACCGTTAAGCAAGTGATAATTAGAAAACCGTACATAAATCCGAAAAGACGAATTTAGTGGTAAAGGCCCGCACCAGGGTTTAAACCCGCGACCTTCCGATCACAACTCTGGCTTATTACTAACTGGGCTGTTGTATGTTACAATTAATTTTAATATTTTGTATACCTTTATTTCTGTGGGAATTCTGTAACATTTGGTAGATAAATGTGTTCGCTTTCATTTAGCGAGAGAAATTTTAAAGTCGGTTAAGTAGTTCCAGAGGTGACTTCCTAGAAACAAACACTCAAACTTATGCTCTTTAAATATAAAATCTTAATATGCATATAAAACAAAGTCGGGTTTGTTCGAACACTTATACGGGGCTTTAGGTATCTCTCTTTCAACCTCTCGGGTGGTTAATCAGTCCATGAAACTGAACAACTTTCCCAAGGAACATAGGCATAGGTAAAAATACGAAAAAAAAATGTTGATCTCCCATATAAAATGCGCTATATGCTGATGACGTTGGATGGGAACTCAAAATTTATTTTTCGTATTTTGACCTATGTTTCTTGGGGAAGTTGTTTAGTTTCATGGACTGATTAACCACCCGAGAGGTTGAAAGAGAGATACACCTAAAGCCCTGTATAAAACAAAGTCGGGTTTGTTCAAACACTTATACCTATAACTCGAGAACAGCTGGACCGATTTTAATGGTTTTGATTTGTTGTATTTGTCTCCGCCCCAAATAGCAGAATAACTGATAAAAACATTGAAAAATTTACGAAAAAAAATTTCCACGAGAACGAAGTCCCTGGCGAAAAGCTAGTATTAGTATAGATTTACTCGTACTTAACAAAGTTTAACAACTGCAGTTACGTTGGCTAATTTAAAACCACCCCATCCAGGTTGACTGCCCGAACGGCTAAGGGTGAGCGTGACCCAGATTACGTTTAACGTTTTTACGATTTTTAACGTGAAGCTAGCCTTATAAAATATTTTAATGACGGTCCTGTCCTGACGCAAATTTCTACCTCCTTAAATGGATTTGCTTGCTAATCTTTTACATCACGTCTTTCCCTTACAGGAGTAGTAGGAGCAGGAAGATAAGCTTAGGAGAAAGCAAAACTTTTCGGTAACTTTTCTAGGTTTTTGGTATGCACAGATATAAGCAGACATTAATACATATATATTGGGAGACTTTAAATTAAATAGCTAATTAAACTGAACAACCTTTCCCCAGGAAAATAACGGTGATCGAACGCAAATCACTGTCCAAGTGAAATTCTCTTATTGTATTTATTTTTTATTTATTATACAGGTTGAAAAAGAACCTCCTAGCTATATTCAAAATCACTCAAAGAATACGTTTATTAAAAAAAAAAAAAAGTTTTTTCCATGGGAATAGTTCATTTTTTGACTAAACGTAGACATTACTCCTATACCAGGCAGGCGAGGGTTGCGGTTGCGGGTAGCGCTCGGGGGGTGCACCCGAGTGGTGTCTACGTTTAGGAAACAAAAAATACCCCCACCCAAAAAAAAAGTGTTCAGTAAGTGATACTGGTTCAGGATTTTAAAAATAGCTATGAGGTTCTTTTTCACCCTTTATTATAATTTTTTTTATTAGCTACGTAACTCATCTTCGGGCGCACGAGCGTCAATCAAAATAGGAGTCGAAGTGGTCGCCATGGCCGAAATCAGTCGGACCTCATCACCATCATCATATATTAATTTTTTTATAAATCGTTGTCAAAGTGAAATTCACTCATTGTATAGTATTTGTTTTTTTTTATTAAATAGAAAATGGGTTCACTCTTGACCACAATCTAACTCAGGCAGCAAGATGTGGTTAAGGCTGTAGCAAAGATGTAGTAGCAAGTCTATTAATACTCAAGAATCCTTACTAATATTATAAATGCGAAAGTTACTCTGTCTGTCTGTCTGTCCGTCTTTCACGCCTAAACTACTGAACCGAATTTCATAAAATTTGGAACAGAGATAGATTAGAGCTTGGGAAAGGACATAGGCTACATTTTATCCCGCAGTTGGGCACGATATAACCTGTAGTCCACGCGGGCGGAGCCGCGGGCAGAAAGCTAGTATAGAATATAGCAAGAATCTTCACTCAATCTTTAAAGAGACTCAAGTTATATGAACCCGGGAATACAGACGCAAGCAGAGAATTCTATTCCTAAACGGTGCGCAATTTAAAAAAGATGAAAAGAAGCGATCAGTACGGATCCAAGGAATCTCAACAAGATAAGGGTGGTACCCAGCAGTCGTTAAAACCAAGTCAGAGGCCATTGTGCTGTTTGAAAACTCTGACACCAGGGTTAGCCAAGATCGCCACACACTTGACTATACCTACACGATAAGAGGTAGAAGAAGCGATGCATCTGGACGTCCGGTAAAAGAAAGGGGCAGGTGGTAATATGAGCTCGTGCAGCTCATGAGCACACTGCTGATAAGTACGAAAAAAAAAATAGTTAGGTGATACACACATCAACGCGGTCTAAGGATATTGCACGATTTTTCATACAAAAGAGGTCTGTTTGAGAAGCTACAATAGCACACTCGAGATACATGGAGAGCTATAATTTTCAGACGAGCAAGTGCTAAACTTGAATTTTAAATTCTAGTCAATAAATTTTGTTTTATTTGAAATTTGTGAAAACTTGATGACCATTTTCATACAAAAAGCAGGCAAAAAGTGCATTTTCGTTTTCGGTTCCGTCATGTTTCCACAATTTTTTAGTAAAAATAAATTTATTAACTAGAATTTAAAATTCAGGTTTAGCACTTGCTCGTCTGGAAGTAATAGCCCTCCATGTATTTCGAGTATGCTATTATAGCTTCTCAAACAGGCCTGTTTTGTACGAAAAATGATGTGTATATTTAACCACTTTGGCCGATTTCTAGAGCACAACGAGGCAACATGTGATCGCTTATCACTAAAAACACGGCTGATATAAGCCGTAAGTAGCAAAACAACAAAATGGCAAATATTACGACCTATAAACATTGATAGAGCCCTTAGGGTGCCCAATCTCTTATCGGGATTTATGGGCAAGGCGGGCAACACCGAAAAATATTGCCTTGTGGAGATGTGAACTAAAGTCTCATGAATTTTGGTTGGAGATAATAAATATAGGGTCTAAAAGACAGCTTAGCAAAAACTGAAACCCTGAATTCAGAGCATTATTCTGAATTATTTTCAATTACAGGAATTTTTTTTAGTTTTTTCAATTTTAATTTTTCGGCTTTGAAATAAAATTACTTATTCGAATACTCACACTCAATCCATACTATATTATTATAAATGCGAAAGTAACTCTGTTTGTCTGTTTGTCTGTCTGTCCGTCTTTCACGTCTAAACTACTGAACCGATTTTGATGAAATTTGGTACAGAGATAAATTAGAGCCTGGGAAAGGACATAGGCTACATTTTATCCCAAAGTTGGGCACGATATACCCTGTAGTCCACGCGGGCGGAGCCGCGGGCGCAAAGCTAGGTTTTCAATAAAAATCCATCATATCAGCGTAAAACATAAAAACCAGCAATGTAAATTTCACGGTACACTACGTAGTGCCAAAGAGGTAAATAACGGAAACTCCTTGACGTTTCCGGGAAAAAATAATTTCTTGTAGTTGATCATAGTTATGGGCAGGTTCCACCATTTAAGTTTTTTTTTTTAATGCTGTCCCTTACGCCCTGTATATTCTTTATCTGGTTATAGAAGGCCTTGGCATTGTCCTTGATAAACGTTTACGCTTTGCCTTATCTTAAGTTTTTTATTGATATCGGAAAATAAAACAGGCAAGTGCGAGTCGGACTTCCGCAGGAAGGGTTCCGTACAATTACCTATAAAACCGCCCAAGTGCGAGTCGGACTCTATAAAACCATTATCTCTATAAAAACGGCATAAAAATTACGTTTGTTGTATGGGAGCCCCCTTAAATATTTAATTTATTCTACAGCAACCAAAATACATCGTCTGTGAAAATTTCAACTGTCTAACTATCATGGTTCATGAGATAGACTTTTCTATAAAAATGAGCAAACGTTTTTTGTATGGGAGTCCCCTTTAATATTAATTTTATTCTTGTTTTCAGCATTTGTTGTTATAGGACCAATAGAAATAAATCATCTGTGAAAATTTCAACTGTCTAACTATCACGGTTCATGAGATACAGCCTCGGATAGACTTTCTATAAAAACGAGCAAAAAAATCACGTTTTTTGTATGGAAGCCCCCTTAAATATTTATTTTATTCTGGTTTTTAGTATTTGTTGTTATAGGGCACGTAGAAAAACATATTCTGCGAAAATTTCAACTGTCTAACTATCACGGTTTATGAGATACAGCCTGGTGACAGACGGACAGACGGACGGACAGCGGAGCCTTAGTAATAGGGTCCCGTTTTTCCCTTTGGGTACGGAACCCTAAAAATGAAGTATTTCTGAAAGTTTTTTATATATCTTTGTGGTCAATAATAGTCTCTGATTATGCCCAGAGAAAGTAATAGCTACACTCTGCACACTCAAAGGCCCACACTAAGGTTTCCTTTGTGTCATGAGTCCCTTGGAACATACACAAAGACAGACACGAACACCCACGACCCGAGAACAAGCATCTGTTACAATACAAATATTTTCCCCGACTGGGAATCGAACCCAAGACCTATCGATCGATTCGTACAGACTACAAGTCTTGATCTATGCTTAAGTATTGATTGTCTCTTCCTCTCACTATCACAATTACAAAGACGACTGCTACTTAAGTATAGATTGGAGTATGACGCGCGTTCTGTAATACGGACCTATGTGACTTGTCGTAAATCTACATTAAGTAAGTAATGCATAAATAAATAAATAATCATGTGCACTTACCTAATCTTAAAATTTTAGTAAAGAACACTTGGTAAATGGTGGCACTCGTTGTTTTCCTATAACGTAACCTGAAACAAAGAAAACGAAATTATTAGACATATACTCGTATTTCTACATCTAAATCTATATCTATATCTATATCTATATCTATATATATATATATATATATATATATATATATATATATAAAAGAAAGTCGTGTTTGTTACAACACTTATAACTCGAGAAAAATTCCCACGGGAACGAAGTCCCGGGCGAAAAGCTAGTAAATTTATAAAACAAAGTCGTGTTAGTTACACCACTTATAACTCAAGATCGGCTGGACTGATTTTGATCAAATTTGGTATGGAGGTAGCTGATACCTTGAATTAACACATAGGCTACATAATTTTCCGAAATTCCCACGGGAACGAAGTCCCGGGCGTAAAGCTAGTAACTCTAATAAAAAAATGATTACGCCCGACATTTCGATTGCTTATAACTTTTCAACTTATCACCACTATACTCACAGTCCATCTAATAATCTTTAGAATTAATGTCAAATGGGGCATCAAGTGGTTTCAGAACCTAACCTAACCTGACCTACCCTGAAAGGAATGATAGGCGTGAGTGTATAGTATAAATAACTTTTCATCGGCTGAACCGATTTTAATCAAATAAAGCTAAAAACCACCTCGATTATAAATCTATACTAATATTATAAAGCTGAAGAGTTTGTTTGTTTGTTTGTTTGTTTGTTTGAACGCGCTAATCTCCGAAACTACTGGTTCGAATTGAATAATTCTTTTTGTGTTGGATAGTCCAGTTATCGAGGAAGGCTATAGGCTATATAACATCACGCTACGACCAATAGGAGCAAAGATATAGTGGTAAATGTGTAAAAAACGGGAGAAATTATTTCATCTTTGAAGCCTTCCGTTGCGTGCGCCGTGAAAACGGTTCAAGATACACAAAAAATAGCTCTTTTAATGATCTAAAAAACAGTCCGCGATAGTATATGTCTATCTTTTAATCTACTATATAAAAATAAGTCAGGTTTTCCTTCCTGACGCTATAACTCCAGAACGCACGAACCGATTTCCACCGGTTTTGCATTCGTTGGAAAGGTCTCGGGCGCCGTGAGGTTTATAGGATACTTTTTATTTTTGAAAAAATTAGGACGCGGGCGGAGCCGCGGGTGGAAAGCTAGTAAATAATAAATAAAAAACGTTTATTTTACCATGCAGCACACAGATACAAACATTTAGACGATCACAAATGACATAAAAAACTCAGATTAAAAATAAACAAAAGTACATACAATATAAACATATTAATTTGCGTATGGATGCTGCAGTGAGTAAAAAGGCCTGGGCTCAGCGATTTTTTGCCAGTCTGTATTTCAGACTAGCAACACTGATTTTCAGCCCTCGCCTGTGAGTGGAACGCGGGGTGTAGAAATAATAAGGCTGTTGTGTTGTATTGTGCGTGTTATGGTTGGTTATGTGTGATGTCTAGTGTGTGATGGTGAGGTGCGGTGTGTAAGGGAAATATCAATAAATTAAACAATTAATTGAATTAATAACTATTAACAAAATATGTCACAATTGTTAAATAATTATAGTTATCGTTTGAGAAAGCTTCTTGGGATACCTGACTTTTGTATTGCAAGTAAATGCTCCTTAAATTTTGTTTTGAAGTTAAACTTCGAATTAAAATTCCTAATGGGTGGGGGTAGGTCATTCCATATTTTTGTCGCTCTAAAACGAAAACTGGCACGAAAAGCCACAGAGTGATGCTTGTGACAACCAAGTGGAGGTCGAACGCTACGAGTCCCATACATTTGATGAAATCTTGTCTCTGTGTTATACGTCAACTTTTAACAAAAAAAAACGCATTGAAATCAGTCTATTTGATTAGGAGCTAGGATGCCACACAAATATACGCGTCAAACTTATAACACCCCTCTTTTTACGATTTGGGTTAAAAATTTATGTAATTACCAATCAGTGTAGGCAGGTAATCTACCCTGCATACTATGATTAGGTTGAGTAGTAGTGGCCTTGAGTGTTTAGATTGTGCTACTGACTTGAGGAAGTAAGTAAACTACTACTAAAACTGAATCATGTAAACAAATAAAAAAAAACCGGCCAAGTGCGAGTCGGACTCGCGCACCGAGGGTTCCGTACAAACCTAGCTTAAAGGTATTGTAGACCTGAGTATTTGATATGAATTTCAATTTAATACCTCAACGCGTTCATGAGGAAAGGGGTAGTAAGTTTAAAAATATTAAAAATATTTTTATGATATGATGTAATTAAAAATTTATAGTTTTCGCAATTTTTCCTTTATCTGTGCTATAAGACGTTGCTTCGTACCAAATTTCAAGATTCTGTGTTCACGGGAAGTACCCTGTAGGTTTTAATTCCTTTGCGAGTGTCGAAAATTTGCGGAAATTTGCGGCATAAACGGCTGTATCTTTTGATTGCGTTGGCTTAGAAGTTTGATTTTTTCACAGCTTCAAGGGACAGTAAACCTGAGTAATTGATATAAATTTCAGCTTCATACCTCCACGCGTTCCTGAGAAAAAGGGTCTTGACAGACGGACGGACGGACGGACAGACGGACAACAAAGTGATCCTATAAGGGTTCCGTTTTTTCCTTTTGAGGTACGGAACCCTAAAAAAATATTAAATTAAATTAACCGCTTAATAAGTACAAGTTGTTAATAAACTAGATACTTTACATATTTAAAAATAATCCACAAAGAAGAAATTATATAAAGTACTTACAAATATCGAAGAAAAAGAAAAATCACAAAAAAATAATTTAAAAGTATTCAGCATCAGCATAACATCTTTGAAAGATGCTGAGTATTAACAGGAAAACTTAATCTAGACAAGGGCACGGACATAAAATCTGTGGATGCTAATAATAACAATAGAATAGAACAACAAAACACAACAATAACACAACTATTAAAAAAATTGATCTCTGAAAAAGTACATGCAATTTAAAGTAACAAACATAGCGAAGTAATTATACTCAAAAGAATGAATAGACTCGTGCTGCGCCAACAAGTATGAATGAATGGATGAATAGACTCGTGGTCCAAGGGACGCAGCACCAAAAAAAGAAAGAAACTCGACTAGCATAGATAAATAAATAAAAAAATATAGACTAAGCTAAACAAGTAACAATGTGACAGGTTGAAACATTATAAAAGCTAGATAGCACTACTATTAGATTTAATTTACTAAAGTAAATACGTACTCAAAAAAACATTGTTGCATAGATACTTATTATTAGGATGTGGAATTGTTTAGAATCCACAATCTTCATTTGCCAGTCACACAAACAGTTACAGAAACGTTTAATAAAGTGAAACCTCCTTTAAATGTAATGCCGGCCCTGTTTACTTCAACAAGACGGAAAGGGACAGTATGCTAATTAAACGAGCAATGTGAAACTGATAGTTTGCAAGTCATTAGCAACAGCTCCTTAACTCAACCAGCAGCTCGAGTACGATGGCGATAGCGCGCGTAATGCGCCGCGGTCATATGTCAAAGTGTCAACATTGACAACGCCAGAGGACGAGCAAGCCTTTGCGCGGGGCCCTCGCGCAATCAAAGAGAAGTTTCAGCGTCAGCCGAGTGGCGCGCCCGCGAGTTTGTCGCCATCGTGCTCGATCTGCAGAGAAGACTGCACCTTTGCGAATAGGCGTAGAGTCAGTAGGGTCAAAAGAACGAATACGTATGTATGTATTTAAATCGTTTAATGTATGTTTGTATGTATTTCATTGCAATCTTGACTTGTTTCAAGTGGCATCCTGAATGTCCTATAAAATAAAGATTGTTTCTATTCTATTCTAACTAAACCAGTCTAAAGGCAGCACAAATGACTTGCCCAGCGTTAATAGTTTATATTGATTCGAGGCACACGCGTAGATGTGTTGCCACATGAATTATGTACGATCGGCATCAATATGGGTCATTTTTTATGTTTTCTTTCAACCCCATGAATAAGTAATGTGAAAACCACAGTATACGCGCCCGTGATGGCCCGTCGTGGCAATGATTTGAATGCTAGTGATCCGCCCAAGCTTATTTTATGTGCATTTTTATGTATCTCTAAAACCTTTCCTGAAAATACATTTATCAGATGCTGAAAGCCGCATCAAAATCCGTTGCGTAGTTTAAGAGGAGTTAGCAGAAAAAACTTTGTATATGTGTATCGATTTCGATGCGGTTCATTCGTTTAGGAGCTACGATTTTTTATTTATTTTTTATGTCACAGACTGACTCATAGATGCACACGTTAAACTTATAACACCTCTCTTTTCATCGGGGATTATAAATAGTGGAGTACAAACATTGAAGAAAAAGTTTGCCAGCCTGATTTACATCTACGAATATAAGTATGTATTTTTATCTACTCTATCTACTTCTTCTCTCCAATAGTTACTTATTACACTTTTTGCCGGTAACCAGAGACAAGCAATTTCTCCACAAACACAAGCAAAACCGCGGGTGGCAACTAATTTAACTATGGCAACATAAATCAGGTTGGCTAAGTTGTTTGAGTAATCGTTCCTCGCGAGAGAGGTTTTTTCCTCCTCTGCGCTCAAGAGGATTTTAATGACCGTTAGAATAACGGTGGGTTTTAACTATGTATACGGTTCTATAATGAGATTCCCATGTGTATTCAAAATTTACCTTTTGATAAATTTAAGACAGTGATTAAACAAAAACTTTGCAAAAAGGGCTATTACAAAATTTCTGATTATCTATCAGACAGGCAGCCATGGGAATGAACTGCTCAGCTCTAGAGTTATTTCAGATTTAGTTAAAATTAGTAAATAAGAAAATTTTTAATGCGATTTAAAAGAGCAACCTCAGAGTTTCTTGCCTGTTATTCTCTGAGGAAGACTGCACCTTTGCGAATAGGCGTAGAGTCAGTAGGGTCAAAAGAACGAATGCGTATGTATGTATTTAAATCGTTTAATGTATGTTTGTATGTATTTCATTGTAATCTTGACTTGTTTTATGTGACATCCTGAATGTCCTGTAAAATAAAGATTTTTCTATTCTATTCTGTTCTATTCTATTCTATTTTATTCTATGTTCTCAACTCCGACGAAAAAAGGGGAGTGTCTTAAGTTTAACGTGTCTGTCTGTGGCATTCTAGCTCCGAAAGGAAAGAACCGATTTTTTTAATTTAAAAAATGATGTTATTGATTGAGATGGTTCTGATATACATATTTTAACAAAATTGGTTTAGCCGTATAAAAGTTATAAGCTATGAATATTGGGGGTGACATTTATATCCCCCCCCCAATATAGAGTTATTATAGAGTTAAGAGTTAAAGTTTAAAAGGATAGCTCTAGTTAACAATTGTTGACTCTCGATGGAAAAGAGGGGTGTTAGAAGTATCTGTGACCGTTTATGTATGTCTGTGTCATATGTGCGCATAAACTAATTGCCCTATTTTGACGCAGTTTTCCTTTTTTTAAATGCCAACTTAGTCAGACGAGATTTAATTTGCCTAATAGATAATAGATAGATTTTTTTGGACCCCGATCTTGATCAAGGTCATAGATGAGGCACTGTTATACACATTCACCGACGGAACACAGCAAGCTGTTTGGCGTCGGACCTCGGTAGGAGGGTGGTCGCGAATCAGACGCCTACCACACCGCATGAGACCATAAGACGCAACCTCAGATTCAAAACAAACTGAGGTGTCGTTGCCTAAGATGAATTACTAGGAGGCAGGTCTCATTTGTGTTTCCTTAGTCGCCTCTTACGACACCCACGGAAAGAGATGGGGTGGTGTTATTCTCAACCGATCACCACACGGCAGTTTAAAGAACATCAGCTGTTTTGTCCCGTTTAAGATACTATCATTGTAAAGTGTAGGGCATCACATCGATTTTAATTTGTATTTGAAAGATGTTGCATTTTATCTGCATTTAATCTAAATAATAAAATTGTTTTTATTTTCATAAATAATAAAATTGTTTTTATTTTCTCCCAAACTTAAGCTATGTGTACATTCTTTTTTTAAATATATAAAAGGAGAAACTGACTGACTAACTGACTGACTGACTGACATATCAACGCACAGCCTAAACGGCTAAACGTAGGCACTTGAAATTGGGAAGGGACGTAGCTTAGGTACCGTAGAGGTGCACTAAGAAAGGAATTCCCGAAATTCCCGAAAATACGGGAACGGGAATTAGCGGGAAAATACTTTTGTATGAAAAATCTAAACCGCTTAAGTTAGACGCTTGAAATTTGGCATGCAGGTACCTTAGTAAACTTAAAGCTTAATTGCAACAGGATATTGCAAAATTCCCACGGGAACGGGAGTTAGCGGGAAAAAACTTTTTTATGTAAAAATCTAAATCACGTAAGATAGATGTTTTCAATCTGTGTACTCTGTACAAAAAAAAATTAACACTCAAACGAAGTTGCGGGCATCAGCTAGTCGTAAATAAACCAAGTAATAAATGTTACTTCACGACACTGCTTCTCAAAAGATTTATTTTCTTCCCAAATAACACAAAAAACTACTGGCTTTTTGGTCTAATTCAAGTGGCTTTTAAGCACAACTATCTAAACTCTTGCGGTCAGTGTGAGGAAAAGTTAGAAAAATTACGTCTGGGGTTCTTTCGAGAAATAGGTTCTCTCAAACTTGGTTTCCATTCGAATTATCTAAACGAAACTTTAGAGTAGGTATATCCCTACTAATAAACGCTACACACTCAAAGGCCCACACTAAGGTTTTCCCTTGTGTCGTGGGTCCCTCGGAACACACATAAAGACAAACACAAACACCCATGACCCGAGAACAAACACCTGCTTTTTACACAAATGTTTGCCCCGACTGGGGATCGAACCCAGGACCCGCCGATCAAGAGGCAGCGTCACTACCGCTCGGCCAAACCGGCCGTCAATAATCATAATCATAAAATTTATTGCTTTCCATGGTCTTTTAGGTCTAAATACAGATTTGTGGTACAATCATGGACCCAGTTGAGGCGCAGCAATGTATGAGAGAGGAAGATAATCTAATCATTTCAATCCTAGAATCATTCCAACAAAAAAAATTGAAAGTAAAAAAAAAAAAACTGGCTAAACAAGCACATGTCAATTAAACTAAATCTTATTACATTATCTATAGTAAAAAATATATTATAATAAATTTGAAAGTCTTCTTCTTATCGTGTAGGTATAGTCCAGTATGTAGCGAACTTGGGTAACCCTGGTATCAGAGTTTTTCAAACCGCACAATGGCCTCTGACTTGGTTTTAACGACTGTGTCAATCGACAACAGCCGGGACCTAGAGCTTAACGTGCTCTCCGAAGCACGGAAACGCTCGTGATAAATTGCCACTTTGGTCACCCATCAGGTTGCCTGCCTCTGTGTATATTGCTTAACCTCACTGATCGGTTAAGGTCAGCGAGAGCCACTGGGCTGCCAGCGCTTCTGTCTGTCTGTTACTCTTTCACGCCTAAACTACTGACCCGATTTTGTATAAATTTTGTACAGAGATAGGTCAGACCTTGGAAAAGGACATAGGCTACATTTTATCTCACGGCTGAGCACGTTATAACCTATAGTCTACGCGGCCGGAGCCGCGGGCGGAAAGCTAGTAAAATTATGATAACATGATGGACGTTTTGGTCAAGTGATAGACACTGTCTCTTGAGCGACGGGTCCTGAGTTCGATTCTCGTTCGGTACAGACATTTGTGTAAAAAGCAGATGTTTGTCCTCGTGTCATGGGTGTTCGTGTCTGTCTTTGTGTATGTTTCAAGGGACCCACGTTACAAAGAAAAATTTTAGTGTGGACCTTTGGGTGTGTATCGTTTATTTATTTATTATGATATTGAAGGAGCAATAGTTTAATGAAGTTAAAACTCGTTTCAACGCAAAGCTGTATGCATTAAACAATTAGTATTAAAAAATAAAGTTGATTGGAGTCTTAAGTAGAGTTTACCAGATTTACGTAAAGTGAAATCATTAATCAACTGGTATTCATCCGAAAGCAAATATTTAAAATGTAAATTTTGTTCTGCTTAATCTTTACGGACCTTATTCTCTAAGTGCGATAGTGATAATCAAGCTGTATCGCAATCTTATCGCAATCAATTACTGTCAAATAAATTATAGATGGAAATGGCCAACTTCATGTTATACTGTCCGAATTCTCAAGCTGTTATAACTGGAACAAAGACAGAGAATGACATTTTGAATGATATTGAATGAATGTAATTGTCAATTTGTCAATTATTTTCATGTTATTTGAAAATTTCTTATGAAATGTTTTGTAATTATTCAAAAATACTAATGTTATTTAACAAGAAAAAGTAATTTGGGAGATACTGCTCTCTTAAAAATTAATGAGGTAAATAGAAATAGCCATATTGGGAAGTATTGACATGCGTTTAACCAGAAAAAGGGGTTGTTTTATATTGTTCTGGTGTTTGTTTACTTCTGAGAAATACTATTATTATGTTATTTTTCTCGTGTGATTGATAAAAAACATGATTATTGTTACGCAATTATAGCAAAGTAAACGTATGTATACGTACTTGTGGGTACTTTGGAATTTGTTGGGGGAATAATGATGCATCTTACGAGTAAATATGCTTCCACCACGGCGGGCTGTATATAAAAAAGTGCAAACATTTTGCAAAAAATCGTCAAGCTGTACCATTTTTATAAATAAATAAACGCTACACACTTAGAGGCCCACACTAAGGTTTTCCCTTGTGTCGTGGGTCCCTTGGAAAACACAAAGACAAAAACAAACACCCATGACCCGAGAACAAACATCTACTTTTTACACAAATGTTTGCCCCGGCTGGGGATCGAATCCAGGACCCGCCGATCAAGAGGCAGCGTCACTACCACTTGACCAAACCGGTTACATTATACATTATACCCCTGATTATGGATCATATTAAAACCCTAAGTATTTTTGATTGCTTGACGCTCTGCCAACCCAAGTGTTAGTACGTATATGTCCAATACAGGCGGTCGTCTCGTATGCCACTTAATTTTTAACGTTCTCAATTCATGATTTTTTTAAAATAATGTATTAAAATCATTATTTAACACCATTTTCCAGATATTCAATGTTCATCATATCAAACGTGTGGACATGCAAATAAAATAACATATTTTACATTTTGACAATGTCTGAACTTCCTAACGTGAATCCTTTCTTTGGAAATCGAAGTTTTAACTGCAAAACGATGACGAGATGAAGTAAGAAGTGTTTCCCAAATTATGATATCTTATCATGTAGGTATAGTCAAGTGTGAAGTGTGTTTACCCACTGAAGATTCCAAAAAGAAGTTCGGTTGAGCTTGTCCAGTCCAACAGTGGGTTCACATAGTACTTATCAAACAAAAAAAAACCCTGTGAATCTAAACTAATAGCGTATTTTCTTAAACCTTTACGTAGCCTCTGAGTTAGTTTTATCTGTAAATATAAATCCCATTACACATTGCAGAAATGTGAACTGAGAGCCATTTTTAATATTGTGATATATGCCTTGGTTGTTGACTTCAACGAAAAAAGAAGTAATATCTAAATGGGTGCCTTTAATTTTGAAGTCTGTAAACATTTTTATAAAAAAATTATTTATTGTATGTTTGTTTGTAACGAATAAACACAAAAACTACTGGACCGATTTTAAAAAATCTTTCAGTATTAGAATGCTACATTATCCACGAGTAACATAGGCTAGGATATCATTTTTCTAAATTCCCACGGAAACGAAGTCCCGCGTCGGAATCTATCATGAATAAAGTTTGATAAGGTACTTACATTACAGGCACTTTAAGTAAGTGTTCCTAATAAAATCAATAAATTGAAAAATTATAATGACAAACATATTATTTGAAGTCTTTACCTTCCTTACAGCATTAAGATAACTCTACAGTATTGAGCATAGAAAAGCATTTTTCTTACTTATATTATCAAGAGCACGCTAAGCTTGACACTTTATAATATACTTATTAGGGCATATGTATTTATGTTTATTATTATTTATGTTTAGTTTCGTAAGTATAATGTTTATAATTTAATATTTTATCTTTCACCTCGGATAATGTGTGGCTACCACTCACTCTCACCAATCACCCTAAGGCAAACTGGTAGATAATGCCATTTTGCATTAAGTCCGCCCTTGTACAAATAAAAACTACATTCCTGTGAAGTTTTCCAAAATCCCTTGAATTGTTTTTTTTGTGAAGGTTTAACTAAACTCCGTCCGTCTCAAACTTTTACGTTTATAGTACATATACATATGCTCATCCCTATAATCCCTATCAGGGTAGGCAGAGCATCAGTGGTTTTAAAACCACTTGATGCCACGTTTGACATATATTCAAGAGGGTTTTAAGATGAAAAATGATGTAAGTGGTGAGAGGTTGTCAGCCTTTTGCCCACAATACAGCAAAACCCTCGCGTCTCACTTACTGACTTTTACAGTATGCCTGGGAATAGTAGGCAGCTGGCACATTCTATGTTTTTCTATTACTCCCAGTCTAGTATGGAAGCTACTGTAGCTTCCATGCTTCCACGTTTATAGCAGGGTAGGGTCATAATTATTCTAAACTCATTATTATTATTTTGTGAAACAAACTAGGTACATTGAATAGGTAAACAATCGGACGCACTTGCGTTAATAATAAAAGTAAAATATATCAAACATATATAAGCTTGTGCTTATATCTTAGAATGCATATGATAAGTTAATTTAAAAATTGTTTCTTTTTTACAGATTTTCTAGAAGCACAAAAATCAAAATTCAATTTAGTTCATGTATTTTATTTTAATATTAAAGAGCATTAAAGTTATTCAAGTGTGGTCATTTTACATCTTTGTTACTTATTTTCAAGAGCTGATATTCTCTCTTGAACCTCCACGTTTCAAAACTTCATAATATGTCATGTCACTCATTTGTACCAACTTCGACGGCAATTGGATGATGTCTCGATAACTGAAATACAATAAAACTTTGTAAAGTAAAAGATAACTACTTTTTATCTATACTAATATTTAATTAAAGAGGGAAGATTTGTAGTTTTAAACGACTTCAAAAAACGAGAAGGTTGTTCGACTGTATGTATGTTTTTTTTTAATGTATGTTCACCGATTTATCCGCCATTTATGGACCGATTTCAAAAATTATTTCACCATTAAAATGCTGATTTATCCCTGAGTGACATAGGCTAGGTACTACATCATTTTTCCAAATTCCCACGGAAACGAAGTCGCGCGCGAAAAGCTATCATGAAAATAGTTTGATAAGGTACATCATTATACTCAGCCCACATCAACCCACTGCTGGGTATGGGCTTCTTCTCTGTAAAAATAATCGTCACGGTTCTGTGCTAACCTCATCGATACAGGTCCCGTCATTTTGACGATATCTTCTGACCATCGGGCTGGTTAGTCTGCTCATTGGCCTTGTTGCTCCCATTGGCCACCATTCGAGACTGCCTTGGCCCACTGTCTGTCGTTCCTCGTATATATAAGATACATACTTGAGGTATTTACAAATGTTTGATCTTGAATTTGTACCTTCGCATTTTCGTGGTTTTGTGTGGATGAAGTTAACGTAGACGTCATTTTCTATCAATTACCCTGCAAACAGATTTATTAATGAAAATTATGCAAAATACCTTTGATGTTGTAAATATAATAGACTAGCTTTTACCCGCGGCTACGCTCTCGCGCAAAGAACTATTTTAGTCACCCATTTCATTCTTGACACCTTGATTTTCTAAAAATCCGGAAACACTCGTCCCTTTATTTGCCTTAAGGTTAATCTTGACGAAGTTTCGAGTTAAAATAACCAAAAAAATTGTTTTCTCCATACAAACTCTGAACCCCCATTTCATCACCCCAGGGGTTGAATTTCGAAAAATCCTTTCTTAGTACTTACAACCTTTACAAAAGACACCTTTCTGCTAAATTTTAGTTTTCTAGGTCTGAGGGTTTGGGCTGGGTGTTGATGAGTCAGTGAATCAGGACGTCCAATTTTATATATAAGAAATTGTATATATAAGAAGAGCTTGATATTTAAACGATATTGAGTGGCTTGTGCCTGAATTTGTGGTTTCAAAACCCTGCGCACGTTTGCCATTTTTTACAAAATATTTTTTTTGCAATATTTTTTTTTTGCTTTCTGTTGTAGGTATAACATAGATGTATTATCGTACTACTAATGTAAAAAAAACTGTTATTTACGGGACTATAACATAACCATTTCTATTCTATTCTATTCTTGTGCATATATGGCTCTGTCCTTTTAAGGTAAGACAATTTTGCCAATATCGAGGTTGGAAACTACAAGTGAACGCGGAAGAAAATTAAACAATTAAACAGTATTGAATGGACATCACGGTTTTAGATTAACCAGTTGCAAAATCCACTACACACGTTTTAAAAGAAAATAAGATAAAAATTACAAAACAACACTACAACAGAGAAAAAAAAAAAGAAAAAAAAAGAAGGAAAAAATGCAGGAAAGCAAAAAGAGGAAAAAAAAGAGAAGGGAAAAGGAAAAGAGGGAAAGGAAAATCATAACTTTATGTTGTGACACTCTATATAATGAGCCAATAATTTAACGAAAGGAGAGTTAACTAAAGATAGGAGGAAACTGAAATTAAAAGGACGGGGGATAGAGTTAGGAAGTAAGTCATAGAGAGATGAAGCCTGCAAGGGGCAATCAAAGAAAATGTGGTCAGCAGAACCCTCGTCAAGACCGCATTCACACATAACATAACCATTTAAATATCATATTTACAAATAAAATACTTACTTCTACGTGGACTGACGTTGACAAATTTTGACACTTTTGATAAACTTAGAGTAATTATAGTAAAAAGATAAAATGAACAATAGACACCTCTTTCATAGAAAAATAAAAAAGTTTTATGTGTTTTAGAGTTCTGTACTCAAAGGGATCCATTTGATTTGGCAGTAAAACACGAAAAAGAAAATAATAATAATCAATTTTTATTATTTATTACGTAATCTCTACAATCCAATTACAGTAGTAGGAGGAAGAAGAAGACCCAGGTTTTGTTATTGAAGTTTTGTAGAATGATGAGTTCTTTTAAAGATGAGAGACCTGGGAGGAGCAAGTTATTAACTTATTACTGATCTTGGAAAAATGTTATTGAACAAGAAATGTCTTAGCCTTGTTTTCTAGAGCCCGGCCTTTCCCGAAACACGGCAATAGGCCCGGTAGTACCACATTGGTACCGAGGCAAAGGTCGCAGTCTTATGTGGAACGCTACATGCGCCTGCACCATTACACAACACAAGCAAATAGTGCTATGCTATTTGTCTTTATTTTGTATTATTTTGACTAATGAATGGTTTAGTGAAATTAATGGAAAGAAAAACATAAATTTACTACGTTTCGGATGGCTAGATAACTCATTTTGGCTCTGAGTTTCAGTAAAATTTTATTGAAACATATATATGTTACAGTTAAAACTAGTTAGTAGTTAGAACGCGTTTTTCCTAGTTAGAACTAGTTTTTACTTGGTGCCTTTGTTAAAACTAGAATTGACTAATGTCTGAATCAAATATCAGTTAAAACTAGTTTCTGCGAGACAAAACGCGTTTTCCCGAAGCGAGTCAGTTAAAACTGTTCCGACCGAGGTTAGAGTTCATCATACCTTATTCTGATTGGCTTGAGGTTATGTTGTGGGTTATGTAGTTGTTGTGCTTACCGTTTAACGCAACTAAAGTCTTTTCTGGCACTTCGCCGGCCGCTGCCGCGGCACGCTCGCTTCGCTCGCTCGGCTCGTGCGTTGGGGGTCGCAGTTCTAACCTAACCTAACCAACCCTTAACGGATTGGTTAAGCTAGGCTACTAACAAACCTAACCTACAGTTTCTGCCCCGATATAATCTCCGCGGGGGGGGCTTCGCTTGCTCGGCTCGTGCGTTGGGGGTCGCAGTTCTAACCTAACCTAACCAACCCTTAACGGATTGGTTAGGCTAGGCTACTAACAAACCTAATCTACAGTTTCTGCCCCGATATAATCTCCGCGGGGGGGGAGTTTTAACTATAGCTAGTTTTAACTATAGCTCGATGTGACAACTAGTTTTATCTGAAAATCAAATATGTCAGTGGTAAATTCTAGTTTTAACTGATTATTTCTAGTTTTAACAAAGGCACCAAGTAAAAACTAGTTCTAACTAGGAAAAACGCGTTCTAACTACTAACTAGTTTTAACTGTAACATATATACACTGAAGCCTAAATCCCTGATGGAGTAAGCAGAACAATTGGTTGTAAAACAATTACATACCTAACCTACATTCTGACGGTCATAATATAAGATAGAACATGAATATTGTTTTTAATAGGTTGTCAGTTTTTCAGCCACAGCAAAACCCACTAACTGGCTTTTAAAGTATCCCAGAAAAGAGTTGGCAGCTGGCACAATATAAGTTTCTTGTAATTATAGTCTAGCATTTAAGTAATTATTGCCATCAATATTTAGTTATTGACCTCAGGTATACAGAGCAATATCCTCTTTTAACGTTTTAGTATTTAACGAATTACTTATAACATATCTAGGTATGTACTGAACCTTATTCAAATGTGAAGATTTTTTTATCTAAAAGTTTAAAAGATGGGATCATGAAAAGAAGATGATAATATTGGTTACAATTACAAAGCTTGTTTTCAGGTCAGTGTATTGGTTGCTACGTGCTGTCTCACTTTAATTCACTTTAGTTACAACCCCATCTCTCTTTAACTTATTTTTACTGTACATGTCATTTAGTTGATCACCGTGTAGAAAGAATGTATTGAAAATCGCAAACTTCAGACAGGAAGTACTAAATGAACGAGAAAGCGAGACGAATATACAAGAGACAAATATATTAAATTAGTTACAGACACGAAAGAATTTGGTAGTTTGGCAATTTATCAGCCAATGAAAACCTGTCATACCTATATCATTCAGTGGTAAAATATCATTCATTTTCAACATCCACTTTTGCTATTGCATTCAGTATCACTATCACATTGAATTATCGCAATCACTATCATTATCTCTATCGCAGTTAGGGAATAAGCTTCCAGGAAAGATTTGTATTTTTGTATATACCTATGTATGTTTCTAACAAATTAACTCAAAAACTACTGGACCGTTTTGAAAAAGTCTTTCACCATTAGAATGCCACATTATCCCTGAGTAACATAGGCTATAACTTCCCGAATTCCCACGGGAACAAAGCCCCGGGCGGAAAATTAGTGAATGTATATGCGGAACACTACATTTTAATGTAATTTTTCGCTCGTGGCAGTTTTTCCAACTTTTTCTTGCGTTGTGGTAAGTGGTGATTATTCAGACAAGTCAGCTTCTGACAGCATTGGTTTTAGCCACGAGGTAGTTAAACTACATTTACTTTACTTCCATGCCGGACTTTTGGGGTGAAAAATATAGAATACGCCAGTTGCCTACTCTTCCCAGGCATACTGTAAAAGTCAGTAAGGCTGAAAATCTCTCAAACCCTCTGAATTTATATGAAACGTGGCATTAGGAGGTTTTAAAACTCCTGATGCTCTGCCTACCCCGATAAGGATTATAGGCGTAATGTATATACTTTTCGAAAAAATACGAACTTTTAGCGTACGCTTTACCAAGCTCGGAATAGACAGTAAGTGAACAGTAGTAAAAAAAACTTATGTTCACCCAGATGGTCTTAGGAAGTGGACGGTGTGTAGGAAGGGGTAAAAATCACAATTAATAAAATCGCGTCCAAGTTGTTAAAAACCACACATACATTTTACATGTCTGTATTGTCTAACTGCAGGGTCCACCAACCCGAATTGGGCCAGCGTGGTGGACTATGGCCTAAATCGCCTTCGTGTTTCGAAGGGAGGCCCTCTCGGTGGGGACGTATATGGGCTGGTAAGAATTGTCTGACTCTCAAGGCTAACAGAGACATCTATGCCTTGTATGGAGAATTACCAGACTCATACCATTTTTATGTGCTCGACGTACCACTTATTCGCAGTAGATTATGACAAGGGCGAAACGATTCAAGTGCCATTCGCACCAAACATTTTTCTTTTCCAAAAATTATTTGTGAGTTTTACAGTCATTAAAGTTCCCGCCAAAACTTTCCTCAGTTAAGATATATCCGTTTCGGTTTCTGTTCACAGACGAAAGTAAGATCCCAACTAAGTTCGGGATTCGAAGATGATTAAAAAAGTTTTCACGCAGTCAATGTTTTATCGAAGAACTTGAATTTACTTTAGACAATTCGATTACGCTTCTCATTCGTCTCGAATGGAGTTTAAAGTTTGCTAAGCTTCTTTTTGTGTTCAATCTATTGACTTTATAGTTAATAGAGGTGTCTTATATTGTAAACTAAAGAATGCCCGGGACTCCGTTCCCGTGGGAATTTTGTAAAATATTTTCTAAGGCAGTTGTCCCACCGCCGGCGAGAAAACGACTAACTATCGGCTATTTTCTCGCTCAAGAAACGTACAATAGATACACATTCCGTGTAAACAAAAGAGATGCATATACAAATAGTTGATCGCTGATTGATCACACTGCCGGCGAAGACTCGTTTCACTAGTTTGTCGCTGGTCGATAAGAGCTAGGAAAGATAATACTCGCTCAGCGATCAGAACTCACGCTGAGAGAGCCACCAGCGGTCATTTCTCTACAGTGCGGATCTAAAAGTACACTCGCTCGTCTCACTCGCGCACTCGCTTATAGCCGAGCTACACAACTATCGGAACTACGCACTCGCTCCCCGCGGAACGCCGAATCGTTTCTACATTCTAGCTCTGCTCACTACTCGTTCATCGTTGCCGGTGGGACAACTGCCTTAGTCCTTGCCTATC
Source organism: Aproaerema taeniolella (assembly GCA_949987775.1). Taxonomy (NCBI): domain Eukaryota; kingdom Metazoa; phylum Arthropoda; class Insecta; order Lepidoptera; family Gelechiidae; genus Aproaerema; species Aproaerema taeniolella. Next base: position 17,277,638 of record OX465258.1, on the reverse strand, counting down.
TACGTTATAAAAGGAAACCTTTACCAAATTCAGTCTTCTAGATCCAAGGGTTTGAGCCGGGTGTTGATGATTAGGACCTTCAATTTTATATATTAAGACTAGTTTTGCACCCAGGACTTCGTTCACCTAAAAAAGCTGCCTACATCATGGATGAAGAATGACGTATCGTGCAGTGCCGGATTTATATTTTTTGTGAGTGTAGGCCACTTTATTTCCGCCGCCTCAATGTACCTTTCTAAAATAATAATTTTCCATTTGTAGTAAGGAAGGCACTAACTTAAATTAAATAAACGAATAGATTAGTCATTAAGAATTTTTTCACGGGACTTTTTAATAGCAAAATCATCTAAAATATCATCATAGTTTATGGTGTTCATTATCTCTGCTTTTATGTAGAGAAGAGCTTAAGAAGTAATTTTTTCGAAAGGAATGATTCTCTATAAGGATTTAATAAAAAAAACATTAGAAAACCAGTGAACTTGTGACTTTTATTCTTTGAAATCGAGTGAGCGTCCTTAGAAATCTGCCGCCCCTAGGACGCTGCCGCCCCTAGGCCGTGGCCTATACGGCCTATTGAAAAATCCAGGACTGGTATCGTGTATTAATGGGGCACAGAAACGCCGATGATCCTAAAACAATCTCTAAAGGGAATCAAACATAGAATCGTGTCGATTCAACAGCAACGTCATCACTGAACCAAGACCATTAATTAGAGTAGTTACCAACTGACTTTTAGCCAACTACTATGGGATTCGATAACACCGTAACACAGACAATAATGTAGTATTTATCTAGAAATACCACTTAATATGTTTCTGATTTGACCATACACTTATGAAGTAGACTGAGATTTCACAGGGCCGCCAGACCTTACTTATTTTCTCAGTAACCAAAAGTGTGGGAAAGAATAGTGCTAATATGTACTATTAACATATGAATACCTACTAGCCTGGGCCGACGGCCAATTTTCAGCTGCCGGGTTCTGAAGGTACTTCCAAAAATTACTCACTTGTCTTGAAATCTGGGTGCTGATGTCTTATAGAATATAATTAATTACATATAAAATTAACGATCAACACCGCGAGACACTCTCCGTCGGCTGTAATTTCTGCCAGAAGCTTTACAGATTGTAAGTAAATTATGCGATTGTACCTACAATCTGAGCTGTGATTGTTTATCAGGGAACTATAACAATACTTTTTTTTATAGCACCCAGACTTCAAGACAAGTGAGTAATTTTTGGAAGTACCTTCAGACCCTGGTAGCTGAAAATCAGCCGTCAGCCCAGGCTAACTAGTATTTATATGTTAATAGATATTAGCACTACTCTTTCCCACACTTTTGGTTACTGAGAAAATGAGTAAGGTCTGGCGGCCCTGGGATCTTGGTCTAAAGTAACCACCGCAGTTTTCTTGTTCAGAAGAACCTAAAGTTCATATCAGTTGTCTTCATAGCGGAGCTGAGTCCTAAGGCAGTTGTTATTTGGCGTGTAATTTAGGAGCCGTAAAGTGCACATACAGTACGGCAGTCGCAGCCGTAATGGGCACCTTTGCACCCGGAACGAGTAGGGGTGGTGTTTTTTCGTTATTAAACTTAATCTAATTTTATTAATTCTTCCCATGCTGGACTTGGAGTGCAAGAAAAAACCTTAAACGTGCCAGATGCCAACTCTTTCCAGGCATGCTGTAAGAGTCATAAATTGGGACATTAAGTTATTGTTGTATTGTGAGTACCTATCACCACAATGCTCAGTTTGAGAACCACATTACGCTCTGCCTACCCCGATAAGATTGTATATGTATGTAATTTAATTAATTTGAAGTTGATAGATGGAACTATATTTTTCGAGTCGATTACTAAATTACGTTTTAGGGCCTATACACTAATTAAATTCAAAACATTGTATCAAAAACACGTTAAATATCACAGAATATCAAAGCGAAAAAAAGGGTCTCTCGTCACTCAGCGAAAGCCCATCCGAGAAATTCGTCACGTTAAAGAAAATGGAAGGGAAGGGTCCGATTGGCGTCCCTTTACACCCTTTCCGGTATTCATCTACCCGCAATGACATTGATAAAACAAACAGAAAGGCTTTTCTTCGCGTATAACGCCAAAATGTGTCGGTATTTTTATGAAAGGGTGCTATGTTATTTTAGGGAATTGTGTTTTAGAATTACAAGGAGATGTTTTTGTATACGTCTCGGCCTATCCTATTGGAACAAACGCGTTTCTACACTTTTCAAATTATTTGGAGCTGCTATAAAACCGGTTTTAAAGATTATAAGTTGATCCCAGGTTAACCTAAAACATTTTTAAAGCGATTGACTGACTGACTGACTGACATATCAACGCACAGCCTAAACGGCTAAACGTAGGCACTTGAAATTTGGAAGGGACGTAGCTTAGGTACCGTAGAGGTGCACTAAGAAAGGAATTCCCGAAATTCCCACGGGAACGGGAATTAGCGGGAAAATCCGTTTATATGAAAAATCTAAACCGCTTAAGTTAGACGCTTGAAATTTGGCATGCAGGTACCTTAGTAAACTTAAAGCTTAGTTGCAACAGGATATTGCAAAATTCCCACGGGAACGGGAGTTAGCGTGAAAAAACTTTTGTATGTAAAAATCTAAATCACGTAAGATAGATGTTTTCAATCTGTGTACTCTGTACAAAAAAAAATTAACACGCAAACGAAGTTGCGGGCATCAGCTAGTGTGACTATATTTCGTTCCTGTGGAAATTTCGTTGTAAACCTTGTCATGATAATAAAAAACACAACGAACAAGCTAAATTGGTCCAGCCGTTCTCCAGTTTTGCGCTTAGCACATATTTAGCGATAAGTTTTTATTATTTTATTTTTTGAAATTTTCATAGTATACTTTTGTATATTTAATTTATTTGTTTATTTTTATTTGATATAGTTTAAATTATATCACATTAATTGTAATTTTAGTAAGCAATTTATATTTTTGACGATCATATTATGGGCTGAAATGACTATATATTTATTATAAACTTTACATTTGTACCTATGTTATGAGATAAATAAATCTAATCTAATTAATAGGTATTGTCAAAGTCGAAAATAACTTTATTCCATAGAACATTCAAGATGTTACTTAAAATAAGTCAAAGTACTGAATTACTTGTACATTAGCATTTTTAACTATGCGCCATTAGCATTTTTAATTTTCTTTAATGGCAGACTTTATGTACATAGTTATTAATGGATTTTCCACTAAAGTATACATAGACTACGCCACAAACCATTAAAATTTCGAATGACCCAGCTATATAATATAAGTATCGCTTGATAAACATTCGAACACGATTCATGGTTGGTTGCATTTAATTTGCGCTTTAATGAGAGCCTATTATCAAACCACAATATAAGCTATAGTCAATGAGTAAAAGAACTATAAAGTATATGTCTATATACCATATGTCTATATGAACTTTATGTCTGTGTTTATATTGTGTGTGGAATAAAGGAATTTGTATTTGTATTTGTAAAGATTTTATGAAAATATGAGGACACTAGTTTACCACCCGGGACTTTGTTTCCGTGAGAATTTGGGAAAATTATGTAGCCTATATATTAATTCAGGGTGTCAGCTACCTACATACCAAATTTGATCAAAATTGGTTTAGCCGTTTCAGCGTGACAGAGTAACAAATATCCATACATCCACACAAACTTTCGCGTTTATAATATTATTAAGTATTTACTTTGTGACCTATCTATGTGATTTATTGTGAATGTTTAAAATTAAAGTGAAGTACTTTTAATTTCTATTATAATACTCTGACTTTGGCCATTACCTAACCGCAAGTACTTTTTTTTTACCAGCCCATAGTCCCCACCGAGAGGCACGGACCTCCGCTGGCACCACGCTGGCCCAATGTGGGTTGGTGGACCGCTCGTCTTTTGAAAATGAATTTTCGTGAACGGGTGGGTTTGATCACGATGTTTTCCTTCACCGTTGAGCAAGTGATAATTAGAAAACCGTACATAAATCCAAAAAGACGAATTAAGTGGTACAGGCACGCACCAGGCTTCGAAACCGCAACCTTCCGATTACAAGTCTGGCTCATTACCAACTGGGCTATCACGACTTTAATATACTATAAGCTTTGATTGGCGCATATGTTAGTGGTTGACCAAAAAGGGACGTGGAGAGATTGGAAACCGATATTTTTTTTAACTTTTGAATCTATGGTCTTTTAGCTTTGTTTTGGTTCAACCAGAATTATTTTAGGTGCCTTAGTTTTTTTTATGAATTTTTTTGAGAGCCGAGGCAGTTTGAAACTTGTTTCTACACGAAACTTCCAACGCGATTTACTCGATTCGCGATTTATTTGGTCAACCACTCACTATTTGGTCAACCACTCACATATGTAATAATTCATGTTTTTATATTAATACGAATTGTAATTGATTTTTGAAATTAATGTCGCTTTAAATTCTTACTAATTTTACAAACACGAAAGTTTGTATGGATTTATCTCTAAGGTCAGTTTTCATAATCTTGAGATTGTAAGATACACTACTATAATAAAATCTGTGTTTTCATTTAGCTTTTAATGTATTATTATCGAAATAATCATCAAAATTTGGTTAACATTTTTAATAATAGGTCTTCACTTATGAAATTGCCGATTTTTTCTCAAGCTTTATTTTATTCATAATTTATTTGATTGAACAGCTATTAATTAAATTGTTTTTTATTTAAAACCTTGGCCATTTAACGGAGATATTGAGTCAAATTAATACATATTTACTTTAGATTTATTTGCTGAAAAAGAAGCTCAAATATAGCTCGTTTCATCCGTTGCCCGTTTCATTGCTTATTTTTGCTGTACCGTTGTTACAGTTACAACTTTCAATAAAGTAAGTAGGTATGATGAAAATTAACTTAATGTTGTCCAAACCTTCCCACAAAATTTTGCTAAATTTGGATTTCGCATTCCCGAGAAAAATCCAAAAACGTTAGTATGGAAAATTCAGTTTTCCAAAAATGAAAAACGGCAATTTCATAGGTAAAGACCTATTACAAACAAAAATGTTCATGCATCATTGAATCTGTTAAATCGTCTTATAACATTTTATTGTGAAATCATTAAGAAAACATATTTTATGAAATTAATTTATTTTTACCTTTCTTTTTAGGGTGTATCTCATGTGCCGTAATGGTTAGACAGTTGAAATTTTCACAGATGATGGATTTCTATTGGCGCTATAACAAAAAATACTAAAAAATAGAAAAAAAAAATTAAGGGGGCTCCCAAACAACAAACGTGATTTTTTTTGCCGTTTTTATAGGTTACGGAACCCTTCGTGCACGAGTCCGACTCGCACTTGGCCCGTTTTTTTATTTTTGTTTGCAGTATAAACAACTTTTCAATTTTAAGTTTACGTATTAATAATGAATTTGTTATTACCTATTTTATATTATAAATGTGTGAGGCGAAAATGTATTAATGCGGCCAGATTTTTAATAATTTAATTACCTATTAAATATTACAATACAACTATTTTAGTAATAGTAGAAAACAACTACTATGTTGTACTTACTTTTTAATACCCCATATACGTCCCCAACGCGGCACGGGCCTCCCTTCGAAATACGAAGGGGATTTAGGCCATAGTCCACCTCGCTGGCCCAAAGCGGGCTATACAAAATTAATTCGAAATGAAAATAATTGTGGAAAATATTTAATTTATTGTTTAATAAGGTTGATAATATTAATATGTTGAAGCTTTATCAGCATATTGCAGACAAAGTTTACAATTAATGCTGATTAAAATTCTCTTTGTTACGGAAACAGTAACGCATTATAAAATAAACTGCAGCTCTAGCACGATAACGACAAACTCGCGCTCGGCTCATGCTGAAACTTCACTTTGATTGCGCGAGGCTTGCTCGTCCTATGGACGACATAGGACATAAGATTTTGACATAGGACCGCGGTGTTGTCGCAGCACTGTCACTATCGTACTCAGCCTGCTGCATTACAAACAAAGAAAACAGTGGATTGGGTCTTTTTATAATTTATGCTGCTGTCATTTAAACAGCTTACTGTGTTCCGTCGGTGCGTGGGAGAACCAGTGCCTTTGTAGGCATTTTCTGGATTGACTCGCTCCATCGTCGACCTCATCTTGTCGTGTGGTGATCGGTTGAGAATAACACCACCCCATCTCTTTCCGTGGGTGTCGTAAGAAGCGACTAAGGAAACACAAATGAGACCTGCCTCCTAGTAATCCATCCCAGGCAATGACACTTCATTTTTTCTTGAATCTGAGGTGTCGTCCTGTGGTCTCATGCGGAGTGGTAGGCTCTGTAAAGGGCCGTCTGGTTCGCGACCACCCTCCTACCAAAGTCCGACGCGGCAAACTCTGTGTTTTAAAATCTCCGAAGTAGTACATAGATTTAGCCTAAAAGGGTCTTAAGGACCTTAGGGGGTCGCCAGAACTTTATGTGATCCAAAGGGGTCGCGAATTCAAAAAGATTGAAAAACACTGACCTACACGCACGACGTAATGTCTACTTAGTAAGGGAATGAAAAATTTCGCTACTTGACTTGAAGGCACGATAGCTCAGTTGGTCAGAGCACTAGGGGTTCTAATCCTGGGGTCGTGGGGCTTGACCCCATTCGCGCCGAATATTATTTCTTTCCCTAAAATTATTTGTTTCTCTCACGTTTTTTTTATTGATGGCGGCTTTAAGTTTCGAGGCGTCAGTTTCAAACCTAAACGAGAACTACTTTATATCGCTCGCCTAATTCTTTTCAACAAAAACATTTAACAACGACTAGGTACGAATAGGTACGACTAGGTCTCTTTTACCATCTCTATGGTAGACTGGAAGAGATCCCTTCAGGGATAAGTCCGCCTTTGCACACAGCTTTGTTTCTTTATATTAGTTTGTAAGAGTTTGCAATAAAGAGTTTATATACATACGAATTACTGCAGAGTCACTGTGCTCACATCAGCAACAAATCGTACACAATCATAGCCCCAAATCCCAAATGGACTCGGCAATCCACTATATTTGTACGACCACGTGAATAACAGTATCAATGCGTCATTTGCTCTCGTTCCGCCAAACAGTTGCGTGACGTAGATAAATGATCTTCTGCGTAATCGTAGAATACACACAGTAATAATAATAATAATTGTAGTCTTGATTTAGCACTGAACAGCATAGCTGACATAGATGCCTGAGAAAATAGTCGTTCTATCGCATAGCGTCAGAACGGGACAGACAGAACGACATCGATGAATTAATGTGATTATGCTTGACAATTGACGGCCGGTTTGGTCGAGTGGTAGTGACGCTGCCTCTTGATAGACAGGTCCTGGGTTCGATTCCCAGTCGGGGCAAATATTTGTGTAAAAAGCAGATGTTTGTTCTCGGGTAATAGGTGTTTGTGTCTGTCTTTGTGTGTTCCGGGACCCATGACACAAGGGAAAACCATCATGTGGGCCTTTGAGTGTGAAGCGTTTATTATATTTTTATTTTTATTAATTATTGGTTTTTGATTCTACTCTTAACATGTTTAGATTTTATTTTTTTATGGCATTGAGAAGTTCAGGCCAAAACCCCTTGATGGGGACTTATATATGGGCTGGTAAAAAAATAAAATTGTTGTATTATTAAATATTTGCACGCCATATAGTAAAGGTCAGAGCATGTCGGAAAACTATATATTAGCAGCTGTACTACCATATTTCTGGCAAGTAAATGACTTTGATTTGACTTGACATTGCAAAATAATGTCACTGTTCTATGATAGCTGTGATATTATTTTAGCTATTATTTCATGTAATCATTTTAGCTTTCGCTCTGACCATGCTTTGCGTGGATAAGTATATCACCCCTAGATTTAGAATTACACTGACGTATCAACAACCACAGTCTATGAGAGGGAAGAGAATACTTAACGGACGTCTGAGAAAATTAAGCATAGTGATATCCGCACGTTAAAAAAATCGTTTTACAAAGACACGTGGTCCACCAACCCGCATTGGGCCAGCGTGGTGGACTATGGCTTAACCCGTTTTGGAGGGAGGTTCGTGCCCTACGGTATTACACATAATCGTACTGAAGACGATCTTAAAAATCACTAACAGAGTGTGACTCTGTCTTAGGTTTGAGGAGTAACACATCATTTTTATCGAAATTCTCTTTAAAATAATATTGTGGTTGGAAATCCATCTCTTAATCACTACCAATTAAATCAATGGCTGGCTAATACACGTCTAGCAGTGTGTCAGGTAGACATTGAACACGGCTTAACTACGCTTAATCCGATCTAAATGTTACTGCCGCTTACGATTGACATCGACAAATCGTTTTATGTGGGCGAAAGCATCATACTGATATTGTAAATATAAAAATTTGTTAGATAGATGGTTTTTTTTCACACAAAAGCTACTGAACAGACTTTGATACCAAACTTTGACGAGTAATGACTTGTTGACCCATTCTTATAAGTCATTAGATCGCTGCCACTCTTATTTAACACTAGCTGTCCGCCCGCGACTTCGTTCCCGTGAGAATTGTCCCGGTGGTTTTTTTTTAATAATTATAAACCTGGTAGTGACAATAAGAAACACTAAGTTCAGGGTGTCAGCTACCTTCATAATTTTTTTTTATCAAAATTGGTCCAGCCGTTTGAGCGTGAAAGAGTAAGAAACATCCATACATCCTCACAAACTTTCGCATTTATAATATGACGGCCGGTTTGGTCGAGTAGTAGTGACACTGCCTCTTGATCGGCGGGTTCTGGGTTCGATCCCCAGTCGGGGAAAACATTTGTGTAAAAAGCAGATGTTTGTTCTCGGGTCATGGGTGTTTGTGTTTGTCTTTATGTGTGTTCCAAGGGACCCACGACACAAGGGAAAACCTTAGTGTGGGCCTTTGAGTGTGTAGCGTTTTTTATTTTTATTTTTTAAATATTAGTAGGATTTGTTTACGGCTCGCAATAACGGCCAAAACAAAGTCAAAACGCCACAACACTTAATGTGACACGGAAGGGAAGAGCGAGTGAAAACAAAACCGTATATATTTTATTTCATTTCCTCTCCTCGGCCATTCGTTTTAATTCCCCGGCGTCAAATGAAAGCATATTTAACTGCGCAAGTTCTCATTCCGCCATTTTTGTTTACAGTTGAATTTGCTGGCCGCGGTTTTGCTTGTTTTGTAAATATCTTTTAAGATCTATATAAAAGAAGAAGATGAACTTGTCTGACTGACACATCAACGCACGAATAAAACTATTGAAGGCTGGGTAAGTACGATTGCAAAAAAATGTTTTTTTGAAGTGAAAACTTCTTTAGCGGCGTTGTGCACTTTGAAGTATGTGTAAAAAATGTTAAACTCGCGTCAGGGTCACGTGTCTGTCACGTGACCCTGATCGAAAATTCGTAAGGCGGAGGGGTGTTTAATAAATATAGGAAATTAAAACTGCAAAAGTCAAGATGTCATCCGGTGTCAGCATAAAAAAAAAATAAGAATGCACAACGTTAATGTTCGGAGGATTCAGGGAAAATTACGTAGCCTATATGTTAATCTAGGGTGTCCTCCATACCAAATAACATTAAGGTTGTTCAGCCGTTTGAGCGTAAAAGAGGAACAAACATCCATACACACAAACTTCCGCGTTTATAATATTTGTAAGGATGCATATACATACACCAGGGAATAGAGTCTCCGTTCTTTTATGAATATTCCGCATACTTTAAACTATTTTAATTTAACAAAAAAATAGCAAGGTCCTATGTCAAAATGTCAACATTGACAACGCCAAAGGGCGAGCAAGCCTTTGCGTGTCCGTCGGGCCCTCGCGCAATCAAAGTGAAGTTTGAGAGCTGAGTGGCGCGCCGCGTGAGTTTGTCGCCATCGTGTTCGAGCTGTATAAGGTATAGATGGGAAAAAATAAATATACCAATACAATATCTTTGTGTATTTCGACCATCTATTATATAGAAGACGTAGTCCAGCGGTCCACACGCTTGCTTTTAAATTACACGACAAGGGTTCGAACCCGGTGTAGGTTGAAACGTTTTTAGTTTTTTGTTTTATATTTTTTGAAGCCACGGACAGGAAGCTAGTTACTAGCATTATGCCACACACTCAAAGGTCCACACTCAGGTTTCCCTTGTATAATGGGTCCCTTGGGATAAATACAAATATAGACACTTTATATAAAAACAAACATACAGAGGTGCTTTTTACCAAAATTTTAGCCACCACCGGGAATCGAACCACGTAAACTTTGATACAGAGGAACTATCGTAGAAAGGTTTTGATGTCGTACACACAGAACAACTCACTTTTAAGTGAACTGACTCACACTTTAAAAACTGTATATTTTCCTAAAAATAACATTAAAATTAAAAATTTTGAATCACCCCCGACGTTCCATTGCTTATAACTTTTAAACGGCTGAACAGATTTTCATGAAACATAGCTAAAAACACTTGGAATACAATTAACTATGACACAAAAAAATCTAAACGAAAATCGGTTCATCCGTTTGGGAACTACGATACCACAAACAGATACACAGACAAACACGTTAAACGTATAACACCCCTCTTTTTGTCGGGGGTTAAAAAGCATTTTCTTAGATCAATACACGTGGAGTGGAAGTGAGGTCTTGTGAACTATGCAGCGTCGTAGTTCAATGCTACGTCGTAGTTTAACGCTACGACCGTAGATATTTACTACGGAGTCAGTTACGCGATAAGCTTTTACGAAGCTTTTACGTTGAGTATTGACTTTAGTTTATGTAATAGAGCAGATTTAATGGGATAGATATGTATATGATGAATTAGAAAAAAAATGATTAAAAAAAAATTAGAAAAAAAAGAAGATAATATTATAAATGTAAGAGTGTGTTTGTCTGTCCCCACTTAACGTTAACGGAACAGTGACGTGATTTTTATATAAGGGCAGTTCGAGGACTGAAAAGTGTCAAAGATTAATAATTACTTTTCCACGCGAAAATTCCTTAGAAAAAAATAATTACTGAAATACTAAGCTCAGAAGAAAGGAAGAAACGATATTGAAGTAACTAAGAATATTTTATGAAAGAAAGCTTTTTTTATTTAGATGGTTCTGTTTGTAACTTAGAACATCAGCTGCCCAGATTCAAACCCAGGACCCGTCGATCAAGAGGCAGCGGTACTACCACTCGACCAAACCGGCCGTAAAAAATACATACATTACTCATTACATAGGCTCACGCCTGTAATCCTACACAGGGTAGGCAGAGCACCAGTGGTTCAGAACCATTTCATCACGTTTGATATAAATTCAGCAGGCCGAGTACGATAGTGACAGCGCCGCGACAACACCGCGATCCTATGTCAAAAAGTCAATATTGACAACGCCATAGGGCGAGCAAGCCTTTGCGCGGGACCCTCGCGCAATCAAAGTGAAGTTTCAGCGTGAGCCGAGCGCGAGTTTGTCGTTATCGTGCTAGAACTGCTGATGGTTATTAGATGAAACATGATGTATATTGGTGAGAGGTTGGCAACCTTTCACCCACAATACAGCAAAATCCTCGCGTCTCTATTACTAACTTTGGGAAGAGTTGGCAGCTGGTAAATTCTTAGTTTTTCTTTCACTCTCAGTCCAGCGTGGAAATAACTAACATAACATGACGGCCGGTTTGGTCGAGTGATAGCTGCGCTGCTTCTTGATCCACGGGTCCTGGGTTCGATTCCCAGCCGGGGCAAATATTTGTGCAAAAAGCAGATATTTGTTCTCGGGTCATGGATGTTTGTGTCTGTCTTTGTGTGTGTTCCGAGAGGCCCACGACACAAGGGAAACCTTAATGTGGGCCTTTGAGTGTGTGGCGTTTAATTGTTACCTGCCGACCATGACTCTTTCCTCTTCAAACAGATCAGTAGGTACGCAGCACATGAAATGCTGCGTCTTTATTTTTTTTTATAACAAAAAATAACATCTTAACAAAAAGAAACATATACATTTTAAACATGGCTTTACAACCGTCGTATCAGGTTACCCGTCTCACTCTCTCCTCGCCCATCCCTCTCGCTGACATATTTTCCAGAGGGAAATATTTTATGCTTCTTAATTAATTAATCATGGTGGTTTCGGCTATTTATTCAGTGCAAGCCGTGTCCGTTATTAATGTCGTTGTATAAAATAACAGCGTTTATTAGCGTTTGTTATTATATTTGGAGACTTTAAATTACCTAGCAAAAATTACTAGCCGTCCACCCGCGACTTCGTTCCCGTAGGATTAATTTCTGTCCCGGTGGATTTTCATTTAAAAAAAATATATAAACCTGGTCGTCACAATAAGGAACACAAAAAAAAATAATCATCCAAATCGGTCTAACCATTTTCGAGTTTTCCGTTTAGCAACATTCATTTTTATTTCCGCCCGCGACTTCGTTACCGTAGGAATAATTATTGTCCCAGGGGATTTTCTTTTTTTTTTAATATAAACCTGGACGTGACAATAAGGAACACAACAAAAAAGAATCATACAAATCGGTCGAGCCGTTCTCAAGTTTTGCTCTTAGCGACATTCATTTTTATATTTATTAGTATAATATAATATATAGATAGATATGTATAGATTAAGAATAGATAGATATGTATAGATAAAGATGTGAATAAGCCCACTAAACTGAACAACTTTCCCTAAAAAACATTGGTCTCTCCTACAACATCAACGATCAGCAGCTCGAGCATAATGCGCGACAAACCCGCGCGGCGCGCAACTCGGCTGACGGTGAAACTTCACTTTGATTGCGCGAGGGCCCCGTTGAAGCTCGGAGGCAATCAAAGTGACAAATGGCAGCCAAAATATAACTTAAGACATCATCCATATACGTAAAGTATATATCTTCGTGCACAGATATCGCCAACGGCGGCGTCTTATGACACATTGCCAGAAACAAAGATGTTTCACGTGCATTATGCTAGAAATGACATATTAAGTGACCTTAAAATAACTTGCGAAAGTAAAAAAAAATTAAAATAGAAAGAAAGTGAATAAATATTTTTACTTTCGATTGCACAAAGAAAAGAAAATAAATGTTTATTGTATTTTTTTTAATTTTATACTAAGAATCAACTGCTTTACCACAAAACTTCAAAATACATTTTTTTTTATTTATTTAATTTATCCCTTTCAGGAAAAGAAAACTATGTCCATACAGCCATGTCTTCAGTGAAAAAATCTTCTTTCTCTAACTTAACCTAAGCGAAGCTCCACATGGTCTGCGTAAAACCGGATAGCGTCTGTTTTACGAAAATTGGCGGCGAAAAGCACAACCGCGACGAACTTTATCGGTACCAAAAGGAGCAGAAACACTGTTATTTCTTGAATTTTTTATCACTACACCAATTTTAGTCAATTACTGCATAATACACTATCACTATTACACATTAAACAACTTTTTCACGCAGAAAACAAAAAATCAATTGACAAAGCAACTGCCCACGCCGAGTTCCTGCCAAATACTACATACTCAAAGTGCCAAAGATTCTCAAAACACCTCCTAAGACAATGTCTACTGACTTATGTCATTTTCTTGTCTTTAAATTTATCCTTTTCGGGAAGGCAAAGGAATTTATGACCTTACAGCTATTTTTAAACATTGTTTTAGTTTTATTTCTTGTGGTAAGGCTGAAAATTTCTGGGGCTATTGGAATAATGACCGATTGCTTTCGTTTAGAAAGTCATGCTGATATTAAATCACTAGTTTACTACTTTTTTGATGCCGTATGGTGATCGGTTCAGAATAACACCACCCCATTTCTTTCCGTGGGTGTCGTAAGAGGCGACTAAGGAAACACAAATGAGACCTGCCTCCTATTAATCAACCCCAGGCAACGATACCTCAATTTGTCCAAAATCTGAGGTGGCGTCTTATGGTCTCATGCAGTGTGGTAGGCTCTGTGAAGGGCCGTCTGGTACCGAAGTCCGACGCCAAACAGCTTGCTGTGTTCCGTCGGTGCGTAGGAGTACCAGTGCCTTATAGGCATTTTCTGGGTAAACTTGCTCCATCGTCGACCTCATCTATGACCTTGGTTAAGATTGAGGTCAAGAGTTAACTCATCTTCATCTTCATCAGCCCATATACATCCCCACTGCTGGGGCACGGGCCTCCCTCAATAACATGAGGGGTAAATGCCAGTTAACTCATCTTATAATAAAAAAACTACGCAATTATGTATTTTGGTCAAAAGAATGGCGGTTCCAGTGCATAATATGCTAAAGTTCAATGTAGTCAGACGCGATTTTATGAAATATGGCCACACCAAGGCCGAGACGAAACAGATTTCCACGACATTTTGCATAACTCACTGCCAATAAGTATCAGACAAGGGCAAACTTACTACAGTTATTATTTATTCGTACATAAATCAAAGTCAAGGACGGACGTAAGTCTAATAAATCGCTAATAAGTTTTTAATTAATGTTTTGTAATGTACAAACAGGCTATACAATGCACATGTTGATCTTGACGTCACTCTTTTCTCGCTCTTAGTAGTGTCGACTTTCGTAGTGCAAATAGGTAACCTGCCGTGCTGCTGTGTGTACTTTCCGTTTATTGTTAATATAACTTTCCGCCATCGACTTTGTTACCGTGGGAATTCGGAAAAATTATGTAACCTATGTTCACCAAATGTTCAACCAATGATTCAGATATTTGACTAAGTATTTTCTTACAATTTTTAGATGTTTTGTCTGATTACTTGTAATGTTGAAGTTTTAGTAAACCATTTGGTTCCTAAATTTGTAAAAATATGTTTTAAAAAATAAAAAATAAAATTGATAAGTAATTTATAATTAAAACAATTTTATTCACGTTACTAAAAATCATAACTTGCCTCACTTCCTAATGAAGGTCCTCGTATAGGATCGAAACTGTCGGCCCAACGCCGATTTTTAGTAACGTGGGTAAAACTCACGAATCGTTAATTAGTAAGATAAAATTAATAAGCCACTTACCTAAAAACAACACTAGCTTCCTCACTTTCTAAGTGAACCGCATCAGTCACTGTCCACTGCAACATAACCGTCCGTCTACCCTCTAAGGGACCACTCACAATCCGAGCTGGCACAAACCGTCGCCTGTACCTCAAACTCTTCGCAATCCGCCGGTACACTGACCTCTCTTCCCTATAACTATGAAACTTCGGTCTAAAGTAATAACCTTCAAAACTATCTACACCTTTTGTCCTATAGTCTAACGTTCGGAAGTCACTTTCAAATTCGTCATCATATTCACTCTCTGATTGGTGAGTTTGGTGAGGTCTGTGTTCTGATTGGAGGCGGTAATTTTCGAACGAATCTTCTCGATGTTTCTTGTAATGTTTCGAACGTTCTGGTCGGTTGTGCTTTGGGATGAAATAAGGTAGAGCTTGCTCGTCTCTACACGGCTTTTCAGCGTATGACGTTGGGGTGAAGTTTCCTCTGATGAAATTCCCGACGATGGAGTACAGGACATAGTCTTGCAGCGCTGTGTCATCGAATTGGAGGTGGACTGTAACAAAAGAAAACAGGATATAAGACCTTGATAGTTATTGAAGAAAATCTTTACTAAGTTTTTTTAGAAATGTTTTTTTATTTGTTACAATAATTTTATTAATGAGATCTTTTTTCTTCTTACCACATCTAACTTTAAGGCGAAATGAAATCAAATTGGCGCTGAAAGTATCATTATGAAAGGGCTGCCAGCTAGCACTTTTTCTTCCCTTAAGGTGACTCAAGTAAGGAGATGAAATAAAATGAAATGATATTTATACTGCAAGAAATACGGTAGAGTACATTATTGATCTTAAAATCAATAAATAGTTTTACATATGGCATTCTTTTAAAGAGTAATAATACTTTTTTTCTCTTAGCCAATTTTCAACATCGGAGTTAGGTTAATGAAGAATCTAAAAATGAATTTAAAAGGACCAAAATATAATGTTTTCGTAACAAGAGCTTAACACAAAAAATTGTGATACCTCGCAACAAAGTATGAAATTCGGATAATTCTCATTTTCGCCACCTGAACGAATAAAATGGTACATCTTTATTATGGTACATGGCCTACTTAGTACGTGGCTCCCTGTCTTTCCACCAGCTTAAGCGCATGTTTTTTGGAATTTATGTGAATAAAAAATCTGTGACATCGTGAACGCTTCTATTCTTCTTCTACTATCGTGACGATTGCAAATCCAATTTTTTTGGCCCAAAACTTTGCACCTTGTACCACACGATCGGTTATGAAATCGTGATCGTTACAATTTAGTATGTTACTTAAAAAAACGCTTCACACCAAGAAAAAACCGAAATCCAATAACGTGTCACCGGTACAGCGAAAAATTCCGACCCATGCAAACAGGCCAAGATACATCCGGGGCGACCAAAGAGGACTGGGCGAGCCAATTTCCGGTGTTGTGACAACCCTGGCGAGGACAGCGGAGACGATTTGTCACTGTCCAAATACGTTCATTGCGGACGATTTCAGACTTTCTTTTTAAAGCGGTTTTATTTCTACTAAAGTGTAACAATGTGGATTGGTTGATTGATTTCCAGTTTGAGAAATAACTTTTAAATGGCTGAACCAATTTTTATCAAATATAGCTAAAAACCATCTCGATTACGTCAGCTTTAAAAAAACAACTCCATCAAAATCGGTCCATTCAATTAGGAGCTACAACGCCACAGATAAACACACATATACAAAGAAATCATCAGATACACAGATACACACGTTAAACTTATAACACCCACCCTTCTTTTGATCGGGGGTTAATCAATCACAAGACTAATAATAAAAACTAATCATGAAACAAGCAGAGCAATCAGATATTTTGTTATGAAGTTTAGGTGTATTGTAAATATAAATGCGTTATGGTAAACAGATTGTATTATTTTCAGGAAAAAATAAGCTTTCTCTTGGTTTTCTATTTCCCCAACATGTACTTTGCAAGCAGTTGGCCTTGCAACAGAAGAAGCACTACTGATATTTTTTTTTAATAATAACAAATTATTTAAAAAAAGCTGGCTAGCCCAACCTAACCAGGCCTCCTTCGAAACCCAAAACATCCTGACACTAAACAGAGATAAAATTTCTAAAATAAAATAGTTTTAATTACAATTACCTTACAAACGTATATTTAAACTGTGTCTTATGTAACTTATCACCCCTCACTGTCTAACAATTGTTCGAGCAAAAGGTGACAATTGTGACAAATCTCCGGACTTGTCCCGAATTTCTTAGAATTCAGGACAACCGTACTGATGACCTGTCATCGCGTCACCGCATTCGATTTGTCGCTAAAGAAGTCTCGCTTTCGGAAATAGAATGATAAATTAGGGCTGGCGTGGCGTTTGGAATCTCTTTCCGTGGGTGTCGTAAGAGGCGACTAAGGAAACACAAATGAGACCTGCCTCCTATTAGTCCATCTTAGGCAACGACACCTCAGTTTGTTTTGAATCAGAGGTGGCGTCTTATGGTCTCATGCGGTGTGGTAGGCTATGTGAAGGGCCGTCTGGTTTGCGACCACCCTCCTACCGAAGTCCGACGCCAAACAGCTTGCTGTGTTCCGTCGGTGCGTGGGAGTATCAGTGCATTAATTGGCATTTTCTGGGTTAACTCGCTCCATCGTCGACCTCATCTATTACCTTGGTCGAGATTGAGGTCAAGAGTTAACCCATCTTATAATAAAAAATAAAAAGTTTATAGCCTTATAGAGTGGAATGTACCTTTGCACCAGGAACGATTCTAGGTGGGCCTTTGACTGTAATTACCTTTATTTTTTAACAAATTTATGGGCCTTTTTATAGTTTGAAAACGGCACGGCAAAATTGTGTTACCATTGCTTCTTATCTACTAGTGAATCGAGTGATACTGTATAGAAGCTGGGACTATAGAGGGTACTGGTAATTCAAGTTTTGCCAAGTAGTGCCATGCCGTTCGAATTATAAAAGGATCAAATTTTATAATAAGAAAATTATATAAGTAACTCCCGATATTCATCGCTTATAATTGTTAAACGGCTGAACCAATTTTGATCACATATATCTAACAACCGCGTCGATTACGTCAGCTTTCAAATAAAAAAAACCGCATCGAAGTCGGTCTATTCGTTTAGGAGCTACCATGCCACAGCTATACACAAAGAGACACAGACACGTAGAAACACAGATACACTCACACATATGGATACACACGTCTAACTTATCACCCGTGTTTTTTTGTCAGGGGTAACAAAGATTTGAATTTTATTGGTGTGACTTTTTTGATAGGTTTCCTTATATTTTACTGTTAAACGATTCGTCAGCTTTACCCGTAATTTTAAAAACTGTAGGCCCGATCGATGCCGGCTTTAACCTAATGTTATTTAAGACGTATCTAATTTAATTTTGTAATAGACGTACTACTCGTAAATGATGAAAAATGAAATAAAGGTTTTGCCTTTCAAGTTATGAATTTAGTTTTCAAACCGCCAAATGCGCCGCACACGTTAATATACCTACGCGATAATTGAGAAAGGACCATTGTTGTCACCCCATTAGCTTCCTTGGTATACATTGCTTAACCTCACTAATCGATTCGATACAGTGAGTATTCTTTTTATCTTCTTATTTTTTACAACCCGGTTCCTGCTATTCAGAAATAGAATGACGATTGTCGGTCTTTTCATAGTATTGTCGACGCTCAAATAAAATTTATTTGTAAGGTTTTATGAATAGAATCGGCTTATGGTTTATACCCTCGGCTTATATTTTGGAGTTTATTTTATGACGGTAATAAAAATATTGGTTTGACGAGGAAAAAACATCGCTTTTATTGGGGTTTCTTTTATTGAAGTGTGTTAAGTCAAAAGTAAATAAATAAAGTTTTTTTTAACACACTCAAATGGCCATTGTAAGCGCCTTTTTACCGTAAGCCATTTTTATATTTTATCATACGATATGTTAAGTATTTAGCTGTGTCTAGACATAAACAAAACATCATCTGTGTCGTGACATGCAAAACAAAAGTTGACCCACTCAGCTTGAGCACGATTTGCTCCGCGCTGCGGTCTGATGTCAAAGTGTCAACACTGATAACGCCAGAAGACGAGCAAACCTTTGCGCGGGGTCCTCGCGCAACCAAAGTGAAGTTTCAGCGTCAGCTAGCCGAGTGAGAGTATTCTGTGGGAGCTGCGAGTGAGTCACGGAAGAACATGTACAAATCCTTCGACATCCCTTCTATTCATGTAATATATTGAGTGACTTTTAATTAGTTAGCGAAAATTAAGGATGTGAATCAGCCTATGAAACTGAACAACTTTCCCCAAGGAACATAGGTCGAAATCTATATCTATCTATCTTCTATACATATTATAAAGAGGAAAGATTTGATTGTTTGTTTGCATTGAATAGGCTCCGAAACTACTGGACCGATTTGAAAAATTTTTCACCATTAGAAAGCTACATTATCCCCGATGGAAATAAGCTACATAATTTTCTCGAATTCCTACGGGAACGAAGTCCCGAGCGGAATGCTAGTATGAAATAAATTTTTTACCTCAATAACTTGTGCGATCAGCTGAACTCAACCTTTGTATGTAGAATCGATTTTTTTTTTGAGAATTGCAAATTAGAGTGTACTCTGTTGCAAATTAGAGTGTACTCTTAGAGCAGAAAATATTAAAATAATTGAAAATCATAAGGAAGATTACACTGGAAAAATCATTCAGAAAGATGGTCAGAATTCAGGATTTCAGTTTTTACTAAACTGCCCTTTCACCCTATACATTAGAGTCATTCATCACATGAGGCATTTAACTTAAAACTACATATGCGCTGCCAGCATGAAATATGTTCTTTTGTAGCTCTGCAAATATATCAACGCAAACATTTCAATGCGCATATAACTGAAATACATGGAGAAGTGTAGTAAGTCACTTTTTCACAAAAATGAGGATAATCTAAGGATATTTAAACATAAAAATCCTCCACGCTGGACTGGAGTAAAAGAAAAAGTTAGAATGTGCCAGCTGCCTACTCTTCCCAGGCATACTGTCAAGTCAGTACGGGCGACGCGAGGGTTTTGTAGTATTGCGGGCGAAAGGCTGACAACCTCCCACCATTATACATCATGTTTCATCTAATAGCCCTCTGAATTTATGTCAAACGTGGCACCAAATAAAATCCAAGATGGCGGATATGAAACTTTCGGATGGCGGTCGGATATGAAACTTTCGAATGGCGGCAGATAAGATGCTTGGTGACGCTTGGGGCTTCGCCCTACGCGGAGCTCGGCCATCGGCCTCGCCCTATACGCAGCTCGCCTCGGCCTTCGGCCTCGCCTCGCGTGTTCGGCTCGGTCTACGACCACGCCTCACCTTTAGAATCTAAACTTGTATGGCGGCCATCTTGGATTGGGGGGGACGCTCCGGGCTTCACCCTACGCGGAGCTCGGCCTTTACTTATATGGCGGCCTTCTTAGATTGGGGGGACGCTCCGGGCTTCGCCCTACGCGGAGTTCGGCCTTCGGCCTCACCCTATACGCAGCTAGCCTTGGCCTGCGGCCTCGCCTCGCAGAGCGTCGTGGTACGGCTCGGCCTGCGGCGTCACCTCACCACTCCTAGTGTAATAGTGAAATCCAGAAACTTACCAGATATTCGGGTTCAGCGACCCCAAAAACCTTCGAATACCGAATTTGGTCCGAATCGGAGGAGATACGGAAATCACATTTTTGTATGGTGGCCACCATAAAATACATCTTGTTTTTTTGAAAATCGAAAAAAAATTGTCACAGGTAGACTTTGACCAGAGTCGTCCTTTGTTCGAGCACTACCGGTCCAACTCAAACGGTTCGTCCGGGAAGGTAGGTCGCCACCTGATGAGGTGAAGAATCCGAAGATGTCGAGGTATTCCCATACTCACCGGAAAATCCCTCATCCCTCATACATGCCTCATACATCATTTTCACCTCCCGACCCTCTTTCTGGGAGAACAATTAAGTCAGTCACCCAGTGAGTGAGTGGTAATCTAGCTTTATACAGGGCTTTAGGTATCTCTCTTTCAACCTCTCGGGTGGTTAATCAGTCCATAAAACTGAACAACTTCCCCAAGGAACATAGGTCAAAATACGAAAAAAAAATGTTGATCTCCCATACAAAATGCGCTATAAATAGCGCAATGCTGATGAAGTTTGTATGGGAACTCACCATTTTTTTTTCGTATATTGACCTATGTTCCTTGGACAAGTTGCCCTGTAATAGGTAATTTAAGTTTATATAAGTTTTTTTATGTTAAATGAGGGTCTTGCTTTAACAAAAAAAAATTCTTTCTTTGTGAGTTACACTACTTCAGCGTTACGTATTCGATTTATACACCCTTCCGTACATCAGTCTTTGGTTATTTCACGCGAGTTTATTATGTTTGTGGTATTGTTTCAACTGAAATTCATTTATTTTTGGTATTCGCTTTTATAAAACTGACACACTAAATTAAATAACAATATGCATTGTGGGTTGAATGAATTTCAATTTGTTGACAGTAAATATGTTGAAACAATGTACAAGTTTTAATTGTATTTATTTATTTATTTACAGTTCTTTGTACACATGACAGATGGACATAAAATTATAAACAGAAATACGACACAAAAGGTTAGCTTATCTCTCAAAAGAAATTTCTTCCAGCAAACCCGAGCCCCGTAAATTTTATCAGAAAGGCACATAGAGCGTGCAGAATACGTAATATACTTACTTATACTATACTATAATTATTACTTTATTCTGTAGTTTTAATTTAATGGTAAACCATACTATGTGGATAAAATCCTATTGTGTTGGACATTGGAATTTTTCAAAACTAAATTTATAGCATTACAGATATTGGAGATTCTTTAAATATATTTTTTTTTATGATGATTCATAATAATTGTTTATAGTAATTAATGATTGTTTATGTATATTTCACTACTGTTATAGTTATTAGCGATACAAGTGCGTTAAGTAATTTGTAAATTGAGCTACTGGAAACATGTCGGTAGTTAAACACCTTACACCCGTCAAACTTATAACAGCCCTCTTTTTTGTCAGAGATTAGAAATCCCCTAAAGAGCCAAGATAACTTCGAGTACGGAAAATGTTACACAGTTTATGAGAATAACGCCTTCAGGTCAGCTTAGTCATTAGATAAAATCAGTGCCCCAAATTGGGAGGTACTTTAGCTAACTGCGTATAATTAATCACCTCATGAGATTGTCTCTTCGATTGGTATTAAAGCTTAATTAGTCATTGTCAGAGACGTTGGATTTATTACCCTTGATCAGGCAAAGAACCCTCCGAAATATATCTTCACTGATAAATTGATACAAAATTAATATTACTAATGTTACTGTCTTACTAGTAGAACATACACATTACGTAAGATAAGGTTGTAATGAACAATAATTTATTCACGTTATAAAAACGTATGAGCCACCGACTTCAATCCCAACAACAGATCGCACAAAGTAGATAACTAGTATTTTTTGCAGACTACAATGCCTATTAGCAGATAACCACAAACGAAAATGTCACTCATTTATTTAGATGATGTTCTGGTTTGTAGTATTTTTGTTTTTGTTGATTTTTTTTAAAGCGCTGAATCATTTTCGATAACATTTATATAGGACCACTTCTGGAGTATACTCTTTTAAACAAAAATAGTATTTTGAAAATCGGTCCATAATTGGCGGAGAAATCGGTGAACATAGGTACATTAAAAAAAACATACAGTCGAACATAGAACCTCTTCCTTTTTTGAAGTCGGTAAAAATAGAGGGAAAACTATGTATCAGCTTGTCATACACAGTGTGTAAATTTTTATTAGTAAGGCAATGTAGCCCGCAATATAATGAAAGTAAAGAAAGCGAGAGTTTTTGGATTTGTACCAAATCTTAGTGGCAACCTGTGGTCCTGCTTACCCAGGTAGGACAAAGGTGTGATATATAGGTATGTATGTGTAATAGAAACACATATATGTTAGTAAATACATGCACGTGGCCTTTATCTTTGTTTAATCATTTAAAAAATAACAAACACACACACAAACACTCAAAAGAACCGCCAACTTTAAAAAAAACTGTTTTTTACACATTTGTCTGCTCCGACTGGCTATCGAACCCAGGAGCCGTCAAATTAGTAGGAATTAAAATAAACTAGGTGCCACAGTATTCTCGTCGAGTTGTCAAGTGTAAACTAATAAAGGATTTGGTAGAGCGCTTGCAAAAGTTTAAAACACCTCTAAATAACGGCGAACTTTTGTAAATATGGAAATGTTAAAAAAATTAAAATATATATATATATTTATTATGAGAAGGGTTAACTCTTGACCTCAATCTTGACCAAGGTCATAGATGAGGGCGACGAAGGAGCAAGTTAACCCAGAAAATACCTATTAAGGCACTGGTACTTCAACGCACCGACGGAACACAGCAAGCTGTTTGGCGTCGGACTTAGGTAGGAGGGGGTCGCGAATCAGACGGCCCTTTACAGAGTCTACCGCACCGCATGAGACCATAGGACGACACCTCATATTCCGAAAAAAGTGAAGTGTGGTTGCCTAGGATGGATTACTAGGAGGCAGGTTTCATTTTGTTGCATTAGTCGCCTCTTACAACACCCACGGAAAGAGATGGGGTGGTGTTATTCTCAACCGATCACCACATTGAAATGTATAATGGTAAATTTGCCGTATATTGAGTAAACCATGAAAGAAAGTAACAACATCAAACAAAAAAGTAATTACTGAAATTTAATAGACTGCTATTTACAGAAATAATTCCTTAATAATTCAGTAAGTGTTTATGATTATGATTAGGCATTTCTGGAAGCCTGTTCCTTCGTCGACCTAGTTTGATCGATTCCAGAAATTATAAAGGAGTAATTTACCATCAAGTTGTTTGTTTCACTAATTTACCACATCATTTCACAGCCTTCGAGAGGTTATCGAGAAAACTCGTCAAGTTGTCAAACGCTTGAACAGTTTCCCTCTGGGCCAAGAGTTTCCCGAGTTTTAGCAGATCAATCATAGGACTTCAGTTTTCAATTTTCTTGATTGTTTCCTTTTCAAATGATTCAATTTGTACTTTGTTGTTTTGCGAATTTGGAAGATGGATCAATTTCATTATGTTCTTTATGGCTTCTATTTAGTGATAGGTTATCATTTTTTATTCTTTATTTTTTTTTCATTTCCATGCTGGACTGGGAGTGGAAGAAAAACTTACAATATGCCAGCTGCCAACTCTTCCCAGGTATACTATAGAAGCCAGTAGGTGGGATGCAAGGGTTTTCCCTTATCTTGGGCAAAAGGCTGACAACCTGTCACCATTATACTCATGTTCCATCTGATAACCCTCAGAATTATACTAAAATATGGCGTTAGGTGGATCTAGAACTACAAGACGTTCTGCCTACCCCGAAAGGGATTATAGGCGTGAGTTTGATCGATTCCAGAAATTATGGATGGATTTTTTTTGTTAGTTTCCAGATAAAATTTTCGCCATGACTTTATCACTTTGCCAACGTTTTATAGTCCTTTTATTACATTTGTTAAATAGTTTTACATCTAAATACATATATAAAAGAAGAAACTGACTGGTGACTGACTGATATCAACGCACAGCCTAAACCGCTGGGTCTAGAGATTTCAAATTTGGCACGTAAGTAGGTTTCTTATGAGGTCTAGGAGAGCACTATGAAATAATTTTTCAAGACTCACCACCTAAGGGGAAACGGGGGTCAAAGTTTGTATGGAGAAAACAATTTTTGAAGTGAAAACTTCTTTAGCGGCGTTGAGCACTTTTAGTATGGGGAAAAAAATGTTAAACTCGCGATGAACTCGCATCAGATGTCACGTGACCGTGACCGTCAGATGTGACCGTCAGATGTGATCGAAAATGCGTAGGATAGGGTTGCCACCTTTTTTGAAGAATTTTACCAAGCCGAACGCGCGAGGCGAGGCCGAAGGCCGAGGTCCGCGTAGGGCGAAGCCCGAAGCGTCACCAAGCATCTTACCCGCCGACCGCCATCCGAAAATTTCATATCCGGGGAATCGTGACGCGAAGGCCGAAGCCCGGAAGCCTCGCGACTCACCAAAAATCCAAGATGGCGGATATGAAATTTTCGGGCATACCGACATGGGTGTCGTTTAATAGGTTTTCGGGGGTGCTGATTCCAAAAATGACATCCATCTTGAAATACAAGATGGCGGACATGCATTTTTTGTAAAAAAATCGTTATGGGTGTCGTTTAATAGGTTTTATGGGGTGCCGATTCCGAAAATGACATCCATTTTTTAAATCCAAGATGGCGGAAATGCATTTTTGGTTAAAATCCGTTATGGGTGTCGTTTAATAGGTTTTCTGGGGTGCTGATTCCGAAAATGACACCCATTTTGAAATCCAAGGTGGCAGACATGCATTTTTTGTAAAAAAAAACATTATAGGTGTCGTTTAATAGGTTTTCGGGGGTGCTGATTCCAAAAACAACATCCATTTTTAAATCCAAGATGGCGGCCGTGAACTTATAAAATAAGGGTACAACCGCCTCGTGACCTCGCGAATGTTCAAGTTTTCACTTCTGCCGGAATGCAACCCGTCGTTTTTTTTGACATTTTGACTCAAAACTTCGTGAGGATGTACCTTGTAGCAAAAAAACAGACACATGTTTCGCAATTGGTTGACAAAAAAAGTTCTTTAGCCGCGGGAGAAAGCTAGTTAAATGAATATTTAAAATGATGATAAGTGATAAATGCTATTATGTAAGTGAATACAATGTAGATACTGCATTTCATAGTTAATGAAAGAATAAGCGTTGTTCTATTGAAAGAATAATGGTATTCACAAAATAATTTCACGAAACATTAAACATTAATTATAGGCTAAATATTTTATACCACTGTATTTGAGTAAAATTTTGTTATTTTATGATGTGCTATGGTAGTTTACACCATATGGAGTTTTTGGAGACCATTAATAAAAAAAACTAAAATTCTAACGATGTATGAAAATATATTGACTACAGCGACATTTTTATGTGAGTTTATCGTAAATTATTCTACTACATATTCTTCTTGACCTTACTAATTAATAGCCGGCCGTACAATATTAGAAACTGTGATGAAGCAGTCAGGAACAATTTTCAAACAAGTTCTATGCAATATTCTGTGCAGCATAGCTAGTACGACCCGCGACAAAATCGCGCGACACAAAATGAAGTTTCACCGTCAGCCGAGTTGCGCACCGTGCGAGTTAGTCGCGCATCATGTTCGAGCTGCCGTTCGTAGTCGATCATAATATTCTATTATACTTAAAAAGCTAAACATTTAACAATTTAATTTCTTTACAGCTCTCCAGGAGTATTTGCTAAGCTATCCTGTAAACCATGAGTTAGAAAACCTTGATATAGAGTCGTGGCAAAATATTGACTACAGCGAAGTATTAAAAAGACTAAAATACAGGCGAAACCAAATTGTTAACAAGTTAAACGACCTTCCTGTTATTGAACATGGAAATGACATGGGTCATAGATTCGACAGTTTCAATGAAAGATTTGAAAGAAAGAGAGAGAGAATAGGTCCAACGAAGCCTTCTCAAAAGCCCATTCTAACAAAGGCTGTTGATTTAAGATTGATTGATGAATATAACTACATCGATAATCCGAAGTACCAAGCAGATTTTGTGGATTCTTTGAATGGTGGATCATAATTAAAACTTTTTTACCTCAAAACCTACCAACTTTTTTTTAATAAACACTCAAAGGCCCACACTAAGGTTTTCCCTTGTGTCGTGGGTCCCTTGGAACACACATAAGACAAACACAAACACCCATGACCCGAGAACAAACATCTGCTTTTTGCACAAATATTTGCCCCGACTGGGGATCGAACCCAGGACCCGCCGATCAAGAGGCAGCGTCACTACCGCTCGACCAAACCGGCCGCCCGGAATCCACTTTGTGAATCCTACTATTCTACTAATGTTGTATAGCTCTAAAATAAAGTAAAAATTGTATCACCTCTTGAACGGCTGAACCAATTTTCATCTGAACTATTTTGACAGCTTTCAAACAAAAAAACTGTATCGAAAAAATTCGAGTGAATAGGATCCTCTGGGTGAGCTTGTTCCATCCTCGACCACATCATCGCCCCTGAGCTAGATTATGGTCAAGAGCGAACCCATCTTCTTCTTATCTTCTTATATATAAAATTGGAGGTCCTGATTCACTGACTCATCAACGCCCAGCCCAAACCCTTAGACCTAGAAAGCTGAAATGTGGAAAAAAAAGTGTCTTTTATAATGTAAACAAGCTCAAAGAAAGGATTTTTCGAAATTCAACCCCTAAAGGGGTGAAATGAACGTTCAAAAATTTGTATGGAGAAAAAAATTTTTTTTGGACATTTTGACTCGAAACTTCGTCAAGATATACCTTGAAGCAAATAAACGGACACGTGTTTCGCGATTTTTCGAAAATCATCCCCTAAGAGGTCAAGAATGAAATGGGTGACTAAAAATGTTCTAACAAAAAGCTAGGTCTCTATAAATATAAAACAAAACATTTTCACTCAGCTTTCAGTTTTTTTCAATTAAACTAGAACGGCTATCCTAATCGAGTCAATTTCCTCTAAAGCCTGTTAAGTTAAAAGTGCTGTACCCTATACCAGGGATCAGCAACCTGCGGCTCTTTCGATTTACAGTTGCGGCTCACCAAATCAATATGCAAAGAATAAAATAGAAAAAATCTTTATTTTATAGGACATTCAGGATGGCACTTAAAACAAGTCAAGATTACTTAAAATACATACAAACATACATTAAAGGATTTAAATACATACATACACATTCGTTTTTATGAGCCTACTGACTCATTTCAATGTTTCCCTTATAATTACAAAACCAGTTTAAAAAAACTTTGTCTAAGTATTCTGCCTTTAAACAAGGCACATTATTTTCAAGTCATTTGTTCATTTTGATAGTGTACATCAAATTCTTGCGAGCTCACTGCGCTCGCGCAAGAATAGGTACGATTATTCAGTATGACAGTTTTATAGTGGTACTTTAAAAACTGAGAATTAAATTCAAATTTTTGCTCTTCTAATGGAAAAGGTTGCCGACACCTGCCCTATACTGGATTTTAGAACTCTTTAAGCTATTACTAGGCTATATTGGAGCTTTAATATCTAATGTGACCTAGGTCTAAAAGGTCAGATGGCTAAATAAAGTTTTCAGATAGTACAAGATAGAAAAAGTCGTGTGCTGCCGGGCTAGCATACACGCGTGAGAAAATTGTATCGTGTCGAGGTCATTCTAACTGTTCTATATTATACTGACGCTAGAACGAGAGGTCGGGTTGACTAGAACGTAGCTGACTGGAACAGAATAATATAGTTGGTCCAACTAAAAAAAAAAAAAACCGTATAAATTGATTATGTTACGCATAGGGGTGACTTTATATTTGTTTGCGAATCTTTAGGGGGTGATTCTCCCCATGAATTCTAAAGATAATTTTTACATGACTATAAATTAAATAAATAAATAAACGCTACACACTCAAAGGCCTACACTAAGGTTTTCCCTTGTGTCGTGGGTCCCTCGGAACACACATAAAGACAAACACAAACACCCATGACCCGAGAACAAACATCTGCTTTTCACACAAACGTTTGCCCCGACTGGGGATCGAACCCAGGACCCGCCGATCAAGATGCAGCGTCACTAACACTCGACCAAATCGGCCGTCAATATAAATTGAAATAATATAAATATAATACCAAAATAGAATAATTATTTTTTACTAATCTTAATAATTACATATAATTTAAAAATAACATATTACTATTAAGCCGGACTTAGTGTGTAACGCACCAGTAATTAAATTAAATAAAATGTTATACATCCTTATATTATATAAAATTAAAGAATTGACTATTGCAGTGCCCTAACAGGGTTTCACGTTGACACATAAGGAACATATGTAAGAACACAATGTACACATGGAAGGAATAAAGAATTGAATTGAATTGAAACTGGAAAAAATTCGCAAGAATGTCAGGATTGATCACCTGATTACCAATTACCTTAATCGTTCGAGTTATATGGTGAGGCAAATATTGTTTTTTTTTTTCACCTATATATTCTTTGGTAAAAGTTGTTTAGTTTAATGGTTTGATTCGCATCCTGAACTTTGGCTAGCTAATATAAAGCCACCCCACACAGTAAGCAAGTATAAACAAAAACAAACCCTAACTTCGCTTCCACTTAGGTTTTGTAACATGACTACATATATCTAGATTCTAGATCACTATTCTGGAATCCTTCCAACAGCGTAAAAGTAGTGGAAACCATTAGTCATGTCAAGATAGGACAGTTGGAGGGGTGAAGGGGGGGGGGGATGTAACTGAATGTGACTTACAGCATAGGAAGACTACTAGCAATGATTTCGAATGCGATTGAACGATTTTGGTTTCATGTACATTGCTGTGTTTGGCTTGCATGTCCACATAACCTCCAGTGAAAATCACTTTCTCTGTATTTGTCACCGGAAAATTGTGAACATTCTAAATTTTTTTGTTTATTTTAAAAAGGAACTGAATCCAAAACCCAAATTTTTTTTGAAAACTATTGAGAAATAAAAAAGTTACAAGCTATTAAATTTCAATAGAGGGGGAAACTGTCAAACAACGAAAAAGAGATGCACTTACAGGCATGTGACGTCACCACCATTTGTTTGCGTAGGTTGAAATAAGATAGCTAGCTCTCCCCAAAAAACGAGATAGCTAGTCCTTACGATAATATAAATACTAATAACTTGTTCATTTACAAACCAATTTTAATGCTGTTTTCGGATATTAATATATTTCTTGCATTATTTTGGTTTCACATACAATAATTCATAAAATCAAATACTGTCAATATCCCTATTTCACTAGTGAAATTATAATCTTCCGCGATATTACGAGTTGCTTAGTAAAATTGTAAATTTACGAAACTTTAAGGGTCGCCTGCATAAAATTAAGATGAGTTCTGTTAGGTTACGCTTTTTTAGGTTCGATTATGAATGAATGAATGAATAAAAATATTTACTTCAGACTAACAAGTCCATATTTTATTAGCAACAAGAATCTTATAACTATGTTAGCAGAATTTAAAATTAGTAGAATTTAAAATAAACATTGTTCAGCGCATATAGGGATGACCAATGCTTTAGTAGGTTAGGTTCCATTAATATTTAAAAAAAGCAATGTGAAAAAAAATTATTTACCAAGCACCGAGAGATCATCATCTGACTAAGTAAAATTACAACCTCCTAGGCCAAACCCCTAGGCAATGTTACGGTGGTCCGCCTACTCAACTGTCGGCCCAGTGATCAACCGCTTACATTATAAATTACTAGCCTTCCACTCGGGACTTCGTTTCCGTGGGAATTCGGGAAAATCAAGTAGCCTATGTTACTCAAGGATAATGTAGCATCCTAATGGTGAAGAATTTTTTAAATACTTCCAGCAGTTTTTAAGTTTATTCGTTACATACAAAAATAAAAATCTTTCCTATTTATAAATTTAATATAGATATAGATGTATAACACTCACGAATCGTTTATTAGTAAAATAATATGGTCTTATAAAAATTACGCACTATATACAACAAGACATTAATAAAGGACAGTCTGTCTGGCGAAAGTGCATCCAATATCGCCAGCATATGATCGATCTTATACTTCGTAAAGCCTTTGTTGCCATTTCAAGATCCCAAGAGGACAATTTATCAACCCAAAATACATAAATGACCACGAAATCGCCTTTGAGCAAAATTTTATGTCTCCTTTGAGACCTCAGAGATTTCAAGTAAGATTCATGATCTGTGAGATTTAAAGAAGGATTTACGTATAAGATAAGAGCCAGACTTGTTACCGGAAGGTTGCCGGTTCAAATCCCGGTGCAAGCCTCTACAACTAAATTCATCTTTTCGGATTTATGTACGGATTTCTATTTAAATATAACTTGCTCAACGGTGAAGAATAACATCGTGATGAAACCCGTTTAAAAAAATTTTGCATTGGGCCAGTGTGGTGGACTATGGCCTAAATTCTCTTCGTATTTCCGATGTGACCCGAAAATTGTAAAAACCATAATCCTTACTAATACTATAAATGCGAAAGTAACTCTGTCTTTCACGGCTAAACTACTGAACTAATTTTGATGAAATTTGGTACAGAGATAGATTAGAGCCTGGGAAAGGACATAGGCTACATTTTATCCCACAGTTGGGCAGGATATAACCTGTAGTTCACGCGGGCGGAAAGCTAGTATTACAATATGTTCCAAAAAAATCTCCACTTTTCATACTAAAGCAATCAGCTGATAGCAAAGGGCTGACTAGCGAAAATTAAGAACGAGAATCAGCCCCCGAAACTAAACAACTTTGGCTAAAGAATATAGGACGAAATGTTAATAAAAAAATCGCCTCTTTAAACAACTTGAACGATTAACTTAATATGAAAAGTCAAAAATATTTTTATACCTTGGCGAAAGTAATTGTTCAGTTTCAAGGGTCGAATCATCTCCTAAAGATTCGTAAATTAATTTAACCCGTCGCGCAATTGTTTACGCCGCTTGCGATAGTAATCTCATAGGTGTACATTTGGCGAGCGAAGGCTTAAAGTCAATTCACAAACTATCTTCTAGTGTGTTGACAAATTTTAGATTATCTGATGTATTTTTAAGAACAACAAAACAGAGGGGGTAATAAGTTTGACGTGTGTATATGTGTGTCTGTGGTTTGTTTTTGTTTGAAAGCTGACGTATACGATAATGGCTCTTTTCTTAGCTACATATATTTGTTCAGCCATTTAAAAGTTATAAATAACCCGTCTGCCAAGCGTGGTGAGTATGGCATTTACCCCTCATGTTATTGAGGGAGACCCGTGCCCCAGCAGTGGGGACGTATATGGGCTGATGAAGATGAAGAAATAATCGAAAATGTGATACAAAATTTTAATTCTACAGTTATTTTCTGGAAAAAAAATATTCTAGGACAACACTAACACAGACGAACAAATACGTTCGCCGTTTTTTCCATAAAGTTATTTTGTAAAAGTTCATCCCTTGTCCCATGGAGCAATTGTGCCAGTGCCCCACTTCTTCCCCTCCGAATAAAAAGAAAATTATGAAATAAATCTAAACATTTCGTGATCATAAAATAAGTTTGTTGAATAATATCGGTCGTAGAAAAAAATTGGGCTCGCGTTTACGTGACCGATAAAATGTGCTTTTAAAAGGGTGCTTTTGTTATAAAAAGAAGTTAACTATGATTATGGTTTGAATTTTTATAATAACCTGTCTTTTTTGAGATTTTACAAAATACGGTTAAATCTATACTAATATTGTAAAGAGGAAAGATTCGTATTTTTGTATGTAACGAATAAACTTAAAAACTACTGGACCGATTTCAAAAATTCTTTCACCATTAGAATGCTACATTATTCCTGAGTAACAAAGGCTACATCATTTTCCTGGATTCCCACGGGAATGAAGTCCCGGACGGAAAGCTAGTCTAACATAAAAATGTTGTATCTCCTCCAACATTCATCGCTCATAACTTTTAAACGACTGGACTGATTTTGATCAAACATGTCGAAAGATACCAATTTTCAGCTTTCTTCAGTTGATAAGTGCTCTTTACAAAATAATGGGAATATTATTAGTAAAAGCAAAGTGAAATCCACATTGCACCGGGAGTGAAAAGAACTTTGAATGTGCCAGCTGCCAACTCTTCCCAGACATGCTGTAGAAACAATTTAGTGGGACGCGAGGGTTTTTCTGCAATGTAGGTTAAAGGTTGACAACCTACCATAACTACTTCTGTCTATTAACTAGAATGAATGTCAAATAGAAAGAAAGAAAGAAAGAAAGAAAAAATGTTAATTGACGTCATTATACATTGGTAGACAAAATTCAAAGTAATTCTATTCTTATTATGATCTAATGACGCCAATGGGCCTCCAACTCAGCATAATTGTGGTTTCGGAAGAATCCACAACGCTGGTCTTCCATGGAAACCCAGAGAGCGCTACTAACGCGCAGATCACACGTAGTTATACAAATTAAGTACTTAAAAATAGTGAATCCAAAAAACAACATCTAAAACTAGAACAAAGTGATTAATATGGCGTGAAATATAACTATCAAAAAAGGAAAGCCCCGAAAATGATAATAGGTTTGAGCGTATAGATACAGAAAAAATCGTGAAAAGAACGCTTAAGCTTGGGTTTTTTTACAGTTTTATGAAAAATCAACATGGCTGAAGTTTCCATAAAAATAAAGTAAATCAAGAAAATTGTGAAGTTTTAAAGAAGATAGTGTTTAAAATGCAGACTGAAACGACGCCAGCCTGCTTAACACAGTTCACAAATAATAACATTCAGTATAATAACTTCATTTCAGTATGATAACACTCATACAAACATTTTGGTTTATATGTTTTTAGTTTTTACTAGCCATGGAAGAGCGAATTCTTCTGCTACAGGCAAATTAATTGCTTACTTGGAGTTTCTTATTCCTATTACAATATATTTAAAAGTGTTTAGGAAATAAATGTTTTTTTTTAAATTATTAAAAAAATATATTGACACCGTGGCTGCTAGCAACAGACATAGCATAGAAATATAAATAGAAAAAAAATCTTTATTTTATAGGACATTCAGGATGCCATTTAAAATAAGTAAAGATTACAATAAAAAACATAAAAACATACATTAACCGATTTAAATACCTAAATACATACGCATTCGGTCTTTTGAACCTACTGACTCTACGCCTATTCGCAAAGGTGCAGTCTTCCTACAGAGAAGAACAGGTAAGAAACTCTGAGGTTGCTCTTTTAAATCGCATTTCAAATTTGCTTATTTACTAATTTTAACTAAATCTGAAATAACTCTTAGAGCTGAGCAGTTCATTCCCATGGCTGCCTGTCTGATAGATAATCAGAAATTTTGTAATAGCGCTTTTTGCAAAGTTTTTGTTTAATTACTGTCTTAAATTTGTCCAAAGGTAAATTTTGAATACACATGGGAATCTTATTATAGAAACGAATACTTTGAGCAGATAAGAACACAATAAATCCAATTTCATGATTCTTTGACATTGACAGTTAGGAATGACACAAGTTGTTGATTCTTTGACATTGACAGTAAGGAATGACATCACAAGGGCAGGCAGCAGCGTCTTTCTAACTAAACTTAACTATACTACATACTGCAGCTTTCAAACAAAAAAACCGCATCGCATATACATTTAACTATACTACTTATACAGCTTTCAAACAAAAAAAAACGCATCGAAAAAACGTCGGTTCATTCGTTTAGGAGCTAAGATGCCACAGACAGACACACAGATACACAGAAGTCAGTTACACACGTCCAACTTATAACCCAGGACCCGCCGATGAACGGGCAGCGCCACTACCACTCGACCAAACCTGCCGTCATTGCCGTATGATGCCTTATGACGGGGAACCTTCAATTTAACAAGTGACTTAACTGAACCTCCAATATTTATATTGTCGTCATTCCGTTTGGAAAACTGCCAAGTATACCCCTGAATAAATGAACATAGATAAAAAAAACATTTGTTGCTGAGCCATTGTCGTTTGTTTTTTCCGGTACCTATTTTTTGTAGCTTTAGGTTTTCAGTTTCCATGGTACGAATACTTTTTGTTATTGTTTAGTACTCTCCCGGTTTTTTGGGATGCAGGAATTGGAACACGCTTTGCGGCTGTTGTAATAACAGCCCATATAGGTATTTTGTTTTAATCTCTATTAGAGATAAAAAATACTTTCGTTGTTTTTTTAATTTTTAACCTGTGACAAAAAAGAGGGGTGTTATAAGTTTGACGTGTATATCTATGTCTGTGTATCTGTGTGTCTGCCTGTGGCATCGTAGCTCCTTAACGAATGGACCGATTTCGATGCGGGTTTTTTGTTTGAACTCTAAAATTAAAAAAAAGTATCTCCCCCGACATTCGATTGCTCATGTCATGACTTGTAAATGGCTGAACCAATTTTGATCAAATATAACTAAAAAAATTCTTCATTACGTCAGCTTTCAAATGAAAAAAATGGCATCGAAATCGGTCAATTTGTTAAGGAGCTACGACGCCACAGAGAGACACACAGATACACACGTCAAACTTATAATACTTTTTTTTGTCGAGTGTTAAAAACGGTCACCATTCTCATTCAACCACCATTGAGACGTCACGGATTAGAGGAATAGTCACCTTGAAATACCATGTTACAGAATCATGCAAAAATATATTGTTTTAAAAGTACTCAATACGTGTTACATGTCCCTACGATGGTGATAGCACGCGTGATGCGCCGCGGTCCTATGTCAAAAATTCAAAATGTCAACATCGACAACGCAAGAGGGCGAGCAAGCCTTTGCGCGGGGCCCTCGCGCAATCATAGTGAGGTTTCAGCGTCTGCCGAGTGGCGCGCTGCGCGAGTTTCTCGCCATCGTGCTCGAGCTGTAGCTTCATATTCTTCGCTTCCAAAGATTTGTGTAGTGCGCTCCAGGGGCGTGTAAAAGGCAAGTGACCTCACTGTCAGATGTTATCTAGCGACCCAAGGCACCCCAAGGTGAGGCATGTGACTAGGCTTAACGACTGACAGCTGGCTATGTTACCCGGAACAGCTTTAAGTGGTTTTCGAGGGTCAAAGCCTCGATTATCGAGGTTCGCAATATTTCTGGACGAGAATCATTGACGTATTAGTATAATCCTTCAATTAACTATCCAGCCATGTTTCTTTTAGATAGATTAGATAGATAGTCAGATATAAAATTTATTTCTATCACAGTACACACTTACAAGAAGACAGTACAGAAAGAGACAATCACAAAAGCGACAAAAGAGTTTAACAATACAACAAACAAGGAAGTAAGAAACAAATAAATGACAAATAGCAAAGAATGTAACAGACAAGACAAGCACGGAGACATAGAACATAAAAACATAGAGAAAAATATTAGGTTCAAATTAGAATGAACTGGGACCTTTAACTTGGGGCTTTGAGTGTACTGTAGCATAGCTTATAGGGAGCAACCGGCGATCTGTCTGATGGAGTCCAGGCAAAGTCACAGAATCACTTGAAGCATTTATTCAGAGGAACCTAACTCGCGCGGCCGAAGCCACGGGGAAATACAAAACGAAAACGAGAAAACGAGTTAAAGAATGGCTACTTACCGTAGACTATCTTGAAACTGAAAAGCAGTTTGGAATTCTTCAGTGAACCCCAAAGAAAGAATCTCACACTCACGCACACAAACACTCACTCACACACACAAGCACACATACACACAAGCACACACATACAGATGGTGAAACTTGTTTTTTTTTTTTTAATACATATGTTCTGATACATTATTTTTCTATAATGATATTGAACTGAGGGAATGAGCCCGGTAACCCACAACACAGGGAATCCTAGTGTGGGTACCATGAAGCAGTGTTTAATTTACTGTCTTTTTTCTGAATAAATTCATTTTTTTTTTAAATAGAATAGAATTTTAAAAAATGTTTATTTTATAGGACATTCAGGATGCCACTTAAAACAAGTCAAGATTACATGAAAAACATACAAACATACATTAAATGAAATGGTGGAGACTATTTCAGATAATTATATAAGCGCCAAATCAGTTTGATGATGGATCCTTTCGCTAAAGGCGTTCTAAGTAGATTTTTTTTTTATTATGAGATGGGTTAACTCTTAACCTCGATCTTGACCAAGGTCAAAGATGAGGTCGACGATAGAGCGAGTTATCCCAAAAAATAACTATAAAGGCACTGGTACTCCCACATACCGACGGAACACAGCAAGCTGTTTGGCGTTGGATTTCGGTAGGAGGGTGGTCGCGAACCAGGCGGCCCTTTACAGAGCCTACCACACCTACCATCATGGTAGAACCTCTACAGTACCTAAGTATGATAAGATTTGGACTGGTTGACATTGCCTCTTGGTTAAGGGTTTGGAATTCAAATCCTAGTCATGGCATACTTCTAAATTCTTGGTTAAGTGTCTGTCTTCGTAGAAACCCCAAGAAGCAAGCGATTTTAGTCCTTACAAAGGGTGTCTTTAATTTATTTACTCAAACTTCAGTTGGTGAGTTGTCCTATGAAACTGAACAACTTTCCCTAAAGAACCTTTAAAAATCCATTCCATCGACACATAACTTAAGTTACAGAATCGGGGCCCTGGTCAGAATAAATAGCTACTGTACCCTTGGTCGTCTGTCTACAAACCAAACAATATACAAGTACAAATGGATGGTGGGTAAGGTTACAATGCGGGTGTGGCTGGTTTCGATCGATTTTGCCGTAAGTACAGGTATTGTACTCATTTACTGTTGCTATGACCTTTTACTGTTTAATCCCTGACACAAAAAAGGGGTATCATAAGTTTGACATGTGTATCTGTATGTCTGTGTATCTGTCTGTGACAACGTAGCTCCTAAACGAATGGACTGATTTCTATGTGGTTTTTTTTCGTTTAAATAAATAAATAAACGCTACACACTCAAAGGCCCACACTAAGGTTTTCCCTTGTGTCGTGGGTCCCTTGGAAAACACATAAAGACAAACGCAAACACCCATGACCCGAGCACAAACATCAGCTTTTTACACACATGTTTGCCCCGACTGGGGATCGAACCCAGGACCCGCCGATCAAGAGGCAGCGTCATTACCACTCGACCAAACCGGCCGTCTAATGACACCTTACACAATGGTTGTAGCCAGAAAAAAAAAACATTCCAAATCATCGTGGACTCCAAAAAAATGTTTTTCAAGATTTTGTTTCACCATTTTGCTGGCGTGATATGTATGACTTTGTAGTACCAAAGGTTTCTAAAAAAGACACAGGGTCAGACAGATATCGCAAAACTATAAGGGTTCGTATTTTACAAGGAACCCTAAAAACTCTTCACGTTTTAAAGAGCGCATCGGGACGGACGGTATTGGAATTTCCAATGCAGTGAAGGTAAAAGGAATCGATATTCATCCTATCAGATATACAAGATGAGTTTTACTTGAAGAAACATGTACAGGGTGACTTTGCAGGCCAAAGATTAGGCCAATGTTCAGTTCGAAAAAGGGCTAAAGATTTCTAGGGAGAGTCCAATTTACTTTTTGAGACTATGATAAAAGGCGCTATGAGCGTGCAAGACTTCAATCACAAAAT
This sequence comes from Aproaerema taeniolella, assembly GCA_949987775.1. Lineage (NCBI taxonomy): Eukaryota > Metazoa > Arthropoda > Insecta > Lepidoptera > Gelechiidae > Aproaerema > Aproaerema taeniolella. Next base: position 17,239,362 of record OX465258.1, on the reverse strand, counting down.
TTTAATCTGTTTTTCAAAGCCAAGCTGTTGATTTACTAACTTATAAAAAAAAGCAAATGTATATAAAAAGACGGCGCGGTGCTAGACTCGGAAGACAAAACACAACCGACAGAAGGTTTATTTAGGTAACGGGCATATAAACACTCTGTTTACACAAATAGTCACACCTTTGCACAGATTCACATACACATATTGAAATAAATTCACATATTATTGTTAGTTCTGAACTTTTAACGAGTTATAATTTATTTATTCCCAGATTGTTTTTCATTTTTATACACAAGAGAAAAATGGTTTTCCTACTTAGAACATGAATGATGAGAAGAACATGTTCTTCCATTTAAATAAAGTTGGTTTTTTTTTCTAAAAAAAGAAAGTCAATGGTGATATGTCGTATCTCTAGATAAAGACGGTGTGGTGATCGGTTCAGAATAACAGCACCCCATCTCTTTCCGTGGGTGTCGTAAGAGGCGACTAAGGAACCTCAATAAGACCTGCCTCCTATAAATCCATCCTAGGCAATGGCACCTCAATTTGCTCTGAATCTGAGGTGTCGTCCTATGGTCTCATGCGGTGTGGTAGGCTCTGTAAAGAGCCGTCTGGTTCGCGACCACCCTCCTACCGAAGTCCGACGCTATTCTATTCTATTCTATTCTATTCTCTGGGTTAACTCGCTCTATCGTCGACCTCATTTATGACCTTGGTTAAGATTGAGGTCACGAGTTAACCCATCTCATGATAAAAAAAATATGGTTCCAATCAACACAGCACATCAACACCATTTTTTAGCAACCAGCAATGGACCGCACCAACTTTCTCTTAAAAGCTTCAAGACGTTTACAACTTCATTCTCATTGCACAAGTTGCAATAAATCACACTGACTGAGCAAAACAGAACAGAAACAGAAACGATGTGTCAGTTCTGAGCCTGGGCGTTGCACGTGAAATATCTCCACTTAATGTGGGTTTAGTCTTTCAGTGCACCTGGCAAATTGCGCTTCGGTGTGATAAGTAAAGTACTCCTACAGTAGGTCAACAAATACATACACATACACAAGTTCACGCCTTTGTCCTACCCCAATAGGACAACAGGGACCACAGATTGCCATTTGCTACGATCCAAACACACCTCTTTCTCTTCCTCTACATTCATAATTTGCAACTTTAACAAATGAGTTACTCTGAAATTATAATATAATTGATATGTATATTTTTTTATAAATGTTTGAAACCGGTTTTTGTCAAATGATACTTATGTCAGTTTTAGACATTGTCTAAGTGGTGTTTTAATGTGGTAAAGCAATTATTGCCTAAAACTCTTAATATAAACAGCTGAACCATCTCAATCTTATTAACTTTCAAACAAAAAAAACAGCATCGAAATCGGTCAATTCGTAGATGCCACAGACAGACATTTACACTGTCAAACTTAAAACACCTTTCTACAGTGCAAATTGGAAACTCATTAAAATGACATGTTCCTTCTAGTTCCATCTGTGTACTTCTGCTCAGTTGAGTTCCAACCGTGTTCCAATTTATCATGGTACAATTTCAAAATAGTACGGTCGTTTTTCAAGAAATGGATTCTAAGTGGGAAATCAATTAGGAAATACAGAAACAACGGATCTAATTCAGATAAATATCTAACAACTTCCAGAAAGATAAGTTTAGGATATTATGGACCATTGTCACAGATGCTATTTATTAAAATAATAGCCGCTATTATACTACAGATGCAGCCGATGCATATTGTTAACACTTTTGGAGCTTTTTTAGTTAACACTTTGGAAACGACTTGAACATAGCATAAAAATGCTAATGTAATCACTACTTTGAGTTAATTCTGAACGTTCTATGAAATAAAGCTAAAGGGCTTTGAAGATTTTGGAATACCTACTGTCCGCCATTTTGAATTTTTTTCAAAATCGCGGCCACACTTGAAACCTAGTAAAATCGATAGCTTAGATCAATACAAACTTAAAATATTCTTTGACAAATTCTCCTAAAGTGTCAGGTTTCCAAGTTATGAGCTGCCAAAGTTACACTGGTGGCGCCATCACTAAGTACTATGAAATATAATTGCTGGATATGCAGGTTTCCTAACGATGTTTTCCCTCGCTGTAAGAGCATCAGTTAGTGTGCAACCGATATTAGTGTTCAATGATGTCAGTGACTTTAATTAAACTTATTATTATGAGTGACTACTCGTTTTTATTTCTAACTATCATCCCGCCTGCAATCCACACAAACTACAGCGTTCAAAATATTTCAACACAAAGTTCTTGATTCATTGATATCTCTTATTGCTTTATTTAGCCTGTAGAATGGATAAGGACCTATTTTAGTACTAAAACACAATTATAAGAAACTGAGCATATTATAAGTATACGATCGACATACAATTGATACTTGTCAGCTGTCACTGTCTGTCACTGGTCATCTGAACAGTGTAAGAAAGCGATGTAAGTACTAACATTCGATGCTCCGCAGTATTTGTCATAGACTTAAGTATACAAAAGAGATTTAAATGAGTAACCTACTTGCCGGTTTGCTGTGTGCACCAATTTTTAAATACAACAGTACAGAAAATCTAAAAAATGTACATAAATCTAATCTTAAAGATTAGTTTTTTATACGACTAAACGTTCGAAAACATTAGTTATTTGACATTTACTTGAAATAATTGACAAGTATCGCCTTGCCTGTTTTTGAATGCACCCTCAAATGGGTTTATGATGCGGATATTTGAAAAAACAAGTTTCTGTAGACTTATATGGTAACATGAACTCATTGTAGGGATAGTTGAAGTAGGGATATGAGAGAGCTAATAATGATGATATATTTGAACTTTATGTTATAAACAATTCAACTATACTTTATTTTTATATACTTAAGTAACAACAAAATAGTTATTAGTTTAGGTAACTTACCTGTCGCGTGTCCAAGAATAAATGATGAGAATAGTCCAGGATGTACGGGTAGGAATTAACATACTCAAAGGTTAATTGGTACGAACGAATTGTACCTCGCCTTCTTCGAGGACCCGGAACAGTGCTAGTTCCACAAAAATAGCATCTTCTTGTGCGATATTCACCACCAGTGTCACTCATGTTACTGGCGTAACGGTCAACGATAACAACAAACAGTCAACGATAAAATAAAACAGTCAACAGAAACAATATTCAACAAAAGACAACAAGCATAAAAATGCACCAAGGAGCACATATAGGACTTAGAAACGCTTGCGCACAGTGACAGTCAAGTGGCAACTGAAGTCAGGTAGGAGACGGGGGTGCGGGACAAGGAAGGGATGTACACGCGGTAATAAAGGAGTAAGAGATAGCTTTTAAAGCGAGATAACGCTATACAAACAAATGCGAGGTGCGGGTGGTGATAGAGGATTTAGAGTGAGATAAGATAACGCTATACAAACTAAAGTGAATGGTACCGGATCGATTAAAACTTTACGGGTGGCTTGAATATAGGCCGACTGCTAAACTCGCGTATCGCCTGCGCGGTGTGAAGGCAGCGGGGAGAGATGTTAGCGGGTGGCTAGGCGGGGTGCGCGGAGCAGAGAGCACGGCAGCGGCAGCCGGCTCCATGTCCTCCCGCTAACATCACTCCCCGCTGCCTTCACACGGCGCAGGCGATACGCGAGTTAAACGGTAGGCCTATAGGTGCGTGTCTTATATGCCCCAATAGATTTGTAAGTATGTACCTACCTTAAAAGTAAGTTACCTTTATTTGTATTGATATAAACAATCAATTCAATTAGGTTTAAAACATGTTTGAAAACAGAGACTAATTTTCATAGTACCTACCTACTTATTGGTGTTGGTGGTGGTTATAACTTGGAAACCTGACACTTTAGGAGTTTTTATTAAAGAATATTTTACGTTTGTATTGATGTTAAAAATCGATTTAATTAGATTTAAAACATGTTAGAAAACAGAAACCTTTAGTCATAGTACTTAGTGATGGCGCCACCAGTGTAACTTTGACAGCTCATAACTTGGAAACCTGACACTTTAGGAGAATTTGTCAAAGAATATTTTAAGTTTGTATTGATCTAAGCTATCGATTTTACTAGGTCTCAAGTGTGGCTGCGATTTTGAAAAAAATTCAAAATGGCGGACAGTAGGTATTCCAGGCTCCATACAAAAATCTTCAAAGCCCTTTGGCTTTGACATTAAAATAACATGAATCTAGTTAGACAGATTCACACGTTCAAAATCACTCATATGGAATGAAAAAGGACCCATCAAAAAACACACAACATTCGACGCCATTTTTATTGATATGAAGTATACACAGCAGCACATCAGGCATCTTCACCTTGAGACGTCGCCCTTGTATCGTTTGTAATAGCGCCAGCTTTCGTACTGGTAATGTACGGACAGCAGCTCGTTAGGTTACCCTTTTGCTCTACAAAAGCCAGCGCTATTACAAACGAGATAAGGGCGACGTCAAGGAAAATATGTATAGCCTGATGTGCTGTTGTGTGTACATAAAGGGCAAAGGTTGAACCATTCCTTACATAACAAACACACTATATAACAATAACCATTGTACTGTTCACCCTTTTCAAACTATAACCAACAATTTTTTGCTTTCTGCCCAGTAACTTTCAGCTAAACAAAAAAATTGCCTATAACAGTCTCTGCTTAAATAACATAATACTACACTTACAGCGCCATTGTTTTCTGTGTCTTTTCCATATCTAGCTATGTAGCAGTTTTCATTACTAAAAGCTTGTGAAATATTACACTATGTCGTTGAAATTATAACTCTAAAATTAAAGCAATAAGGTCCATTAAAAGGAGTTCGGCTACTGTAGAGAAATGATACAGTAATGGTTCTAAATTATGCTTGAGAACTTACAACACTTCCAAATAAGTTTGATTAAAGATGATCTTACCTGAAACAAAATAAAGAAACATATTTAAAAACATTTTTTATTAAATAATCAACATGTAAGACAGCGTGTAAGGAACAGCTAAGCAAAAAGTGAAACCCTAAATTCAGACTTTAATTCAAAATAGTTTTTCATTGGAATTTTCCTTTGGTTTTCTCAAGATTTTCTGCTTTAAAATTAAATTATTTAATCGAATACACTCCATTTTGCAATACAATACCAGCAGCTTTTCAGTTTCAGTCTTTTTTTAATAATAAGAATGAGATTTCTCTTGACCACAATCTAGCTCAGGGCAAAGATGCGGTCGAGGATGTAGCGAGCTCACCCAGATAAATTTCTAATCAGGATAAAATCACCCAACACAAGTGACATTTATATAAATAAATAAATTTTCGTTTCATTTAATGTTTTTCACTTGGGAGCGTCGGTGGTCTAACGGCTAGTGGACTCGTAAGCGAGAGGTACAGAGTTCAATCCCCAGTGCTGCCATGTATCAATGAATTGTTTTCTGAGTTATGTACATTAGTTGCACACTAACCAATGCTCTTACGGTGAGGGAAAACATTGTAAGGAAACCTATGCACATTCAGGAGACTGAATGTGTAACCATGATCTAATCCGGTCAGGTTTCCCTGCTAGCAGGGTCACGGAGGTCAGATGGCAGTCGCCCCACTGTAATGACTTGACCTGCCAAACCCTGGATCATGGTCAAGCCTACCCCGAATGAGAAACGGGACTAAGCGCTAGGAAGAAGAAGAATACTTAAGTTGAATACTTGATCAACCACGCGGGCAAAACCACGAGCCACAGCTAGTAACAAGCATGAAGTTAGCCGCGGTACTAACTGTTCCTTTCTTCTATCGTGTCATCCATTCTATTAGGCCTGTGCAAACGGAACGGACACGGCCTACGCTCAGCCTTGGCATTTCCACCTGTTGTTGTCTGCGGCGGCCCTTTTTTTCCGTAAAATAATAGGCCCTAAGTCCAAAGTCGGGAAGGTGGGTTAGCGACCCAATTTTGACTTCGCTTCTGAGTTTTCCGTTATATGGAAGTATACGTGTGCAATATACAGAGGCCAGCGCATCAGGTTACCACATTTTCATTGCAAAACCGTTCTTACCGCAACAGCACAGAATGCATGCGTGTGGTATTCAGATGTGCGGCCCGCTGTACGAAAAATATCTCGAAAGAGAGAGGATGAGCAGACGTCGAGGCACGAATGGCGTGACGATCTGGATGCCTATTGAAGAACTGATAGGAGTTAGCATAGGACCGGGAGAATCGGAGTAAAGCAGGGTAGGCCTTTGCACAGCAGTCTCTGAGGAAGATTGCACCTTTGCGAATAGCCGTAGAGTCAGTAGGGTCAAAAGAACGAATACGTATGTATGTATTTAAATCGTTTAATGTATGTTTGTATGTATTTCATTGTAATCTTGACTTGTTTTAATTGGTATCCTGAATGTCCTATAAAATTTTCTATTCTATTCTATTCTAGTGGGAATAGAATAGAATAGAAAGATTTTTTCTATTCTATTCTATTCTAGTGGGATCTAAAAAAAAAGAGGTGCCCAATGTTACAAGTATACGATAAAGGAATTTGATTTCTTTGCTCTCAGCGCTCTCTATAAGCTCATAAATAGTTTACCTGAAGATAAGGTCGTAAGGATCAGCTTACCAAAGTAAAACCGTGAATTCAGATCAGCATTCTGAATGATTTTCCAGTGGAATGTGTCTCAGGAAAAATTTCAAAATTATTTCATATTTTTTTATGTGTTTTAAAACACTCCATTTTCCAATAAAAAACAATGATAACAGCGTAAAACACGAAAACCAGCAATGAACATCACATTTGACAGCGGCGGCGGTTTCGCTATGCATAGTATATAAGTAAATAACGAAAACTCTATATTCACTTGTTGACAATCCTAGTAATGGGTAGATTTCACCATTTAAATATTTGCTAAGCCATCTTTTACACCCTGGTTAACACTATAACTGTGTTTTTTATTCTCAGAGACTAAATTGACATATGCAAATGTCAAATTTAGGCACAAATAATTTTTACATTATTGGTAAATCTGATTTTTATTATTTACTTAATATTTACATCGACTTGCCATTAGTCTACCTAGCTCTCAAAGACTTGGACCAAATTAATCGTTTAAGCTTGGCTGGTTATTAATGAGTTTGGTAGTAAACTTATGCTTGTTTCTTGTTGCTTGTCTATTTTATCGACCGATTTTAATTAGGTTCAAGTTTTCGTAACAAAGAAAAGTTAAAAGTATGAGAAAAGGATGAGTCTAGGAATATCGCCGCGAAAAAGTACCTATGTTTAAAAACGGAAAAAGATGAAATTACTTGTCAGCAGGCCGAGTACGATAGTGACAGCGCCGTGACAACACCGCGGTCCTATGTCAAAATGTCAACATTGCCATAGAGCGAGCAAGCCTTTGCGCGGGACCCTCGCGCAATCAAAGTGAAGTTTCAGCGTGAGCCGAGCGTGAGTTTGTTGTTATCGTGCTAGAGCTGCAGGACAATAAAAGACATTTTACTACTTTTATTACTAGCTTCCCGCCCTAGACTTCGGTCCCGTGAGAATTTTGAGAATGAATTATACATATAAACCTTCTTCATGTATAACTCTATCTATTGCTGAAAACTGCATTAAAATCTGTTGATTAGTTTAAAAGATCTAAGCGAACAGAGGAAGCGATTTCATTTTATACTTTCCGCCCTGGACTTCGTTCCCGTAGGAATTTCAGGAATGAATTGAACACATAAAATCTTCCTCTTAAATCGCTCCATCCGTTGATAAAAACCGTAAGAAAATCCGTTCAGTAGTTATCAGTTTATCGCGTTAAACCTTTACGTTCCACTTACAATATGCCTGAAAAAAGTCGGCAGCTGGCACATTCTTAGTTTTTCTTACACTTCCAGCATGGAAGGCTCACATTTTCATTTTCATCGGTATTATTCATCCGCTATTTTGTTATAATGAAAAAATATGGTAAATGTGGCGTTAAATGGTTCCAGAACCGCATAACGTTCTGCCTACCCCGAATGGGATTATAGGCGAGAGCGTATGAATAGAAAGAAAATATATCTTCTTCTTATCGTGTAGGTATAGTCAAGTGTGTGGCGAACTTGGCTAACCCTGGTGTCAGAGTTTTCAAACCGCACAATGGCCTCTGACTTGGTTTTAACGACTGTAGTCAATCGTGACCTCCGAAGCTCGTGATAAATTGCCACTTTGGTCGCCCATCAGGTTCCCTGCCTCTGGGTACGTTACTTAACTTCACTGATCGGTTAAAATCAGCGAGCGCCACTGGGCTACGAGCGCTTAAATAAAATTTTATTTATTTATTTTATTTTATTATATTTTATTATATTTGGGGAGCTTACAGCAACGTTTACAACACAGAAACTTAATTAAATAACTAATAACTAATAACAAGCTTCCACATATTGAAAGAAAATAAATACTATGTAGTTGCATTTACTATAGGTTAATAAATAAGAAGACAGATTTGAACAACTCAGTACTTTCACAAATTGATCAATAAGGATTCAAATTAAAGTTGGCTGCGATTAGATAGATAGATAGATAGATAGATAACAGCTTTATTCACTCCAATAACACACATCAAAACACATAAACAAAGCAATAAGAAAAAGTTAAAAAATAAAAACAAAATTAAAAATAGTAAGAATCAGTCGACACTGAGTGTCACAGGAGTGAAGAGGCGCTGACTCAGCATTATGCTGCAGACAAAGACTACAGCGCTGATCTTCCGTCAGGACCTAGATGTAGTTTTAGCAAGACTAGCAGTGAAGGTGAAAATTTGAAATAGAAGAGAGGTGATGTAGAGTAAGAATGATATTATAATATTTAATGGGTAAAAAGGTAAGAAAGAATGGAAATTAGGTATGTCAATATAAGTATTAATTAAGTATAATGTATAATAGGTAAATTGGTAGATTGGGTGGTTTTTTAGGAGCATGTCATTGATCTAATTTTTGATCTAAAATAAACTTTAGAAGTAAGTTTGCGCAAGGATGGTGGAATATTATTCCACCACCCTTGCGCAAACATTCTTCATGCCACATATGCTACCAGAAAATAAGTCAAATCTACTGTCGTCATTTAGTTGTATCAACCCCTAAACGGGTCTTTGCGTCCAAAAGTGAACAAAACAGAGATAAACGTGGCAGTCCCGTCGTCTCATTTAATTCGGCCATTATGAGGGTGGATTGTTACTCTCCCGTTTGTAATATTACGTCCCATGGGACGGTTAGTCGGTGATGAATTTGCTACAAGAACACGATTGAACGAAATTCTTTGAATTTTTTTTGAAGAGTTAAAATCCTACTCAACCCCGGCAAGGAGTGCTATTAATATATGTAATAAAATATCAACAAATCCGTTATTTTTCCTATGAAAGCAGATTGAAAAATATAGCTTTGTGTTCAAAAACCACGTGTGTTTATCCACCTACTCACGCTTACAGTGCCCAACAAGGTAGGCAGGACATCGTGTGGTATTAAATAAAATACACCACTTCTTCCTAGCGCTTAGTTTTGGCAGGTCAAGTCATTACAGTGAAGTGACTGCCGTCTGACCTCCGTGACCCTGCTAACAGGGAAATCTGACCGGATTGGGTTATCGTTACACATTCAGTCTCCTGAATGTGCAGGTTTCCTCACGATGTTTTCCCTCATCGTAAGAGCATCGGTTAGTGTGCAACTAATGTACATAACTCAGAAAACAAGTCATTGGTACGTGGCGACACATTCATTCTAATGGTGAAAGAATTTTTGAAATCGGTGCGGTAGTTTTAGTTACAAACATAAAAATCTTTCCTTTTCATAATGTTAGTGTAGATTGTGGCTCCTTGACACCCCTATTCGACAAGATTTCCCGATTTTCGGATTATGGTAAGAAGTTGTTTCGAATATTACATTTTTTATGACAGCCTCATCTTGGCAGAACAGGTTTATAATCATGAAATTGCTTTGTTTTCTTCTAAATATAGCTTAGACAGATTTCTTGAATTTCGCTTAAAATTTAATGAGCTTTTTCACTGATTGAACTTGAACATTTTTCAGTTCGACAGTTCTTTTTAGTTCAGTTGTCTATATTAATATTATAAAGAGGAAAGATTTGATTGTTTGTTTGTTTGTTTTGAATAGGCTCCGAAACTACTAGACCGATTTGAAAAATCCGTAATAAACATAGGGTACATGATTTTCCTGAATTCTCACGGGAACTTGCACCAAACGACGATAACAACAATAATAATTTTAACTATGTACCCGCTTTTTGTTAATTTTTAAACTATGTAATATTAATCTAAGTTGCATCCATACTGGTTATTGTCTTGTTGTATTTTTTCTTTTTATTGTTTTGTTTTATCATTTCTATTTTGCATCAGCGACCTCACGGCGAATGCACGGTATTCGGTAAAACTTATTTAGTTTATGAGATACCGCTGTGATACATATTCTATAATATTTTCTGTTTATTTCTTAAAATAAATAAATAAAATAACGAAGTCCCGGGCGGAAAACTAGTTAGAAATATTTTTTCTTGCTTGTCAAATGAGGCGTAGTGCTCCGAAACCGTAGTCTTCTCCCGCTAGCGTTGCACCCTGCTGATCAACGGACGAAGCTCTGAGGTACTACAACCATTAAAGAGTTTCTTTATTCCTTGGTATTGACGACTTCGCCGTTCTTTATTTGAATTTTGATTACTCAGACATTGGCAAAGTCTTGATTGTGGACGCTACTTTTCAAAGAATTGCAATGGAGTGTTCTTAATGCTTCAAAATCGTCATCTTCACCTGCTACCAGTGCATCCCGCTGTTCAACGAAAGAGGATGAGGTTAAAGTCATCCCATATACTGTTTGGCATATTATTTTAAGTCAAAGCTGCAACAAAAATCCAAGTACGTATTTCACGAATTTCACGGAAGCTTTGACGAACGAAATACAAAGAGAATTCATTGTTTCCCAGATTTATTCGGTTGTGAATTGAAACGCAATGGGTCGTTCATTTTAAACACGATAATCCATATTGTTTGCTTCGTTTGCACATTTTGACAACCGCGTATAGCTAGGTATCCAAATTAGTATAGACAGACTCCATATTTTGTAAACAGATTTATCGTTTCCAAAAACAAATATAATCAAAAAGTTTCCAAGAAATGAATTGACGATATATTTCTGCATAATTTATAAAACCTGCTCACAAAATTTCACTAGAATAGGTTTAGAAATGCGAACCAGCTCGAGCACAACGGCGAGAAACTCGCTCGGCGCGCCACTCGGCTGACGCTGAAACTTCACTTTGGTTGCGCGAGGGCCCTGCGCAAAGGATTGCTCGCCCTTTGGTATTGTCAATGTTGACATTTTGACATAGGACCGCGGCGTATTACGCGCGCTATCACCATTGTACTCGAGCTGCTGAAGAGGAAACAGCCGGTTATCCTGACAGATCCCTAAGCTGAAACTGCGCGCTCGCTCGTTTAGAAACCACCCTAAATAGAATACACCTCAAACAAAAGGCACTAGCGAAGCCGGAGTCAGTCTAATCCCAGATGCCGAAGCCGTACTGAAAATAAGCAAACATTTTCTGTTGCATAATGTAAGAGTTTAGCTAGTTACAATTTTTATCGAGGCCTAATTACCATAAGTAAGCTAGTTAACTCGGCTCATTAAGCTGGGAGCTGGATCGAAGCCAGGAGCTGTTGCCAGGTCATTACATGTTACGTGTTATTTCTTTCAAATTAGCTTTTAACTCGTGGAATAGCGTCACAGTTATTAGGACACGTTATTAGACGAAAAATGCTTTCTAGACCATTTTGCTGCAAATTATTGGTATCATACCTACTTGGTGAAAGTATATTCTATCTATCAAAAATATAAATGTGAAATGAGAGCCAAGTCCAATATTATTATATATGCTTTGGTTGTTGACTTCACTGACAAAAGGAATGAGATCAATGGGATCAGTCCTGAAATTTATTTATAGCAACATAAAATATAATTTGTTCTTATAACTTAGGATAATATATTGAAGCCTAAGGTCTGACTTGACTTGTTTTCATATATCAATTATTATTAAGTACCTACTGAAACAGTAATGGAAGAGTTTCTATAAGAACTTACAGCTTTAGAACTTGCAAAGGCTGTAATATAGTGTTCCTAATAGAATCAATTAATTGAAAAATTATAATAAAATGATAAAAAAATCTAATTTCTGATTTATTCCTTTGTATTCACACTACCACTACCTACCTGAATGCCTGTAACAACTACCTACCTGAATGCCAAATTTGAACTTTCTAGGTCATCTAAAACTGGATTATAGTTTTGATCTGTAGGTCAGTGATAAAAATGACGATTTTTGGACATTAATATCTTAATAACCGTTTGAGGTATATTTATGAAATTTGGAACACATATTTATCTTGCAAGTCCCAATATATTTGCTAAATTTGACATATTTATGTGCAATAGCTTTTGAGTTATGAGGGGGTCAAAAGTGGCTCCAAATACACTGTTTGGCACGCAAGTTCTTGAATTGAACTTGGCTTTGACACACTCCCGCGTGTCTACTAGGCACAGGGGACGCCCACTAGGCACATTCGGGTGATCAGTCCACTTATTTGGGACCATTTCACCTAATTCGCCATATATTAGGGACTTTAAATTAGAAAAGGAAATTTAAAATGTGAATATGTCTACTCTACTAAACTCAACAACTTTCCCCTTTCCCAAGAAACATTTTTTTTAACAGCCCATATACGTCCCCACCGAGGGGCACGAGCCTCCCTTCGAAACACGAAGGGGATTTAGGCCATAATCCACCACGCTGGCCCATTGCGGGTTGGTGGGCCGCTCGTCTTTCGAAAATGTTTTTTTCTTGGACGAACGGGTCTCATCACGATGTTTTCCTTCACCGTTGAGCAAGTGATCCGTCCATAAATCTGAAAAGACGAATTTGGTGGTACAGGCCCGCACCAGGATTTGAACCCGCGACCTTCGAATTACAAGTCTGGCTCATTACCAACTGGGCTATCACCGCTTATCGCTCGACCAAGAAACATAGGTCGAAATATTTTTTTAAATTGCCTCATCATATGACGTGTGCAATCAGCATCAGGTAATTTTTCTTTGTATAGAAAAGTCGACATTGTAATAAAGAATTTTGAAAAACAACTTTAGCCTAGGCTAGGACAAGAGCGAATCCATTCTCACTATCTTAGGGGCCCACTACTCTGTACATCTCAACAACTTGTTCTTCAAACAATATCGTGTTCCTATTTTTTTAATTTTTTATTTATTTTTTCTATCACTACTTTTGCGCTACCCCGGTTGGTTATCTTGTGTTTTTCTTTCGCCTTGGGTTGCCTGGAAGAGATCGCTGTTTAGCGATAAGGCCGCCCTTGCACACTTTTGGTTGTAAGTTTCTATTGTTTGTTTTGTCTTACCTTTTTAAGTATCCAATAAAGTAGTAATCTATCTCTCAATATGCAAAAAAAATTGTTTCAATATCTACATCTACTACAAACAATTTCACAAAATAAAACAATAACTCAAAGGCTAAAATACTTCCAACCAAATAAAGCAGTAATAAAACAGTTGCCACAAGTAAAACCAAGCTAACTTGTAACACAAATAAAAAGTTTTCTAATTACAAGTATGATTAATGTTTAAAAAAGGTTTCGAGCCCAACTTTCGACTCACAGATGGCATTAATCCTTCCTTTTCATCAGCGCTTGTGATAAAAAGGGTTGGGGCTGGTTCTAAAAGACTTACTCAGTATTTCAAACCTCCAATAGTTGATTTACTTACTTACATGGGGTATTAAATTATTTTAATTATATATGTAGCACTACGATTTCAAGCCAGTTTCTGATCCCAAGATTGAAATCGTAGGGGTACATACACACACATACATACACTCACACACACAAACATACATTCATATTAATACATTTTACATATTATACTGTTACAAAAATATATATCAATATTTTTATATAGTCTAAATAATACTTGAGATAAGGAAGAGCGGTACCTCCTAACACAAGCATTTACTTAGCTTAAAAGGAGGCACCATCAACAAATTGTTAATAGGCTAAGTTGTTGGAAATAAATACATTTTTAATTTTTTTTTAATTTAATTTTAATTTTAATAAACTAGCATTCGGCCCAAGCCTTCTTCCCGGGGGAATTCAGGAAAATTATGTAGCCTATGCAACAAAGGATAGTGTAGCATTCTAATGATGCAAGGATTTTTCAAATCGGTCCAGTGGTTTCGGAGCCTATTCAATGCAAACAAACAAACAATTAAATTTTTCCTCTTAATAATATTTATTCATACGGAGAGTATAATGTAATGATAACTAATTAATTACGATATTCAATGTTATAAGACAGGGGCACAAGTATCTGGATACACAATTAACTGTATTAATATTTAAAAAAGTTTAGTTAAGCATGTTATCTTCTTTCATCAAGTCTTGAAGTAAATAAAGTTATTCCTCTGAGTATTATTTTATTATTCCAGCGATATCTAAGAAGACCGGCCGTTGTCGTCCACTTCGAGCAAAACAATCTTAAATTGAACATTTAATTAAATAACTTAAAGCGGTTGGTAATGAGCCGGATTTGTAATCCGAACGTCGTGGGTTCAAATCCTGGTGCGGAACTGTACCACTAAATTCGGTTTTTCGGATTTATGTACGGATTTCTAATTATCATTTGCTCAACGGTGAAGGAAAACATCGTGATGAAACCCGCCCAAGAAAATTCATTTTCGAAAGACGAGCGGTCCACCAACCCGCATTAGGCCAGCGCAGCGTGGTGGACTATGGCCTAAATCCCCTTCGTGTTTCGAAGGGAGGCCCATGCTCCTCGGTGAGGAAGTTATAGGATGGGAAAAAAAAACAACGGGTTGCACTCCGGGAGTGCCGGCAGAAGTGAAAACTTGAACATTAACGTTGTGCATTAATATGGAAATAAAATAAAATACCACAAAATACACAAAAAGAGTCCGTTATTCTCTCAGGATTTGATCCTCGACGCCTCGCCTACGATCTGATAACTTCACCACTCGGCCAACAATACAAAAAGACTTTCTTGAGTTCACTTCGTGGTTTCGAACCCTCGACCTATTGCTTACAATCTGGCAACTTTTCCACTCGAAAAAAGTGACTGCTTTCACTTTAGTAAAATAGTCTATCGGTATTTGCGCGCTATGTGCGAATAATCGTTGACATCGTTGACATATGTCACACAGATAATTTTACCATAGGGCTGCCATCCGTCTGGGTTTCCACCCATACTAAAAGTGTTCAACGCCGCTAAAGAAGTTTTCACTTCAAAAAGAGTCGACTCAGTTACCAGCTCTATTCTAAAAGAGCGAGGTGTAGCAGATCGTAATTGCGACCGCCATTAGGAACTCGCACGCCAAGTAGGTACGTTTACCCCTAATTAAGTACATATAAAGGACTGTAAAATAACTTTTTTAAACTCTCCCCATAAACGAATGGTGACGGGTTTAGAAGACCCCTTATTGAAGGGGCCTCTTGACCGACTTAAAAAAACATCTAATTGTATTTTCTTTCAAGTCTTTTCAAGCAGAGAGTAGTGAATTTCCTTAAATTGATGCTGATTACAATTTATGACAAATAGATTCATTTGAAAAGCAACTTCTAAAGTCACTGGCGCGGGCCTATCTCACTAAATTCATCGTTTCGGGTTCATTAACGATCACTTACCGTCATCACCCCATATACGTCCCCACCAAGGGGCACGGGCCTCCCTTCGAAACACGAAGGGGTTATAGGCTATAGTCTACCACGCTGGCCCAATGCGGGTTGGTGGACTGCTCGTCTTTCGAAAATGAATTTTCTTGGACAGGCAGGTTTCATCACGATGTTTTCCTTCACAGTTAAGCAAGTGATAATTAGAAATCCGTACATCCAAAAAGACGAATTTAGTTGTACAGGCCCGCACCAGGATTTGAACATGCGACCTTCCGATCACAAGTCTGGCTCATTACCAACTGGGCTATCACTGATTTTTAATGACAACTTGGTCAGCGATAAAGCAAAACATCATGATAATGATGATGATGATGGTGTCCTCCACGACGTGTCCATCGACCGCGACACCTGTTAGCGCCTGCCGTCGCTCGGATGTGACTGGCAAAGCCAAAGGAGAATGGGCAAAAATGTATGGAGCTTGGTCTATGTTTTATGCATTAAGCGGCAGTCTCAGCATTTCTAGAAACGCATTGTTATAAAGAACTATTACAAAAAACAATTGTGTAAATACACCGGCTATTTAAACAAATATATTTTCTTTTATACTTTAATGACTTTGTATAACATAAACTAGTGATGTTGACTGTCAATAACAATAGTTTATTTATATTTCTAACCATGACTTGAGTTGTCTGCCATATCAAAAGTTTCTTATTATGAATTTAATTTTAATAATCTATGGGTACTTTAGACTGCTGTTAACTTATTTTGTTTTTGATTATTTATAGACCAAAATGCCCATTATACTTTCGTTTTGAACGTTCGGTCGCAAAGAGGGCAGTGAAGCTGTCGACTGGAGTTTTAGGTATAATTGTAATATTCATCATTAGACATAACATATTTTTTCCCTTCTATTGACCTAATCTCAACAATGTCAAAAGTCCATCTGCAACACTTGGCAACATTGATGACCAAACTAAAACCTAGATTTAAACCCTAGATCCAAGTTTTAACCTGAAGAGTTCGAGACCTAGCTTAACGAATATAGCGCATCAAAGTCTCCAACTTAGTTCGCCGATGCATTTGCATATCGAATAGGTGTTGGCTCAAGTTGGCGCTTAAACAAACTTTGATTAAGAGAAGTTGATGCTTTGTTTAAGTTGGAATCTTGTTAAGATAATGCGTCTGATAAGGGTAACTCTAAAAGTAGCACGCGAAGATAAAAGAAAGAAACTCTTTGTTGCACACAGCCACAAAAAAAGTTTTACATAACTTAAATACAGAAGTTAAAAGGCGACCTTTTCGCTAAGGCAACCCTTGTTTTAGACAACTATACGAAATCGATAGTAGTGCAGAGAATATAATACTTATACAAACTAAATAATAGACTAACAGAATATAATAATAATGATAATAGTGATGCGATGAATAGCGATTTGATTTTTAAGTTTAAAGTCAATGATCCAGTAGTGCTCACAGTGGTGTTTCATCTTTAATCAAGTATTATATGATTCAAGATTCTCTTGGTTATTTTTTTTTTAAATCTAATTTAACAAAAAAAAAACGAGGCTTTAGTTCACATACGTGTCTATGCCAGCCTCATTGGAAGCCTCTTAAAAAACCCCATCACTGAAGAGCTTCAGGAGCTAGTGGAAAAGCTAGCCTTACATTAACTTGGTTATTTTCACTAGTTTTAAATATATTATAACATGTTCTTACCACGATTTTTGTTTAATACGAGTATCCGATATTTCGGTGCTGTTACAAGCACCGTGATCACGGATGAACTGGAGAACTGCGGGTGAGGTTAAGAGCAGGCAAAGAGGTCTTTTTGAAAAATTTCTAAAAACTAATATATGACAACAACAAAAAATGATTATCAAACTTGCTCACAAAATCTCACGAGAATCGGTTGAGAAATGCGCCCTGTAGAGGAGAACAGCCGGATATACGAAAACATTTTTACCCAAGCTGAAAAAACGGCGACTGTCAATTCTTTTTACCGGCCCATATACGTCCCCACCGAGGCTTTGGCCTCCCTTCAAAACACGAAGGGGATTTAGGCCGTAGTCCACCACGCTGGCCTAATGCGGGTTGCTGGATTAACTAATGTAAAATTTAGACAGAAACAAAATAAAGGAAATGCAGTAGCGTTATGTAAACTCACGACGCGTTACGTAAAGTACAGAGACCCCATTTGGGTAGGTATAGGTATACACTCATACAGCAGATAGCACTCTGGTCGTGTTCCAAAACATATCGTCTAACTTTGCCAACTGTAACTATAAACTGCAGTATTTTACTGCCTACATTTTAATGTTTTTTTTTCTCGTTTATTTCATACGTGAAGTGAATGTAATTAATTACTTATATATCATTTCTGTAGATAATTAAAAAAACATTTTATTTTGTGTTTATTTCGTCACAAAATTACTGGAGGCTTCTTTGTATAGAAGCATTGTATGACAAATTTGAGGTAAATCTTCAAATGTGGGGCATTACAAGTTTTACGTGCGTATCTGTGTGTTTTTGGATCTGTTTGTCTGTCTGTGGGATCGTAGCTACATGGACATTTTTTTATTGGAAAGTCGACGTGGTTTTGACTCTTAAAAATACGACAGTCTGTTATTGTCGTTTCTAATTTCTTTATTCTATTCAAAGCTAAAATCTTCACATCAAAATAAAAAAATAAAAATCATAAAGTATTTACTACAAAAAAGCTTAGTGATAAGTAGGTAGGTTAAAACTTAAGTCAAATCCAAGCAAATCCCAGCTTTATGCTGTTGGCAAGAGTTTTACAAAACAATGGATTAGACTGGGTCGTTTCAGGTTATGCCCATTGGATTGAGGCCAAAATACGGATTGGATGTTTTTTACTGCACAAAAAGTAAGTGTAAGTGTAGATAATGTAGATAACTATCTAGTACAGCCATTCAAAAGGAACCCTAGGGTTATTTACTTCAATGTCACTTTGTAGAGCGTGGTCTCTTTTTATCATATAGCTTTGTCTCTGTTTCTCCTAAAGTAAGTTTACTTTAATATTGTTTGAGTCCCTGCCAGGTACAAATATTGAAAATGTCAAACTTAAACATATATTTTTATTGGGAATTTATACCATGTTGTTACCTCGTTTTAAAACGAAATACGGGTCTCCCGAATTATGTTGAAGAGCACTGTTACTATGTTCCAAGTAAATTTCTTTCCCATACAGAATTTTCAACATATTTTCATGCTTCGAATAATATTTTTTGTGAGAAACGATAAAAAACAAAAATGCAGGCTGATAAATAAACTATGAACTTGAAGTCATAAAATTTGGCCATTGATTTAAAAAAAATGTGTATTTATATTTGTTAGGTAATTATAGAGGCTATAATAAGCATTAAAATATCACACTCTCTGATTAACTAACGGCAGACCATCTCTTAGGATATTAAATTTCTTTTCTTGAGGCAAAACATCATAGTTTTCATCAATAGGCACATAAATCCCAAACATAGGCTTCTCAGTAGTTTCAGGGATATCTCTATACACTGACAACGTATTCCTGATTCTTTTCAAAAGCCTCCGAGTAATCCGCATCCCTATATTATTGCTAGACTTATATTGTTTAGATATCTCTTTATCAAACATATTTTCTACGTCAGAAATTCCTTCTATAATCTTTTTTCTTCTTTCTGGATCCTTTACAGATTTTTCCAATTCTGCTTCAGTGTCTTTCCAATAGCGTCTCCTATCTTCAGCGTTCTTCAAGTAGAAACTACTTTTCAAATTCTCAGATTTGCTAGCCGGTGCATTCAATTTCTGGATTGCTTTGAAGCTTTGGTCTTTCTGTTTTTCGTACATAGTTCTAAGTATTTCTTCTTGTATAACAGAATTGTTTATTTTGTCAATTTCACTTAAAAGATAACGTTGTACTTCCTTAGAAATTACCTTTTTGTAATCTTCAATATTTGTTTTGTTAGCAGAAAGTGCGTCAGGAACTGTTGTTGTCGTTGTTGTTGTTGTTGTTGTTATTGTACTCGATTCGTTGAGTACTTGTAGAGGTGTTGTAGTAGTTTCGGGTATTTCTTTGACTATTTCAGTTTTATCCACAACCTTTTCAGTGTTTTGTGTTTGATATGTACTTACTGTTGTATTATTAATTTCAATTGTATTATCAACTACGAGAGAAATAACTTTTTGGTTATCATTTAACCCATCGGGTATCACTTTACCTTGTCTCAAAGTCATATCTTGAAAGAAGAGAGCAGTTTTAGGATCAGTTGTATCTGGAAACATTTGAACACCAGCTCTTTCCACCATTTTTTCTGTACCTATAGTTGTTGCATCTGCTACTACTTGGACAGCTATGGTAGTGTTATTTGCTAACCTTCTCAATAACCTATGTGATTTATATCCCGGTTTCTGCAGTTTTAGTTCACCGATAGAAAATACAGTTAGAACTGAAATAAATACGCATTTAATCCTAACCATGGTGAAGATTTTGATGGCAATGTTGTAAAAATTGGACAAATTTAAAATTAAAAGCAATCAAATAATTTCACAGTTCGCCTTTTCGAGATATTGGATATTAATTGATTATTAGGTGTGGTTACATGTGTTTAAATATGTTCTACCTACTTCATGGTTATGATGTGGAACTGTCGTACAATTTTAAGCGCTGGCTGATTCTATGGTGTACTTTGATTCTCTAACTTGGTTTTATGGCTGTAGTCAATCGACATTAGCCGGGATCGATGGCTTAACGTGCTCTCCGAAGCACAGAAACGATCGTGATAATGTTTCACTTTAGTCACTTATCAGGTTCTTCGCCTCGGTGTATGTTACTTAACCTCACTGATCGATTCAGATCAGGGCCCTAATCGCGGTAATTTGTACGATTCTTCCAGCGTAAAAACCATGAACTATTCAAGTGTCATCTCCGTTACACGGTTTGGTTCGTTTTAGTTATTTTGCAACACTGAAATTTAAACTTACATTCATACATATATACGCTCATGCCTATAATCCCTAACAGGGTAGGCAGAGCATCAATCGTTCTAGAACCACTAAATGCCATGTTTGACACACATTGTAAGGGTTATAAGATGGAACAAATTGTATGATGGTGAGAGGTGGTCAGCCTTTCGCCCATTATACAGAAAAACCCTCGAATCCCACTTACAGACTTTTACTGTATATCTGGGAAGAGTTGGTAGCTGGCACATTCTAAGTTTTTCTTTCACTCAAAGTTCAGCATTTAAGATTTAAACTTGATAACAAAAAAAACGTTTTAATCCGATGGCATCTGTCAAATTCCCTTGCTACAAGTCATAGTGCTAGTGGGCGATGTATTTCATGTAATCTTGACTTGTTTTAAGTGCACCCTGAAAGATTTTTTCTATTCTATTCTATCCTGTGTTTTGGTAACAAATAGTAAACTGTATCTTATTTAATAACAGATATTCTTTTAACTAAGAAGTGCCCATGTTGATTGGCTCTTATCTGATTTGTATTCATTTTGTAAGTTTGTTTTCAGGATGGGGTCTGTGGTCTGTACTACAGGCTAAGTGCCTATCATAGCCACCAATCTCTCACCGATGTTAAAATATACTTAAATCTAATAATTACTAAGGCCTTTTATACATTTACCATTGTTTGGGAGAAATAAAAATGATTATTTAATATTGTAGTATAGTCTTCATACATGCCTGCGATTTCGCAATTTTAAACAGTTTTCTTACGTTTGCTGGCACCAAACTTAATATTGAAAATATTTCTGGCACCGAACAAAAACTTAAAAACAATCATAACGGTTGCTTTTGTGCCTTAATTGGAAATTAAAATTCTTTTTATCGTTAGTGGATTGGAGTGGAGCCAAGGGGACTTGACTTCTCGTTGGCTTCACAAGTGTAAACTCTTGGACTAAGAGCTCGTTGCTTTTTGAACTAAAACTTCAATGAACTTATAGAAATTAGGTTTTAATATTGTCTTGTATATGTCACCTTCTCATTTTTCAAACCCTTCTTATTGTCAAACCCATTAGGTATTTTAAACCCCCGACAAAAAAATTTTGTTTGTTTATCTGTGTGTCTGTCTGTGGCATCGTAGCTCCTAAACGAATGGACCCATTTTGATGCAACTTTTTTTTAAAGATGGCGTGATTGAGATGGTTCTTTAGCTATATTTGATCAAAATTGGTTAAGCCGTTTTAAAATTATAAGCAATCGGACGTTAGGGGTAATACAAAATTTTAATTTTAGGTTATAATTAATTCTACAAAGATTATACTTCCTCGTTTTTTTTTTACGTTGAGTATTTTTTAGGTAACCTAACCTAACCGAACCTAAAAAAGCCTAACCTAACCAATAACCTAAAGAAATAACGAAAAAACAATTACTTGTAGCTGATCAAAATTATGGGTAAAGTCCACCGTTGCAATACCCTGTTCTTACTAAAGATGTATGTATGTATGTTTGTTACTCTTTGACACTCAAATTTTGATAAAATTTGGTATGGAAGTAGCTGACACCCTGGATTAACACATAGGCTACATAATTTACCCAAATTCCCCGTTCTGAAAGCTGTCCTGCATAAAACAAATAAAATCGATTGGCTAACAAAAAAAGGCTGCGCCGTCGCAGCTTTGCTCCTTGCTGCGCAAATATTGTCCGAATCCGCAATCTATCACAGGTTCCATTGAGCTGTGTATTGTTTGCTTTTAATTACTGGACCGAGGTCCCTCTATGTTGATACAGTAGCAAGAAAAATATAGCAGTAGTTGATCTAGTGGACTATGAAAACTAATCTTCAAAAAAATAACTTTATTTCATATGACATTCAGGGTGCTACTTAAAATAAGTCGAAATTACATTAAATATATACATACATATCCTGGTTCTAATCCTGGTGCGGGTCTGTACCACTAAATTCGTATTTTTGGATTTATGTACGGATTTCTAATTATCACTTGCTCAACGGTGAAGGAAAACATCGTCAAGAAACCCAAGAAAATTAATTTTTGAAAGACGAGCGGACCACCAACCCGCATTGGGCCAGCGTGGTGGACTATGGCCTAAATCCCCTTCGTGTTTTGAAGGGAGGCCCGTGCCCCTCGGTGGGAACGTATTTGGGCTGATAAGAAGATACAAACAAACAAACATATATAAATAAATAAATATTCGTTCTTTTGACCCTACTGACTCTACGCCAATTCGCAAAAGTGCAGTCTTCCCCAGAAAAGAATAGGCAAGAAACTCCGAGGGTGCTCTTTTTAATCGCATTTCAAATTTTCTTATTTTCTAATTTTAACTAATAGTAGAGTCTCTGATTTTAGGATATTATGTTATTTCTAAATAGTGTAAATAAATAGCAATGTGTGTCTTTCTGTCTGTTTGTCCACTTACTTCTTATAAGCCACGCAAATGATGTTAATGCGGTTTTTCATATTCATTTTTTCACAAATTACTTAAGTGTATTTATTAAATGTTTCATAAATTATTATCGTTGCACTCGTCCAAAGCCATCACTAGTAGTTGTATAAGACTATAGACTCTACTGCTTGTGTTTATGAGACCCATCGCTCGTTACAGACAAACCGACACGACAGTAACTTGCAAATTGGAGTACAGTCTACAAAGCAAGAGGCATCGACTAGCTATTAGGAGGTTGCGGTTGAAGTTCCGCCTCTTACGATTGAATTTAATCAGTAATTACGACTGTAGCACGGTACTCCAATCAATGAGGAAATTTGTATTGAGACTCGAAAAATTTCCCCGCCTATGGTTATAAATCGAACGTATATTTGATTATTCATGTGTCACTCAGTGGGATTAGAAGACAAAGCTATGTTTTTGAGGAGATAAAAATATATAAAAAAACAATTAGCGTACCAATTTTTCAATGGAAGTTATAATACAAAATATTAAAAGTTAAAAGGGTATATTTGAAATAAAAAGATTTGGACAAACTCAAAATATATATATATATATATATGTCGGGGTGTCTTCAGGCATCATTAAAACGATGACGTACTTTACAATTATTTATTTAAGTTTAAATGCAGTAGTTATAATAGCTACGACAAAATTACTAAATTGCGTTTCACTAAAAAAATAACTATAGGAAAACTGCGATCCGTACACCAAGCGCGCTCACAAAGAACTGAATCCGCTGCATTGATTGCGATCACTTTTATAGTACGGAGTGGGGTGACTCGCCTCGATCATGCCACCCGTCCCCACCGTTTTCTGGCAACGACACTACTAGCCGCACTACCAGTAGTGTCGTTGCCAAATGAACGACACTACCGCACCTATTGGGGATCAACTTGTACAGTCAACAAACACAAGTAAATAGCATCAGCTATACGGCACTACTAGCCGCACTACCAGTAGTGTTCTTAATAAATGTAACTCTTTATTTTTATAACTAAATAAAAGCAAACTTATTTGGACCAACCACAAGGAGGAAAAAAAACTAAATCATACTTCGATGAAAATAAAAATTAACTACCTTAAATTATAAGTGACCGACTGTAACAATTAGGAAAAAAAATAGATCATACTTCGATAAAAAAAAAATGAACTACCTATCTTAAATTATAAGTGACCGAATGTAACTGTATCTCCTTATCTGAGCTTATCAAGAGCATGGCCTAAGGTTATCTCATTGTTTAAGAGTTGCATTTGCACATGTAAGATAAAATCGTCTCTAGAGATAACTCTTTTAGTTCTTTTAGTTTTACTACTTTGATGTTTTATGTCTGTGGTCTTCTGAAACTTTTGTAAAATGTTAAGTAAGCGTAACAGATTTACAGTATTTTTGTTTAGACACTTATTCAATTTGGAATTCCAGCCTTCGGAGATGTTGTTAGTACGATGATGTTCTCCAAATACACATAGCATGGTACTGAAATATGGTTTCATCCAAAACCTCTCAATATAATTTATGAATTTTGACATTTCCATGTTGATACTTTCCGACTTAATGTAGTCCCATCCTTCTTTAATAAGTGGCTGTGGAATCAATGGCAGTGCAGCCGTAAGCGAGATAATTCTTTTTTCTGCCTTACATTTTGTGTGGCCCAAGAGTTTTGCCCTCTTCCAGACACTTTTCGACCAGTGATAAAAACAGCCTTTAACTTGAATGTCTTCGTAAATTTCCGTCAAAGCGTTTATTGGTGCTATTTCATAATCGCAATGCACTTTTGCGGGCGTGAACTCCGGAAGCTGTGATTTGATTAGGCTAAATAAAATATAATAACTAGATTCCTTTTTATCTGTCATTAAAGCAAAAAATAAAGGTCTCACTTCGTTTGAATTGATAGAGCTACCAACGTCGCCGTGAATTATGTAAATCTGAACAAACGGATCCGGGCAGCTGCTAAAAGTTCCATCCGTAAAGATCTCTTTTATATTTTCAATATTTTTACGTGCATCCGCATCCAACCAACAAAATACAATGATTCGATTGCCGTTATCATAGTAGTCAGCTAAAATTGACTCACGAAATTTCAATGGCACTACAACGCTTTCTACATCTGTGTATGTGCTTCTAGGGACATCATTTGCTTTGTGTCGAGCACCATAAAGGACACGGGAAACACTAGAAAACGGAGGTAGTTTGATTACAAACGGATGAGCGCCGCTATTTTGAACTTGTGTTAGTTTGTCATCGTATATTTGAGTAACTGGTATGTCCGTATTTCGCGTTCTCTCCTTTAAGTCAACAATTTCCCTTAAAATTAAGTTTTTCGAAATATCTGGATTGCAGGAATGCTCTTTTCTTTTTTGGATACTGTTGCCCTGAAGACGTGAAAAGTTTGAAATTCATACTTAATTTAGTTAGAAGATAGGTAACGTGGCGTAACTAACATACAAGCAGACTGTAGATACTGGATAGCTATATTTAAGACAATTAAAACATTGCTGTACATACCTTGACCGTAACTGTTCCTAAACATTTTCCTTTTTTATAATTCGAGCACCTCCAAATAGATGCACCATTTTTATATTTCTTCAGTAAATGATACTTGTGTTTGCCCAAAAGCAATGCAGTTCCACCATTTGTTGGTACATATTGTAAATCTGATTCGCTTTCTAACTGATCAACTCCCGACATTTTACATTTAAACGCTATGTAGGTATATGAAGATAAAATGTAGATAATGTGAGTAAATAGTCTCGCAATTTAATAATTTTACCATTGAAAGTCAAAACAAATTATTGTGAATGTCATTTGAGCATTGCGTCATTTTTAATTACGTAAGAAAAAAAGAAAATCTGAAAAGAGGTTGATCATAAGTTAGAACCATGGAAGTATGAACTTTGAGTTAATCTCTTTGGTCTCAGTTAATCTTTTAAACTTTTGTGGGCGTGAACTCCGGACACTACTGGTAGTGCGGCTAGTAGTGCCGTTGCCAGAAAACGCAAAAATACTGTAAATCTGTTACGCTTACTTAACATTTTACAAAAGTTTCAGAAGACCACAGACATAAAACATCAAAGTAGTAAAACTAAAAGAACTAAAAGAGTTATCTCTAGAGACGATTTTATCTTACATGTGCAAATGCAACTCTTAAACAATGAGATAACCTTAGGCCATGCTCTTGATAAGCTCAGATAAGGAGATACAGTTACATTCGGTCACTTATAATTTAAGATAGGTAGTTCATTTTTTTTTTATCGAAGTATGATCTATTTTTTTTCCTAATTGTTACAGTCGGTCACTTATATTTTAAGGTAGTTAATTTTTATTTTCATCGAAGTATGATTTAGTTTTTTTTCCTCCTTGTGGTTGGTCCAAATAAGTTTGCTTTTATTTAGTTATAAAAATAAAGAGTTACATTTATTAAGATAGCTGATGCTATTTACTTGTGTTTGTTGACTGTACAAGTTGATCCCCAATAGGTGCGGTAGTGTCGTTCATTTGGCAACGACACTACTGGTAGTGCGGCTAGTAGTGCCGTTGCCGTTGAAGGGTCCCCACCACGCGCTCGGTGCACGTTCCGCAAACGCAAATAAAACGTGGTTTTCCTATGTCTACGGCTAGGCACGACGATGCCGCCGACACGGCCATGCTGACGGGCGCACGTCCTCGTGCGTAACCGCAAACGCCATCAGTTATCTAAAAACAATAACGTCAAGTATGAACAAAACATTAGAAACAGTATTTTTAATAGCTCGACTATTCTGACAGATTTAGGTCAATCCCTTCAGTAATGTCGTTGGACCGGTGACCCCTTCAACGACACTACAGGTCCGGACTGAGTAGATCCCTTCAGCAATGCAAATGGACCGGTTATCCCTTCAATGACACTACAGGACCGGACCAAGTAGATCCCTTCAGCAGTACCATTGGACCAGATAATCCCTTCAATTACACTGCTGGACCAGATCACACATTTTTTTTTCAGATAAATCATTATTATCACAAACAATAATCACTGGACCAGCGACCCTTCAGTGAATCGACTCGAAACACTGGACCGGAAGCTCTACAGTCACATACTTACAATTTACACCTAGGTACTTAATTACAACTTGAGACTCCGATACTATCAGCAGTCATGGTTTCAGATCCAGCAGAAAGAGTCTCGTCAGATTCTATGCTTACTGTGTCTGAATCTGGCAAATTATGCACGATAGCCGTAGTTTCAAATCTAATATTATTTGAGGAACTATCAGTTTCGTCCGCCGACACGGAATCATCACTGTCTGTATAATTTTCAACAATATCAGAGAACCCCTTTTGACCTCTTGGTACCTTCCTCAAGTTTTCATGCGCGTATTTAAAGACTCTGTTAGACCCATTGATGTGTTTCAATTCGTATCGGTCATTATCGAGGACTGATACAATTTTAAAGGGACCTTTAAACTTTTTATCCAATTTAGTTTGGTGACGTTCTTCGCACTTTACAAAAACAAAGTCTCCGACAGAGAAGGGTTTGATAGCTGCTTTACCTCTATTGAATCTAGTCACATCCTTTTCTGCTAATGCTCGAATGTTGTCAGACGCATTAGACCGAGCTTCTTCAAGATCTATTCGGTTTGGAGCAAGATTTGGAGAAATTCTTGATAGTCCTAAAGAATTGCCTTGTACACCGAACATTAATTCTAAGGGAGAATATCCTGTAACTCGACAGCGACTACTGTTAAGTGCCAACTGAATTTCGCCTAACTGGTCTCGCCAAATACTGTCAGAGTTACATTCAATTATAGTGAGCATACTTTTTAAGGTACGCATGACACGTTCAACCTGGCCGTTAGCCCTACTAGAGCCTGTTGCAATCAAGTGCAATTCAATGTTGTTGTCTTTACAGAAGTTTTTAAACTCTGCGCAATCATAGCAACGACCCCTATCAGCAATTATACGCTTAGGAGCACCAAATAAGTTAACTGATTTTCGAATAGCATCAACAGCATTTGAAGAATTCAAAGAAGGTGTGTATTGTAACAAGACGAATTTCGTGAAGGCGTCGATGAGAACCGAGCAATATTCTCGTTTTTCACTCTTTCCACTTAATTTACCCGAAATGTCAACATGCACCGTATGCCACGGAACAGCGATCTTTGGAATGGAATGAAGCTGCACCTGTTGTGCGCCTGATGGCCCTTTCGATGTTTTACAGATAAGGCAGGAGTCTGTGAATTTTTTGACGTATTTATGCATATTCGGAAACCAATAAAGTTCGTATAATTTATCAAGGGTTTTTTCGAATCCTAAATGTTTCAGTTCACAATGAACATGATTAATTAGGCTCCAAACTAAAGACCTAGGGATTATAGGCAACCAGGAAGTGGCCTTTCTGCGCTCAATTTTCCTAAATAATACCCCCCCTCTAATATCGTAGGTATGAGCTAAACTGTCGGGAAGTAAATTAGACTGCAATTTAGAAATAATGTCCAAAATCTCGGCGTCTCTCTGTTGTTCAACGTGGATCCAGTTTTTTTCTAATTCAATGAAATTCACGACTCTTGGTTGGGCTTTAGATTTTATTTCTTCAGAGACAGGGTTACGAGAAAGAAAGTCTGCGTGGGCCATTCTTTTTCCTTCTTTATAGACAATTTCGAAGTCAAACGCTTGGAGCATTGCCCACCAGCGATGTACTCTCGGTGTGAGGTCTTTCTTTGAATGTGAAGCTCTTAAGGAATTACAATCTGTAAAAACAGTAAATTTACGACCATAAATAAAGTGGCGAAAATGCTCTATGGCTCGCACTACGGCAAGGGTCTCTAGCTCGTAGGAATGATAGCGGCTTTCGGGGTCTGAAGTTTTCCGACTATAGTAGGCTACTACATGAGGTTTGCTATCTTCCCGTTGAATCAGTACTGCGCCATAACCCTCTGAGCTAGCGTCAGTATGAATTTCAATTGGTAAAGATGGGTTGAAAATTTTAAGTACAGGTTCTTTAGTCAAAATCGAAACAATTTGTTTGTGAATTTCATTGTGTTGCTCAGTCCATTTGATTTTACCGTGACCTTTGGTAAGGGGATACAGTGGTTTAATTAAGCGAGAAAAATTGGGGATAAATTGTCGAAAGTATGAAGCTAACCCAATCAACTGTCTAACTTGGGTTACTGTTGAAGGGGGAGGAACATTGACCAATGCCTCAATCTTTTTAGGATTAGGCCTTATTTCTCCCGCCGTGACCTCATAGCCTAAATATTCGGTTTTCTTTTTCATAAAATTACATTTTCTGAAATTGAAAGAAAACCCGCAGTCAGCTAAACGTTTAAGTAATTTATCTAAACGGTTTAAGCCTTCCTCAACTGATTCAGACACGCAAAGTACATCGTCCATGAATACTAGAATTTTCTCGTCATTAAGGGGTCTTAGAGCTGTATTTATGGCTTTTTGGAACACTTGAGGGGCATTACGTAAGCCAAAGGGCATTGTGAGAAATTCAAACTGCCCTTTGGGGGTAACAAATGCTGTTTTCTCTATAGAGTCTCCATGAACCGGTAATTGATGGAAACCAGAGGCCATATCAATGGAAGAGAAGTAATGAGCACCGCTAAGTTTATTAATCTGATCGTCGATTAATGGCAGAGGATAATTATCATGCAAAGTATTACTATTCAACTCACGGTAATCGACGCACATACGATCGCTGCCGTCCTTTTTCTTTACCAGCAGGATTGGGCTGGCAAAAGGCGATGAACTTTCCCGAATTATATTAGCTTTAAGAAGTTTTCTTACTTTTTCATCCACAACCTGTTGTTCAGCTGGAGATAACCTATAGGGTCTTCTTTGCACAATTTTTTGAGGGTCAATAAGATTAATTTTCAGTTCCCCGGTGGTGATTCGAGAGCTAGGAAAATCTTGAGTAAAATTATTGGAATATTTCTTTAGAATGTCTAGCAACTTTATCCTATCTGAACCCAATAAATCAGTTTCGATAGATTCTAAGTCTATAGGTGGTGATAATTCTCCAAAATCATTTTTAGGATTCCCTTTAAATAGAATAAACTCGCTACCCAGTTCTACAGACAGCCCGGCTTCCAATAAGTCACGCCCAAGTAATATGACTTCACTTAAACACTCATCAGGAACGACATGAAAAGTAACCTTTATACATATGCCTTGAACCAGTATATCGCATGTAATCTGTAAGTGACTACTGATACTATCGCGGCTGATGCCTCTAAATTCGATAAACTTATAAGACCTCTCACCCTTAAGGAATTGTGATTTGTTTTCCCTTATTAAACTACATTCAGACCCAGAATCAAAAATAAATGGAAAAGTATTACCTTCTACTTCCAACGTTCCTCGCGCTATTTTTGAGCAAACGTTTACTTCTTTGGCCTTTGTTGGTTGCTGGGGCTGCTCCTTCTTACCGTGACGTTTAGAGCACACGGCAGCAGTGTGGCCAAGCTCGCCACATACGTAGCAGGTCACCGATGAACGCTGCACTCCCTCATTCGACGACGATGATGATGGTG
Source organism: Aproaerema taeniolella (assembly GCA_949987775.1). Taxonomy (NCBI): domain Eukaryota; kingdom Metazoa; phylum Arthropoda; class Insecta; order Lepidoptera; family Gelechiidae; genus Aproaerema; species Aproaerema taeniolella. The sequence continues at coordinate 17,208,742 of OX465258.1, read as the reverse complement.
GGATTGTTGCCGCACGATTTTTATTCCGACACTCGGAACCACGGTGACCCACTTTGCCACAAAGATGGCAATTGCCACGGAAAGCTTGTCTTGGCTTCTTTGAATCAGGTGCGGAGTCATCCTTCTCATCTTGTTCTTGCTTTCTCTTCATTGATATACCTCGTAAGACACGAAATAGTTGGGCTTTGTCGTTGACGACTGACGAATTTAGTTCTCGGCGTACAATGTCACTACACTGAGACAGCACAGAAATAGTAAATCCAGTAATAACGTTTTCCGGCATTTGCACATCAGGGATTTTCTCGATCAGTTGCCATAAGCGTAAACCAGCTTGAGCTGCATTTTCATCCTTTCCGAACTGGAACTTGATTACTTTATCGAAATGGTCTTGCATCGTCATGGGTTTAGAGAATTTAGACAAAAGTAGTTCCTTGATATTTTCCCATGTCAAATTCTCGGGATTAACGTTGGTCAAGCACGAGGCAGCGCGGCCTTTTAAAGCATTAGTTAAAGCCAAAATCAATTCAACACCACTCAATTTCTTGTGTAAGACAACCATCTCGGTGAGTTTGCACCAGCCTTCAATATCTGCGTCCGCCTCATCCGGGTCAAACTTCACCAACGAAATCATAGCTGTAGATGGTGCCGGTTTTGAAATTTGCTCTGCTAACTTCAGTAAAATAGCCTCAATGCCCGCCGAAAACATCGCAAACTGGGCTTCTATCCCTCGGGCTTGAGATTTATCTTGATTAGTGGGCTGATCCGATCCCACTTCTGATGTCGGGGTGTCTTCAGGCATCATTAAAACGATGACGTACTTTACAATTATTTATTTAAGTTTAAATGCAGTAGTTATTATAGCTACGACAAAATTACTAAATTGCGTTTCACTAAAAAAATAACTATAGGAAAACTGCGATCCGTACACCAAGCGCGCTCACAAAGAACTGAATCCGCTGCATTGATTGCGATCACTTTTATAGTACGGAGTGGGGTGACTCGCCTCGATCACGCCACCCGTCCCTACCACGCGCTCGGTGCACGTTCCGCAAACGCAAATAAAACGTGGTTTTCCTATGTCTACGGCTAGGCACGACGATGCCGCCGACATATATATATATATATATATATTTTATAGAACCTTCAGGATGTTACTTAAAGTAAGTCAAACTTTAATGACTATCAAGTACATAGTTTTTACGTACACGGAAAGTATTTCAGTCTAAGGAAATACAGCACGTGTGAGATTAATTCAAAATTCAAAAATGCTTTATTTTCATAAAACATACAAAGTGTTTCTTGAAAACGTCATAAAAATACATTAGCAAAATCAATTTAAATAATTGAGAAAAATAGTGAATTACATTAGCATTTTTGACTTCGCGCCTATTCGCAAAGGTGCAGTCTTCCTCAGGAGAAGAATAGGCAAGAAACTCCGAGGGTCGCTCTTTTTAAGTCAGTCATATAAATTTTCTTACTTCTAATTTTAATTGACTTAATATCTGAATAACTCTGGAGCTTAGCAATTTATTCCTATGGTTGCTTGTCTAACAGATAATCAGAAATTCTATAAAAGCCCTTTTTACAAAGTTTTTGTTTAATTATTGTCTTAAATTTTTGTAAAGGTAGGTTTTGAATACACGTGGGAATCTTATTGTAGAAGCGTATACATTGACCCATAAAAGAGTTTGTTACTTTGTGGAGACGACTGTCTAATAAATCCAAGTTATGTTTGCTTCTAGTGTTTACATTGTGCCTGAGATTAGATTAGATTTATTTATCTCATAATTAGATTAGATTAGATTTATTTATCTCGTAATATAGCTACAAATGTCAAGTTTATAATAAAATATGTTAGTCATTTCAGCCCATAATATGAGGAAAACATAGAAGTCTGAAAAAATTAATGTTTAGCGTGTTACATAACTAAATAACGTTAGTTTTGGATCACGATTACCAGACCCTGCAATCAAAGGAAATGAATTCTCTTTTTTCGGATTTCTTTAAGGAACAAGTCACTATGATGGAATGAATCAAGGAATGGAAAGTAATATCTCAGAATATCTATGCAAAGATAGCTTACATGCTAAAATATATATTTTTATTTATCAGAAACTGAATCTGGCAGAAACTAAGTTGGGCAGACTCCAGATTGACTAGTTCTAAACGTATTCTGACAAGTTTTAAATTCATTAGAAGAAAAGATTACGGAAATAGATAAAAAAATACGCCATGTAAATTAGAATATCCTTATCCTTACTAATACTATAAATGCTCTACAGCTCGAGCATGATGCGCGTCAAACTCGCGCGGCACGCCACTCAGCTGACGGTGAAACTTCACTTTGATTGCGCGAGGGGCCCGCGCAAAGGCTTGCTTGCTTTCTTGCGTTACCAATATTGAAATTTTGACAAAAGACCGCGGCGCAACTTTCTAAAAATATATATAGTTTTAACATTTCGCCATGCCCGTCAGCTGGCTTGTTTAGTTTCAGGCTGTCTTCTATAATTACAGGGGTGGTAATCAGAGACAAAAGGCAACAAAAGAGCTCATTAACAGCATAGTTCGCTGCCCTCAAAGCCTTTTTGTCTTCAAACTGAGGAAAACCTGTCGTACAAAAAATGGCAGGTAGCCAAATGATCGCGCTTGCTAAAGAGCTCTTGGTTATGTCATGCATTGTCTTTATACACAATAGGTATAACACGTAGAAGCGCTAGTAGCTCATCATTCGGAATCGATCAGTGAAATTAAGCAACGTTGGCCAATATAGGTATTTATACAGGGTTATTTTTTAATCAGTACACAAATATTTTGTACGTAAACTTTATGAAAATTTAACAGACCAGTATTTTTTTGTTTTATATCGTTTCATATAAACATTTCAAGCAAGATCGTCTGAAGCATGAAAAAAAATAAAAAAAATTGTATCAAAAAAAAATTACTTCGTCCAATTGACTTGAAACTTGCTAATAGTACTCTTCAACACAATTTGTGACACACGTGTTTCTGCGTTTTACAAAATTCATCCTCTAAGACGTTAAAAAGGGATATCAAAATCTGAAAATTAAAAAAAAATGTTTTCCTTCTTATTTACGTTCTATCAACGTTACTGACACCGTAAGAAAAATTTGTGTACTGATTAAAAAGTAACCCTGTATTTCAATCCAATCCTTTGTCGATCCCGGCTGATGTCGATTGACTACAGTCGTTTAAAACCAAGTCTGAGGCCATTGTGCGGTTTGAAAACTCTGACACTAAGGTTAGCCAAGTTCGCCACACACTTGACTATACCTACCCGATAAGAAGAAGAATCTTTGTAAGTAACTTTTTTATATTTAAAGTAATTAGTTTTGAATGCTATTACATTTAATATTTTCAAAACCAGTTTAGCAAGCAGTTTTTATGAGAAAGAGTATCAAACATCCATGTGCTAATCCCTGCACAAATTAAGTAATATTTTAATCTTTATTGTTAAGGCGACTACAGCACCCGACAAAGGCAGCACACATAGTAATAGTGTCATCTCCGTCTCTCAACAGGCCTGGGCCGGCAGTGCGAACAGTGTCGATACACGAAGTTTACGGACTATGAAAGCGTGCGTGCGTAAAAACATGTTCGAAAGTTAGAAAAATGCGATTTATGGAAAGGTAACAGCTTAAATCGAAAAATGCGTTGACAGAGTGTTCAATCACGAACATTTTGATAGCAAATTCAAGTTCTTGTGTGCATTTTACTATCGCTTTTACAGCTTGAAAGATACACAATATTGAGTATTTAGAGGTGACTGTGAGATTTTTCTATTGAACCAAAAGTGCTGAATCATGTTTTCCGCAAACTACTTATCTAGTTTATGTCCTGAATATTACCGTAGTATTTTTTTTCTTCGATTTAATGCAGTGCATCATGCTTATCTACGCATCATAAAATCGTAATTTAGATGCTGTAGGCGCCTTAAAAAAGTGTTAGTAAAAGAATCATTGCCCAATAAAAACATATTCACCAAGCAAATCAAACAAATTGACGACATATTTTTATATTACACTCTTCTCCAAAACCTTTTACACTAGGCTTTCTCACTTTATGTCAGAGACCTTAATAACAGTCGCGTAGATCACATTTTGCGATGCCTTAGGGGGTCGTGCAATCCAAGTTAGATGAAAAGGCATGGCCTAGATAAAGGTCGTGTCAAAACCAAAACTGGTTTATGTGATGGGGCCAGCTGATGTTATGTTAGGCGACCTTAAATTGACTCACGTAAATTCACGTTCTCGTAAATTCACGTTCATGTAACAGTAGCTGACGCATAACGAAACTTTAAGGGGTGATTCTAACGATGAAACTGCAAGGAATCCATATGAAATTTTCTAAAAAAAAAATTACTTTGCATACTGAAGCAATCAGCAAATCGCGCAAGTATACAATTGTATGGAGAGATAAAATTTGTTTTTCATATTTCAACTTGTTCCATGGGTAATGTTGTTCAGTTTAGTGGGCTGATAGTTGTAGCAGTAAAACCATTTACAGAGAGCCGCGTGTCATGTTACCACATCCGTGCTATAAAAATAAGAACGGTTTTGGAACAATAATAAACAATACAATACAATACAATACTCTTCTATCTATGGAGGGGACGCCCGTCAGGCACAGGCGGGTGATCAGTCCACTCATTTGGGACAATTTCACCCAAAATACAATACTCTTTATTGCACACAAAAAAAACATAAAACATGACATTAAACAAAAAACAAATGTTCATGATGTAGTGTGCAATCCGGCGGCCTTATTGCAATAGAGCAAACGTTCACGATAAAATGTAAGATACAACCCACTTCAATCAAAGATATCAGATCACCACAAGCTAAAACGTTATCTAAAAATATGGCCCCGTGCCCCTCGGTGGGGACGTATTAGGCTGATAAAAAAAAATTTTTTTGTTATTTGTTGATTTTTTTTAAAGTGCAGAATCAATTTCGAAAAAAATAACATGGGACCACTCCAGCGGTATATACTTTTGAAACAAAAGAAGGCGGAGCAATCGCGTAACAAACATACAAAAAAAAACAGTCGAATTGAGAACCTCCTCGTTTTTTGAAGTTGGTTAAAAATGGTCTCTTTACATTAGAAGACGGACAGAGAAAAACGAGTCCTTTTAGTGCTAGGCAAGCGGAGAAATAAGAAATGGGAACATTCGTTTAGATTGCTATCACTAGAGAAGGCAAAAATATCTATTCCAGTTGTAGGTAGTTTTATTAGCTACGAAAAAATTTCTTTTCTGGTTGTTTAAAGAAATGATTCTTGATTTTTTTATATCGTAAAAACAAATCACACTAATATTGTAAAGGCAAAAATTTGTAAGTGTGTATGACTGCATGTAATCTCCAACAAATGGGCCTTTTAATAATTCAAAAACGGCTCGGCAAAATTGTATTACCGTTGCCTCCTATGTAATAGCAATACATGGAAGCTGAGAACATAGGGGGCAATGGTAATTCAAATTTTGAAATGCCGTACCGTGCCGTTCGAATTATAAAAAGGTCCAATATTCTTATAGAAGGAAAATATGGTACCTATAGAATTTATGGTAGAAGTTTGTGAGTGTGTGTGTGTGTGTGTGTATTTGTATAGTTTTACTTCTTCACGCTCAAACGGCTGGATCAATTTCAATAAAATTGGTATGGAGATAACTTACACAATGGTTTAAGGTTACCTAATTTTCCCGATATCCCGAGGAACGAAGTCCCGAGCGGATAGCTACTCTGACACCAGGGTCAGCTAAGTTCGCCACTCACTTGACTAAACCTACACGATAAGAAGAAGAAGCTAGTCAATGATCCTATCTTATGTTTTATTTATTTACTTTATTTAGTAAGAATCAAATAACTATTTTCAAATTATTATGCATGAATGAGTCAGTATTATACAAGGTGTTTCAAAAAAACCTAAAATGTAAATTCCAAAATTTAATTTTAAAAGTGAAAGTCGCAACTCTAGTAATCAGTTGCACGGTTTGACATCTACAAAATCAAAATTCCATATAATTAATATGACATACTTGTCATATTTGTAATAGAGCTGTGCAATAAGCTAAATTTTAATTAATTTTGAATTATTATTTTTTTGGAGTTTTTTTTAAATACCTTGTATACACATTAGCTCATCGGTGATTAATTAAACTGAAATATTATCCCCAAATGCTGTGTCAAAATTAGATACATACATACATACGCTCACGCCTATATTCCCTAACAGGGTAGGCAGAGCATCAGTGGTTCTACAACCACTATATGCCACGTTTGACACAAATTGTGAGGGTTATCAGATGGAACAAGTTGCATAATGGTGAGAGATGGTCAGCCTTTCACCCATCATACAGCAAAACCCTCGTTTCCCTCTTACGTTTCCCTCAACATTAGTTTTTTTCTTTTTATGCAAAGCTTACATCTCTATCCTCTAGAACAGGGGTGGCCAACCGGTCGATCGAGATCGACCGGTTGATCGCGACTGTTAGTCCAGTCGATCGTGGCAAGGCAAAAAAATAAAAAACATGTCACTTTTAAGTGTTTTCTCTTAATATAATTTAAAAAAAATACTTCATGATTGTGTACTGAACTATGCTGTTTCATTAAAGATTTCAAGAAATATGTAATTGGTAGATCGCACAGGGTTTCGTTTGTAAACAGGAGATCTTGGGTATAATCAAGTTGGCCACCCCTGCTCTAGAATGTATTAATTGAAACATTATATACCGAAACACGATTCTCATTTCCCTACTCCAAAATACCATATAAGTTACGCCTCTATCAAATACAAGTTTTACAACCAAATTGAGGTAAACCATACATTATCCTAATCAAAGGCTTTTGAGTAACGAATAACAAAGTATCAAGTTCCAAGTCCGAGGTCCTAAAATAGCAACGAAATAGACCTCAAGGAAACCTTTTCCTTTACAAAATTAATGGACAAACTCTTGGCTAGTCCCAGGAGACCTTAGTAACGTATTGTAGACCTTTTTAATGAGAGAAGCCGCCCCAAAACCGTCAGTTAGTCCTTTTCTTGTCAATATTTTAGCACGTTGCACTGCAAAGGCGAAATTGGCTGTCGAAGACAATCTTTGTCAGCGAAGTGTTCTTCGATGAGCAATAGAAGGGACTAATTTCTAAAAAGTTCAATTGAATCAAAAAAATATCCTTTTTTTAAATAAACAACGTGTTAATGAAAAAGCGCAAAACCTAAAATTAGTTTGTTCAAAATCGAGAGTAGAATTAATTCCTCTAATAAAAAATAGGGGTCAAATTTTAACCAAAAAAATATTTTACTTACGCCGTTAATTACTTAACTCTATCAGAGGCGAATGAACTATCTAGCTACGCTAGCTACTAATCACTCATACAAGTGCACACATACTTACATTCTTGCAATCGGCTTGTAAAAGCATTGACTTTTTAATTTGCAACAAACACAAGAAAATAAAAAAGCTAATATCTTCGTAAATATTCCACAAAAATTAAATTTAATAATTTACATAATGATTTTATAATAAAAATAGTTGGGGTGTCTGAGGTTTTGCGCTTTTTGATTAACACGTTGTCTAAATTCACTGACTCATCAACGCCCAGCCCAAATCCTTGGACCTAGAATACTGAAATTCGGCATAAAGTTTCCTTTTGTAACGTTGGCAAGGAATAAGTAAGGATTTAACAAAATTTTCACGGAAACGAATCGGTGATAGCCCAGTTGGTAATGAGCCAGACTTGTAATCGGAAAGTTACGGGTTCAAATCCTGGTGCGGGCCTGTACCACTAAATTCATCTTCACGGATTTATGTACAGATTTCTAAGTGTCACTTGCTCAACGGTGAAGGAAAACATCGAGATCAAACCCGCCCGTAAAAGAAAATTCATTTTCGAAAAACGAGCGGTCCACCAACCTAAATTCCCTTCGTGTTTTGAAGAGAGGGATTATCTAAGGGATTATGGCCTAAATCCCCTTCGTGTTTCGAAGGGAGGCCCGTGCGCCTAGGTGGGGACGTATACGGTCTTGTAAAAAAAAATCACATTAAATTCTCGTAAACCTGTACGTCTCTATTTTCACATATTTGAGCCTACAGTTTCTCTGGTACTCCAACTATTTATTACCCCACAAGGGTTCCGTCTCCTAATTAAATTCGCCTTCTACGCACCAAGTCTTAAGAGAAATGAAATCCATATTTAAACACAGCGTCAGTAAACGGGGCAGGGCTTGCAAAATAAACGGGCCAGCTCTTGACCCATTTGCTTCGATACACCTGGGAGCTTATTACAGTTTGATGACTGAGTTTCTTTGTTATGTTTTAATATCAAGCACTCGTAGGGATAATCTCAAACCCTTGATAATAGGTCTTTACCTATGAAATTGCCGTTTTTCATACAATATTTTTGGAAAACTGAATTTTCCATACTAACGTTTTTGGATTTTTCTCGGGAATGCGAGATCCAAATCTAGCAAAATTTTGTGGGAAGGTATGGACAACATTAAGTTAATTTTCATCTTACTTTATAGAAAGTTACTGTAACAACGGTACAGCAAAAATAAGCAATGAAACGGGCAACGGATGAAACGAGCTATATTTCAGCTTCTTTTTCAGCAAATAAATCTAAAGTAAATGTCTATTAATTTGACTCAATATCTCCGTTATATGGCCAAGGTTTTAAGTAAAAATCAATTTTAGTAATAGCTGTTCAATCAAATTAATTATGAATAAAATAAAGCTTGAGAAAAAATCGGCAATTTTATAGGTAAAGACCTAATATTATAGTTTCATTAGTTAAACTAATTGCATGGAACTTTGTCACCTGCCTACCTTAGGTTAGGTTAGGCTAGGCTAGGTTTAAGATTCCAACATTGTCCCCCTGTGGAAGTATGGTAACCACGAGGATTATATTGTTCTTTCGGTGGTATTTAACCTATTTAAAAAAAGTCTACGTTCTTAACCGCTAAGATGGAATTCTCTGCCTGCGTCTGTATTTCCGGGCTCATGTAACCCGAGCCTGTTTAAAGTTCGAGTGAATAGGCATCTTCTGGGTGAGCTTGCTTCATCCTCTACCGCATCTTCGCCCCGGGGCTAGATTGTGGTCAAGAGTATACCCATTCGATATACAAAATAAAATAAAACGTACAAGATAATCTATGTACTTAACATCTTCCAGGCACTCCTAGGGAAAACTTTACGGATCGAGAATAATGCAGCGTGCTTACTAAGTGATACAAAATAAATTATCCAAAATAAACAATAGACTAAATTAACCTACATAATAATACATACTGTGGTGCCAGTTCTGGGGGCAAAGAAGTAAAATACGTAGCTCTTCTTCAGGTACTATAATATAAATCAATCAGGTACCATACTTTTGTTGCACTTAATTTATTTCCACACTTACACGGTTAACATAATACAACAACGCTTAGTAAAGTGCTATTTGCACGCCTACGAACGTATACAACAACTTATTCCGCGAGCTCTCTACCACGATTCCACAATGAATGGCGTAAGACCAGATCTTCAATCATTTCGAATGTTGACATCGAATACTATTTCAAACCTTTTAAATTGATATTCGAATTATCTTCTTCGAAATGACCGAATGAGAAAGAAGTTGCGTTATGCCCGATCCTCCATGAAGGTCTGCATACCACAATACATATCGTAGTATATGATACCGTATTGCGTTTTTCCTTCGCTTCTGTCTAGCACAAAAGTGTATACAACAGCACGTCAATCTACACAAAGTAAACGTTAGCTTTCCCTCATTTGTAACAGCGTCGGTTTCCGCAGTGCAAAAGTGTAACCTGGACCCGATTCTGTAACTTAGGTTGTGTGTCGATGGAATGGAGGCCATTTTATCTGTTCAGGTGGCGACATTAAGAACTATTTAATTTTCATATACATGCTGACAGCATCCTATAGTTTTTACTATGGCCACCCCGTCCAGCAGCGCTACCGCCAACCGAACGTAAGTTGCAGACTACCTAGCGACTGAAAATTCAGTTGGCAGTGGCGCCACTAGTCAAAGCAGCCGTCATTAGATGTATGAAATTTGGATAGATCTCAATTTCGCCACCTGAACGGATAAAATGACGACCATTCCATCGACACACAACTTATGTTACAGAATCGGGGCCGATCTGCTGTAGTCTGCACATGACGACAAAGCTAGAAAGGCACCCGCAGCACAACTCGTAGCGTGACGACGCCGGCGCCGTATCGCGTTAACATGTCGTTCACCTCGCTTGTGCTACTGTTTCAGGGATCCGTAAACATTTTATACCGTACTTTATATTAATTCTTGCCGTAAGTTAAATTAAAACGGAGCGGCATTGAGTTTTTATATTTAAATGTTGTGCTTAAAGAACTTGGCGTACACTATGTTTGTAACCTAATAAATAAAAAAATATTAATTCTTTCTTTTTGTTGCCATTTAATACTGGATTGAGCTACTGCGACAGTAAAATCTACATATGATAGTTTTTGATCGATGAATATGATCAATATTATTTTATGTAATTCTATTCAAGAAAAAAAAAGTTTTTACTTAAAGTACTTATATTTGGATAAAATTTAAATAAATAAATAACGCTACAAACCCAAAGGCTCACACTAGACTTGTGATCGGAAGGTTGCGGGTTCAAATCCTGGTGCTGGCCTGTACCGCTAAATTAGTTTTTTCGGATTTATGTACGGATTTGTCATTAACGATCACTTGCTCAACGATGAAGAAAAACATTGTGAAGAAACCGGCACATCTAAGAAAATTTATTTTCGAAGGTGGACTATGGCCGTGCCCCTCGGCGGGGACGTATATGGGCTGATAAAAAAATCTATTCCACAAAGTTACGGGCGTAAAGAAAGTATCTACATATTCTATTTACTCTAGCCTAAAATCTATAATAATAATAATAATATAATCATTTATTTCGGGTAACTGTGACCCATAAGTTCTCATTACAAATTCAAATACATCATTAAATTAAAAAATTGAAATTAAAAACTATACAAAACTATACAAAAATAATAAAATTGTCATTCACATAAAATTATACAATTAATAAGCAAAATTATAAAGGACTGAATAATTTAAAATAAATGTCAATAAAATAAAATCAACAAATGACAATTTAAAAATTTAATTACGGCATCAATTTTGGCCCAGTGCCGTGAAGCTGTAGCCACCTTTTCAACATAGGGGAGTCCCACCGTTCAGCCAACACAGTCAGAATACCGTTGGAACTAGCGAGCAGGCGGCGGTGCATGGAGGAGCATCTCTTACGCATGATCGCTGCGAAACCATCAACTTGTGCCTCCGCGAACATGCCACTGGCACTATAGTGCTTAGCCCGTCCCATCAGCATTCTGAATGTGTTGTTATACTGGACGCGTAGGTCACCGTATGCCCGCCGCGTATAATCAACCCACAGACTGCACGATAAAACATCAAGCTAAACTTTGTAGCACTTTATAGAAATATTTAAGCTACGGAACCTTAATCTCAAAAAGCGCTTTCAGCTTGTTTAACTCTGGAACTGACGATTACGGTTTCCTTCGTAGTCTAGTTTAGGTTGCATTTTCAGCAAAATACAGTGTTACAGAGAAATTGTTGATATTTATTTTGTTGAAAGAGATTATGCATTTTGTATAAAAGTATAATGTTTAAGGGGTGGGGTAGCTTTAAATTAGCTAGCAAAGTTTCAGGGGTAATTTTTTTTCAATGAAACTGAACAACTTTTCCCAAAAAATTTACATGAAGCTCCCAAAAAAACGTTTTATGCTTTCCATACAATCAGCTGATCGCACATTTTATGGGGGAAGAGGCGACAATTTTTAAAAGGTTTCGACCTATGTTCCTTAGAATAATAATAGTGTACATTATAAATAGTATGAAAGCAATAAATAGTACTCATGTTACATATTTTATTTTGATTGCTTACTTATACAAATTATGAAATAATAATAAATAAATTGTTTATTCATTTACAAAAAGGTATACATGATAGCATTAGAGACTACAAAAAATATTTAAAAAAATAAAAGCACACTAAGGTCCAATTCTCCATACTCTGTTAGTTAGTTTATCCACGGTTATGAAGTTAATCAGATAAAACGTCAAACAAAAAGTATGAAAATGACATTGTCAAATCTCTGGTTAGCTGCTAATCGTTTGTTAAATAACTAAGTATGGTGAAATTGGGTCTTAACTAATTAATTAGGTATACGCCTGAACTAGGTGAAACCTGTGTTTCAGGCAATCAAACTAAATCCAATTTATTTCTGAATACAAATACCTATTATATGACTAATGCATTATAAATTATCTCACAATATCTATTGAAAAAACTGTACGTCGTTATACAAATGAAATTTTGAGATGCCTCCACAGCATTATTTAAATACTACACTGTAATAGTTTTAATGAGGTCTCTAATAATACCAGTTTTTATTAATATCTTTTTTTGGGACTTATATGTTCCCACCAAGGGGCACGGGCCTCTAAAAGAAGGATGTTTAGGCCATAGTCCACCACGCTGCCCCTTCAGGTTATTAAATATTTAAAACATCCCTTCTTTTTTATACTGCAACAATGATATATCTCTACTATCTAGGGTATAGAGGAAAAAAGCTTTAAAATAACATAAGTAGGTAAATGAAATTTAAAAAAAGAGAAATCCGTGTGTGCCAGTAACATGCAAAACCTTCTAAGACTGAACTGTTCGATTGCGATCCCTCCCCACCACTCTTTTTATCCGCAAATGGATTTATTCGCTCGGAGTATGTCCAATTTGAATCGATTCTCAGACCACTCGTTTCATTTTTTTTTTTAGTTGTATCTTCTGTAGACCGTGCTATTTCATTATAAGATAGGTTCAATTCGATGTTAAACCTATCTTGCAGTGAACATATGTTTTTTACAAGATATAGCTTGTTCCGCCTGCCTCCTTTTTCTGTCTGACGTCCAGAGTCCAGACACATTGCGGGGTATCACCCTTATCTTGTCGAAGACCCGCGGATTAGCACTGAACGTTTTTTATCGGGCCTTTTTATAATTCGAACGGCACGGCACGGCATGACAGAATTTGTATTACCATTGCCATCTATGTTCCCAGTTTCTAATATCACTAGTGCATAGGACGCAATGGTAATTAATTTTTCCGTGCCGTTTTCGTATTATAAAAAGGCCCATCATCTTTTATATTGCGCACTGCCAAGGAATGGGATACCCTGCCTGCGTCTGTATTTCCGAACTCATATAACCCGAATCTCTTTAAAGATCTAGTGAATAGGCTTCTTCTGGGTGAGCTTGCTACATCCTCGACCGCATCTTCGCCCTTTTTACCGACTTCAAAAAAGGAGGAGGTTCTATGTTCGACTGTATGTATTTTTTTTATGTAGACTGATTTCTCCGCCAATTATGGACCGATTTTAAAAATTCTTTTTTTGTTCGAAAGAGTATACTCCAGAGGTAGTCCCACATAAATTTTATCGAAAATGATCCAGCGCTTTAAAAAAAATCAACAAAAACAAAAAAAATACTACAAACCAGAACATCATCTAAATAAATGAGTGACATTTTCGTTTGTGGTTATCTGCTAATAGGCATGGTAGTCTGCAAAATAATCTGCAAAAATACTTACTTTGTGCGAACTGTTGTTGGGATTGAAGTCGGTGACTCATACGTTTTTAACGTGGAAAATTATGGTTATGCTAGATTGTAGTCAAAAGCGCACCCCTTGTTGGCAAAAACCAAAAAATTTAAAATAATTACACCAATAACTTTACGACCGGTTAAGAATAGCGCCTCGCGCTCGATGTGTCCGTGACGAGCCCCATATCGGGAGGATTTGTGGACTTTCCCGCCTTTTTAAAGTCTCCTTGAAAAACTGGAGGGAGCTCAGCGCAATCTAGTGGAAATCTCCTTGGGGAATGCTCAACTTGACTTGTTGAATTTTTCATTTTATTCCTCAAATTATGTGAGAATTTTTGCTCCTAATCTTTGAAATATATAAACAAGCCTTTTTATGTACAGGGACAACAGCACATCATGCTATCCAAAACTATCAAATTTCTTTAATTGATTTTCAATTTTATCTCCAAGCATTAGAGTTTATTATCCATTGGGGAAATTTGACAGTTTGTGGTAACCTGATGTGCCGTTGACTGCCTGATGTGCGTTGTACTACTTAGTTGTAACTAATCTAAATATATAAAAGGAGAAACTGACTGACTGACATATCAACGCACAGCCTAAACGGCTAAACGTAGGCACTTGAAATTTGGAAGGGACGTAGCTTAGGTAGAGGTAGAGGTGCACTAAGACAGGAATTCCTGAAATTCCCAAGGGAACGGGAATTAGCGGGAAAATCCTTTTGTATGAAAAATCTAAACCGCTTAAGTTAGACGCTTGTTTGGCATGCAGGTACCTTAGTAAACTTAAAGCTTAGTTTCAACAGGATATTGCAAAATTCCTACGGGAACGGGAGTTAGCGGGAAAAAACTTTTGTAATCTGTTCAAAAGAAAAAATTAAAACGCAAACGAAGTTCCTCTGATTGGCGTATATGTATCGTATCTAGCTTATAATTTGTATTTATGGGTAAGCTGTTGGATATCCTAAATAAATAAATAATTAACTCCCGACGCAAAAGAGGGGTGTTATAAATTTGACGTGTGTATCTGTCCTTCCACGCTGGACTGGGTGTGAAAGAAAAACTTTGAAAAAACTCTTCTCAGGCATACTGTAAGAGTCAATAATTTACTTCAGCACTAAAAGATTTTATCATCATCATCATCATGTCAGCCGCAAGATGTCCAGGCCCACTGCCACTTATAAGGTTAGCAATTCTTTGGGCTAAGTCGGTGACCTTGGTTCTCCTGCGGATTTCCTCATTTCTGATTCGATCACGCAGAGAAACTCCGTGCATAGCCCTTTCCATCGCTCTTTGAGTGACCTTGAGCCTTCTTATGAGGCCCAGTGTAAGCGACCACGTTTCAGTGCCGTACGTCGTCACTGGCAACACACAAGATTTTATAGGTAGAGAAATACCATATTTAAAGATTTCATATTATGGCCTTTTGTACGACACAGCCTCACCCCAATTTTCTCTAACGAAGTATCACGTACAAAAATTCATGCTAAAGTATGATATTGTGCTCGTATACTCAACATGCTAAAATATGTAAGCGAGAAGTTTAAAAGGCTGAAGATATTTGTATCGAACAAATATCGGAACGTGCGGAATGCTTCAAGAAGGCTTCAGATAGGGTTGTCGCATTTATTGTGAAAAGGTTCTATTTGGTAAAGGTTGTGTGACTTTAATTTTTTTTTACCAGCTCATATTTATGTTTCCACGAAGGGGATGTAGGCCAAAGACCATCACGCTGGCCCAATGCGGGTTGGTGGACTGCTCGTCTTTCGAAAATAAATTTTGTTGGTCGGACGGGTTTCATCTCGATGTTTTCCTTCACCGTTGAGCAAGTGATAATTATAAATCTGTACATAAATCCAAAAAGACGCATTTAGTGGTACAGGCCCGCACCAGGATTCGATCCCGCGACCTTTCTACCGCTACCAAGTCTGGCTCATTACCAACTGTGCTATCACGGAATAGATCAAGCCACTCTTTAGTTGGTGACAGCGCTATGACTTTAGTAAGCGGATATTGAGAATGTGAATCAGCTCATGTAACTAAACAACTTTTCCCTAAGAAACATAGGTTGAAATATATATATTTCAGTCGATTTGCCTTGTATGGGGAAGTCGAATTTATTTTTTAGATTTTGTATAGGTTTATTGGTAAAAGTTGTTCAGTTTAATGGGAAGGATTCCCCTCTAAAGTTTCGCTAATTAATTTAAAGTCATTCCATATAACTTTTTCCCAATAAACTCTACATCCATCCATACAATGACGCTTATAACCCCTGTTGTGTCATGTAGTTCAAAAACTAGAATAGAACATGAATATACAATGATGATATGATGTCAGCCTTTTGCCCACAATAGAGCAATTAGGGCACATAGCTCATTAGACGTTTTGATCGGAAGAGAAAACTCTCTCGTCCTACTAGCTGGCTTCTACAGTATGCCTGGGATGAGTTGGCAGCTGGCACATTCTAAGTTTTTCTGTTATTTCCAGTTCAGCATGGAAGTTAATTTTAGTAAATTACTTCCATCCAATAAAATCTCATGCGATGGAGCTTACAGTCGGTTCTCTCAATTAAATTATCACTTTGTATTCTATTCGTTCGTCACAAGATTCAAATTTGAACGATCTCTGCCATAAAACTTGAGGCACTGTATACACATTTAAAAACGTCTTCATTTAAAATATCCCCACATTTAAAAACGTCTTTCGAAATCTTTTCAAAGAGTTTTTTCTTTAGTTGACTTTTTTCCAGCCAACCATTTCTGCAGAACACAGTCGACGCACAAATAACTCGAAACCCTTTCCTTTGCAGAGCTATAAATAAATCTTTAGTATCTCAGGGTGAGTTTTGAGGCTTTTATAAAAGCGCTAAAAGCGTAAGCCAGATTCGTCTGGCGGTTTATCTTCTTTCGTGTCGGCACTTGGTTAAACTAGCTATCGTTAGACCAGAACACCAAAGTGGGTAAATAACGAAAACCCTTAAACTTGACGTTTTCGAGAAATAATCTTATACCTCTATATAAAATTGGAGGTCCTGATTAGTAAATCATGACTCATCAACGCCCAGCCCAAACTCTTAGACCTAGAAAGCTGTAATTTGGCATAAATTTGTTTTTTATGACGTTTGCACTAAGAAAGGATTTTTTGAAGTTCAACCCCTAGGGGGTGGAATGGGGGTTCAAAGTTTGTATGGAAAAAACAATTTTATGGACATTTTAACTAGAAATTTTGTCAAAATATACCTTGAAGCAAATAAACGGACACGCGATTTTTCGAAAATCATCCCCTAAGGGGTCAAGAATGAAATGGGTGACTAAAAGAGTTCTTCGCGCGAGCAAAGTCAATATGTATAGATATAGCCGTCTGAACCGCATCACCATGCTAGTTTCTAAGCATTTGTGGTGCAGTTCCCGACGTTCATGCTGGAGACCGTCATGAAGGAGAGCTTTTGGCCCGAGGGCGTGGTGTTCCGCCGTTTCCGAGGAAGATTCCCGGTTGCAGACACCCCCGGAAAAACACCCGGGAAATAGTGTTAATTAGTTTAAATTAATTATATTTCCACCAACCCGCATGGGCCATCGTGGTGGACTATGGCCTAAATCCCCTTCATTTTTCGAAGGGAGGCCCGTGCCCCTCGGTGGGGACGTATATGG
Source organism: Aproaerema taeniolella (assembly GCA_949987775.1). NCBI lineage: Eukaryota > Metazoa > Arthropoda > Insecta > Lepidoptera > Gelechiidae > Aproaerema > Aproaerema taeniolella. The sequence goes on along the minus strand of OX465258.1, from coordinate 17,191,420 downwards.
GCTGGTATAAAATATATATATATATATATATATTTCATATGTATCTCAGTCTGTCAGGTATTTATCTATGGGCCTAATAATACATGATTTTATTATTATTATTATTATTATAGTTATGGGTAGATTCCACCCTTTAAGTATTTGCTAAGTTATCCCTTACGCCTTGTAATGTACTGGCGTCTGCCGTTGCAGCCCTGTTTCACTTCTACTAAAGATGTATGGTTTGTCTATCGCCTATTGAGATTAATGGTAGTTTCGCGATGTGGATCCTTTCCACTCCTCTTCAATCGGTTTAAAAGCTTACTTTTTGTCTTATTTCGTACTTGTTGGACTTTTTGTATGTTCGCGGACGTTTCCAAGGAAGTGATCGTTATTTTATTCTAGTTTTTGTTGTAAATTCGAGTTTCTGGAACCATCATTTTATGTATGTATGTAAATTCTTTATTGCTTTAAAACCAGTATAATATAATTTAAAACATAATATTGAAGCAAAGGCGGTTGTTATCTATCTATATCTTCTATATCTATCTATACATATTATAAAGAGGAAAGATTTGATTGTTTGTTTGTTTGTTTGCATTGAATAGGCTCCGAAACTACTGGACCGATTTGAAAAATTCTTTCACCGTTAAAATCCTACATTATCCGGGATGGACATAGGTTACATGATTTTCCCGAATTCCCACGGGAATAAAGTCCCGAGCGGAATGCTAGTTTAAGAATAAATACAATAAAACGCATTAACCACATACTTAAAGTACACAGAGGCCAATATTCACCAATATTTAACCCACGATTAGGAGATAATCTGAAATTCTACACACTTGAAGACCAGGATTTAAATTTAAAACTCTAATGACATTACAATCAGCAGCTCTAACACGATAACGACAAACTAGAGCTCGGCTCACGCTGAAACTTCACTTTGATTGCGCGAGGGTCCTGCGCAAAAGCTTGCTAGCCCTATGGCGTTGTCAATGTTGACATTTTGACATAGGATCGCAGTATTCAAATCCAAAAAAAAATCTTTGTTTCTTTAAATGTTGTTCATTAACATATCATTTGCTGGGCACTCCCAGTGGGCAAAAAAGTTGCCTGTGGCGGGAGTGTCCGCTCCTCCTCAATATTTCGTCACATTGTTTTACAACAATTCACTGTTATAGATGTCGTAGTATTGTCGCGGCGCTGTCACTATCGTACTCGGCCTGCAGTTCGGTACAACTTTTTGACAAAGCATGTGCTAAGATAACATCAAAATACTGGATCATGGACGCGATATTGCTATGTGCACACACAGCTCACAATTTTTTTTTGTTGCAATGGTAAATATATGATTTACAGTCACTTAGATTGTGTAGTATTACGTGGATACCGGAGTAGCTTACCTACTTTTCATGCTAACAGGAGGTCTATTCCACTAATCAATGACGTCACAATGGTAGTGGAATGACAATGGTCTCCGTATTATTCGTTCAGGTGGCGAAATGAGAACTATCCAAATTCCATACATTTGATGGCGGCAGCAGCTCGAGTACGATGGTGATAGCGCGCGTAATGCGCCGCAGTCCTATATCAAAATGTCAACATTGACAACGTCAGAGGCCTCGCGCCATCAAAGTGAAGTTTCACCGTCAGCCGAGTGGCGCGCCGCGCGAGTTTGTCGCTATCATGCTCAAGCTGCATCTTTGACGGCCGGTTTGGTCGAGTGGTAGTGGCCCTGCCTCTCGATCGACGGGTCCTGGGTTCGAATCCCAGTCGGGGCAAATATTTGTGTAAAAAGCAGATGTTTGTTCTCGGGTCATGGGTGTTTGTGTCTGTCTTTATGTGTGTTCCGAGGGACCCACGATACAAGGGAAAACCTTAATGTGGGCCTTTGAGTGTATGGTGTTTTTTTTTTTGGCCAACTAAATGTTAAGTTGCTAAGAGTTTGCAACATAACGTTCGGTTCGCGGTGGGGCGCTGCTAGTAGGTATAGTTGTCGTTAAATGAATGAGTTTTCGATAGTTCTAAATTTCGCTGCCAATACCGCGGTCCTATGTCAAAATTTCAACAATGACAACGCCATAGGGTGAGCAAGCCTTAGCGCGGGACCCTCGCGCAATCAAAGTGAAGTTTCAGCGTGAGCCGAGCGCGAGTTTGTCGTTATCGTGCTAGAGCTGCTGAATGGGTAAATTGGTCACCATTGTCATAATCATAATCGTTTATTGCTTTATGTGGCGCACATAGACCCTGTAAGGGCACTGCAACTTATAATAACTGGTACTTATTAGGAACTTATGCCTATGCTTTTACTATATAAGAGTCGTATAGAATCAAAGGCGGCAATCTGACTTATGGGCGATTATTAGCAAATGTCAAAAGAAGTATTCCATACAAATTTTAACTGACGAATTATTCATCGTAAACTTAAATATGTATTGTAAACAATATTACTTTTAGTTAATTATGTAGGACACACTAATATACAATATGCAATAATGTTCTATTTTAGACAACGGTTTTTTTAAATATTTTAAAACTTTTATTTACAAAAAAAAAAAACACAAAATCAAATAAAACTTAGGCTATACACATACAGATAACTACTATACACTTACTACTATCTACTATACACTTACTATATAACTACTAACTTACTATACACTTACTATACTTCATATTTTAAAACTGAGTTCATACTTTAAAATTGTTTTTCTATAGGAAATAGCCGTCTTTGATACGAACTGTGAATAATGGTAGAAAGTATTTAAAATTCTGAGTGTTGCCACATTCACAGCTCATTTTTACTATAAACGTCAAATTGCAACCTTTGATTCTATACGACTCATAAACAACAAAAAAAACAATTTCGACTTTTAAACTAAAATTCAAAATACTCTTTGAGATCATAATATAAACTATTTTCAATTAGAAAAGCCTTCAGTCGATTACAAAAAGTGTGTAAGCTGTCTAAGTTTCTTATATTGGCTGGCAGTTTGTTATAAATTTTTATTGACATGCAGTAAACACCTGAACTAACTAAATCTAACTTTGTAAAGGGTATAGCTAATATATCTTTGTGACGTAAATTAAACTGTCTTGTGTGGGAATATGTGGTTCGTGAGTAAAGAGTCATGTGTTTTTTGTCAAATTTGCAAATATCGGAAATGTACATTGAGGTTAACGTTAAAATATTCTGATTTTTGAAGTGGGGTGGGGTCATTACGACGCCATTGATTAGTGAAATAGATGCCCTGTACAACAGTGAACTGGGTACCTACCACGATCGTTTAAAAGCATTTATGTTTAGGATCCAACTTTGAACTGCTTCGCAATTGGAATGTTTTTTAAAATGGTACCATGATGGCGCTGCTTTTGAACTGATCGGTTGTCTATGGTCCATTTTAAATGTCTTCATAAATTGTCGCTGGTCTGCCTTTGATTCGCAACAGCGCCAAAATTGAATCGCTTATAAGCCATCATGGTACGAATAAGCGTTGCAGACTTGTTTAGGTCCTAAATTGGATCGCGCTAAGCGATCATGGTAAACCTCCTGAACTCTGTAACAAAGGTTTGTAATCGGATTGGCAGGTGTCAATCAAGTGAAGCAAAGGATTACCGGATCAATAGAGATTCGGTTTGAAATTCCAACCACACCGGAAATATTGAAATCTGCGGCCGACATGGAGATTAAACGGTTCTGTGTTGCCAACTGAGCGACGTTTGTAAATGGGGTGGTTTTTTTTGGTGTTTTTTTTTTCTGACAACTCTAAAAAGTGGTTGTAAGGTTCAATGCGTATGGAATAGATTTCAAAACCAGTGAACTTAGAAATAAAAAAAATAAAAAAATAAACGCTACACACTCAAAGGCCCACACTAAGGTTTTCCTTTGTGTCGTGGGTCCCTTGGAACACACAAAGACAAACACAAACACCCATGACCCGAGAACAAACATCTGCTTTTTAAACAAATGTTTGCCCCGACTGGGGATCGAACCCAGGACCCGCCGATCAAGAGGCAGCGTCACTACCACTCGACCAAACCGGCCGTCAGAAATACTTATTAACAGTCTTTTGCTCTACTAATGATAAATTCCTCTAAACTTACGAACTCTCAAGTCAACAGTGTCTAACTGCTAGCGTGTTGGACTCGTAAGCGAGAGGTACCGGTTTTAAGCCCCAGTGCTCCACCATGTACCAATGACTCGCTTTCTGAGTTGTATATGTCACCGGAAAATAATAATAATCGTAAGTTGATCAACTTTCGAGATAGTTTATCAACTATCGGAAAATCATACACGGCAGTTGAAATGTATTATTTAACGGATACATTTCCGGTAATTGATCAATTTACGACGTCTCGCGGTAAAATGATCCGACGAACGCGATGTGTACGCTGATTGGTTGAAAACTCGAGGTGTTCGCTGATTGGTTGAATGTCTCACTTAGAACTGCTACAAGTAGGTTTGTTACTAAACCCGTTTAGGGTTGGTTGGGTTTATTATATACGGATGTCAGTTTAACGTAAAAATGTAACACTACATTGTATTGTACACCATACAGCCTACCTATGTAAGTTTCAATGGAAGAGCGGGGCCTCCAAACACAGGCTATGTTCGCTTAAATGGAGACCCCAACCCACCAATTTTAAGGCTTTAGTGTTAAGAAATAAACATTTTCATTTCATTTTTTTTTTTTTTTCATTTCATGTACACTGAGCAGCGATTGGTCCATTCGTGTATGATTTGACGTGTGGCAAAATCGTTAGTTGATAAACTTACAGCCTGGCAGCGTAAGTTGATCAATTAGCTAAAATTTATTGCGTTAAATAATACATTTCAACTGCCGTGTATGATTTGCCGATAGTTGATAAACTACCTCGAAAATTGATCAACTTACGATTCTTATTAATTTCCGGCGACATATACATTAGTTGCACACTAACCGATGCTCTTAAGGTAAGGGAAAACACCGTGAGGAAACCTGCACATTCAGGAGACTGAATGTCTAATGTAACCAATGATCCAGTCGTTTAGTCTCCCTTGTTATTATGGTCACGGAGGGCAGTCGCTCCACTGTAATTACTTGACCTGCCATATCAATTACTAATTGCATGTGGTGCATGCACAAGTATACTATAAAACTAGGCTAGGAAATACAGGAGTCTAAAAATACACCGTATAAAAGGGTGTTTCAACAATAAAAGCTCTAGTCTCCTTTAAAATGCTCCATTTTAACGCTTTCGTTCCGGGAACAAGTCGGTCAGGTGGAAGGTGAATGACCTAGGGTTGCTAGGGTCGACAACAAAATTGGTAGGAATTCGTGCGAGTTGAAATGAAAATTAGCGTAGCTTTAGCTTCAGGAATGAAAGTCTTTTAACTTAATAGCACTGTATTTTTAGCTATGAAAAAGGAAACACGAAGGTCGAATTTTCAAGAAATATAAAGTTATGAGTATCTAATACTGAGAACAAAGGATACATAGATATTTTGTGATATTAAAAACTAGAATTAGCCACTAAAAGTTCAATTATTATTATTTATTATTTATTTATTCCTTATAACAATATTTTACAATTGTGTTGGAATGTAGTTAGATACATAAAAATTAAAATTAAAGCTAGAAAATCAATACAAAACTTACAAAAATTATAAAAACTGATGACTAAATAATAAATCAATTTTTCATGCACTCACAAATTTAAATTTAATAAGCTAAAAAATTTGAAAATAACAAAAATTTATCAATGATGTCAAAGAGAAATAAAAATAAACTAAAATGTCAGAAATTAGAAAAGTCACAATAAATTACATTAGAATGTCAAATATTAAAAACAGTTTATTTCTTGAATGAAAAAAAAATTGACGTTCGTCAGCGAAGGTACTTAGGATAAATATTAAGTGACATGGGGAAATACAGCCCCTAAGGTTTCGGTAATACTAATCTTAATCTAAACTAAAATTATAAAGAGGAAAGATTTGTACTTACTTTCATGTGTTTGTAACGAATAAACTCAAAAATTACTCGATCGATTAAAAAAAAAACACCTACAGAAAGCTGTCTTATTAGCAAGTGACATAAGTTAAAGTTAGAACACGATTTTATGAACTTGCCTGAAAAACTTAGCTATCTAAGGTCCGTATTAGAACGCGAATCAGATTCTGATATCAGATTCTCGCAAAGTAGCTTGCCTATGTGTTTTTTATAGGATGTACTTCGGAGAGTGTGCTCAGAGGCTACATGAGCTCATTCCGCCTGCCCCTTTTTTCCATCGGACGTCCAGACTCTCTGCGGGGTACCACCCTTATCTTGTCGAGATCCCTCGGATACGTACTGAGCGCTATTCTTCATCTTTTATATTGCGCACTGCCAGGGAGTGGAATTCCCTGCCGGCGTCTGTATTTCCGAGTTCATACAACCCAAATATCTTTAAAGTGCGAGTGAATAGGCTTCTTCTGGGTGAGTCAAGAGCGAACCCATTTTTAATAAAAAAAAATAAAAAAATATATTTACTTAAGTAGCAGTCGCCTTTGTCATTTTTATAGTGAGAGAAAGAGACCATAAATATTTAAGTATAGATCAAGATTTGAGTCTCCTTCTGTATTACGGGCCTAAATCTGCCTACGACACCCCTAACACGTAGTATCGCGTCGATACTAGTTCAATGACGTCACCAGACAGTTAGGGTTAAACATTAGTAAGGGGGGATGGGGAAGGGGGGCACTAGGTTAGTTCGCAAAGAAAAGGGGAAAACGGGGTTAATCAACGCGGTCTCTAAAGGGACCTTAAAAGGTTTACTGAAAGAAGCGTGAAGACTTGTAACTTCTTACTACAGTTTGTTTTTTTTGTAAATGAAGAAATAAAGAAATTTTTGAAAAAATCAAATTTTTTCGCTACTTCGTTAGGTAAATCTGTAAGGACGCAAGGGTTTGCTGTGTCTTGGGCAAAAAGCTTTTTTTTTTATTATAAGATGGGTTAACTCTTGACCTCAATCTTGACCATAAAAGTCAAAGATGAGGTCGACGATGGAGCGAGTTAACCCAGAAAATGCCTATAAAGGTACTGGTACTCCTACGCACCGACGGAACACAGCAAACTGTTTTGCGTCGGACTTCGGTAGGAGGGTGGTCGCGAACCAGACGGCCCTTTACAGAGCCTACCACACCGCATGAGACCATAGGACGACACCTCACATTCAGAAAAAAATGAAGTGTCGTTGCCTGGGATGGACTACTAGGAGGCAGGTCTCATTTGCGTTTCCTTAGTCGCCTCTTACGACACCCACGGAAAGAGATGGGGTGGTGTTATTCTCTACCGATCACCACACGGCAAAAGCTGACCACATTACTAACCCCTGATATCTATAGGTTAGATACAAATTTACTTGGTTTAGGTATCACAATAGCATATTGGCGTACTAACCATATTTGGGTTAGCATAATTGAAATGCCATTTTTATACTATACAGGGCTTTAGGTAACTCTTTTTCAACCTCTCGGGTGGTTAATCAGTCCATGAAACTGAATAACTTTCCCAAGGAACATAGGACAAAATACGAAAAAAATTTTGATCTCCCATACAAAATGCGCTATATGCTGATGAAGTACTCAATTTTTTTTCGTATTTTGACCTATGTTCCTTGGGGAAGTTGTTTAGTTTCATGGACTGATTAACCACCCGAGAGGTTGAAAGAGATTTACCTAAAGCCCTGTATACTCGTACTTACATTTTACAGTATTTAAACTTAAGTTTTAAGTAAATAAATATCTTAGCTTAACATATCACTACTATACTCATATTTTTAAACCCCAACCAAAAAAATGAGAGTTGTTGAATAAGTTTGACGTATATATCTAAGTATCTGTATGTCTGTGGAATCATAGCAAATGGACCGATTTCAGTGCGGTGTTTTTTGTTTAAAAGCTGACGTAATTATGATGGTTCTTAGCTATATTTGCTCAAAATTAGTTCAGCGGTTTATAAGCGAGGTTATACTTAAAAAAATATATTCGAACGGATTGGAACCGGCACAGCAAATCTGTATTACCATTTCCTCCTTTGTTCAAGTGGTCTGTCTACCTAAATAATGGTATATGTCTACCCCTATAGGAATCTAAGGCGAAAGTTCCACCGTGTGGTGATCGGTTGAGAATAACACCACCCCATCTCTTTCCGTGGGTGTCGTAGGAGGCGACTAAGGAAAAACAAATGAGACCTGCCTCCTAGTAATCCATCCCAGGCAACGACACTTCATTTTTTTCTGAATCTGAGGTGTCGTCCTATGGTCTCATGCGGTGTGGTAGGCTCTGTATAGGGCCGTCTGGTTCGCGACCACCCTCCTACCGAAGTCCGACGCCAAACAGCTTGCTGTGTTTTGTCGGTGCGTGGGAGTACCAGTGCCTTTATCGGCATTTTCTGGGTTAACTCGCTCCATCGTCGACCTCATCTTTGACCTCATGGACAAGATTGAGGTCAAGAGTTAACCCATCTTATTAAAAAAAAGTATATGTATTAACAAAAAAATAACTATAAAACCATATGTATAATATAATCAGCGAGCCAAATAATAAAACCTGATTCAATCAGAAATCTGCTGATGACCCACAAGCAATAAAAACAACGTCATTAACTTTACTCCCACGTTAGAACAGCGATGAATGAAAATAAATGTCAGTTTGAAGTATAACTCCATATTAACTCTTTGTGTTCGGAAAATTACCTGTTAATTATGTGCTATTATTAGGTTATTACTACATTCATAAATTAATAATACGAAATTTGATTTTTTCGGTCTTTTCTAGACTCGTAATATAAAGTAGAAACAAAGTCAATGTTAAAAGTACACATAGCAGCACATCAGACGACATCGCCCTTATCTCGTTCGTAGGTAATAGCGCTAGAGTAACCTGATGTGTTGCTGTCTGTACTTATTTGAGATATAAGTGTAGGTACTGTGCTGTATGCGTCCTTAAACGCCTAATTATACTTATTAAAAGAAATAGTTTTAATGTAAGAGTATCGAATCTTTTTAGAATTAAATGACTCGCTTTGTCTTCGAAAGAAAAAGTAAAAGAAAAATGACAACGGAGAATGTGGATTGTCAGAAAAATAGTGAAAGATAGGGGGTTTGTTTTTTTGGAAAAAATTAGAAAAATCGTGATGAGTTTCAAAATAACTTGAAGTAATTGGGGAAATAGATATTTTTTTTTAGGTTTAGCAAGTTGATAATAGTATTCGTTATCTTTTGCAAGGTTCTACCGGGTCCCTTAATTGAGGACGCTATCCGGGGATCTTGCGAGGATAGAGAATGCAATTAGCTAGAAAGGCCAACTTCCGATTCGGGAATTAAGGGAATATATAAGGGTGGTAGTCTTGCTGGTGTTCTTTATTTTCCAGCGTTACCTTCCTAATGACAGACGACTTGACGGAATTATAAGTTTGCAGGAGCAAATTAACAAGGACCAAACATAAGACAAGATATAGTTGAAAGGAAAATACTACTGGGATGGTTTTACAGCTAAGTGGATAGTTTTATTTAATGTTGTTGGTTAGTTTCATATTTAAAAGCGCAGGAAAGGCATCGGTATAAAGAAAACCCTTAAATAGAACTGCCGTCTTGGTCGAATGGTAGTGGCGTTGCATCTTGGTCGGCGGGTCTTGGGTTCGATTCCCAGTTGAGACAAGCATTTGTGTGAGGAGCGGATGTTTGTTCTCGGGTCATGGGTGTTTGTGTCTGTCTTTGTGTTTGTTCCGGGGAACCCACGATACGGGGGAGAGCCTTAGTGTGGGCCTTTGAGTGTGTAATTTTATTAGCTTTATTAACAGGACAATGAAAGCAGCAGATTTAAATTTTGTTTAAAACCCTAAATTTCATTTACAATTAGAAAATCGCGAGTGACATATAAATAAATTTTGAAATGTCAGTGAAAACAAAATCTATAAGAGGGAAGCCCATTTTATTAATATATTTAATTAAATAATCTATTAATAATTTTGATTAAAATAATTTAATAATTTAAATAGTTATACAATATTTTAACATTAAAGTGAATAGAATAATTCAAACTGAAATTGTCAGTTCTATTTTGAACTTGAATATGGAACAAGTCAAAGTTGACTTAAGAGATTCTCAATCAGATATTAGGAGAAAATTTTCTACCTACACAGAGTGAAGTTGTGTTCTTGATTTTGGACTCTGGTGAGTAGAACCTACTTTAAGATCACTAGGGATTTTATTTATTTAGGGATTAAGTTATAGGGATGTTCTATAAATTTCGGGCGGATTCTAAATTGAATTTTTTTTCTTTTATTTATTTATGACTTGACTTTGGCAAAACGTTATGCCTTTATTTTATTCTTTCTTATTAAACGATTTAAGAACTACGGACTTGTTGCTAGTTTAGGATCCGCCTGAAGTTTTTATTTTATATCCTTCTCCCTCTGTCTACTAGGATCGTTATTTCGTGATTCGCGATGTTCGGTGAGGCCTGAGTGACTAGGTTTTCCTGAATTTCCGAAACGACATTATTATAGCACCTATCTCTCCTTCTACGATTCTTCTACTGGCTCACGAAGGGCAATTGTGACGCTGCTATTAGTGTAGCACAATACACGAGTAGCGACAAAAGACGGATGACCATCGGCGGCAAACGTCAGATTTTAGTTTGCTTTCGTAGGCTCCCTCTTGCTTTACAGTTGACCTATGGAAACCAGGAGATGCCCCTCACAACCACTGAACAAAGTACCTCTACAGACTATACATCCTACTCAGAACCATGTAGCTGAGCAGTCTTCTCATTTGCTAAATTATCCTTGGGGTTGCGCAATCTCGTTCACCGAGGCGCTAGGGGAGGGCTTGTCAGTAGCAGACACGTGGTCACCGCGTGCGGGGGTTCTTCAGTCCAATTGAGGGGGGTAGCTTTATAATACCACCCCAAGGAATACTGTCCTACCCGTATACGTGATCACAGCTGACTACTTCGGTAGTCAGTCGTAGGGTCTGTAGTCTGCGGTAATACAAGGACGCGCTGCAGGCGACGGCTCCTAGGTTTCGCGGGGAGGAGAGATTGCGACTATTCGGTTTTCCTTTCTGACACTTGGCTTTATAGTTCGGAGTCTAATCCACTCACAGGAGAAATAGGGAAGCGCGATGTTTGGCCTAGTATTAGTTGAGGATTTGTCGCTCAGAGGACATAACGATTCTAGGAGATCCTATAAGATGCCCGACTCGAACAGTCTCCCCGGGTTGGTCACCCCAAGGCGACGGATCTCGTCATTTGGAGCGCCGTCGACAGGTTCCGGGGCGTGGCTGGGGGCCCCAGAACGGGGAACTCCCAAATGATGCCCTGGGTTTATATTAATCTCTCTGTCTAGGTATTCTACTCGTTGTCCCAGCCTTCGGCTTTCATCCTGCTTCGATTGGAATAATCAAGAGATTAATCCTTTTGTGTCAATATGTCAAAATGTAATTTATTGGACTATGTGAAGCACATTAAACTTTGTTTTAATCTTGATTTTGCTTTTAATTCCTCTCTAAGTCTGAAACCCACTTTTAAATTGCTTGTACCTGCGAGAATCCTAAAAGTAATTCACAACGTAGGACTCTAGACATCACAGCCGTAAATATAGAGTATCCACCTCTATTTAATGCAGGTGGGGATCAGTACAGTACCTACCAGTAAAATTGCTAAACATTTTGATGCCACTTGAATTAATCTACGACTTTATTTTCAGTAGAAAACCACCTTATTACCGACTTAAAACTACACAAGTGCGCGAAGCGTAGCTTTCAAGCCATGGCCATTGTTCAAGCTGTAACTTTACATTTTGGAGCAACTGAATTATGATAATTAGCCGATAAGGACTGTGTGATGTTTCACTAGAATAAATTAATTAATTAAAAAGTAAAAATGTACACATACATACATACGCTTACGCCTATAATCCCTAACGGGGTAGGCAGAGCATCAGTGGTTCTAGAAAACTACTTGATGCCACGTTTGACACAAATTGTGAGGGTTATCAGATGGGACAAGTTGTATAATGGTGAGAGGTGGTCAGCCTTTCGCCCATTATACAGCAAAACCATCGCATCCCTCTTACAGACTTTTACAAGTATATCTAGGAAGAGTAGGCAGCTGGCACATTCTAAGTTTTTCTTTCACTCCCAGTTCAGCATGGAAGGAAAAAATTACTTGTGTTGAAAAATATACTCAGTGTTTAATATGGCAACAAAAACTGACAAGGTCTGAGATAGAACCTTTTCACACAAACGACAACACACCCTAATGAGCAATAATTTAATTATACAAAAAAGCCTGTGATTCAAAACGGTATACGAAAATGGAGCCAAAGATTTTCAAAGGCATTTTAAAAGGAAGTAGGTACTTATTATAATTACATTTTTATCATATTTTTATGACATTTTTAAAGAATTTAGAATGTTGCATGTTTGTTGACGAATGATTGTGACGTATTTATAAAATTAAGGACTCCATAACATTTCATAAGTTCTTCTTCTTCTTATCGTGTAGGTATAGTCAAGTATGTAGCGAACTTGGCTAAGCCTGGTGTCAGAGTTTTCAAACCGCACAATGGCCTCTGACTTGGTTTTAACGACTGTAGTCAATCGACAACAGCCGGGACCGACAGCTTAACGTACCCTCCGAAGCACGGAAACGCTCGTGATAAATTGCCACTTTGGTCACCCATCAGGTTCCCTACCTCTGTGTACGTTGCCTAACCTCGCTTGTAATAGCGTCGGCTTTTGTAGTGCAAGTAGGTAACCTGACGTGCTTCTGTCTGTACTTAGTTCTTTTCGAATAAACGACAGGTTAGTGTGGTGTGTTAGAAATGTTCAATTTCAACAGCCGCAAAAACATCATACATTACTGCTTCAGTGGTCATTTTAACTAAATAAGTAAACCAAATACAACAATGTACGACCAATCGATATTATGCTCACAAAATCAACATAGACGGTTCCTCTTAGCAAATCTTTATTTTTTTGTATTTTCTTACAAAATACAAATGCAATTTTTGTGCAATTTTTGACTCTTTAGAACTCCAACCTGGGTTTGTCCTATAAAAGTTTTTGATCAGTATTAGTATTAGTATTAGAACAGGATCGATCGGCTTCAAAAAAATTTTATTGATTCAATTAATATTATTAATGTTTTGATTCAGACTGACAGGTAACTGTTAATCCTACATTTTAAAAAAATATATATTAGTCTCTTGCTCCAGAAACGAGAAACTGTCTCCCAAAAATATTCACATGCAAACAATACCTCGCGTTCTAATCTTTCAAGCCAACAACGGCTCCAGCGGCTCAAACACAAAATGTGAACAATGGTCTTTACGTAACCAAAAAGATGGTTCCTTATGTAACCAATCAATACGGTTGGATGTGTGCCAGTGGCCAAGGACGTGATTCTGATCTCACTTTACTTGTCGACTGTACAAAACTGGAAGTTCTTTTTGTGACATTCGTGAAATTGGGCCTTTTTTCTTAATCTTTTGTTGATGTTTCTTCAACACTGCACCGACATCGGAGGAAAACTCTTAAGTGAAAATGGAAAAAATAAATTGAAATGAAAATTTATTTATTTCTAAGAGTACTTATAACTAAGTATGCTGTAAAATTAATAACACATTGCGCTGACTCGAAATAAGAGTAGAAAAATGGAATTTTATTTTCCAAAGGATAAGTAGACAGACAAATAATTTATTCATTTTTTTAAAACATAGGTACAACATACAAAACAACCATAGGTACGACTAGCAATAGCAAATAGCTTTCTATGTATACCATACGAGAGGTAAGTAGATCTTCTATACTCTATACATATTATAAAGAGGAAATATTTGATTGTTTGTTTGTTTGTTTGTTTGTTTGTTTGCATCGAATAGGCTCCGAAACTACTGGACCGATTTGAAAAATTCTTTCACCATTAGAATCCTACATTATCCGGGATGGACATAAGGTACATGATTTTCCTGAATTCCCACGGGAACGAAGTCCCGCGCGGGAAGCTAGTAATTTATAAGGTTACTATTGTTGTTCAAAACTCTACGTTTAATTAAAATGTTATAAAAACAGGCGAATTATTATAAGATACTTACTTAATTTTTTCTTGTTTATCAGAAAAGCATCCGAGGCAATGAACTTAACTCTATTTATTTCTGAATTCCACTAATTAAATATGAACGAGGGATAAATACTTACGTTTACTTCTTTAAAACTGTTTTTTTGCAAACTAGTGTAGTAAAATTAAGATTTCCTACACAATACGAAATTAGCAGAAATAGTATCATGAATCTGTTACGTGAACATGTTAAAGGCAGACATTTTAAGAAAGTCGACGCTAAGTATTAATAAGGTTTTCCCTTGGGTTGTGTTGTGGGTCCCTTGGAACATACACAAAGACAGACGCGAACACCCATGACCTGAGATATTTTCCCTGACCAAGAATCGACGAACCCAGGGCCCTTCGATTAAGCCACTACTAGACCCCGATTCTCTAACTTAAGTGGTATGTCAATGAAACGGAGGCCATTTTATCGGTTCAGGTGGCGAAATTGAGAACTATTTAATTTTCATATACCTGCTGAGAACCACCCCGACTAGTAGCGCCACCACCAACCGAACGTAAAGTTGTAAATTACCTAGCAACTGAAAATTCAGTTGGCGGCGGCGCCACCAGTCAAACCAGCCGTCATTAAATGTATGAAATTTTGACAGTTCTCAATTTCACCACCTGAACGGATAAAATGACCTCCATTTCATCGACACACAACTTAAGTTACAGAATCGAGGGCCTGAACAAAACCGGCCGTCAAACACATTTCCTGTAATCTCTCTGAATCTGTGTTTATATAACTACCTACAATTTTTCCGGAAAAGAGCAGAGAAGCAGATTTTTCCGGTAAAATACCGGGCACTAGGGTTAAGAACATTTCTTATGCATGACGCGGAGCGGCGGGTGGCCAGGCACCGAGTTTTATACATGATTAATTGCTTACACTGCACTTCCAGAGTGTTTAACAAGGACTTGAAACGTGTTACGGTTCTTCTTCTTCTTCTTGTTATCGTGGACGTATAGTCGAGTATGTAACGAACTTAGCTAACCCTGGTATCAGAGTTTTCAAATCGCACAATGGCCTCTGACTTGGTTTTAACGAGTCTAGTCAATCGACAACAACCTGGACCGACAGCTTAGGGATCATTCAACAATTACGTAATCACCGGAAGGGGGGGGGGGGGGGGGTCGGGTGCTTGTATATACATCGGATTATTTGGGGGGGGGGGGTTAAGAAGCCATGATTACGTCATCATTTTATAACTTTAATTAACGTATAGCGAAATGAATAAATAAATTATATTTAAATATTTACGTCCAATTTTGAAGTCTGTTACTGGTAACACTAACTATTAGATAGATGGAACGAGATTTCCCCTGCTATAGACAAACTGTGGAACAGTGTGACCAAATTCAGTTTTTTAATACTTTTTCGGCATATTTTATCGACTTTTCCAAGCATCAGTATTGCTAATACAGCAAAAATTTTAAACACGGACGGATTACGTAATCAAGGCGAGGGTTAAAACAAAAGATTACGCTGTGATTACATAGGGGGGGGGGGAGGGGTTAAAAAAACGGCCAAAAATGATCACGTAATTGTTGAACGATCCCTTAATACGTGCCTTACGAAGCAAAGAAACGCTCTTTTTTTTAATTATAAGATGGGTTAACTCTTGACCTCAATCTTGACCATAAAGGTCAAAGATGAGGTCGACGCTGGAGCGAGTTAACCCAGAAAATGCCTATAAAGGCACTGGTACTCCCACGCACTGACGGAACACAGCAAGCTGTTTGGCGTCGGACTTCGGTAGGAGGGTGGTCGCGAACCAGACGGCCCTTTACAGAGCCTACGACACCGCATGAGACCATAGGACGACACCTCAGATTCAGAAAAAAAATGAAGTGTCGTTGCCTGGGATGGATTACTAGGAGGCAGGTCTCATTTGTGTTTGCTTAGTCGCCTCTTACGACACCCACGGAAAGAGATGGGGTGGTGTTATTCTCAACCGATCACCACACAGCTCGTGATTAATTGCCACTTTGGTTAGGTTCCCTGCCTCTGTGTACGTTATTTAACCTCACTGATTTAACCTCACAGCGCCATTAGGCTATGAGCGCTTCAATATAATGATCAGTGAGGTTAAGCAACGTACATAGAGCAGTGATGGATGGCCATTTGACCATAGAGCGTCAGAAACGCTCGCAACAATACATGTCCCTGTAATCTGAATCATTTAAATAGCCGTCGACATTTGACTACATTGTATCTACATTGTATCATCTTTTATATTGCGCACTGCCAGGGAGTGGAATTCCCTGCCGGCGTCTGTATTTCCGAGTTCATACAACCCAAATATCTTTAAAGTACGAGTGAATAGGCTTCTTCTGGGTGAGCTCGCTACATCCTCGACCACATCTTTGCCCTAAGCTAGATTGTGGTCAAGAGCGAACTCATTTTTAATAAATAAAAAAATATCTGTCATCTGTAACGCAAGAGAGAGAGAGAGATACACTGAGCTTTTCCGACTATCTGTTACATAAAACCTTTTCATTTTATCTTTAAGTGTTGTTTTTTTCATGCTGGACTGGGAGTGAAAGAAAAACTTAGAATGTGCCAGCTACCTTCTCTTCCCAGGTATACAGTAAAAGTCTGTAAATGGGGTGCGAATGTTTTGCTGTATAATGGGCGAAAGTCTGACCACCTCTCACCATTATAAAACTTCTTATCTGATAAACCTAACAATTTGTGTCAAACGTGGCATCTACTGGTTGCAGAACCACTGATGCTCTGCCTACCCCGTTAGGGATAATAGACGTGAGCGTATGTAGGTATGTATGTATTGTTTACATTTCTTTCAATACTATTTTACATTATTCCAGTTTTAGGTTCATTATTTCCTTAATATTTCGCTACCCCATTGAGGCATTTGGCTGTTTAAACAATTATCTACCCTTGGTTCTACCCAAAGTAGTAATTAACCTTGAATGTAACTTATGAATAGGTAGAGTACAGAAGCCAGTACATTAAGTTATCAGACACGTGAACTCTATGCTGGCACAATAAGAACGACTTTGCTACAAATTTAGGGTTGTCTGATTCGCTGTACATTTGATATCCTAGTTCTTAATGACTTGGCGGCTCTGAGGGTCGACCATGTGGTAATAAGGAAGTTGTAACAATAATAGGTATTAAAGTGGCCTTCATGAATAGTGTTTATTGCTAATTTTGAAGGCTTAAAATCAGTATTGCCAGCCTGCTATCAGTCTGGCATGAATCGCTGAACCTAGGCCTTTTTTACTCAGTGCGGCAGACTATACAAGCATAAACGTATTGTATTAGCTTAAGAACATAAATTTGAACTATTTTAAATGAATGTGTGTGCTGTCTTGAAGAAATAAACGTATTATCATTATTTATTTTTATTTTATTATTATAATTATATTGCTTCAACCTTTAAGCGAATCGATGACAAGTAATTCTGGCTTAGACTTGCCATCGTCGTGATGAATGGATTTGCCCGTGGAAGAATTCGCTTAACTATTGCCCAAGGATGTGCCGAACGTACAAAGTTTGGGTGCATCACTCAGGGAGGTTCCTTTCGTGGATTCCGTTGATCAGCAGGGTGCAACGCTAGCAGATGAAGATGATAGTTTTGGAGCACTAAGATGACCCCACACACCCCTTCAAGTCTTTTAACAAAGATTGAAGTGTCAAAGAATTGCTCAGTTTGACAGACGCAAACGCAAATGTAGTTTTCTAATGGCATTGGCCTGCAGGTTTTTGTAAAACTTGCAGTTTTCCTTCTCTTTACGCTATTGTGGATTTTCTCCTCGACCACAAATGATCAATCTTAAATATTAAACGCAACTAGGCCAAGTACACAGCTGCACAACCGGCTATACATGTTTTTTTTTTATTATTATAAGATGGGTTAACTCTTGACCTCAATCTTGACCATAAGGTCAAAGATCAGGTCGACGATGGAGCGAGTTAACCCAGAAAATGCCTATATAGGCACTGGTACTCTCACGCACCGACGGAACACAGCTAGCTGTTTGGCGTCGGACTTCGGTAGGAGGGTGGTCGCGAACCAGACCGCCCTTTACAGAGCCTACCACTCCGCATGAGACCATAGGACGACACTTCAGATTCAGAAAAAAATTAAGTGTCGTGGCATGGGATGGATTAATAGGAGGCAGGTCTCATTTGTGTTTCCTTAGTCGCCTCTTACGACACCCATGGAAAAAAACATTTTGACTTTGACTTCGCCCTTATCTCGGTTGATATAGCGCCGGGCTTTCGTAGTGCAAATGGCGAACCTGATGTGCTGCTATCTGTACTTGCGGCACTAAACTTCATCAAACTACCCTTATTCATAAGTCGTCGCTTGAGGGCTTGTGAAGTGAACTAAGCTCAGATAAGTCCTCATATTGATTAATGGCCCATTGAAGTTAAGGCTAGAGGACAGAGGTGATAAGTTGCTACGTGTTACCCGGAAGTTTAAGTCTGTTACTTAATGAGAAAACGTTTAGTGGTTAAAGCATCATACTCTTTAGTTTGAATATCATATTACATATTTAAATATGTACTTTATATAGTACTCTTTAAATATGTACTTTATATAGTACACTATATCTTTCCGCCCGGGACTTAGTTCCTGTGAAAATTTGGGAAAATTATGCAGCCTATGTGTTAATCCAGGGTATCAGCTACCTCCCCACCAAATTTTATCAAAATCTGTTCAGCCGTTCTTGAGTTATAAGTGTTCAAACGAACCAGACAGATTATTTATTAAAATATGCACTTTTGTAACGCGTTTTCAAAACAATATCTCTTACTGCACCCGGATGGCTGGAAGAGATCACTATGAGTCATAGTCCGCCTTTGTAAACTTTCTCTCTTTTTCTTCCCATGTAATCTAAGTGCAATAAATAATATTCAGGGCTTTAGGTATCTCTCTTTCAACCTCTCGGGTGGTTAATCAATCCATTAAACTGAACAACTTCCCCAAGGAACATAGGTCAAAATACGAAAAAAATTCATCGTAAGCTATGAATTTCAGTTGTGAAACATTTTTTTTTTACTTTAGTTACACATATAATGTATATTTGATTGGTGCAAATAAAATATTATTGTTTTTCGAAAAGACGATTTTGTGTTTAGTAAGGCGTGGTTTAACTTTTATTTTACTACTAAACAAACGGGAAGTTCTGTTTTCACTGTAATTTTCTTAATTTTCTTAATTATATTACAAAATATACAAAAATATTTAAGGGGTGCAAAAGTTTTATAACCTAAAACATGAAAATACATGTAACTAACAATACATGCTATTGTGAACTGCATGTAACAGTGAATAAATTATTTGTCTGTCTGTCTGTCTGTCAAAATACGTTTACCATTTTGTGTGAGAAAAAAACATCGTCCAATTCACTTAAAACTTGGTAAAAGTATTTTTCAACATCGTTAGTAAGATCCGTATTTCTGTGTTTCTAAAAAAATATCCCTTAAGATTAAGACGTTAAAAAGGGGTGACAAAATATCGAAAATTTTCAAAAAAATAAAAAAACATGTGTGCAATTCACACGTGGTAGAAGTGAAAGCTTCACACACGTTCTATGTATTTTCTCCCGTGTTAAATCTTATGAATTTATGAGTCTGTTTCTTTTTACTGTCGCTTTTTCGTTACATCTTCTTTCAAATCACAACGATGCTAAAGAAGTTTTCACTTCAAAAATTTTAAATAAAAACCAACAGTGACTAAAAAGTCACCTGTAGTTATTGTAACACGGTTTTTACACACACGTTACTTAAAATCTCTTTTCGAGTTGAGTCGATAAATCAAATTGGACGTTTCTGTGCCGAGGCTCTTTATTCGATGAGTGTGAACCAAGGCGAGTGTGAGACCTCATTAAGAGCCTCAAGGGAGGCTTCAGAAGTGCCAATCAGGAGCTCGAAGCCTTTGGTTGTAATAAGAAAATAGGGTTACTCTTTTATCAACCCACGACAAAAAAGGGGTGTTATAAGATTGACGTGTGTTTCTGTATGTATCGTAGCCAGTCGGTTTGGTCGAGTGGTAGTGACGCTGCCTCTTGATCGGCGGATCCTGGGTTCGATCCCCAGTCGGGGCAAACATTTGTGTGAAAAGCAGATGTTTGTTCTCGGGTCATGGGTGTTTGTGTTTGTCTTTATGTGTGTTCCGAGGGACCCACGACACAAGGGAAAACCTTAGTGTGGGCCTTTGAGTGTGTAGCGTTTATTTATTTATTTAGCTCCTGAAGGAATGGACCGATACACACAACTAACTTATAACATTCCTCTTTTTGTCGGAAGTTAAAAATTACGTATAATTATTATTTCAGGGAAAAAAACTGCGAGACAAAGAGCAACAATTTAAATCCTTACTAATATTATAAATGCGAAAGTAACTCTGTCTGTTTGTCTGTCTGTCCGTCTTTCACCCCTAAACTACAGAAGCGATTTTGATGAAATTTGGTACAGAGATAGATTAGAGCCTGGGAAAGGACATAGGCTACATTTTATCCCACAGTTAGGCACGATATAACCTGTAGACCACGCGGGCGGAGCCGCGGGCGGAAAGCTAGTTGTAAATAATTTAGTGTAGAAAAAAGATTTCTCATCCTAAATGTGGCCAGGAAGAAATCGTTGAAGGCGATAAAGCCGCCTTATTGTATAGAATAGAATAGAAAAAAAACTTTATTTTATAGGACATTCAGGGTGCCACTTAAAACAAGTCAAGATTACATGAAATACATTAAAGGATTTAAATACATACATACGCATTCGTTCTTTTGACCCTACTGACTCTACGCCTATTCGCAAAAGTGCAGTCTATATCGCAGTATATTTACACTGAATTTAGTTTTATTAACTTGATATAATTTTATTTCTGATGTGTGTACATAAAATAAAGTATATTTGGATTTAAACGTGAGGCTCTGGATAAAACAAAAATTTCATTTGACTTTTCTCGACAAACTTGACAAAAGTAACCTAACGATGGGGTAAAAATGTAGAGTTTATTCTGCTCTTGACCGTACAAACCCTAACTCAAATTTAGCAACTTCATGTATAATTCAGAGTAGTGTACGTACATAATGTTAATACCACGACATCTGTATGTATTTGAGAATAGGAATCGCTAATAATATGCCTTGTTTATTCCAGTACATGTATGTTTTTATTTCTCTGTTATGCTGGACCACGTTCGTGTTATTTATAGAATAAGTATTTCGATGCGGTTTTTTTTGTTTGAAAGCTGACTTAATTGAGATGGTTCTTATCTATATTTGAATTAAAAAGTTGTAAGTGATAAATTTCGGAGGTTATATAAAATTTAAAGAAAGATTAACTTCACGAGGAAGGGACTAGTGTCTAAGACACAGGCAAGGCCTAGTTTAGACACTGGTATTCCAAAATTGTTACAACGTATGTTTATCTACACTAATATTATAAAGAGGAAAGATTTGTACCTATTTTTGTATGTTTGTAATGAATAGGCTCAAAAAGTACTGGGCCGATTTAAAAAATTCTTTCACCATTAGGATGCTACATTATCCCTAAGTAACATAGGCTACATAATTTTTCCGAATTCTCACGGGAATGAAGTCCCGAGCGGGATGCTAGTTTTTAATAAATCTATATCTATCTATCTATACATAATAGATCTTAACCTATGAAATTGCCGATTTTTTCTCTTGCTTTATTTTATTCATAATTTATTTGATTGAACAGCTAATACTAAAATTGGTTTTTTTTTTACAACCTTGGCCATATAACGGAGATATTGAGTCATATTAATACATATTTACTTTAGATCTATTTGCTGAAAAAGAAGCTCAAATATAGCTCGTTTCATCCTTTGCCCGTTTCATTGCTTATTTTTACTGTACCGTTGTTACAGTTACAACTTTCAATAAAGTAAGTATGATGAAAATTAACTTAATTTTGTCCAAACCTTCCCACAACATTTTGCTAAATTTGCATTTCGCATACCCGAGAAAAATCTAAAAACGTTAGTATGGAAAATTCAGTTTTCCAAAAATATTGTATGAAAACGGCCATTTCATAGGTAAAGACCTATTATTATAAAGAGGAAAGATTTGATTGTTTGTTTGCTTCGAATAGGCTCCGAAACTACTGGACCGATTTGAAAAATTCTTTCACCATTAGAATCCTACATTATCCGGGATGGACATAGGGTACATGATTTTCCCAAATTCCCACGAGAACGAAGTCCCGCGCGGGAAGCTAGTTTTTTTTTTTTAAATAAGTAGGAAACCGTCAAAGCGTGAGTACATCTTGCACTTGATCATGGTCGTAACTCTAAATAAATTTTGGATTACTAAACACGTTCCAAAGTAAACAAAACACGTTTCATTTTTAAATGACCTCTCGCATTAAAACCGAACGTGGTATAATAGGAGCTCTTTGTCAGAATTATTGGCCATTACCGAGGCTTTTACCCTTTAGAATACCCTGTGGAGCAATTACAGACGAATTAGCTAATGATCGAAATGAATTCTAATGTGTGTACGAAGGTACGCTTCACTGAATACGAATTAGGTTAGTTAAAATGAGAAAATAAGGAAATTTTGTCGGGATAAGGGAAATATTTTTTTTTGTACCCCTGACAAAAAATAGGGGTGTTATAAGTTTGACGTGAGTATCTGTGTGTCTGTCTGTGGCATGGTAGCTCCTAAACGAATGGACCGATTTTGATGCAGTTTTTTTTTGTTAGAAAGCTGACGTAATAAAAAAAATAAAAAAAAATAAACGCTACACACTCAAAGGCCCATACTAAGGTTTTCCCTTGTGTCGTGGGTCCCTTGGAACACACATAAAGACAAACACAAACACTCATGACCCGAGAACAAACATCTGCTTTTTACACAAATGTTTGCTCCGACTGGGGATCGAACCCAGGACCCGCCGATCGAGAGGCAGCGTCACTACCACTCGACCAAACCGGCCGCTTAGCTAATTTGATCAAATTGGTTCAGTCATTTAAAAGTTATATTATAAGCAATAACTGCTTTACCACAAAATATCAAAACAAAACATCAACATTATATAAGTTTTAGTTTTACTTTTTGTGGTAAAGGCACTAAATGTCGGGAGTTATACAAAATTTATAATTTTAGAATTATTTTTCGTTAAGAGATTTTTAAAAAGAAGAATAATAGACGAGAAGCTTCGGAGTTTCTTATCTATTATTCTTGGAGGAAGATTTCACCTTTGCAAATAGGCGTTGTAATTTACTACAATGACACAATTAAGAAATAAGTCTAAATGTTCTATAAAATAAAACTATTTTGACTAGACTTGAAAGATTTTCATCACACCACACACTGAAACATTTAAAACCATTTCAAATACGTCAGCTTTAAAAAAAACCGCATCAAAGTCATTACATCCGTTTAAGAGTTACGATGCCACAGACAGACAAACAGATACACATGTCAGACTTATAACTCTTCTCTTTTTGCGTTGTCGGGAGATAAAAATAACCATTAAGGCAAAAATCCCATGACACACCCAAAACACACACAAGGTCTTGTTTAAAAACGCAAACAATTCACAAAGCATCTCATTTTGTGCTTGCATATCATTGTCCGGGTCCCATAATACGTACAAACACGTTATTATACGTAATTTTACGTTTATGTTACGGTCAAAGTGCGTTTTATAAAGACCGTTACTTTGTTTATTCTTTACTCCTAAATGCTATTTTCATTTTATGTTAATTTTTTTACATGGTATCTTACAAACATTAATACATAAGTACATAATGGCCACTGAACGCCATTGTTTCGCGGAATAGCCACTTTAATGACATAAATGATCATGTTGTATGATCGAAAACTTTATTGAACATTATCAGAAGTACAAATCAACAGACATAGATACAAACAAAGAAAACTAAATTTCTAAGCATACCTATCCCTTAGTGGGATTTCTTCCAGTTAACCCTTGAGAGAAACGAAAGGAGACTATTCGCAAGAAGGAGACTAATCGCACCATGTTTTGCGCGAAAAGTACAAGATTTATACTTTTACTGCAACATGTATGCCTTTGTTATGGCTATAACAGGTAGACACGGAATTCGCATAATGAACACACTGAATTACGCAGAAAAATAAAATTACTCTACAAGAAAATTCAACTTTATTTCGTTGGTGTTAAGGTTTATAGTGCAACAGCAATGTAAGTCAATTGCAAAACCCCGTGGATAATATGTCCGGTATAAAATGAAATTATTTTATCACATTTATGTATAAAATAATTTTAATTAAATTTTGTTGGTGGACTGGTATTTAATAAATGGACAATTTTGGAAGTTAATAAAGTGAATAATGAAATTGTATTAACTGAGAGATTGTTATGAACATTATTTTAATGGCTTCTGTTAATAAAAATAATTTCATATAAGTACATACTTGTAATTATAAAAGAGTATTAAAGTCAGGGTGCTACAAAAAACATTGTATAAAAAAACACGGCTCAGATTGTAGGTAGATTGTACAGTTACTTGCGAACTGTAAACCATCTGGTAGAAATTACAGCCGACGGAGAGTGTCTGGCGGTGTTGATCATTAATTTTTATATTTAATTAATTATATTCTACAAGACATCAGCACCCAGACTTCAAGACAAGTGAAAATTTTTTGGGAGTACCTTCGGAACCTGGTAGCTGAAAATTGGCCGTCGGCCCAGGTTAGCTGGTATTCATACGTTACTATAGTACGTACTAGCACTACTATTTCCCACACGTTTGGTTCATGAGAAAATTAGTAAGGTCTGGCGGCTCTGGGATCTCAGTACTACAGATGTAGTATAATATGTACTAGTATTGTATGTACTAGTATTACATTAATAAATCTTTAATTACACTTTTGATTAAATATTTGAAAATTCCGAAATTAAGTTAGGGTTTTTGTTTTAAAGATGGCAAGTTTGGTCGAGTGGTAGTGACGCCTGGCGTTCGATTGACGGGTCCTGGGTCCAATTTCCTGTCGACATATTAAATTTAAGGTTTGCCCCCGATTTCCCTGGGATTCCATCATCAGATCCTGACTTAGTGACAATGGGACCACCTCTGGAGTGTACTCTTTTGAACCAAAAAATAATTTCGAATATCGGTCCATTTCCCTGGGATTCCATCATCAGATCCTGTCTTAGTGACAATGAAACTACCTCTTCTGAACATAAATTAATGTGGAATAGTAGTAGAATTAGAAATCGGTGAACATACATAAAAAACATACACACACAGTCGAACATAGAACCTCCCTTTTGACGTGACAACGTCTTAAATTAGGTTGCGGCTGGGAGTCACTTATGAAAACGATGATGGTGACTCATCGTAACGCTCGGTAACGTTACGATGAGTCACCGAACGAGAGAGAGGCCCGCCGAATGCCTTGCGTCTCTCTCCCACTCAACTATGATCGGTCTGCCGCGTTAAAATTTGTGCAATTCTTATTTTCATTCAATTCCTTGTTCCTATTGTGCAATTTAATTATATTCATATCAATAAATATTCTACCGAGAAAAAGACGATGTCACGTAAAATCTTCGCCCGTAAAACCGACTTTATTTTTCAAGTCAGTTAAAAACGATTTTCGCCTCTTTCAAAAAATTTCCGCTAATGTTATTCCAATAACCTATGATCCAATGGGAACATAATAAGATTTTACCTAAACAAATAGACTTGCCCGCAAATAATACCGTACGGCCGAATCACAAAGGAAAATACAAAGAAAGACATCTCCTTGGAAGATCTTCGTGACGTCACAGGACCCACATCTTCGTATTTATTTAGAAAATAATCCCATCCGAACCCTTCTGTTGACGTCTCAACTTAATCCCTTTTTTTCTGTTTTTCCTTAGCTCACTGGTTTTTAATCTTTGATCCGCGAAAGGTTTCTGTAGACGAGTCAATTTCGTACTTTAGCTTGGTACATCCTTATGAAAAACGTTGTTCAGGTCAGTGAGCATAAAATGATGAATATTATAAACCGCCTTCAAAAAAGGAGGAGGTTCTATATTCGACTGTACGGTCCGTATTACAGAACGCGACGCAGTCTCTGATCTATACTTAAGTATCAGTCGTCTTTGTCAATTCGATAGTCAGAGAAAGAGACAATCAACACTTAAGTATGAGTCAAAACTTGAGTGTCCTTCTGTAGGGCCAGTTTATGTATATCTAACAATTTCTCAGTCATTTGTGGATCGTTTTTAAATATCCCTTTTTTGTTCGAAAGAGTATACTCCAGAGATGAGAGAGAGAGAGAGAGAGAAATACATTTATTCATGACACGGCACATGTAACATATCTACAACACAACACAAAAAAAAAACAATTAACGAATAAAGTTAAGTAAACATGTAGGTACGTACATGCACCGCATCGGTGAATGGGCTTTGGCTCAGCTTAATCACCAAGTCAAGATCTGATGATAGAATCTCAGGGAATTCAAGAACCGCCTTCGAATTTAATAAGTACTCACAATGTTTCTCATATACTTTCTATTTCTATTATTTAAAAAATAATAATTAAAAAACTTTTTAAAATTCAAATTAAAACGACTTTATAAAAAAGCAAAAAACAAAGACAAAATCATTTAACGTACTACGTAGTGATCTGTTGGAAATAAGTGTCATAGGCCACATTTGCTCCGACTTCAAACCTACAGTTTATGTGGCCTATGTGGCGTGTTGTCTTTATTTTCCGCTTTTTTGAAGTCAGTTTAATTTTTTTTGGAGCACTAAGATGTTGTACCCCGCACACCTCCACTTCTATTCAGCGGGTAGGTCCTAAATAATATATTGTTTTTATAAAAGAAACAATGCGAGGTACCAGGAGATCATAAAGTTTGAGGAGCTCTCAACTAAAAGAGACATCGGGGCGCTATCCATTACGTAGTTATATCACGTCTTGACCTCTCAAGCTTGTCAGGCTTAAAACGTTTTTCCTATTGTTTTGTTCTTGTATTCTGTAAGCTCGGCCTTATAAATTGCTATGGGAATCGGCTACTGTTAGCCGTTCGTGATCGGGGTGAGAAGTGTTTAAAATGGCACAGAATTCCCCTTTTTAACCCCCGATGAAAAAAGGAGTGTTACAAGTTTGACGTGTGTATCTGTGTATCTGTCTGGCAACGTAGCTCCTAAACGAATGGACCGATTTCGATGTTTTTTTTTGTTTGAAAGCTGACGGAATCAAGATGGTTCAGTCATTTAAAAGTTACAAGCAATAATTGCTTTAGGGTACCACAAAACATCAAAACGCCACTAAACTGCGAGATAAGGCTCTACCACCTACACAATTGAACAAAAAAAGAATTATCACGTATTATCAACTTTTTGCGGAGTTATCACGTAACAAACAAACATACAAAATTAATAAAAGACAAACAACAGTCGAGAACCTTTTCCTTTTTTTTTTCAATATATATACTTTTATATATTCTTGCGATAAATAAACAACTTCATATTATTTCCGTGACATTACCTCACAACCTTCAGGTGACGGAATATAATTAGCTTTATCACGAAAATTACATGATCGAATTCACGGAAGGGCTAATGAATTTAAGTGGGGGTGAAGTCATAATGCCCCCCACCGTCCGTTTCACGAATCAGATTCACTTCCTCGCATGAAAACAGCACGCAATATTTTTTGTCACGATAACTTAAGGAAAGTTGACAAATTTTTACCTTCTAAATTGCGAATTTTTTCTTAAGCGTTATTTCATTCATAATTTCTTTGATTGACTGTGTCTTAAATTGATTTTTATTTGATAAATTTACGGTATTGATATTTGAAATACGATATAAAATTTTCTTTTGATTTGTTTACCAAAAAATTCAAGTTTAGCACTTGCTCAAATGCTCATCTGAAAATGTTATCTCTCCAAGTGTTTCGAGTATGCTTTTATAGGCCTCTTTTATTTGAAGGATCGTGCAATATCTCTAGATGATGTATTTACACACGGATCTGATAAGACGGCTAATTTGATTTCCCATTTAAATAACTTAAAACCACCACATTTATGCGAATGCCTTCAAATTACTTTAAAACTCCAAGCATTCTTCAACCTTGACCTGTTTCTTGATAACTAGCTTTGTTCGAAAGTGTAGGTACTCATACGAAAGTGCAAAAGTTTCACGACAAATGTCATAGAATTACTTAATGCCTTCAGGGGCAAGCTGCACGCGAAATATACATTAATCTTTGCGTATAAAGAAATGAGCAAAGCAATAGTACTTGAATTAGATAAGTACATGAGGTGACTGAATTAGCTTAGCTAGCAAAACTTTAGGGGGTGATTCTCTCTTTTGCCGAGTGGTGATCGGTTGAGAATAACATAACCATTTCTTTCCGTGTGTGTCGTAAGAGGCGACTAAGGAAACACAAATGAGACCTGCCTCCTATTAATCCACCCCAGGCAACGACACCTCGATTTGTTCTGAATCTGAGGTGGCGTCCTATGGTCTCATGCGGTGTGGTAGGCTCTGTGAAGGGCCGGCTGGTTCGCGACCACCCTCCTACTGAAGTCCGACGCCAAACAGCTTGCTGTGTTCCGTCGGTGCGTAGGAGTACCAGTGCCCTAATAGGCATTTTCTGGGTTAACTCGCTCCATCATCGACCTCATCTATGACCTTGGTCCAGATTGAGGTCAAGAGTTAACCCATCTTATAATAAAAAAAAACAATGAAACTAAACTACCTTCCCCATGGAAAGTCTCCCACCTGGACACAAGTTGGCGTGGCCGGTCTGTTAATCTTTAAATAGACTGCGGACACAGACTGGCCGTAGCAAAGACAACATGGTCCGGTGGGGATTTTTCAAAAACGCAGACTTGGGTTGTGTGTGCGGAGAGGTGCAAACCATGGCCCACCTAGTAACATGCAGTGCGTGCCCTACCACCTGCATGCTACAAGACCTAATGGACGCTACTCAATCCGCCGTTCAAATGGCTACGTTCTGGGCCACAATTTTAAAGTTACTTGCCATCGACTCACTAAGAATAAGATGGAAAGACATAAGACATGTATTCTAAAACTCTAACTAAAATTTCTAATCTTTTTTTCATGTTTTTAATAATTTGATCTCTACAGGACATTGAAAACCGTATTAAAATCCATTGCGTAGTTTAGAAGTTTGCGAACTAATCGACAGACGCAAATTGCGGCTTTATTTTATATTAGTTAAAGGCGTCATAGCGTATGCGTATCGTAATACGTGCATAGTATGAGAAGTCCGCATACGAAGCAACGCGTCAGCGGTTCGTACGCTAATATGCCATATGGCTTCGTGTACGGACTTGTTTGATGTATTTTCTCGTGAGTTCTCGTACTACGCGCGTATTACGATACGCTTACGTTGTCGTGTCGTGTGCAAAAGGTCAGGGGCCTGATTTTTGAAACAATAGAATTTCAATTCGCATACGAATTGACAAGATTTGTATGAGATTCTCATGCGAATCTTGTTAATTCGTATGCGAATTGGAATTCTATCGTTTCAAAAATATGTCTCCAGGAGACGAATTGACAAGACTTGTATGAGATTCTCATGCGAATCTTGTCAATTCGTATGCGAATTGGAATTCTATCATTTCAATAATACGTCTTCAGGTTCCTTCCTTAATCTAACGCCATTAATACAACAAGCCATCGATGAAGTGTGCCGTCGCGGCAACGACTCGTCGAGATAGAAACCCTTCGAGGTACTGACCTATCGACAAAACGTACCACTGAGGTAGGGACATCGAGATATAGAGCATCGAGATATCGTTATTCGAACTTGAGTACGAAACCCCGAGGTACATATATAAGCACCTTTGCTCCAAGGACGGTTAGAAAACATTAAGAGCTGGGGAGATTATATTTTTAAATATTCCTAGAATCCAAAATAAAAAACCTTTAATAAGTAGATTTAATAAAATTTCTCAAGAAAAGTTTATTAAATCTTCTACTGGTAGAAAACAAGTGTTTTCTCCAACACTAAATACTTAGAGAACTTTTATTTATGAAGAAATGCTAAAGAACCCATAAAATGTTCGCGATAAAATTAGAGATCCGTACGAATACTTAACTCAAAAGTAAACCAAAAATAAATATAGCCACAGAATAATAAGTCGGAGGAGATATTCGGTACGTTTTGAAGTGGTTATCCTTTTTCTACGTAAATAACCCAAAAATAATGTCTGGACATTATAATCGTCTAAAAACAAACAAATTTTTGACCCTAGACTAGAGTTAGGAAATTGAAATCGTTCAAATTGGCGGTATCGGTTAGCGGGTTTCTATTCTAATAGTGCTGATAAAGAAGACTGATAAAAAATTATAATTCTGTGACTCCTATTTGGTCTTAAAATAAATTAATTTTTAGACACTAGAAACGTTATGCTTAGAAATTTCGTGAAGTATTTATTGTGCAAATTATATCATTATAGGTTCCTGTAATTTGCACAATATCATAAGAACGTGAATTTTGGTATATATCGTCTTTACTAGTGATTTGGTGCTGGAGAAGAATAAAGAGGATAAGTTGAACAGATAAGAAAATAAATGAAGAAGTGTTGGAATTAGTGAAGGAAATGCGAAGTTTGTTGAGCACCACAGAGAACAGAAGAGGGGAGATGATTGGGCATTTGATACGACAGGATTACTTTGTAAAAAAACATCATAGAGGGATTTGAAGGAAAGAGAGGTAGGGGTAAACTTAGGCGGAGCTATTTAGAGCAAATAAAATAGAAGTTTGAGGTCGTGTCGTATCGAGAGATCAAATCACTAGCGGAGGATATAGTTTGTGGCGTTTACTCCACCGAAAAATAAACTAGCTCTTAAATTTGAGAAGAGATTGTCTTTATGAATAAGTAAATGAAAAAAGACTTATGTAGCAAAAATTAAAAATTAAAACACATTTAAAAGTCCACACAATGGCTTCCCTTACGTATTCACGCTTATGGTTTTTGTTTGCAAAATGAAAATCTAATTAATAACACAATCTTTTCATCCATACTCACGCATTTAATCGCTGTCAGGGTAGGCAGAGTATAATATGGCTTTAGATCCACTTGACTCCACATTTGACTAATAGATAGATGTATAATATATCAGACTTAAATGTAGCATACCTACTACTTTATAATTTATGAAAATTCAACATTCTGGACTTTTTAACCCCCGACAACAAAAGAGGGGTGTTTACAGTTTGACGTTAGCTCCTAAAAGAATGGACCGATTTCGATGTGGTTTTTTTGTTTGAAAGCTGACGTAATCGAGATGGTTCTTAGCTTGATCAAAATTGGTTCAGCCACTAAAAAGTTTTAAGCAATCAAATGACAAGGGTAATACAACTGTTTTTGTAATTGAATGGGTGTTCGAATTTTAGATCAAATGAAACTCTTATACATTATAAACCCTCTTACATTTTACTTCCGTGGTATGTAAAAGTTAGGACGCGTTTGTTTTGACTTGATTATCCAAAGCCGATTTTGATGAGCCTCTGAATAATTTTGATTCAATTTCGCGAACATAACGTAGTCTGTTTGAGTGTTACGCATTTCCATACTAAGCTGTCTGGAGAACTTAGCCTGAGGGTTCATATGTATTTTAAGGAATAAAGCATAATTAAATAAGGTATATAAGCGGTGATAACCCAGTTGGTAATGAGCCAGACTTGTTATCGGAAGGTCGTGAGTTCAAATACTGGTGCGGGCCTGTACCACTAAATTCGTCTTTTAAGATTTATGTACGAATTTCTAATTAACACTTGCTCAACGGTGAAGGAAAACATCGCTATGAAACCCGCCCGTCCAAGAAAATTCATTTTCAAAAGACGAGCCGTCCACCAAGCCGCATTGGGCCAGCGTGGTGGAGTATGACCTAAATCCCCTTCGTGTTTCAAAGGGAGGCCCGTGCCCCTCAGTGGGGACGTATATGGGCTGGTAAAAAAAAGTATGGACACAATGAAAATTATGTGAAAGAAAACGTTTTAGAAAAACCAAATTAAATCATCATTTAATGTGTATGTGCTAAATTAAGACAACATCATTCAATGTGCTATGTAGTACCTACCGATCTGTTAAATTAATGTTGTCTGTATTTTTCACTTTTTTGAAGTCGGTATTTTATTTTCTAAAATTTTCTTTCACTTTTTTTGTGACCTAATTTAATTATTCCAAGCCAAATAAGCTTGGTAGGTACCATGAAGCACATTGAATTACAATTTCTTTATGTTTCGCTTTTTGAAGTTGGTTTAGTAATTATATTTAAAGTTTATTACTACCTAACTAGGTTCTCGCCCGGGAATTTTTTCGTCAATTTTCCAATGTTTTTATAGCTTATTCGGGACAGAGAAAAATACAACAAATAAAAAACCATGAAAATCAGTCCAGCCGTTCTCGAGTCCACCCATATTCTTAGAAGTTAACTCGAGATTTCCTCGACTCCACTCAACCTCTGTCAAGGATTTTGACGTTTTTATTTGACACTTCCGTCCTTGACTTTACAATTTTCCTCACTGGAGTCGAGGATGATTTGAGTATCAGTTGTCAAAGTTAAGGTACCTCGCGACCTACCTTAAGATTTTCTTAACGCTTTATTCGATGGTTGAGCTTGTTGTATGCTACTTTTTCATATGAAAAATGAATTATTTTGAAGATTCCGTGGATTATCTTTATGATAATATATCGTTAAAGGTTAATATCGAGGCTATACGCTGGCTGGTGCCATCTACCGTCGAGTAGCTTAATGCCACGTTCAAGGAATCTTGAGGTGACAACTAAGAATACCAAATTCAAGGTCGTTTCGAGGATTTCCTTAGCCGAAGTTGAGTGGAGGAAGTTTCGAGTTAACTTCTTCGAACAAACCCGACTTTTTTTATTAAGATTAAAAGTCACCTAATATTGTCTGGGAAATAAACTCGGTACCCGTCTCTTACAATTCCGACTAACTGTAATACATCGACGACAGTCATTCCAGGAACAAATTAAAGACACGATAAAGTTGACAAGTTATTCTCGACTTTTGCGAATTCTTCGATACCCTACGACATTTGTGACACCCACTCGAAATTATGGTAACTTATCAAATCGAACGCCCTAATACATCACAAAAGAAATTGCTTTCGTCTTTATTCTACGAAACCGAATAACTTTTTCGATACAGAGAATAGAGTTAAGTGGAGTACGAAACACGAAAAACGTCTTTGCAAGATTATTAGGTTTTCTTCTGCTACCTATTTTAGTATTTTGAACAAGTCGAGAATACAAAATTTTCCACGTCAAAAACGTAAGAGTCACCGACTTCAATCCCAAATAATTTTGTTACAGAAATCCCATACTCCTAAACCATTCATCATCAGCTTCATCATCAGCTCAGCAACATCAGATGGTGACCATTAGATGTAAAAATCTACATAGATTAAGATAATTTCTGATAAACAGTGTATATGCCTACAAAATTTGAGGGTTTCCCTCGATTTCCCCAGGATCCCATCATCAGATCCTAACCTGGTGACAATGGGACCACCTCTGACGTATGACCTACCAAATAAAAAAAGAATTATTCAAATCGGTTTATAATTGCCGGAGTAATCGCGTAACAAATATACAAAAAAAAAAAACAGTCGAATTGAGAACCTCCTCCTTTTTTTGAAGTCGGTTAAAAATTGTTTATTTGCAATGCATGTATTATAAAGGAAATTTTCATCAAGAAAACATTTATTGATAAAGTGAAATTGATCATTGAGCCATTGGAATTCCTTGGCATGATGGCGCTTAGTTAAAGGTCGACCCACACCTCATTTTTTAGATTTTCCTGATGCAAGATGGCCGCCCTACTAAAACCATTCCAACGCCAGCAACTAACACCTTTGGGAATAGGCGAATCATTTAATGAAAATATCTCTTTAATCAATTTAAATAGGGATGGGCTGAAAATCATTGTAGCTAATGCGATGTTTAGGTGTAGGACATTGGCAAAGAATTTTTATTTTTGTAGGGGTTAAATTTTTTTTCATAAGTTTGACATGTGCATCAAATGTACAGATACATCGTAGGCATCGTAGGTCCTAAACGAAGGGACTGATTTTGATACGGTATTTTTTTTGAAAGCTTACGTAATCGAGATGGGTGTTAGCTGTATTTCATCAAAATTGGTTTAGCCGTTTGAAAGTTATAAGCAATGAATGACGACGGCGAGACCATTTTTTTTAATTTTAGAGTTATTCCTGTATAAGATCAAACCTGTAATTTGTTGTGAAAGCAATTTGAATTGTTTTATTTTAAAAATATGAATTTTGATATAATTTTACACTTTTAGTCCTCAGAGCAACAAACCCCTCGATTAATAGACTATTAAAGTACGTTTGGAAAGATCTCGCAACTGAAAACAACTGAAAACGACGGCCGGTTTGGTCGAGTGGTAGTGAGGCTGCCTCTTGATCGGCGGGTCCTGGGTTCGATCCCCAGTCGGGGCAAACATTTGTGTGAAAAGCAGATGTTTGTTCTCGGGTCATGGGTGTTTGTGTTTGTCTTTATGTGTGTTCCGAGGGACCCACGACACAAGGGAAAACCTTAGTGTGGGCCTTTGAGAGTGTAGCGTTTATTTATTTATTCGTTATTATCGCAAACTAAACCTAATTATGGAATTAATTATCATCACGTTTCTAATAAGCAAGCTTCTTATTATAAAGGAAAAGGTCATTCTTTGTGAGTACGCGGGCGTGATCCATCATGGCTGGACAAAGGCCGCTCTGTTCACTGAAATGTGAATTGAATCTATTGTGTTGTACTCGCTAGAAGAATAACTTTACCCAGTATATTATTTTATATACGGTTCAGCTTTTATAGCTGGGCGTACCCAGGTTCTAGGCCAGGGGGGAGTTGGGCAAATCAGAAGGCAAAGGAATTTTAATCTATGTTCGTACAGGCATTTTTAAACATTGTCTACATGTATATATACTTTCTATAATAAGTTTATATAAAATTAATATCTATGCGTAAGTACAACATTTACAGTTTTATTTAATTTTTTGCATTTCACAGGAACTGCACAACACACATCACTCACGGACTTACACAAATTTCATACATCCATCACTTCTTCATATTTTTATTTTCATTAAATCTCGTACTCGCCCCTCAGGTTATAACTGAAAATCAGTGTTTGACCGCACTGAGTTATAACCTTTTGACTCACTGCGGCATGCACATAGTGATCCGCAACCTAGATTAAGACACATTATGTTAAATAGGTTTAGTACATTTTGATTTTGTTATTTTGTTATTTTTTTTGTTTGCATGTTATTTGTAACTATGTGTATGGTGTGGAGACAATAAATTATTTCTATTCTATTCTATTCTAAGTTTAATGTGGTAAGGCCTTAAATGTCAAGGGCTATACAATATTTAAAATTGTAGTTACATTTTTTTTTATTATAAGATGGGTTAACTCTTGAACAAAATGAATGAGTACATCAGCATTTGAAAGTAGAAAGGAAAATATGGAAATTGAAAATGGAATGGAACGCAGCACACCGCTGTTCAGTCTTCCCTTTTGTACCATATAAGGTGACTTTAAAACTTAAGGGGGTGATTTTTCTACTAAAACTGAACTACTTTACCCAAAGAACCCACATGAAATTAACAAAAACACAGATTTCATGCCATACATAATTTCAGAGTACATTGGAAGTAAATTTCATATTTTAAATAAAAAGAAACTATTTTTTCATCTTTCATTTATTGTAACTATAAATAACTTCCATCGCTCATATCGCACACGTGTTTACAATTGAGCCCCGCGCAAACTAAGAATTCACGCAGAGTCGACCACCTTTATGTAAGCGTTGTGGAAAAACTAGACGACCGATTTTCATTTTTTTGGGCTTAAAATGTTTGCAATATATGTCCCCAGGGGCTATTTTTTCGAAATTTCGATATCTCTTTTATTATATACGTAAAATAATAACTAATTGTTAATTCATGTGTTTATTTATAAAGCTCAAAAGTCAAGTCGTTGACACATGTTAAAGCTGTCGGACATAAGGTGGCCAGTATACATCAGTCCTCCGCCGCTATTCCTGGCTGTGCACTCCTGTAGCTGGGAGGAGCTGGTCCACATGTCTGCGCCATGTAGCGCCTGCATCCGTCTGTACCTCGTAGTGCAAACGCCCTAGCCGCCGTAACACGGTCCCAAACTCCCACCTCTGTCTCGGGTCTGCATATGCTCTGGCCTGGACTCGGTTGCCTGGAGCGAACGAGCGGATGGCTGACAACGTCGTGTCTTCAGGACGAGAAGCGGAAGCCGTCGGTTTGCGGAACATTACGAGCAGTCCCGTCCTGACTTCTCGACCGAACATGCGTTCGAAGGGTGACAGTCCGTCCGATCCTGGGGTACGTCTTAGTCGAGACTTAAGGACTAGAAGTTTGTCTGTAAGGTTACCGTTACCCCTCTCCCCCTCCATTGCGCGTAAAGATCTTTTAATTGTTTGCACGAAACGTTCAGCTTGCCCGTTGGTGGCTGGATGGTATGGGGCGGATGTTTTATGGGTTATTCCAGAATGAGACAGGTAATTTTGAAACTCTTGTGAAACAAATTGACGTCCATTGTCTGATACTAGTATGTAAGGTGTGCCAAATGTTACAAATAGTTCTTTCAGTGTTTTGATGCACCACGAACTGGTCGTGGTTTTTGTGGGGTAAACTTCGACCCACTTAGTGAAAGCATCTACTACTATAAAGAGTTGATGTCCTTGAATAGGCCCCGCAAAATCAACATGTAGTCTTTGCCAAGGTTCACTTGGTTTCTCCCAATGATGGGGCGGTGCCTTCGGTGCCTCATTTTGTTGCAGTCGACAAGCTCTGCAGGATTGTACAACGTTCTTAATATCGTTATCTATATTTTTCCAATAAATATAACTGCGAGCGAGTGCTTTCATCTTAACAATACCGATGTGGCCGGAATGTAGTTCTTCGAGCACTGGTTTGCGCAGACTCTGGGGTACAACTACTCTGGTTCCTTTAAGTAAGCAATCATCTTGAAGAGTGTATTCATTATCATTGTAACCATACTGTCGTAATGAGTTTCCAGATTTTAAGGCTTCTATTAGTATATTTAACTCTTGATCTTTCTTTGTTTCTCTGGCAATAATATTAGGTCGGATATCTAATATGTTTATTTGTCCACGTTGAAACGCGTAGTGTTGGTCTTTCGAAGTTTCTGCTGTTTTGTCTACTGGGAATCTGGATAAGTAATCTGCATTTGAATGTTTCGATGCTGCTCTGTATTCAACGTTGTAATCAAAACCAGATAGAAAATGTGCGTAATGGAATAAACGCATCGTGCTAAGTGCTGGAAGTGTTCGATGTGGGTGAAAAATCGATGTAAGGGGCTTATGGTCCGTAATCAGTGTGAAATTTCGTCCATAGCAATACTGAAAGAATTTTTTAATGCCCCAGTAGATGGCGGTAGCTTCTTTATCTATTTGACTGTATTTTCTTTCACTTGCGGATAACGTTCTTGAAGCGAAGGCAATTGGTCTTTCTGAGCCATCCGGTAGTTTATGTGATAGAACAGCTCCTAGACCCGTCGGTGACGCATCAGTTGCGATTATCAGTGGTTTGTTCGGATCAAAGTGAATAAGGACTCTATCGCTAGAAATTTCTTTTTTTATTCTGTTAAAGCTATCTTCACAGTTGGAAGTCCAAGAAAATTTATTCTCCTTTTTTAATAATTCGTTTAAAGGATTTGTCAAGGACGCGAGATTCGGTATGAATTTGTTGTAATAGTTTGCCATTCCAAGAAAGGTCCGTAGTTCATTTGTGTTGGTAGGTCTTTCTGCGTTAATTATAGCTTTTACTTTATCTTTGTTTTTATGTAAACCGTTTTCATCGATTGTATGCCCAAGATAGTTAATACTACGTTTAAAAAAATGACATTTTTCTTTGTTGACACGAAGGTTGCTTTCTTGCAGTTTTTGTAGTACTTGTTGAAGTCGAGATAAGAGTTGATTTTCCGTTGATCCCTGGATGATAATATCATCGAAAAAACATTTAACTCCATCTACTCCAAGAAGAAGTTGATCCATGAACTTCTGCCATAGACTTGGTGCCACCTTGACACCAAACATCAAGCGATTAACTTTATATGTGCCTTTGTGAGTGCTCAGTGTTTGTAACATGGCACTTTCGTCATCCATTACTAAATTGAGGTAGGCTTGTGTGATATCTAAGGTACAGAAATATTTGCCTCCGTTCATTTCTGCGAATATGTCTTCTATTATAGGAATCGGATATTTTTCATCTAGGATAACTTTGTTAAGGGTTACTTTATAATCTGCACATAAACGTATACTACCATTCGGTTTCACAATCGGTACAATTGGAGTGCCCCATTCTGAGTGGTCGACTTTGGTAATGACTCCTTCTGCACAAAGTCGTTCTATTTCTTTATCAACCTTCTCCTTTAGCGCGTAAGGTATACGACGTGGTTTTATAAATATTGGTTGGGTATTTTCCTTAAGATTCAGATGGGCTTGATAGTTAGGTATCTTTCCTAAATCAGATCTAAATACCGTATTTAAATATTCGTTCAACAATTTGTCAAGTCTCGAGGATTGTTCAGCCGTTTGTATTGTTCGTATATCTGCTAAATGCACTGTTATTTCTTTCATCCAACTTCTTCCAAATATTGGATCTACGTCTTGTTTTATTATGTACAATTTTCCATTAAAAGTCTGATTTTTGTAAGTGCATTTAACGAATGCTGTTCCTACGGGTTTAATAATCTCACCCGTGTAGGTTTTTAGTTTCATGTCTGTTTTAAAAATTTTGTTTGGAATATTCAAGTTTTTGTACAATTTAAGTGACATAGATGATAGGGTTGCTCCTGTATCAAACTCCATATTAATCAATCTGTTCTCTACCGTAATCGGAATCATAAATTTTTCTGAAATTTCGCTTTTAATTAAGTGAATTTCTCCCGTGCTGTCATCACTGTCCGTTACAGTGTTATCACTATCGTTTAAATGATACGTATTCTGGTTTCTTTGAAGGCACACGCGAGCTAAATGCCCAGTTTTATTGCATTTCAGGCAAGTGGTTTTAATAGCACCACACTCATTTGAACGGTGGTCATCTTTTCCACATCGGAAGCATTTCCCTTGCAAGTCTTTTGCAGTGATTGGTGCTTTTTGTTGTTTCTGATTAGCATGAGATGAAGTTGACGGTTGTGAGTCGCGTGGTTTCGTTTCTCTAGAAATTTTGTTGGTATCTGAATGCTTATTTACGTCTGCAGATATTGTTATGTTTTCAGATTTTCCCATTTCCATGGATGTAGCGATTTGAATGAGTTTAGTAAAGGATGGGGAGTCCCGTTCTTGTAAAATTTTTGTTTTGATATCGGTGTCTTTCAAGCCTCGTATAAATTGCAATGATAAGAAACTTTCTAATGTTGACTTTTTACAGTGTTGGCATTTGAATTCGCAATTTGAGGAAAGTTTCTTTAGTTCTGCCGCGTACATTGCTACTGTTTCGTCAATTCGTTGTTGTCGTGAAATAAATTTATGTTGTAAGGCCCACAAGCTTGGTTTAGGGTCAACGTATTCGTCTAGTAACTCAGTAAGGTCTGAAAAGTTCATATCTAATGGATCTTCGGGTGAGCACAGATCATGCAGCTTTTCGTGTAAATCTGGTGGTAACGCAGAGAGAAGTGTGTATACTTTCATTTTAGCATCTGTTATTTTGTTTAGTAAAAAGAATACTGTCAGTCTTTTAGTGAAGTTCTTGAATGTTTCCTTTTCTTGTAGAGGTTGAAAATTAATTTTTGGGGTTCGTTCTTGTTGAATATGAGTACATTGTGATGATGACGTTCGAGGAGATAGAATAGGTTGGCGAAGTCTGTTTTGTAAAATCAAAAGTTTGGTTTTGAGGATTGTGGATTTTTCCTCGAAATCGTACCTGTTTTCCATCTCGCTCTCTAACTGATCATCTGCAGTCTCTAATTCGATATTGTGTTGAATATTTCTTAAGCTTGTCAGGGTGTTTTGTAGTGATTCAATTCTCGACTCTGTTTCTTCATATTGAATGTTTTCTTCTGTGTTCAGGTAATTTTCTAGTTTCGTAAGTAATCCCCGTAAAGAAGCGCGGGTTTTCTTTAACTTTTTTAATTCCGTGGACGACATCGTCGCCAAAATATTATATACGTAAAATAATAACTAATTGTTAATTCATGTGTTTATTTATAAAGCTCAAAAGTCAAGTCGTTGACACATGTTAAAGCTGTCGGACATAAGGT
This sequence comes from Aproaerema taeniolella, assembly GCA_949987775.1. Taxonomy (NCBI): domain Eukaryota; kingdom Metazoa; phylum Arthropoda; class Insecta; order Lepidoptera; family Gelechiidae; genus Aproaerema; species Aproaerema taeniolella. Next base: position 17,151,026 of record OX465258.1, on the reverse strand, counting down.
GGCCAGTATACATCACTTTTAGTTTGCGAGATATTGGACTCGAAAGGAAAAAAAATCCAAAAAAAACATTCGGTTTTTTCATCATAAATTTTTGATTTTTGTCATTTTTGAAAAAAAAAATTTGCGTAATGTAGCCCTCGCAAATACGCATCTCATACACTATCCTAGCTATATTATCAATGTAGCTATACGCAGATCACACTTTTCCGTGAAATGAGGCCCTATACCGACACCTCCCAAAAGACATTTCCAATGTCAAAAGAGACAAATTCGTTCTTCATATTTTATCCTATTCTTCTTACTATGCTGATTCACACTCTTAATTTTCACTAATTAATATAAAATCGCCCAATATTTTAGGTCGGGTAGGTTATATGTATGTATATTTTTAGTTTTTCGACTTCAATGGGCCTTTCGAACTAATTCAAAATTTGAGTTACCATTGCCCCTCACGATCTCAGCTTCTAGTTGACTATAACATTATGCGAAAACGACACGGCAAAATTGTATTACCATTGCCTCCTATGTAATAGAAGCTGAGGGATTTTCTTTTTTTTTTCCCCAGTCGCCGGATAGATGGCGCTAAACTAGGTACGTTACTGCAAGGAACGGAACGTTACATTATTTTTGATTAATTCACTCGAACGTAATTTTGAGATCATAAAACGAAACGTTATTGTCATATGTCGTAGTTAGGCGATTTTACGAAAACAACGAACCAACAAAACTGAATTATAACAAAGCGCGAGAAAACTAGGATGATCGAAAGTCAAAGCAAACGAACAGAATATTTGATGTAATGTTTTTCTCCAAGCCTTTTGGCTTTGGCACCTAGTAACGGAGTCAGTTCAGCGCCATCTAGAGAGCTCTGGGGAACTACTTTTTTTTTAATACCCAAAAAGAAAACCTCCCATTCAAATTTCAAAGTGCCTTGCCGTGCCGTTCGAATTATAAAAAGGCCCAATTGGTCTCATGTTGATAGCTACAAACTTTTTAAAGGGTTTATGGTTTATTTACTTTAACTTAAATCTAGCGAATCCCCTTAAACACTTAACTACATATTTCCTCGGAATACATTGAAAGCGTTCCCTTAATATAAATCCCGAAGGATACCCTTCCACACCGAATAGTAAATTAATAACACAGTACAAACCAAAACTCGTCAAGTTTTACTGCTGAACTGATATGGCATTTATTGTAAGGAGATAAGATCGTCTACAGTGCTATTATCTGTACCGTAACTCGAACAATGTTCCACACAATAGTTGCTAGCCACATGTTTAGTCTTTGTTGAGGTACATAGTGTATCTGGTGCGAAACAATAGGTTCTCAATCTTTATTTTGGCCGGAACCGCTGCTGAAGGTTGGCCGAAGCCGAAGCTTGTTTAAAAAGTTTATTTATTTTTCCATTTTAGTGTAAATAATAAAAGTACATGCTGAACATTGTAAGTGCCTATTAAATTCAAGAGCTGCTCTCGATTTGCCTTGACGTTCCACCATCAGCCCCTGTTTTGGGACCACCAGTGGAGTGCAGTGGACCACTCTTTCGAAAAAAAAATTTAAAAAAAAAATCGATCCAAAAAAGATACAAATACAGTCGATCATAGAACATATCCTTTTTTAAAGTCGGTTAACTACGGGTTTTTGGGGGTTAGAGGCTGTAGCTTTGGCCTTCGTTAGAGATAGACCAGGATCCCAGGGCCGACAGACCTTACTTATTTTCTCATTAACCAAAAGTATGGGAGAGAGTAGCTAGTGCTAATATGTACTATTAACATATGAATACCAGCTAGCCTGGGCCGATGGCCAATTTTCAGCTACCAGGTTCTGAAGGTACTTACAAAAATTGCTCACTTGTCTTGAAGTCTGGGTGATATAAAAAGTATTCTTATAGTTCCCTGAACATCATATACAAAAATCACGGCTTAGATTGTAGGTATAATCGTATAATTTACTTGCGAACTGTAAAGCGTCTGGCAGAAATTACAGCCGACTGAGAGTGTTTTAATTATATTCTATAAGACATCAGCAGCCAGACTGCAAGACAAGTGAGTAATTTTTGGAAGTACCTTCAGAACCTGGTAGCTGAAAATTGGCCGTCGGCTGGTATTCATACGTTACCAGTACGTACCAGAACTACTATTCCACACTTGGTTAATGAGAAAATAAGTAAGGTCTGGTGGCCCTGGGATCTCTGTCTAAGAGATTGGCCATCGACTTAGGGTGGTCATGAAGCGCGTTCTTGGTTCTAGCTGGCGCAAAGGTTATTGATTTCTATTCAACGCGGAAACAAGACGAGTGTGATGGGCACCTTTGCGCCTGATACTGTACAGGATGGGCTATTTCTCTAAGTGAAAAACATAAATAATACTGTAACTTAAAAGGAATTAAAAAATTATAGTCATATGTATATAAACCGTTAAATTTTAATTACTTTAGAACCTTCATTACTTTAGGACAGAGATGTAACCTTTATGGATTGACGTGCCATTTTAAAAATATAATGTTGAATGACACCATAGACGTACTATCAAATAAATTTTGACTTATTGTCGAAATATTAAAATGAAACTTAAACAATAGCGCTTCCCGGCCACCACGCCTACTCATTCCGTAACATTATCGTATCATTTGTAGCACTTAACTACGCTGTAGAAAAAACACAGGAATAACTTGTAATTTTGTACAGGTTTCGTGTAATTTTGTACACGAACCGCTTTGATTTAAGCCACTCCCAATTTGAGAGCCACCGCACTTGCTATACAATATACCTATAAACTTTCCTGACCTAATACCTTGTTAGTGTTAAATTGTTTTTGTTTGGTACAGCGAACAGCACAGCTAGGCTAACACAGCGAAGTCTGACGTTTATTTAACTAACTAGTTTGTCAGAATAGTTTGCATAAGTTTATGCTGTGCTAGTATTGCATAGAAATTGCATAGCTTTGTAGTTTGAGTGGAGAAAATGGACTTTCCTTCATTTGATTTTTTTTCCTAGGCTTCTTCTTATCGTGTAGGTATAGACAAGTGTGTGGCGAACTTGGCTAAACCTGTTGTCAGAAAACGGACAAATGGCCTCTGACTTGGTTTTAATGACTGAAGTCAATTGACACCAGCCGGAACCGACAGCTTAAGGCGACTACAGCACCTAACTTACGATTTTATAATGCGTAGATAAGAATGACGCACTGCATTAAATCAAAGAAAATACTACGGTAATATTCAGGACATAAACTAGATAAGTAGTTTGCGGAAAACATGATTCAGCACTTTTGGTTCGATAGAAAAAGCTCACAAAGTCACCTCTAAATACCCAATACTTGTATCTTTTAAGCTGTAAAAACCATAATAAAATGCATACAGGAACTTGAATTTGCTATCAAAATGTTCGTGATTGAACACTCTCGATAAGTAGTTAACGCATTTTTCGATTTAAGCTGTCACCTTTCCATAAATCTAATTTTTCTAACTTTCGAACATGTTTTTACGCACGCACGCTTTCATAGTCCGTAAACTTCGCGTATCGACACTGTTCGCACTGCCGGCCTAGGCCTGTTGATAGACGGAGATGGCACTATTCCTATGTGTGCTGCCTTTATCGGGTGCTGTAGTCGCCTTAACTTGCTCTCCGAAGCACAGAAACGCTCGTGATAAATTACCAATTTGGTCACCCATCAGGTTCCCTGCCTTTGTGTACGTTGTTCAACCTCACTGATCGGTTGAGATCAGCGAGTACCACTGGGCTACGATTGCTTTGTATGATAATTTCGCTTTTTTCTATGATATTTATTGGAATCCCGTGCTTCGGAGGGCATGTGCTTTAGAGTGTCGGTCTTGGCTGTTGTCGATTGATGACAGTCGATATCCCAAGTTAAAGGCCAATACGGTACTGGCCGATTTGGTCAAGTAATAGTGACGCTGCCTCTTGATCGACGGATCCTGGGTTCGATTACCAGTCGGGGCAGTTTGTGTAAAAAGCAGATGTTTGTTCTCGTGTCGTGGGTGTTCGTGTCTGCCTTTTTGTATGTTCCAAGGTACCACGAAACCAGGGAAAAACCTTAATGTGAGACATCCCACTCCACCTCTTAGACTAACCTCGCAGATGTATATGGTTATAAGCGACATAAACTGCAAGGTCGGGGACGAAAAGCATATTAAATATAATATAAAGTTGTTGGTAACTACAGGGTGACGTTTTAATCACTGGCAAAATTTTAGGCACGCTATAAGAAAACATACCATTTTTTTTATTGCAACCTAGATTATTCGAAGCTTGAAAATGTGTTTCAGATTTTAATTAGATAATATAATCGTCCAATTTAATTGGACGTGCTCTTTAACACAGTTCATGAGACTCGTATTTCATTCCAAGTTCATTTCCATAAGACATTGAAAAAAAAAAATTAAATTATTTTTCATGTTCTATCAATATACTGATATCGTAAGACAAATATGACCAGTGAATAAAAAAGTCACTGTGTATTATTTAACTTTTTTTTCATAAAATAAAAGGTACCAACTAGCATCTTAAAAAGAGCCGAAATAAAAGAGAAAAAACTGCTAACTTTGCTCTTTATCAACGAGAGAAAAACAATGGGCATAACTCGTGCCGTAAGGTCGGCATAATAAATTAAATAAAGTAGGAATACAAGCATAAAACTGTTTTTCTGCTCTTATCTTGTAAAGGAAACTGAGTTGGGAAATACTCTTTAAGAAAGATCGAGATAGAGCTGTTATTATAGTATATTCGGGTTTTTTTATTTGGTGATAAGTACTGGGAAGATATTTGATAGGGTATTCTTTATACTTGGCTTACCAATTGGACCTTTTTATAATTTAGAAACGGCACGGCAACATTTTATTACCATTCAATCAATCAATCTAATTGTTTATTGGACAACTAGAGTGTCACTTAGTGAAACTTAAGATTAAAAATATTAATAATAAGACAAATTAATACCTATGCCTGAACTAGGCTAAATGTCTGTATCTCAGGAGATAGAAGTTTAATTTAGTAATAAATAACACAAGAAAAAATTGTTTAAAAAGTCTTAAGATAATGGAAAATAAATAAGTTACGTTATTATTTTAACCATAAATAAATAAAAACTACTAATTTACTTATCTAAACATTGTATATATATACATACATACGCTCACGCCTGTAATCCCTATCGGGGTAGGCAGAGCATCAGTGGTTCTAGAAAACCATTTAATTCCACGTTCGACACAAATGGTGAGGGTTATTAGATGGAACATGTTGTGTAATGGTGAGAGGTGATCAGCCTTTCGCCCATGATACAGAAAGAACCTCACGTCCCACTAACTGACTTTTACAGTATGCCTGGGAAGAGTAGGCAGCTGGCACATTCTAAGTTTTTCTTTCACTCCCAGTCCAGCGTGGAAGGAACATTGTATATACATAATAGACCAGTCATTATAGTAAGTTCACCTCGGAATTCGAGATACCCAGCTGTAAGTCTGTAAATACTTGTATATTAACTCCCTAAAAGTTGTCTCAAAACCTACATATGGTAGGGTGTAAGCAACTATTAAATTTCAAGGTCAAAGGTCACAAAAATCGGTTTTTTGCGCTTTTTTTGGAAATATCTCATTTCCTATGGGTTTTTTGCTATTTGTATTTATTATCAATATTGTAGAATACAAAATTCTCTACAAATTTTGTATAAAAAGGTTTTTTATACGGTGAACCGTTTTCGAGATACAGGGCGGAGAGCGCGCGGTCACAGCATCCTTCAGGTCAACCGGTGCCTCCGGTCGAAAACGCGCCATATATAGTTGATGAACTATCGATAAATCAATGATTATAAATATTTGTCAATTTTTATTAACTATTATATTATATTTTATCATTTTTTTCCTAACTTATCCACTTTTTATTCAGTATTAATTTATTTAACAACACTTACCTGCCCATGTAATTGCAGAATTGTTAATGAAAATATAGGAATTATATTTGAATTTTAACCTAATTAATATTAATAACTTCTTACATGATGAAAAAAAAACAAATAAATTATTAATTAATCTTTTTATTAAAAAATATAATTGAATACGTTTATTTTTATTGAAAGTAAAAAAATGGAAATGGAAACTTTTAGGGAGTCAATATACAAGTATTTACAGACTTACAGCTGGGTATCTCGAATTCCGAGATTCTTACCTAATTTAAGCTTAAATGACTGGGCTATAATAATAATACTTGCCTCCTATGTACTAGTGATACTAAAAGCTGGGAAAATAGGAGGCAATGGTAATACAAATTCTACCGTGCCGTGTCGTGCGAGTTCCCACGGGAATTTTTTGAAAATCGTTTCTTTACAATCGTCTACGGAATGCCTGTGCCAATTTTTAGGGTTTCAGTTTCGTGGCAGAATCGCAAACCGTTTTTTGAACAGTCGTTAAAACCAAGTCAGAGACCGTTGTGGGGTTCGAAAACTCTGACACCAGGGTTAGCCAAGTTCGCCACACACTTGACTATACCTACACGATAAGAAGAAGATGTTAGTGGTTTTGTTCCCTAGTACTACCTGTACCAATAAACTTTTATATCGGGTTACTTAATAGCACAAATTAAGTACACACACAAATTAAACAGATTAAGTATGTCAAACAGCCCACTAAACTGAGAGTTTCATATGGGTTCTTTTGAGAAAATTGTTCAGTTAGTGGATGTACTAGACAGTCGTCTCCACAAGGTCTCGAACTCTTATGGGGCAATGTATACGTTTCTACAATAATATTCCCATGTGTATTCAAAATTTACCTTTGGACAAATTTCAGACAGTAATTAAACAAAAACTTTGCAAAAGGGATATTACGAAATTTCTGATTATCTATCAGACAAGCAGCCATGGGAATGAACCGCTCAACTCTAGAGTTATTTCAGAATTAGTTAAAATTAGAAAATAAGAATTTTTTTAATGCGATTCAAAAGAGCACCCTCATAGTATCTTGCCTGTTCTTCTCTGGGGAAGACTGCACTTTTGCGAATAGGCGAAGAGTCAGTAGGGTCAATAGAACGAATGCGTATATATGTATTTAAATATTTTAATGTATTTGTGTGTAAGTATTTCATGTAATCTTGACTTGTTTTAAGTGGCATCCTGTATGTCCTATAAAATAAAGATTTTTTTCTATTCTATTCTAATCTATAGTTATATATATAGTTATGTAGAATCATCCTGTAAAGTTTTGCTAATTTAAAGTCACTTCATATGTATTTTATATCTCATGGAAATTAGATATTGCTTCTAGAACACTATGTTTCGTCGCATTTCCGGGCAAAAGACTACCTGTAGTGTTACTATTTAAAAAAACAGCCTAGTTCCCTGTTAGCAAAAAAGTCATGACGTCAGAATAGTCTAAATAACTTTAATTTTGTTATTATTATTTTTTTATTAAGCGATTTACTATTCTTGATCAACGGGACCTGGCATTCTATTCTTCAGATGTTGGGAAAATATTTGTGTAAAAAGCAGATGTTTGTTTTTGGGTCATGGGTGTTTGTGTATGTTCCAAGGGACCCACGACACAAAGGAAAACCTTAGTGTGGGCCTTTGAGTTTTTAATGTTTACTTTGTTTTGGTTTTACCGAAAGGAAATCCTAATCTAGAATCTAGGGTCCAAAACAATAATCTACGGCTAGAAACAACTCCCATACCTACTGGTATATCCACTCTCTCTAACTTAAGGTCCCCTACAACCACAAAGCTATTCTCTCTCGTAAACAAGTAACCACACGTTGTAAACACTGGTTGAGTGGACAACTATGTCACAGTATTGTAATACTGTGACTATGTCTTCCAAAACTATCAAGGTATACCTATACGTATGTTTCACACCACTATATGCTTCGGGTAATAAATAGATAAGTAGGTAAGGAGAAAGTTACCGCTTCATTCCGTCTAATTTGGGTGCGGCCGTGATCCCAGAATTAAATGATATACAAGAGGGATCCTGTTGTACTAATTTTACGATTAAATTACGTAGGTAGGGGGTGTATAGGGGATCTCTTCCATTTTTTTTAACAAGCCTTCAAGATCCCACTGCTAAGCAAAGGGTTTCCCCGCATCCTTCCATTTCTTGTGACCTTTTGCAAGTTCCGGCCATCTTTAATCACATCACACTTATACTAGAAAGCCGCCGTGTGGTGATCGGTTGAGAATAACACCACCCCATCTCTTTCCGTGGGTGTCGTAAGAGGCGACTAAGGATACAAAAATGAGACCAGCCTCCTAGTAATCCATCTCAGGCAAAGACACCTAAGTTTGTTTTCAATCTGAGGTGGCGTCTAATGTTCTCATGCGGTGTGATAGGCTCTGTAAAGGGCCGTCTGGTTCGCGACCACCCCATACCGAAGTCCGACGCCAAACAGCTTGCTGTGTTCCGTCAGTACGTGGGAGTACCAGTGCCTTATTTAGCATTTTATGGGTTAACTCGCTCCATCGTCGACCTCATCTATGACCTTGGTCAAATTTGGGGTCAAGAATTAACCCATCTCATACTTAAAAAATAAGAATAAAAAAAAGTTTGTGTGTTAGTTTTTTCATCACGCTCAAACGGCTAGACCAATTTTGATAAAATTTGGTATGTAGGGAGCTGACACCCTGGATTACATTTACTAAAGAATTCACTATCGAATTCCTACCGGAATGAAGTCCCGGGCGAAAAGCTAGTGTTTACTAAACACATGAAAAATTCTTCTAAGCTGGACTGGGAGTGAAAGAAAAACTTAGAATGTGCCAGCTACCTACTCTTCCCAGGTATACAGTAAAAGTTTGTAAGAGGGATGCGAGGGTTTTGCTGTATTATCCATCTGATAAACCTCACAATTTGTGTCAAACGTGGTATCTAGTGGTTCTAGAACCACTGATGCTCTGCCTACCCTGTTATGAATTATAGGTGTAAGCGTATGTACTTACTTTGCCAAATTAACAGACACTAAGATTTTTTGAAGAGAAAACTTCTTTAGCGGCGTTGAGCACTTTTAGTATGGGAAAAAATGTTAAACTCGCGTCAGATCGTCGGATGTCACGTGACCGTGATCGAAAATGCGTAGGATAGGGTTGCCACCTTTTTTGAAGTGAAAACTTCTTTAGCAGCTTGTACCTTGATAGTTTTTTGAAGTGAAAACTTCTTTAGCAGCGTTGTGCACTTTGAAGTATGGGTGGAATGGAAACCCGGACGGATGGCAGCCCTATGGGAAAATTATCTCTGTGGGGGTCTTTGGCGGGAACTCGGCGTGAGCGGTTGCTTTGTCAATTGAATTTCTGTTTTCTGCGTGAAAATGTTGTTTAATGTGTAATAGTGGTAGTGTATTATGCAGTAAATTGACTAAAATTCGTGTAGTGATGAAAAATTCAAGTGATAACAGTGTTTCTGCTCCGTTTGGTACCGACAAAGATCCTCGCGGTTGTGCTTCTTGCCGCCAGTTTTCGTAAAACAGACGCTATCCGGTTCTACGCAGAACATGAGGAGCTTAGGGCTTAGGTTAAGTTGAAGAAAGAAGATTTTTCACTGAAGACATGGCTGTATGGACATAGTTTCCTTTGCCTTTCCCGAGAGGGATAAATTTAACAAAAAAAAAATTATCTCTGTGACAGATGTCAACGATATCACCGCAAATACCGATAGACTATTTTACTGAATTAAAAGTGGACAGTTTGTTTGAGTGAAAAAGTTGCCAGATTGTAAGCAACAGGTCGAGGGTTCGAATCCTGAGAGAACAACGGACTCTTTTTGTGTATTTTGTTTTATTTCTATATTAATTCACAACGTTAATGTTCAAGTTTTCACTTCTGCCGGCACTCCCGGAGTGCAACCCGTTGGTTTTTTTTTTTATAACGAATGGGTCTGCTCTTGACCACAATCTAGCCCAAGGGCGAAGATGTGGTCGAGGATGTAGCAAGCTCACCCAGAAGAAGCCTATTCACTCGAACTTTAAAAAGGCTCGGGTTATATAAGCCCGGAAATACAGACGCAGGCAGAGAATTCCATTCCTTAGCGGTGCGCAGTATAAAATGAATGAATGAATGAAACTTTATTTGGGAGACACAGGAATTTTTCTTAAATCTAACTTACATTAAACCCAACAATCGTAACAATGACACCTAATAAGGCGCTGGCTCAGCACTTGCTACAGCGGCGAGGCAGTAGCGCTGATATTCTGCCAGTACCAGAAATAAAAAATAATAAAATAAAATAAACAAAACAAAAAGAGATAAACTTCTGAAAATAATAAATGCAAGCAATTCTGTGCTTTCAATTAAATTCATCAGAAACATAATTAGGTTAAAAGATGAACAGAAACGCTCAGTAAGGATTTGAGGAATTTCGGCAAGGTAAGGGTGGTACCCCGCAGTGCGTCTGGATGTCCGGTAGAAGAAAAGGGCAGGCGGAATGAGCTCGTGCAGCCCATGAGCACAATCCCCGAAGTACATCTTGTAGAAAACACATAGGCAAGCTACTTTATTTTACCGTAAGATTCGGTCAGCGTACCTACAACACAAGCTTTTGTCTGTATCGTAATTTGAGCTATACAGAAGTACAAAGGTGCTTTGACGCCGCAGAGGGAATGAAGGTATTCCGAGTATGTCAGATGCCGACCGCGCTTTGTCCGACGTATACTACACACGGCAGCACACCAGCCTATAGGTCGCCCTTATCTCGCGCGTAATAGTGCCTGCTTTTGTAGTGCAAATAGGTAACCTGAGGTGCTGCTGTATGTACATAACGAGAAAAGCAGGGGTCACAATGGAGCACAACAATTGAACTTTTCGTCTAAACTGAAGGGTTATTTCTTCGATCAACTATGATTATTTGCTTATTCAAAGACCAGCTTTTAAAGAAAGAGTTTAGATACGCCGAAATAAATATACAGTGCGAATGAAGTTGGAAGGGTCGGGAGAGGGCGCCCTAGGCAAACGTACTTAGACCAAATTGGTGATGTAATTAGAAAAAGGCGTTAGGAGTACCCAAATCCGAAGAGCATGTTTGAAGCGAATTATGATGCAGAGGAAGCGAAAGAGGTTTGTTTGGATCATAGCAAGTAGCAATCTGTGATCTCTGCCTACCAGAATGGCACAAAGGCGTTTGCATGTATGTATGTTAGATACACCCTTCATTTCATTGACATAGGTACTCTACACTTGAAAATAGTAGTAAATAAATTGCGAGACAACAAAGAAAAATATTGTGTGTGTGTGTGTGTGTGAATGCGTGTGTGTGTGCATGCGTGTATGAATGTGTGTGTGTGTGTGTGTGTGTGTTGGTGTGGGCAGTGCCAATTTAAATGGCATTAGCTTAGCATGTCATAATCTAAAGATTTATAATTTTATATGTTTGTAACGAATAAACTCATACAAGGTGTAAAGGACGGCTTAGCAAATACTTAAATGGTGGAATCTACCTATAGTCGCATCTGTAGAAGGCAAAAAAGTGCAATATACGGCGTTTGATGATTAAGTAATTTCCTTTTGCATGATTAGTCATTAGGACTAAAACAATGATTTAAGAAGGGGAGCCACCTTTTTTTTTAATGTAAATTTTTATTATTTTTTTTGGCAGTGGGGGGAACCCTTATGACTAGTATTGTAGCTACTAGCTTATGTTTGGTATCAATTTCGAGTAAATCAAACACGTAGAATTCATTTCTGCTATTCATTTTGCAAGATTTTTCACGGAAACGAAAGAAAATAAAAAAAATAAAAATCGTCATTTTCATTTTTTTGTACAAAGTCGTCCTTATCATTTTTAATTTAACAGATAATAGAAAAACAATAATTTATTTAGAAAGCCCATTTAATCTCCTTTTTAAAAAGTACCCACATGATGTATAAAAAAATTATAATATGGATGAAAAAAATACATCTCGTCAGAGTATAAAAAACATTATAAATTAAAAAGACCTGTTTTTGACTTCAAACTCGTCTGATAAAAAAGATAGAATAGAATAGAATACTACTTTATTGACTAAACAGAACACAAATAACAATTTATACAGTGGATATAACGCAATAGGCGGCCTTATCGCTAAAATTTACAGGGTGTGACACCGTTTCAGCGTTTCATTCTAAGGGCAAAACGTTGACTTGAAATACTTGGCAAAGATATCCCGAGACTACTGTAGCTTTCAAAGCGATATCTAATCCACACGGAGAACTGCCCGAGAATGTATTCAATGCGTTAGAAAAATATGTGGTGCGTCTTTACTGTGGAGACGTTGACATCATTAGTGTAAACGATGCAAGAAAATTCTTATTCGCATCAAAAAATAGGTCTCTCCAAAACATTCCTCCAACAAAAGATGCCCTTAAGATGCATTTTATGCGGGCGGCTTACCAGGCAGGGCAAGTGTGGGGACAAGCCCTAAAATCATTTCCTGAAATTGTCTCTCCGGCGAACCTGGGGATGGACTGACACAGGGGATGCATGGAAGCCGACATGGACCACGCAGGCCTATATCTGGGAATCTGTAAGCCAGCTTACCAAATGTTCCTGTAAAAAGGGTTGCAGAGGTCGATGTTTCTGCAGCCAAAATGGGTTGCTATGCACGTAGTAATGTAACTGCAGAGGAAACTGCGATAATTCAAGGTACAGTTATATGTTTATATTAAAACTTAATAATTATCTATCTTAGGCACTTATCATTATTTCTTTTGTTACAGTGTAATAGACAGCGAGGCATTACTAGACGAAGTGGAAGACGGCATGGAAGATGATATTGCATAATAATAAGCCACGACGCGACTTTTATTGTGATTATAGATGTAATCAATAAATATTTCAAAATAAGGCATTTTTGTTTACTTTATACATGAATCTCAATAACATCATAATAATTTAAAGACGCCAATTTTATCTCTAACTGCACTATCTTTTTTAACCGACTTCGAGGTTCTCAATTCGTCTGTATGTATTTTTTATCAGACGAGTTTGAAGTCAAAAACAGGTCTTTTTAAATTATAATGTTTTTTATACTCTGACGAGATGTATTTTTTTCATCCGTATTATAAATTCTTTATACATCATGTGGGTACTTTTTAAAAAGGAGATTAAATGGGCTTTCTAAATAAATTATTGTTTTTCTATTATCTGTTAAATTAAAAATGATAAGGACGATTTTGTACAAAAAAAGGAAAATGATGATTTTGATTTTTTTTTTCTTTCGTTTCTGTGAAAAATCTTGCAAAATGAATAGCAGAAATGAATTCTACGTGTTTGATTTACTCGAAATTGATACCAAACATAAGCTAGTAGCTACAATACTAGTCATAAGGGTCCGCCCACTCCCAAAAAAAAAAAATATTACATTAAAAAAAAAGGTGGCTCCCCTTCTTAAATCATTGTTTTAGTCCTAATGACTAATCATGCAAAAGGAAATTGCTTAATCATTAATCGCCGTATAATTTAGTGTACACACGCTACTACTACAACTATGAGCAGCTACAAGTAATTATTTTTTCTCGGAAATGTCAAGTTCAGGAGTTTTCGTTATTTACCTAATTTAGCGCTACGCAATGTACCGCGTAACCGCGCCGCGCCGCTATTGGAATATGATGTACAAGCTCTACTATTTACACGTATATACTACGTCCACTTCCTGCCTTTATGTCAAAAACTTCTCTGAATTATTTGGTGAGTTGCTTATTGTAGTTACGGAGTAGGCAACTTTTCTACATAAACGGAGCATATGGTAGTCATAACGGATGGCTAGCTCGCAAAGTTTTGAAGTTAAGCACACGTTTGTCTGTGACGAAAATACAATAAACCTACGAAAGTCAGAAGACTAAAAAACCTTATTTGGAACTTGCAAATCATGCTTTTGAGCATTTAAGCTCCAATGACTGTAATTTACAACGTTTTAGATAAGGGACCATCTATAAATTACGTCACACGTTAAGGGGAGGGGAGGGGGTCGACAAAGTGTGACATTGTGTGACTGGGGGGTGGGAGGGGTCATAAGCTTCGTGACGTCACATTTCATGAGTATCAAAACGTGTTAACTATTAACGACAAACTTAATTTCCTCAGTCCCAAGCACTCTTTTTACGTTTTTACTTTGGTGAGACAATGAGTTTTGAGTTCCCAAAAAAAATAACAACTCTATTAAGTACTGCTTTATTGGAAAATTACAAAAAATTTAAAATATGCAAAATATGTGACGTCACGCTAGTGAGGGGGGAGTCTTACAATTGTGACCAGCTGTGACAAGGAGGGGGAGGGGGTCAAAAAATCATGAAATTCGTGTGACGTAATTTATGGATGGTCCCTAATTTGGCATGCAAATATAGGCCCTATTAAGCAGTGACTTTACTACAGACTTTCATAAATAAATATTTGTATGAAATTATGGACTCCATGCTGGACTGGGATGAAAGAAAAACTTAAAATTTGCCAGCTGCCAACTCCTCCCAGGCATACTGTAGATGCCAGTTAGTGAGACGCAAGGGTTTTGATGTATCATTGACGGGAGGCTGACAACCTTTCACCGCTTTACTCATGTTCCATCTAATAACCCTCAAAATAAATTAAAAAATGGCGTCGAGTACATGAGTAATACTAGTGTTTGTGTGCGTGCGAGTGTGTATGTGTATATGTGTGCTTGCCTGTAGAAATACTATGAAGAATTTGCACGTTTGAGATTCAACCGAAGGCGTTCTATTTAATCTATATATATAATCTAGAAGTATCCAATGTGGACTCTGTCTTGGGGAACTGCAATCAACAAGGGATAAACTAATTCAAGTCGCTTAAGTTCTAGTGTGTGTAGTGAGTTTGTTGTGTATGTATTTAGGGTGATGTTACATTATTTCGCAAAAAAACTGTACAACTTTCACCGAGGAACCTGTATGAAATGTTCAAAAAATGTTGTCGACTTCTCAAACAAAGGTAAAATATAAGCTACTAGCTGATGCCCGCAACTTCGTTTGCGTGTTAATTTAGATTTTTACATGCAAAAGTTTTTTCCCGCTAACTCCCGTTTCCGTGAGAATTTTGCAATATCCTGTTGCAACTAAGCTTTAAGTTTACTAAGGTACCTGCATGCCAAATTTCAAGCGTCTTACTTAAGCGGTTTAGATTTTTCATACAAAAGGATTTTCCCGCTAATTCCCGTTCCCGTGGGAATTTCGGGAATTCCTTTCTTAGTGCACCTCTACGGTACCTAAGCTACGTCCCTTCCAAATTTCAAGTGCCTACGTTTAGCCGTTTAGGCTGTGCGTTGATATGTCAGTCAGTCAGTCAGTCAGTTTTATATATTTAAATATATATTTTTATATATTTAAAGATTCGTACAAGTACATATGGAAAAGTGATTTTTATTTCATATTTCGACCTGTTTCTTGGGGAAAGTCGTTCAGTTTGGTAGGCTAATTTACATCCTCAATTTTTTTTTACTTAGTTAAAGTCACCCCAAATATGTCTGCGTGTGTGTGCTTGTGGGTTCTGTCCATCCATACACACGCCTACAATCCCTTTATAATCGTCATGTAGTTTGAAAAACACTTAACGGCACACAGATCATTCATTCTGAGGGTTATTAGGTTGTGGGTTCTGTAGTAAAGTAATTATTTTATTTGCCGTATGAATTTACTAAGAAACTGTGGAAAGATAGGGTCGACCAAGAAAACGGTGGAAAGATGAGTTAGACGCTTTTGATGACTTTGCCCAGAGTGGGACAGATCAGGCTAAAAAAAAGAATTTAATATTTTTTTTTTAAGATGGGTTAACTCTTGACCTCAATCTTGACCATAAAGGCCAAAGATGAGGTCGAAGATGGAGCGAGTTAACCCAAAAAAAGGCCTATAAAGGCACTGGTACTCCCACACACCGACGGAACACAGCAAGCTGGTTGGCGTCGGACTTTGGTAGGAGGATGGTCGCGAACCAGACGGCCCTTCACAGAGCCTACCACACCGCATGAGACCATAGGACGACACCTCAGATTCGAAAAAAATGAAGTGTCGTTGCCTGGGATGGATTACTAGGAGGCAAGTCTCATTTGTATTTCCTTAGTCGCCTCTTACGACACCCACGGAAAGAGATGGGGTGGTGTTATTCTCAACCGATCACCACACGGCACTAAACTATGTAGAATTTAAATAACAATCGTCAAATGTGGCAACGAAAGTTATAAATTTATAAATTCAAAAAAAATAAGAGAAATGATCCACACAATATGCACATGCCCTAAACCAAATACAATTATGATCTCTGCCTCCGAAAGGTCAAAGTTAATCGCGTAGTTCAGGTTAATTAGCCCACTATGAATATTAGAGCAATACGATTTGACGGTACATTTACTGATTCATGGCCTTGTGATGAACTGCCTGCCCGAATTGTTGATGGGAATAGATTGTGAAAGTAAATTATTTATGAAACATAAAACAAACAAAAGAACATATACAGGGTGAAATTGAAAACATTACTGGTTTCTACAGTACCTAAGGCTGGGAAGAGTTGACATTTGGCACATTCTGAATTTTTCTTTCACTTCTAGTACAGCACAGAAGTAAGCAAGCAGCTCTCATCTCTAACTAAATACTCTCCAAGGTTGTGTAGTTTAACTTCCATTCTCCAGCTTCAATCTTTGATAACTAATCTTTATAACATAATTTTTTTTAAAAATCTTCAACCCTCGACACTCACCGCTTAGGTCTCTTAAACGGCTGAACAAACTTTGAACAAATATAGCCAAAAACCCATCTCTATTACATGAGTGATTACATGATAACAAGAAAGCTGCATCGAGATCGGTCCATTCGTTTAGGAGCTACGATGCCACAAACGTGTACACAGACACTCAGATACATACATCAACTTATAACACTCCTCTTTGTTGTATGCGGTTAAAAAAAGAATTAATAAAACAGAAACAACAACGCAGTATATTGCTGTCACTGTCAACCTCGCCGCCGAACACAATAAGAGAGTAAAACTTTTAATTAAAATTTCAAAATTAATTAACAATGTGTCTGTGTCGAGACTTGTTCAACACGACAGGAGACTACGTTAAGTGGGGTTTACACGTTTTTTATTACGCATCTGTTTTTAACATGAAACACTGCGTTATCTTAAGGCTTCAAAGCTTTTTTGTAGATGAATAAAACTATACAGGGTGTAAAAGACATCTTAGCAAATACTTAAATGGTGGAATCTATCCATAACTATCATCAGCTATAAGTAATTATTTTTTGACGGAAACGTCATGTTAAGGATTTTTCATTATTTACCTACTTCGGCGCTACGCAACGTATCGTAAAACCGCGCCCCGCGCGCGATCCCCCCGCCCCCCCGCTGCTATCGGAGAGCGATATGCATTGCTGGTTTTCGCATTTTACGTTGTTATGATTGTTTTTTATTGCAAAATGGAGTGTATTCGATTAAATAATAAAAAAGGTAAGCAGAAATAATTAAAAAACTGAAAAAAATGAAAATTTTCCGGAGAAAAATTCCACTGGAAAATCATTCAGAATGATTGATTGAGTCCAGGGTTTCAATTTTTGCTAAGCTGTCTTTTACATCCTGTATAACATTTTACCAACAAAGAAGTACAAAAAACGGACTGCAAAAACCAGTTGATCTCATGAACTATGGCAAAGAAATTACTGTTTTTGCATTCGAAGAAAGGTTTTGAACAAAATCATTGCAGCTTAAGCTGTACTCAAGCCACTTGAATTCTTAATGCTGACTGGCTTGAACATTTTTTCTAAGGTATAATTTAAGGTAACCAACATAGATTAACGTTTAATAATCTGCAGCTCGAGTACGATGGTGATAGCGCGCGTAATACGCCGATCCTATGTCAAAATGTCATCATTGACAACGCCAGAGGGCGAGCAAGCCTTTGCGCGGGGCCCTCGCGCAATCAAAACGTAGTTTCAGCGTCAGCCGAGTGTTGGAACACACAAAGACAGACACAAACCCATGACCCGAGAACAAACTTCTGCTTTTTACACTATGATAGTCATAACTGCAACTATTAAATTCTGACGTAAAATAATATCTTGCTCATGTGGAAACTGTTTTATCAAAATTTTGCGTGACATAAGGTGGCCAGTACAAATCAATAACTATCAAAATAATAATTTTGACTAATAATTAAAGTCAACAAAACTTTTTCATATTTCATTGGGAAATTCTTTACCTAATTTATGAAAACAAAATCCACAGATCGGTTCTTTAAAAAAAACCCTCTTTTGATCCTCTTCATACATGACTTCAGTCCCCGTCCCTGATAATTATGCATCGGTAAACTTGTATCTTAGCCTTATTATTTAGTACTTCAGTTTGTTTCGTATAATAACAGAGCCGATTCAGAGTAAATTAATGATCCCTCTGAAAACTAACACAACTTAGAGAACATCTCAAGTTGCCGGGGAAAGGGTTTCCAAAACAGACTTATTGATCCCCTATTTGAAGAACTCGATCGATTCTCGAGTTTGAGGGATATTTTCATCAACTTATCGTCTATCTAGTGCCTACTAAGGGATATGGGTTAACAAGTTCAGTAGCGCAAGCACGTCATGGAAACAAATGTCAAAAAACTGTCGAAATACTCGTAACAACGCCTGAGGGCGAGCAAGCCTTTGCGCTGTGCCCTCGCGCAATCAAAATGAAGTTTTACCGTCATCGGAGCGACGTGATGCGCGGGTTTGTCGCGGGCCTTGCTAGTTACGCAGGATGTCTTAGCATCTTAATTACAATGACACAACTATGCTTTAAAATAAACCCGACCGAATCTTAGTTAGTGCTGAACTTGTTAACTTAAAAGTCGAGTAGCCTAAAATTAGAACCTCACAATGCTTTCTAGAGCCACCTTTCAAAAATAAAAGGGAATTTTTGGAGCATTATTCGTTAAAAATTTAAACTCAGAATTTTGATAATCTGAATTCTGAGGAATAGACATTTATAGTCCTTGTGTTTTCTGTGAATTGAAAATTGGAAACTCCAAAAGCTTGTCACGGAATTCAAAGTAATCGTAAATCAGAGATCGTTTAATATCGGCAGAAATAAATTTACACTTACTTAGCTTAGCAACCCGCACAGAGGGTGGCAATTTATCACGAGCGTTTTCATGCTTCGAAGGGCACGTTAAGCGGTTGGTCTCGGGTGTTGTCGATTGACTACAATAGTTAAAACCAAGTAGGAAGACATTTAGCGGTTGGAAAACTGTGACAACAGGCTTAGTCACGTTCGCCACGCACTTGACTATACCTACACGATAAGAAGAAGAAGAAGTTTATGAACCGACCTCCTTTCGAGGTGTTTTATCTCTTAATTAGAGGTTTGTTTGTCTTATAATAAATAAACTCTTTCTGGACTTTTTCATTAAAACGAAATCTACAAAAGAAAACACACCAGTAAATTGATGGATTAATTTCGATTTAAATATCGAAACCGTAAAAATTAGCATCCTCCTTAAACACCATACGAATACTGCGTAAATCGCAAAACCGAAACAAAATTTCAATAGTAGGCAACACTCAATTAGAAAGATTTACTTTGATGTTAATTCTGCCAAGTAATTTACAATACCAGTAACGACTCAAGAACGTAATATAAATAAACATCCTTTAAGCCATTTGAAACCGCATAAACTTCAGTATTAGTGGAAGTGTAAGAAAGATATTTAACTCAAAGATGAAAGCGTGTTGACGGTTGAAAAACTTTTAACTATGGACACTTTTGACAGTAGTTATGTTGATGACATAATATTAGTTGCTGAGAAAACATTCACTGCAGCACGACACGCTTAGTACCCATTACTATAAAAAACACTGTAATTATTTTAAAATTATTATTTTAATGAATAATGGAAAGCGAAACCTCCTGGCACAGACATATTTAATGCTTAAAAGGAGGTTCCTGCAACTTTTGTTGTGAAATAAATATTTAGTATTTTTCTTTTGAAACCACTTACTTACTTATATTAATAATACGTACATATTGTGTAGTACAAGCTTATTACGATCAAAAACCTTTGAAACACAGTGAGTGCGCATATTATACGCAGTGTTTAATTTATTATTAGTAAGACCGTAAGTATTGAGCCTAAGTAGGGATTCTAAGTTTTCTTCTGAACCTTATTATGGTTACAATTTTTGTCACCGCTGTTGCTGAAGGAATAATTAAATAAAAACCCTAAATTTATTCTCATCATCTTATTCTAAGACTTACCATCGTAAGCAACTCCTCTCACCAGCTCCTCCGTCTCAAACACCGGATGACTCACCGTCAGATTCACTTCACTATCCAGTTCACTAACCGTTATAACGTCATCACTATCACTGGGGATCCTAGCGAATGCACACGCATCATCAATCGCATCAATTGCGTCTTTCACTGTCGTCACTTCTACGTCACTGTTAGTTGTAGATTCATCGTAATCGGGTTCACTGGTGACCGGTTCTTCAGCGTCTTCGAGTACTTTAGGAGGGCCTGGGGATCTGCCAGGTGCAGGGTCTCCGCTAGGCAAGCTCAAGGTCGAGCTATAAGGCAACAAGGCGAGAATGACCAAAGTCATTAAGAGATTTGAACTATACTTCTTCATTTTAAATTTGGTAGAGTTGCATCGTCTTTTTGTCCGCCACTGCTTATGATTGTGTGTTAGAGTGGTCGCAGGCATTATTGCGGTTTGCTTTGGACTGTTTGACGACTTGATTTATGCATGGCTATCTGTAAAAGAAGAAAAAGGCATCGTTTAATAAATTGCTGTCAAACAATTTAATACTTTATTTGTATACATTGTAGAGTATAAGAGAGTATGTATAGTATACACATAGTTACTTTTTATTAATTAAGAAACCTTTTTGGGACTAATTCAATATGAAACTGAACAGCTGTATCAAAATTAAACCTGTTTTTATTTTCAGAGAATTCGATTTTAGACTATACATAGATACTAAGTATAAGGGTCGATCAGAGGCTAGAAAAATCACTTCAGATTATTTATTTATCAGATAATCCTATTTGAATATTCTACAAACCTAGAAAATAGGCCTAGAAAATAGCCAGACACTATTTAGTCAATAAAAGATTCATTTATCAATAGAATGCTCTAGTTTCCTCAATTGGCAGCAGTCCCAACTTTTACAGCCACCCTACAAAAGAAATGGGAATGAGACTGAACGAATTAGCTAATTATACTATCTCTCCACTTAAATCTGATCTCTCGAAGCCATCTATCATATTGTTTTCGAAAACATGTTTGGAGAGGTTCGGAAAGAATATTTTCGAAGGTGTGACTAATAATGTTTTTCAGCAGAAAAGATTTGTTGTGCTCGTTTGAGGAACATTGTAGTATTTGAAGTAAAAGTTGATGCGAATGTACTTAATTTTTGCACAACTTAGAAAAAACTGAAACCCTAAATTCAGATCGTCATTCTGAATCATTTTCCAGTAGAATTTTCAAGAAAATTTCTTAAGAAAATTTTCAATTTTTAAAATATTTTTAATATTATATTCTTATACACTCAATTTTCCCCAAAAAACAATGATGACAGCGAAAAACACGAAAACCAGCAATGTACATCGCATTCCAACAGCAGCGCGGGGGGCGCTGTATCGCAGCTATTTGCGCTGTAGCATGGTGCGGGTGACAGTTGCCTGTATGACGTTGACATCTGTCAGTACTACATGACTAGGGATGCACGTTGTGCAATACATTTTTTTTTCGATAAAATAATTAAAATCGTGTTTTTTTTTCCTGACACCATTTTTGTTCTATAATCTTCTACATTTTTGACATTGACCTCCATTTGTGATTTTTTGAGTGAACGATAAAAAGTGACAGAATTTTGTACTTTTCAACGACAAATTTTGTAATTATAAAAACATCGACTATCGATCGTAGCACTGCATCCCATCACTAAATACATGTATGGCGTTACGTTATACGCAAAACACTTTGTTTAATTTTTCTTTCCAATACAGTTTATTTGTAGATTAGAACATTCTGGTTGTGTTTAATTTAATTTAATACAGTTATTTAATGATTTAATATATTACGAATGTGGTACAACTGAAAAACTATCTCATAATTTGTAAATCATGGCAACTTTCAAGAGTGAAACGAAACGTTACAGAAACTGTCACCCGCACCATGCTACAGCGCAAATATTGTAAAACTCCTTAAACTCCTTGACGTTTTCGGAAAAAAATGATTACTTGTAGTCAATAGTAGTTATGAGGAGATTTCACCATTTAAAGAATTCAAGCATTTTCTAAGCTGTTCCTTACACATTCATCGCGTTTTATCATCGCGTATTAATCGGGACCTGGGTTCCATTCCCAGTCGGGGCAGATGTTTGTGTAAAAAGCAGATGTTTGTTCTCGGGTCATGGGTGTTTATGTCTGTCCTTATGTATGTTCCGAGGAACCCACGACACAAGGGAAAACCTTAACATCAAACAGTTTAAAAAGATATCGCCAAGTAATCCTTCTTCCTACCAATATTATAAAATATGAGGATGGATGAATGTTTGCTACTCTTTCACGCAATAAGCTACCAGACGAATTTTTATCAAACTTTGCAGTAATTTAGATTAGACATCAGATTTTACCAAAATCTTACGGAAACGAAGTCCCAGAATGCTAGTTAAAATATTCCAACACCTTTGTTTAGACAATCCGTTAATTATTCAGTTTATAAATAATAAATAAATATTTATTGTAACTTAAAACATTGATAAGGAGACAAGAAGCCCTGCAGCATGTGCTAGCTTTGGGTAAAGCTGCGTTACAGACTGCAGTAACTTCCTCAGTGAAAAACAACTGCATACAATAAAAACTAATTACAAACAAAGTTAAGGTAAGAAGACTGAAACCGTAGTAGACAGATACAAATATTGTAACACGTCTCTTGTCTTCTACCCCTGAACAAATTTTTTATTTTTATAGCAAAAGTTTTTTAATTTGGTTAATTGAGTTGGCCACATAACTACTCGATTATAACCCAAATATTAAGTATAACCTATTCGAATAGAAAAGAAGGAATACCAAGTGGAATTTCAGTAAGCCAATAGTTTTTTGATACACAGTTTCTTTACTTTCTCGCATCCCAATCTAATCATTTTTCTTTCACAAAGTTTGACGAAAGATTTATCGTTGAATCAATAGCACGTAATGATATAATCGTTGTGCAAATAGACGATAAAAGATTTATTTGTAGTAATATCATATAATTTTCTTATCTGTTTGTCTTACTTGCTATAAAATAAAAATTATACATTTACAGTGATAATTATAAAAGATAACTCTCCTTGGTGCATTTATTTTTATGTCTGGTGCTGTGTAAATGTACTGTTACTCCGTACTGCACTCTGCAACTGTTTAGTCTTTTCAACTTTATGTAATTAATACTCCTTTATGATTCACGAATTTGTGGTGTTATTAACTAAATCAATTCAGCAAACTCATTGGTAAGATAAACTCATCAAAATGGTTGACGTCAAAAATTTCAATGAAAAATTAAACATACCTATAGAGATAGATGAGATTATACAAAGATGTATAGAAAACCTTGTGCAACAAGAACGATTTGTCACTTATAGTGTTGATAAACGTCCTGTTACAAGCAATGGGTCTGGTTATATGGCTATCTCTTATGAAGTGAATGTAAAAGGAACAACAGCTGAAGGAGAGAAAGAGATAAATATATTCATTAAGTACATATTGCCCGGTTGCTCATTTGATGGTTTTTTTTCCATCACTCAAGCTTATTCGAATGAATGTTTTATTTATAAGGAATTATTCAAAGTTTTTGAAGAACTGCAAGAAGACGCTAATATACCTACTAAAGAAAGATATAATGTAACTAAAGCTTATGAAGAAACAAATTCTAAAGCTATCATTTTAGATAATTTAATTAAACAAGGATATAAAATTATAGACAGAATGCAAATTCCTTCCCTAGATTTCTTAGAATCGGCTATCGAACAATTAGCAAAATTTCATGGCTTAAGTCTAGCCATACAAAGGAAGATGCCAAAATATTTTGAAAAGAACATTCTTACCAAAGATTACCCTTTTCAATTCAATGAAAAATGGGTGATGCTTGGGAAAAATATGTCGAGAATCACAACAAAAGGTTTGGATGAAGAAAGAAGGAAAAAAATAGAAAAATTCATTCCGAGATACTTGAGTGAGTATGGAGATTACTTCGATAAAGACAAAGGATTTATAAACACACTGTGCCACAATGACTACAGGATATGCAATCTTTTTGTAAAAGAAGAGGTGAATTGAAGATTCTGAATACCTATGTGCTTTTAATGACATAATTTTCGTAATCTTGGTTTTTTTCTTTGAAATATTCTGCGTGAATCATTACATTCTGGGCGTTTATTTCACTCATCAATAGCGTCTCAATAGGGGTTGAATGAAAATGGTGACCATTTTATCCGTTCAGGTGGCAAAATTCAGAACTATCAAATCAAATCAAAAATGCTTTATTTTCATAGAACATACAAAGTGCTTCTTGAAAACGTCATAAAAATACATTAGCAAAATCAATATAAATCATTGAGCGAAATAGTGAATTGCATTAGCATTTTTTACTTTCCGCCTATTCGCAAAGGTGCAGTCTTCCTCAGGAGAAGAATAAGCAAGAAAGAATCATATAAATTTTCTTACTTCTAATTTTAATTGCCTTTATATCTGAATAACTCTGGAGCTGAGCAATTTATTCCCATGGTTGCTTGTCTAACAGATAATCAGAAATTCTGTAATAGTCCTTTTTACAAAGTTTTTGTTAAATTATTGTCTTAAATTTTTGTAAAGGTAGGTTTTGAATATACATGGGTATCTTATTGTAGAAACATATACATTAACCCATAAAAGAGTTTGTTACTTTGTGGAGACGACTGTCTAGTAAATCCAAGTTATGTTTGCTTCTAGTATTTACATTGTGCCTATTAGAATTTTTCTTGAACAAATGTTAATTTTTCTTTACATATAAAAGATTATTAAATATGTACTGGGACACAAATGTCAAAATATCTATTTCCTTAAATCTATTTCTAAGAGACATTCTATGTCACATTTTATAAATCGCGCGAATAGCCCTTTTCTGCAGGAGAAAGATCTTATTGATGTCGGCAGCATTACCGTACAGTAAAATGCCATATGATATTAGGCTGTGGAAGTAACTGAAATATACGGTTCTCGCGGTTTCAACGTCCGAAAATTGACGGATTTTTTTAACCGCGTAAGTTCAGCAGCTTACGCGGTTAAAAAAATCTGTTCGCGTCTGTTGAGTCTGTTCGCTAACTTATCAATATGAGGACTCCATTGAAGCTTTGCGTCAATAGTAATACCTAAGAATACAGTAGATTCTATAACTTCCAGTTTTTCATTTTTAACCTGTACATTGGTATTAACCTGTTTAACATTGGGCAAGGTAAATTTAACACATTTGGTTTTTTCTCGTTTAAGAGTAGGTTATTTACAGTGGACAATTCAACTACCTTTGAGATCGCAGAATTCAAGTCGTCATAATTAGTGTCATATCTTTTCACTTTAAATAAAAGTGATGTGTCATCTGCAAATAATATGATCTCATGGGTCTCTTTAACAAAGAAATGGCAAGTCATTAATGTGCACGAGAAACAAACATGGTCCTAAAATTGAACCCTGTGGGACCCAGATAATCTAGTGCCGTTAACCTCTACCTTCTTGTTATGTTAACAATTCTAATGTGTGAAAAACTGAAATGAACCTTACTTTCGTCTACATTTTGCTTGAGTAACGATTCAGCGAGAGCGGGAGATGAGCCAAGTGAGAGTGACTGAGTAGTGGAGTCTGGAATGTCAGTGAAAAACCTTTCAAACTCTATAGCAATAGCTACATCGGATGTTAGGATTTTGTTATTAATATTGAGCTTAAAATCAAAGTTGCGAGCCTTAACTTTTCCCGTCTCACTATTAATAATTTTCCAAGAAATCTTAATGATATTACTACTATTTTTAATTTTGTTTCTAACAAACATAGCCTTCGCCGCTTTACATACACGTTTAAATGTTTTGGAATAAGCTCTAACATACTCAAAAAAAGTTTCAAAATGGTTCTATGCTTTCTCACCATAGAGACCATATAGCTTTTCCCTGCTTTTGTGAATTCCCACTGTCGCCCAATTGCTAAACTTCGAGGAGTCATTAATTTTTAGCGTCTTGGCTTTAAACACAATGTCTTATTCTTGTTTAGATAAACTGAGTATAGAGTTATAAAGTTTGTTAGGATCATCACTCTCAAATCTTAGGTCTGGTAGTTTGGTGATAATATTACTTCTATAATTCTCAAGCCTTATGTCAGTAATAGGCACATATTTGATACCTCTTTCTACAGCCTTTCCACGAAGCGCATCAAAGGAAACTAGTTGGCCCGAGTGATCCGATGGTAACTTGTGGATAACAGATTTTTCCGAGGGATCAAAATTTGTATATATATATATATATTATCAAGACACGTTTTGGAAGTTGCGGTAATTCGTGTAGGCTCTAGAAAAAGATTGCGCAAATTATAACACTTAAACAAGGATATGATTATTTTACTAAAAGAACTATCTTCCAATAAGTCAACACCTCGTTGTGATACCTCATACCCTTGTGACAACCGCCCCGGTCAGCAGCGCCACCGCCAACCCTACGTTAAGTTGCCAACTCCTAGTAACTTAACATTCAGTTAGCAATGGCGGCCTCAGTCAAGGTAGCTGTCATCAAATGTATAAGGTTTAGATAGTTCCAAATTTCGCCACCTGACCGGATGAAGTAGTCACTATTGTCATTCCACCGCCATAGTTGGATAACCGCCCTGCTCAAAAAATGGATTTACTTTTTTCTATACTATTTCTGCTCGAGTCCATCGAGCTCTTATATCAAAAAAATTTGCATTAGGTAACATTCATTAATATTCATGACCTTTCAGCGTAATCAGACTCTATACAGTATCGTCAGAATTTCCCTTTTGATACCTGCTACTCGGTACAATACAGGTAGTAATTGAAACGTTTTTTTCTAATAAAATTTTTATATTTTTCAGAACGAAAAAATTACAAAAGTCGTCCCAATTGACTACCAACTCATCAGTTACGGGTGTCCTGCCAACGATTTGTATTTCTTCATCTACAGCTGCACAGATAGGAAATTGAGGAACCAACACCTAAAGAATTTGTTTGATTTTTACTATGCCACTTTGGAGGAATTTTTGAAATATTTCGATATGGATATTAAAGAAGTGTATCCAAGAGACAAGTTTGATGAAGCTATCAAAGACCGGGCAGCATTTGGTTTGATGTTAGCATTACTTTACTTTCCACCATTTTTTGTATCTGAAAAAGATGCGCCGGTGGACCTTTGCACTGATATCTTGCAAATAGATTTTGATTTAGATGAAAGTATCACGTTAAGGGTACAGGAAATTGTCGATGAATGTGAACAATTAGGTATTTTGTAATAAATCGCTTTACAAGTATGTAAATTCTGCGAAATTATTGCTTTTTAGTGTCTTATAAAATATGTTATTGTTACTATGTTATTAAGGAGGCGGGTTGGCATAGGTGTACCTAACTATCTCTTAAGTGTTTTTCTTTTCTTTTTAATAAGGCATTTTTTTTTTGTTATTGTTTTAATTCCCAAATAAAAAAGTATACCTTTATTAACTAACTTCAAATAATGTGGATTCTATGTTCGATTGCATGTATCTTTTTTTTTATTTAACCTATTTTATAATTTTTTTTGAAGTGAAAACTTCTTTAGCGGCTTTGTGCACTTAGAAGTATGGGTAAATAAATGTAAAACTCGCGTCAGGACACGTGACCTGATCGAAAATTCGTAAGACGGAGGGAGAGTAGACCGCAAGGAAGTAATATATGTTCAAGTCTTCACTTCTGCCGGCACTCCCGGAGTGCAACCCATTGTTTTTTTATTCGATAGACTATCTCATTGTCTCCGATTCAGGATCTGATGATGGGATGGCTGGGATATCGAGGCAATCCTTGAATTGAATAAGCA
The DNA here is from genome assembly GCA_949987775.1 of Aproaerema taeniolella. NCBI lineage: Eukaryota > Metazoa > Arthropoda > Insecta > Lepidoptera > Gelechiidae > Aproaerema > Aproaerema taeniolella. The sequence goes on along the minus strand of OX465258.1, from coordinate 17,122,995 downwards.
GCGTTTTTAAATTTAAAAAAAATATTTACACAAAAAAATATTTTTCATTTTTGTGTAAAGAATATGTTAAAAAAAAACCGACTTCAAAAATACTAAAAAGGTAAAAATAAAGACAACACTAATTAAATGTGCTAGGTATCTACACCTTGCACATTTAACAATATTGTTTTTATTTTTAACTATTTAGTACTGCTGATGAAAGTTTTTTACGAGAGTGAAGTCGAGACTCAATCTAAAATGTCCGTAAGTAGTACTGTCTCCATCAATGCTACTACTTACCTACCCCAACACCAACATATGTGTGGAGGCGAAGGAATTCGTAAGGAAGATGGGACGACGAATCGGAGACGGCGGCGATCGTCGCTTCGATGCTTTTCTAATAAATGATCAGGGCCCTGATTCTGTAACTTCAGTTGTGTGTCGATGAAATGGTCACCATGTCGCCATTTTATCCATTCAGGTGGCGAAATTGAGAACTATCCTTTCGTACATCTAATGACGGCTGCTTTGACTGGTGACGCCACGGCCAACTGAATTTTGAATCGCTAGGTAATTTGCAACTTTACGTTCGGTTGGCGGTGGCGCTACTGGTCGGGATAGTTGTCAGCAAGTATATGAAAATTAAATAGTTCTTAATTACGCCACCTGAACAGATAAAATAGCCTCCATTCCATCGACACACAACTGAAGTTACAGAATCGGGGCCTAGGGCGTGACTTTCCACTCATCAACGGTGTCTCAGTTGCGGTTGAATGACAATGGAGGCCGTTTTATGTATTCAGGTGGCGAAATTAAGAACTATTTAATTTTCATACACTTGCCGACAGCCACCATGACCAGCAGCGCACCGCCAACCGAACGTAAAGTTGCAAACTACTGAACATTCAGTTAGCTGTTATTAGATGTATGTTTGGATAGTTCTCAGTTTTACCACCTGAACGGATAAATATAGAATATAAATATTTTAAAAACTGTAGTGTGTTTTTTAAATAGAAAATGGGTTCGCTTTTAGCCACAGTCTAGTTCAGGGGCAAGATGTGTTCGAGGATCAAGTACTTTATGACCCTCCCGATTATTAGAGGCTCCGAAAACCCTGACAAAGAATATACAAACCTATTGCTTGAGCAATAGCTCTTTAGAAACACCCAGCTCTTCAAAATGCATAATCTAACCTAGAAAATAATTTCCTAACCTTCAAAACTGTTTTTCTTTGAACCATCTCTACACGGGGCACTCAAAGATAACACTGCATAATATTTATTTAAAACTAATCTTGTTAATACTCAAAACCTCATTCAAATATAACGAGCAAATATAATTAGTTCACTAATTACGTATGTAGGAAAATACGTGTGGCAAAACGCATCTTCTATTGTGAACTTGAGGAAGGCAAACATGGCGGCCAAATCCTCAGGTACAAAGATGGTGCAGTATAGACCCCACACAACGGGAGAAGCAAGCCGAAAAACGACCAGAATAGAGGATTCTAGTGAAAAACAAGATCCAGAACTTTGAGACAAATCGTTGCTCTGAGCTGGATGCCAGACGCGATGAATTGAAAGCCCATCCACCTGCGGCTATCAATTTTAATTATTTAAATGGGGTGCTCATATGTTCGCAATGTGCGCGAACCTTTTCAAAAAAGATTGGCTACGTAAGCCATATACGAGCTCATGAACGCCAACAAGTTAGAAGTTGAAGCGGTCGCCATGGCCGAAATCGGCCAGGAGCACATCATCATCATCATTTAGGAAAATAACGACACTATCTTATCATTTTCATCCTCTTGGGAATTATTTTTACCGTGCATTATAAATATTTTGTTTCAGACGTAACCATTGTTTCTTTAGACACCCAACCAAAACATAAATAACTCAAAATTTATCGCTTATAATTATAACTCTTAAACGGCTGAACCAATTTCGATCAAATATAATTAAGAACTATTTTTAAGAAGCAGCGTACGTATAGGAAGGCTCAATGATCGTAAAGATTTTGGGAAGTCGTTCGATGCGGGTGGCGCAGCACCGATCAAAGTCAATGTCAAAATATGTAGCTTTATTTCATAGAACATTCAGGATGTTACTAAAAATAAGTCAAATTACCTACCACTAGCGGAGAGCAGTCACTGCGAACATATTACGAGCATCTACCCGCAACTCTAAAAGAATTGACCGATGACGAAACATTTTGTCGCCGACTAAAGTGCTTTCTTATGAAAAAGGAGCTTTACTCTGTAGATGAGTATAGTTCCTCAACATTGTAAACTTGTTATTTATTATTAATCTTTTTGACATTCAATAGTTTTATTTTGTTATATTTTATTTCTTTAATTTTGACATTTGATAGTTTTCTTTTGTTATATTTTTACTTCCTTAATTTTTTTGACATTTTTGTATTAATCTTTGACATAATTATTATTAACTGAAAACATCTACTTAATGTAGATTGAATGTTATTGTTATTATTACTTATTATATTAATTATTTGAATTTTGAGGATCATATTATACTTTGACATTGCTTTAGACATAATATTGTAACTGGAATTGATAATGTGAAATAAATGAATCTAATCTAATCTTCGCGCGATTCTTGCACCGTGCGATTCTTGCAGTGGTCGCGCGCTTGTTTACGGCGCGTGCGATACAAATCTCGCACACACGGGTGTGCAAGAATCGCACGAAGGTAGGATTTAAATACATACATAGTACATACTTTGTTCTTTTGACTCTACGATGTGGACATCCTTGAGAGGGTGTCTAACAGAGGGTGTCTTGCGGCTAACACAGGGGCGTAGCTACTGCCGTATCAATTATACGGGGCCCCGGGGCCAACGTGCAATCATACGGGGCCAACGTGCGTAAGCAAAAATTGAGAAAAACTTCCCAATTTTTTTATTTATTTCAAAAATGACAAAAGTCATCAGCTATGAATAATTTATTAAATGACTTTGCCGAAAAAAAGGCAAGGAGAACTGTATATTTAATTTGAATTGTTTGTAAAAATTTTGGAAAAAGTGACAGATAGATAATTATTATGAATAAATATTTCTTTTAATGTTCTGCAATCATTTTTTTTTCTTTTGTGAGAAATCTTTACGCTACGCCACTGGGCTAACATGGTGATGATACCTGGTTTCTTATAATAAATGTATAGCTAACTTAAAGCCCACTGAAAGGATTTTCCGAGAAGTCATGAAAGTATGGATGTGACATTTCTAAAGAACTGGATAAAAGAATACGTCCTACCAACTAAGGGGACATACAAAATAACAACAGAGGCTAGTGGCGCTCGCTGATCTCAATCGATCAGTGAGGTTAAGCAACACAAAGGCAAGAAACCTGATGGGTGACCAGATTGGCAATTTATCACGAGCGTTTCCGTGTTTCGCAGGGCACGTTTAGCTGTCGGCCCCGGCTATCGTCGATTGACAAGCTGAGCTTGTCAATCTTTGTCACAGTATTATTTAAACTTAACACACTATTTTTTGTATGTAATACTTTCTGACAACAAACGTTTTTAAGTGAAAACTTATTTAGCGGCGTTGTGCACTTTGAAGTATGGGTAAAAATGTTAAACTCGCGTCAGGACACGTGACCTGATCGAAAATTCGTAAGACGGAGAGAGAGTGAAGACTTCTTTAGCGTGCACTTTTTGGGAACGTTAAAAAATGTTAAACTCGCGCCAGGACACGTGACCTGATCGAAAATTCGTAAGACGGAGGGGTAGACCGCAAGGAAGTAATATATGTTCAAGTTTTCACTTCTGCCGGCACTCCCGGAGTGCGACCCGTTGTTTTTTTAACCAGGGAGTGTCAGCAAAACAAGTGACGTAAACAAAAAGCTCTAATTCTATCAGTTGCCCACTGGGATGGCAAATGGTTCGTGACCGTTTATAGAATTAACTGTGAAGTTAGTCACTCGACTAATTGAATTATCTTCTTCCCCAGCGATTCAAAGTTGTGTGTAATTACGACGTATATTTCGTTTAAAATGCGAAATTCTCTTGTTGGTTTTTTTTCTGCGTCCTTAATCATTTGGAATTTGGAAATTTTAAGTAATTGGGAGAGTGAAAATAAGTAAAAGACAGATGTAGCATTTTGGCGGTGAAATGACTTTTATGAGTAATGTCCGCTGATGCTGATGCCCGCAACTTCGTTTGCGTGTTATTTTTTTACTTTTGAACAGATTACACTTTATTGACGGTCCATTAATGGACCTTCATTTAGTTTACTAAATATTGATTTAGTTTAAGATTTAGATTTTTACATACAAATTTTTTTTCCGCTAACTCCCGTTCCCGTGGGAATTTTGCAATATCCTGTTGCAACTAAGCTTTAAGTTTACTAAGGTACCTGCATGCCAAATTTCAAGCGTCTAACTTAAGCGGTTTAGATTTTTCATACAAAAGGATTTTTCCGTTAATTCCCGTTCCCGTGGGAATTTCAGGAATTCCTTTCTTAGTGCACCTCTACGGTACCTAAGCTACGTCCCTTCCAAATTTCAAGTGCCTACGTTTAGCCGTTTAGGCTGTGCGTTGATATGTCAGTCAGTCAGTTTCTCCTTTTATATATTTAGATAAGCATAGGAGCTATAGGTTGTCGAAGCGTGCGTAGCAAGTTTAAGCAACGTACACAGAGGCAGGGAACCTAATGAGTGACCATAGTGGCAATTTATTACGAGTGTTTCCGTACTTCGGAGGGGACGTCAAGCCGTCGTCAAGCTATTGTTTATTGCCTATAGTCGTCTAACCAAGTCAGAGGGCATTTGGCGGTCTTGAAACTTAACCAGGGTTAGTCAAATTCGCCACATACCTACTCGGTTATACCTACACTATAAGGAAGGGAGGCCCACAATACAACGAAACCTATAATTTATTTTTTTATCAGCCCATATACGTCCCCACCGAGGGGTACGGGCCTCTCTTCGAAACACAAAGGATCAGGCCATAGTCCACCACGCTGGCCCTATGCGGGATTTACAATTAAATGGGAAGAAGAAATAAACCTGCATTTCAAAAACTGCATTCTTGAAACTTCAAAATACAATTATCAGGCAATTATTTTATACTTGAAGACTCATTTAATTGCACTGCAATTTTGCAAAATGTCCTCAAAGCAGTGTCATTAAACAACATTTCTCTAACTTATCAAGTCAGCGCTATGACTTGCATGTCTTTTTTTTTAATAATTATTGCGCCGATTTCACAAGGTTCGTCTCGGTATATGACGAGTGGTTGCGGCGCTGCCTCTTGATCGATGGGTCCTGGATTCGATTCGCAGTCGGGGCAAAATGTTTGTGTAAAAAGGAGCTGTTTGTTCTTGGTTTGTTTCTGTATTTATGTGTGTTCCAAGGGACCCACGACACAAGGGAAAACCTTAATGTGGACCTTTCAGTGTGCAAGGTTAATTAACAAAAGTTTATACTACAAGAAACCTTCCAATATAAGAAATCGACCTTAGTTTCCGCCTGTTGAGACACGTGCGGTTACATGCATCGTGTAAACGACTAAGTATAGAGTTGCACGGGTATCTGGGCGGCTATGCCACTAATCCAATGGCGGTTGAAAGACAATGACAATGAATTAGAATTATTAGTTCTCAATTTCGCCCCCTGAACAGATTAAATGGCCTCCATTCTTCTTCTTATCGTGTAAGTATAGTCAAGTATGTGGCAAACTTGGCTAACCCTGGTGTCAGAGTTTTCAAACCGCACAATGGCCTCTGACTTGGTTTTAACGACTGTAGTCAATCGACAACAGCCGGGACCGATAGCTTATCATGCCCTCCGAAGCACGGAAACACTCGTGATAAATTGCCACCTTGGTCACCCATGAGGTTCCCTGCCTCTGTGTGCGTTGCTTAGCCTCATTGATCGGTTGAGATCAGCGAGAGCCACTAGGCTATTGCCTCCATTGCCATTTTACCGCCATTGATTAGTTAAAAGAATAGATGCTCAGAACATTTACTCTGTAAAAGGATAAGATCGGTATTTCTGAGCATCGGATGTCAGTACATCTCTCTCTTGCGCCGTACAGATGACAGTGACAGATAGTGACAAATATCGGTCGTACGTCGATAGTAGATTTACCAAATAGATGTCCAGTTTTGTAGAGTAAAAGCGTAATAGATTCCTCGGTGGGATAGATGCCACGACTGTAATTACTTTAGTTTCGCGAATAAACTGTGTGCTATTTCATTTGCGCCGGCTGGCTGCAGGAGCACAATGAAGGAATAACAAATGTTAAGCAGGAAATACGTTTAATAGATTATACAATTAAACTTTTGATGTTAATAGTTTACAAATATATAAAAATCAGTACAATATTAGCGGGCGTGCGCCTGCGACGGAAACTCAGTTGGGTCTGTCATCCCAGCGAATGACAGCTAGAAGTGTTTAATTTCAAATTTAGATTTAGAATACCAAAACTGAAGCAAAAAGAGAATGGAGAAGGAGGATGAAGACGAGGCGCATGCCGCCTCGTTACATTACCCGGGAGGCCCCTGCAAGGGAAAATCCCGGAAGGCAAAGAAGGGATTTTGCCTTACAGTTATTAAAGTTAAAGTAAAAAAATAACAATTATAACTTATAATAAATGTGGAAGGTGAGGTGAGGTGATATAATTTGGAAAGTCTTTCCAATTTCTACGAAGTAGACGGTGTCTGAAGTCTCTGTGCGATTGGATGGGAAGGTAAGGTGCGGTCAAAGTTTTTTCGGGATAGATGCCTTGTTTGTCAACGTGGCGTCTATCCTAACCGTGATTCATATGGACTAGGGAACTATCCCGTATATGGGATGGATGACCCAAAAAGTAGAGGTCCGCAAAAATCGCTATTACTCTGTAAATATCAAAGATAATGTTTTTTATTTTTCATAAATTTGTAAATAAAGAACCAAGGTATTTTCTAGTTTAACAAATAAAATATTTTGCTTTTTGTACTAGGAGATATAAAATGATTCAAAAAGGGTTTTACCCTACTATAGCCACCCGCGCAAATAGCCCGCGCTCCAGCTGTATACGCCGTATTACGCACTCTTACGCCATTATTACAGAAGAACACTCAAGTCTTGATCTATACTTAAGTATTGATTGTCTCTTTCGGACCTTAGTCCGTACTACAGAATGCGACTCAGACTCTGATCTATACCTACTTAAATAGCAGTCGTCTTTGTTATTTTGATAATAAGAGAAAGAGACAAATCAATACGTTCTTTAATATGGGTGGCTGCAGTGCTGAAAATGATGCGGCATTGGTTTTGTAAACACTCTGTTTAGTAGAGTTATTAAGCAGATTCACATTTTTCTACTGGATTAAAGCAAGCCACTTGGTATGATTGTTCCATAGGTTAAAATAAGCCGATAAAGATCGGTAGCCCTCGAAGATATCCCCTCTGAACCGGGAGGGGGAGGGTCCTTTCGCAGCCTATATTTTTTTTATTTCAGAAACATACAAGTTAAAAAAAAATACCCAAATGTAGCCTGTTTAATGTAAATTTAAAAAATATAACTTAAGTAAGGGTTTTCATATAGAATTATGACACAAAAAATGTAGAATCCGACGCGGCGGACGATTTATTTGAGAAAAGTAAACTTTTTTTATTTGAATCATATAATAATTTTATAATCTTTTCCATTTAATGACACCGAAGCGTTTATTTTCTTTTTAATAATTTTTTTTAATTATGATATTTTGTGTTTTTTTTATTTTTTTTCAGTGGGTAAAAAAATCATATTTTTAAAGATTTCCACGCAGAATCAAAACTATTGAAGCTGTAAGTTTAAAATTTCGCATTCATAATCTTCAGATATTGTGGAAATTTACCTAAATGATGTGACACAGAGTTCCCATTTTTAATGGTCATAATGATATGACCATGTAAGTGTATACCGGTCTTGCAAAAGCATTCTCTAAAATTTGTCGTTATACTCTGCTTTGTAAGCTATGGAAACTCGGTAAACACGTCGGCGACCTCTTTCGATGGATCAAATCCTATGTTGAAAACAGAAGTCAGGCTGTTGTTTTGGGAGGTTTTTGCTCAGCTTATAAATACATTAGTTCAGGCGTGCCCCAAGGGTCACATTTGGGACCCTTGTTATTTATTTTATACATAAATGACATAACAAGTATTGCACCAAACAGTAATATGTTGTTATACTCAGATGACACTAAAATATTTAGAGTAATCCTTAGTTTTGAAGATAGTGAAATTTTACGGCGAGATCTAATCAGTTTTGAGCTTTTTTGTAATAACAACAACCTATTTTTAAATGCTGATAAATGTAACGTTATAAGTTATACAAGGAAGAAAGATTATATATATATATAGTTTTAAATTATCTACTATGCAATAAAACTTTATCTCGAGTCACTCAAATAAGAGATTTGGGTGTCATCATGGACTCAAAATTATCATTTGTTTCTCATGTTGAATGTATGTTAGGTAAAACATTTAAACAACTTGGTTTTATCTCACGAGTGGGAAAACCGTTTAAAAATCCTCTTACTTATATTTATATACACACATCAACACGATCTAGGGATATTGCACGATTTTTCATACAAAAGAGGTCTGTTTGAGAATCTATAATAGCATTTTCAACCGAGCAAGTGCTAAATCTGAATTTTCAGTTCTAGTCAGTAAATTTTGTTTTACTTTAAATTTGTGAAAACGTGACGAAAACGAAAACGAAAATGCACTTTTATCATTATAAACTTATAGATATAGATACTTTTAATGTATCACTAAATTCATTTAAGAAAGCCTCAATTAAAAAGTTATGTGTAACTTAAATCAGCAATTATAATAAGCTGTATTTTTTATTTATCTCAATTACAATATGAACATAAAATTTGCTAATAGTAGGTAGGTACACTATTTTGTGAAGAGAGACGGGTATCAGTACTAGGTTAATACCTGTATTACTAATCACCAGGCACTCGCCACTCCGGTATTAATCAATAACAATATGTCTGTTATTTGCGAAGGAGATAACTTAACTAAAATAAAAATTATCTAAGTACAAGAAAAGAAAATTAACAATAAAGAAAAAAATAACCAATTCTGTGTTGTGTAATGTGTATGTAACATAAAAGTGAGTCCGTATGTATGCGTATAAGTGTTTTGTGTATGTAAGGGTGTATGAATGTTTTAGGCAATATATTTAGTTACTTTATGGCATTTTAACACTCTCACTTGAGAATACTTAACAGATTCTCAGTGGAGTCGTAACTAAGCTCGATTAGCTATTTCGTCACCTTCCGCTTGCACTCTGTTCTATTGAGGTGGAAAATAGGTAAATTATTGTTAACCTTATTGTACAGAAAGCTACCAAGGAAGCAGAACATTTTTTGTGCCACATTAGTGATGAATTATTTTTGTATTTTCTTGAAACGCGCATGTAAGCTATATAATGATAAACTTATATTTTCGTTTTATGTATCACTAAATTCATTTAAGAAAGCCTCAATTAAAAAGTTATGTTTATCTTAAATCAGCAATATTTTTGTATTATCTTGAGCAGCTGCTTCTATTAACTGTTATTATTAACTGTAATTAACTGTTACTTAATGCTTTATGAGAGCTATAGGTCTTTAAGTAAAACAGATAATTGTAAGTGTTAGTATAAGACTGTTTGTTCTACAATAAAAAAAAAAAACATCGTTTTTGAAATAGAGCAGTCAAAAAAGTGCGAAATTTTGGACGTTTGTCGTATGGGAACTCCATTGTGATTTAGGTTTTTAAAATTATTTGTTATAATTTACGACAGATACTATCAAAATACGTATTTCCTGAAATTTTGGACATGCTGTCTATAATAGTTTAAAAGACAGAGGGCTGCGACTGAAACACCAAACGTTCGTTCCCATGGGAACTCCGTGTAACCTCATTTAGGTAAGTTTTCACAATATCTGAACATCATTTAAGCAAAATTTCAAACTTACAGCATCAATAGTTTTGATTTTGAATGGAAATCATTGAAAATCGGATTTTTTTACCAGATATAAATGAGATCGGCAAAATTTGAAGATTAAACTTTTTTATTTATACCTCGAAAAATTTAATAAAAAATGTTTCACGAAAACGGGTTCTGAGTTCCGAGGCTTTGACGTTTTATGGTCTTACGGCACTCCACGACTGGTCTTTGACATTGAAAAAACCCAAAAAAATAAAATTAATATATAGATTAGAAAACAAGTAAAAGCTTCGATATCATAAAAAGGACCAGAATATATAATTATTATATGATTCAAATAAAAAAGGTTACTTCTCTTAAATATGACATTAAAAAAATCTATCCATTTTTTGTATCATAATTCGATATGAAAACCCCTACTTAAGTTATATTTTAATAAATTTAAATTAAACAGGCTATATTTTATATTTTTTTAACACTAATTTGTCTCTTAAATGAAAAAATATACAATTTCATATTAAATTGTGATTACAATTTTATATTTTTGCGATTATTTAAAAAAACATTGCAATATGTGTAAAATAAATACCAGAAATTAGTTCCTCGTTATTAATATATACGAAAACCATACCACAGTCAACCTGGTAGCTACAGATGAGTGGTAATATTTTTTGAAGTAACGCCCGGCGGAGCACCTCTTTGACCCGGTTCAGAGGGGATAATTTCGAGGGTTACCGATCTTTATCGGCTTATTTTAACCTAAGGAACAATTGTTATGAAGTGGCTAGCTTTAATCCAATTTCCGAAACCCAAGTCATTTTTTCCCGCTTACTGACTCTGCTAATTTTGGTAATAAACTCGTAAGTTAATTTTGTGACGTAAAGATAAATAAAATGAAAAGACATTTCCAGTCAAATTAGTCTAACCATCCCTACTACTCTCTAAAACTAAATTTTCAAAAAAAAAATGACACTGCAATGCAAATACCATATTTATGAATTAAACAAACAAAGTAGACGTTGTAGGAATTATCAGGATGAAGAGTAAATAAATTTACGTAACTATAAAGGTCTGACCGCATTTATCATATATCACGCGACGCTTCTTCTTCTTCTAATCGTGTAGGTATAGTCAAGTATGTGGCGAACTTGGCTAACCCTGGTGTCAGATTTTTTAAACCGCACAATGGTCTCTGACTTGGTTTTAAGGACTGCAGTCAATCAACAACAGCTGGGACCGACAGATTAACGTGCCCTCCGAAGCACGGAAACGTTCGTGATAAATTGCCACTTTGGTCATCCATCAGGTTCCCCGCCTCTGTGTACGTTGCTTAACCTCACTGACGGGTTGAGATCAGCGAACGCCACTGGGCTACGAGCGACGCTACATATCTATTATTTTTTATAAAAATTCGAATAGAAGGAAAACTACACCACGCGACACGCTGAAGCAACGTCAAATAAACATATGAAAAAATCATAAATACGTATGCACTTGGGAAAAAAGATGCACAATGCACATATCAATAACAATACAATATACTTTTTCGCATACACAGGAAATTACAAATAAATAATAAATAATTATATTCAGGCTTTTAAATTTGTGCACCAGCGTGAACTCACCTTTGCGTATACTTCATTACTTATATCAGCTTCCCAGGAAGTTGTATTTCACAGTCTTGTCACACATGGACTAGCTTAGATGTGAGATACAAAACGAGTGTACTGAATTCAATATGAAAGTGGAAAACCGTTACAACGAAACAAACAAAGTTGAAGATAAGATATCTTCTGAAAATGAACTACCAAAATTTCTTGAAAATTCTGTCAAAGAAATCGCCAAAGCAGAAGGTTTCAAAACACATGACGTGGTAACCAAGAAAATATCAACAGAAGGTGGTAACTACCTCGCATTTTTGTATGAAATCGACATTAAAGGCAACACTTATGAAGGGTATAAAGAAATCAACCTTTTTGTAAAAAACATTGTACCACTTGATGAAAATGTAAATACATTCTTTTCAGTATCAGAATTATACACACTTGAGTGCTTTGCTTACACAGAACTATCAGATATCTTCACACAATTACAAAACGAGGCAAATGTACCAATAGAAGACAGATTCAAAATTGTTAAAGGGTATAAAGAATCGTCCACTGAAGCTATTATTCTTGAAAATATCGCTAAAAAAGGATTCAGAACACTGAGTAATAGAGAAAGTGTAGTACCACTTGAGTATGCAGAACTTTCAATGAAAGAGCTGGCCAAACTTCATGCGTTTGGATTTGTTATCAAGAAAAAACGTCCTGACTTCTTTGAAACCAAAATTTGTTCGCTTAAATATGGCATTAATTTCAACGATAAATGGAAACAAATTGTGGATCAATGGTCCGATTCGACTTCTGATAATTTGAGCAGTGTGTCTCAATCAAAAGTCGAAATATTTAAACCATATTTTTTGAAGAAGTGGCCAGAATACTTCTCAAGTACAGATTGTATAAGGACTCTTTGTCATGGAGATTTTAGAGCAGGCAATATTCTAAGTAAGGAAGAAGTAAGTAGATATTTTGAAATACTTGGAAATTAAACAGCAAATCTGAATATTTTATAAAATAAAAGAGTGTTCACTCACTCTTTTAATTACCTACTGCCAGCCTAAACCCTTGGACCTAGAAAGCTGAAATTTTGTGTAGAATTTTCCTAAAAAAATGTATTTATTTTTATTTAACATATTTTGTTTGACGGCCGGTTTAGTCGAGTGGTAGTGACGCTGCCTCTTGATCGATGGGTCCTGGGTTCGATTCCCAGTCGGAGCAAATGTTTGTGTGAAAAGTAGATGTTTGTTCTCGGGTCATGGGTGTTTGTGGCTGTCTTTATGTACGTTCCGAGGGACCCACGATACAAGGGAAAACTTTGGTGTTGGCCTTTGAGTGCATACCTAAAATTTATTTATTTATTTGTTAAGTATCAATTATCTTCCAAGAAGTCTGTTGTTTGTTAAATCACATTTTTCTGATATTAACATCAACTCTCGTTTCTAGAATGGTAAGGTTACATCAGTGATTCCTGTCGACTACCAACTAATCAACTATGGCTGTCCAGTCAATGACATACTCTACTTCTTTTGCAACTGCACTGATAGGAAATTCAGAAACCAACATATGGAATACCTTCTAAACACATACTACAATACTTTGAAGAAATTTCTGCAATATTTCAAGATTAATGTAGCTGAAGTGTACCCGAGGAATGATTTTGACAGAACAATCAAAGCTAAAGAACCTATGGCATTAATGGTAGCTCTTACATTCTATCCATTCTTTTTCGCCTCTCAAGATAATATTCCAGATTTCAATAGCGATCAAAAACAAAATGTAACTTTTTCCCCAGAAATCGTGGATCGGATTGAAGAAATTATTGAAGATCTAGATAAATTGAAATTATGGTAATTTTGTGGCTTTAGGTGTAATAAAGCTTTTATTTGTATTATTTTAGTATTTAAAAAAAAAAAACAATTGAAACATGAGAGTCGAACGGCCGGGTGTGAATTATAATTGAAACAATTTTCAGATACAATGGGCCCTTTTACAATTCGAACGGCACGGCACGGCACTTCTTTGAATTACCATTGCCCCCTATGTTCTCATCTTCTAGTATTACAATTACATAGGAGGCAATGGTAATACAATTTTTCAACACATTTGCTCATAAAGTGGGTCTTATGTCATTGTTTTAAGGTTCATAATGATATGTATTACCCAGCCCGTGAGTAATAAAAATAAAGCACTAGTACGTAATGTTTTTTTTTCTAAATTTCAGCAAAGAGATCAGATCTGCTTCATATGTTTTCACTTGGTTTTCACAAACGGCATTTGTATTCATCAGATTGTTATTATTGTCAGAAATACAACACAAAAAATGTCTTCTTCAAGTGCAGAACAGGAAACCTGCGTGGGTACACCGCCAGAAATACTTTCCGTGGCACAACATGCAAGTGATATCTTGTTGTCGTCAATATCAAAGGAAAGTTTTTATTTCTTTCTTTCCTCGCAAATGTGTTGAAAAACGTCGTATGACACGCGTGCGCATTGGATATTACATTCTCGGCTCCATCGAGCCCTCGCCTTCGGCTCGGGCTCTAAACTCGCCTCTAATGTAATATCCAACTTAGCACACATGTAGCATAATGTACTATTGCCATGCCATTTTAGAGAAGTTTAAAAGGCCCATACAGATAACACATTTTATTTGTTATATTATTTACAATATCAACAGATACACAACATAAAAACAATCACATGTCCAACAGGTAAATGTCAATAAAAAAAGAAAAAAACGTAACCTTATCTCAAGTAGTAAATTGTATGAAATGTATGCATTTGTACTATTTGTACTAACCCGCCCAGCCCCACGATAGGTGGTCCCACGATAATTAATATTGAATAAAGAATATGACTAAACAAATGTAATTTACTACTTTGACTTATTTTAAATGTTCGCTACGGGAACAAGTGAAATTAAAACGAAATAAACTTCAATAAATTATTAAATTGCAATTTACAGAATTGTAAAATCAGGACAAATACCTTCGACGTTGATGAAATTCAGACAGAATAAAATTTTAAACTAACGCAGTAAGAAACTTGCTTATACAATAGAATGAAAAATATAAACGACATTAACCAATAAATACTTAATATACTTTTTACTTTACATCATCATGCTCAGCAACTAAGATTTTCGGCTGTGCAAAGAGGCTCTGAAAGATGGCACTTGCAATTAAAAATGCATTGTTTCTAGAAAACGTTCCATGTTCCATTTTCAAAATCACTTACGACCCACTGCGCTTGTTCTGTAATGGATTTTCATAGTATTTTACGAATCAAGCTTAGCAAAACTCCTTGGTGAAACAATCTCTTTTCTTATAAAACGCCATAAACTCTTTACTGAAAAAAAACTAGAGTGCGTTTCAAAGAGGGATTTGCCTAGTTATTGGTAGCATTGCGAATTGTTGAAAATGCAAGAAAATACAGATTCTTTTTCGACAGTTCACAATGCTACCAACATCATGGCAATTAGCTCACTATTCTTTAAAACGCAGTCTTTAGAAATAAATAGCGGCATATTATTTTATCGTTAAAGAAGAAATAATATAACGTTTTGTAATACCTATATAAATGTTTCATTTGCCTCGCATGATGATGTAAAGTAGAATGTTTAGCTCGGTTGCAAGAAGCTATTACACCCGCGAACTATATTCGCCCTTGCTCGCTTCGCTCGCTCGGGCGTCTAAATATCTCGGGTGCACTCGGTCCATTAGCACACTTTGCGAGCTGCACTCGCACGTGCAACAAATTGGATCTTGTTCTGTAATAGCTTTCTTACATCCCTTGTGTAACAATCTACTAATAACGTATATTAAGGTATTTAGATTGAGATTAATTTTCTGCTTTGTTTTCTTTATCGTGATATTGTGCACGTCTTACTCGCCTCACTTCGTCCAATCCCTCGGTAGGTCTGCTGTAAGAAATTTCTACGGACAACTGGCTTATGTCTCGCCATCTCGGCTGAAGAATTTGCATGCCCGGTATGGCACCGCTCCAGTCATGCGAAGCTAGTGGACACAGCCTTAAATGAAACTTTCTTGATTATCACGGGCTGTTTGAAGCCGACACCGGTTAACTTGCTGTTCCCAATGACTGTTATAGCGCCCCCAGAAGTCCATAGAGCTGTTGCTAGCTTCCACGAAAGGCTGAAAGTGGACAACGAAGTGCTACACCCGCTGAATGGCCATAAACTGATGCCTCAAAGGCTAAAGAGCCGAAAAAGCTTATAAAGTGTGTCAACGAGTTTTCCTCCCAAGTCTCTTTGTTCCACCTACCGAAAGTCTCCCGCCTGGACACAAGTTGTCGTGGCCGGTCTGGAAATCGTTAAATAGACTTCGGACAGACTGGCCGTAGCAAAGACAACATGGCCCGGTGGGGATTTTCCAAAAAAGAAGACTTAGGTTGTGTGTGCGGAGAGCTGCAAACCATGGCCCACCTAGTAACATGCAGTGCTTGCTCTACCACCTGCACGCAACAAGACCTAATGGACGCTACTCAATCCACCATACAAGTGGCTACGTTCTGGGCCACATCTTTATAGTTAATTGCCATCGACTCGCTAAGAAGAAGAAATTTCTTTATAGAAATAAGCAGCGCCTGTTTTGTCGTCTCTGTCTTTCTATGTTTCTTACCTTTTGTATATTGTGTACAATAAACAGTAAATAAATAAATACAGAGGCGAAAATAGTGTACAAAGAATAGTGTACACCTATGACGAGATCGTGGTACGACATACGAATCCAACGATTTGATTGGATAAAGGAAAACATACGATGCATATCGCGTGATTTTACAATCCCTACTTCCCTACTAATATTATAAATGCGAAAGTAACTCTGTCTGTCTGTCTGTCTGTCTGTTACCTTTTCACGCCTAAACCGCTGAACCGATTTTGATGAATTTTGGTACAGAGATAGATTAGAGCCTGGGAAAGGACATAGGCTACATTTTATCCCACAGTTGGGCACGATATAACCTGTAGTCCACGCGGGCGGAGCCGCGGGCGGAAAGCTAGTATAACATAATAACAGCAGAGATAGCTTTAAATAAGTTCACAAATATTTTTTAGGGAAAGAAAAATATTCGGCGCGAATGGGACTTGAACCCACGACCCCAGGATCAGATCTCCTGGTGCTCTAACCAACTGAGCTATCGTGCCTTCAAATCAAGCGGCGAAATTTCTCATTCCCTTACTAAGCACATACGTTGTGCTTATAGGTTAGCGCCATCTGTGTCTCGTACGGAGAACTACAGACTCATATTACTTGTTGCAAAGTAGTTTATGACAAGGGCGAAACCTTTTAACGATTATATTTTAGTATAATACTTTATACTAAAATATAAAATAGTTCTCCGTACGAGACACAGATGGCGCTAACCTATAAGCACAACGTATGTGCTTAGTAAGGGAATGAGAAATTTCGCCGCTTGACTTGAAGGCACGATAGCTCAGTTGGTTAGAGCACCAGGAGATCTGATCCTGGGGTCGTGGGTTCAAGTCCCATTCGCGCCGAATATTTTTCTTTCCCTAAAAAATATTTGTGAATATCCCTCACGCGGGTAAGCGTTTTAAAATACTAAAATTTAAATAAGTTGACTTGAAATTATAGCGATGTATAGATTGTAAAACTTATTATACAATATATATATACTACACTAACCTACAATACACTATTTAAACACACGTAAGAATATAAATCACACTATACCTTCCAACTTACTTTAACACGTTCCTCACGCAGATCTGACCCAAACCATAATCCTCATGTAATAAATGGTCCCAAACTACCAAACACTGTCATTACATTAGTTATGTGCATCTACCTGTAAACCTCGAAGTTTGGTGACATAGATAATAGTATCCTTACTTCAGCGATTGATGACTTAGACAAAAGTGACTGTGTTAAATTAAGTGATCCAAACCTTTGTCAGCATCTCCTAAGGTATGATTGAAACTGTGCTAGTCTGCTTTTGATTGTATCACAAAATATAAGGAATATTAACTGCAATCTTGACACGTTTTTGGCTTTTGTTACCAGTTTGGATATTCCGGTGGATGTCATGATCTTGACGGAATGTTGGATTGATGATAAGTACATTTCTTCTAAAGTTAATCTGTATTGCAGCTATTTCACTAAAAACACTGTCAACCAAAACGACGGAGTAGTAGTTTATATTCGAAAAGATTTAGAAGCTAAGGTGGATGGAGGAGCCGATTATTAAGGATGGTAGCTGTTTAATAATACATCTTAAGAAATACACTATACTGTGTATATACTCGTACAGGCCGCCTTCTTTCCGCGATCGGTCAAAATATACTGACTCCATTGATAGCATACTTAAAACTATCGGTTGGTGGTAATGTGGGTTGGTGGACCCATGGTCTTAGATAGGGTATTATGGAGCCAACTCGATTAAATGCATGCTTACTGCCGTACTCAGAGACGTCAATTAAGGTTAAGTACTATTAAACTCTGATGTTGTCTCTTTCACTCTTGTTGATATAAACAAGGATAGCATGACATTTAATTACTTCTTAACTTTAATTGACGTCTCTGAGTACGGCAGTTAGACCATTTCATGCTTAAGGTACAGGTACGTTAGTACTATTATTTATTCTGTGATACAGGGTACCTACATGGTAAGCTCTTGTTTTTGATCCTTTAACCAACCGCTCCACCATACTCCTGTTTATTAGTTAACGCTAATATCATAAGAACCTCGTCTACGTACACTAAGCAATACTTTAACTCATCTCAAGCTTATAATAAATTAAAAGACGTCACTTGGCAGGACTATTACTACTTAATTGACGCAAATATAGCAGCTAAATTTCTATACCTGTGCCTACATCTGTACTTTCCATAGGACGTAAGAAGAAAAAAAATCCCTTACCAATTTTATAATTGGTAACACTAAATTTTTTTGTGAATAGTGTGTATCAGATCAAGCTCTTTAAGAAAAATAAAATAAAAAAACAAATGTCATTTACCATTTTTTACTCAAACAGAATGTAGACGAAAGTAAGGTTCCTTTCAGTTTTTCACATGTTAGAATTGTCGACATTCTTAAAACTTTTAAGATGTTAAATATAAAAAAGGCTGCGGACCTTGATGGTCTTTCAGTAAAGGTTATAAACTCCATAATAGATTGTATTGCTCCACACCTAGCGTTTATTTTTAATAATTGTGTTGATGATGGTGTGTTTCCTGATTTGATGAAACATAGTAAAGTAATTCCTCTATTTAAAGCTGGTAGTACATCAGACCCCACCAACTTTAGACCAATTTCAATACTACCAGCCCTTAGCAAGATATTTGAAAAAATTATCCTTAATCAAATAACCACTCATTTCTACGCTAACAACCTTATGAATATAAATCAATTTGGATTCACACGGGGTCGCTCTACAACCGATGCTGGTGTTGAGCTCATTCGTCATATTTTTGCGGCCTGGGAGGACTCGCAGGATGCTCTTGGAGTCTTCTGTGATTTGTCCAAGGCTTTCGATTGTGTTCATTATGAAACTCTGATCAGAAAATTACATCATTATGGCATAAGAGGAGACGCACTTAAGCTTCTGGAATCTTACCTGAGTAATAGGATCCAGAAGGTTGAGGTTAACTGCACTAGGTCACCTGGATCCGCAGTCTGTATGGGCGTCCCACAGGGTTCAATCCTAGGACCATTCCTGTTTCTCGTTTACATTAATGACTTACCATCTCTTGTTAAAGACGCCCATGAGATCGTACTATTTGCAGATGACACATCAATCATATTTAAAGTGAAGAGGTACGACTCTGATTATGACGATGTGAATACTGCGATCTCAAAGGTAGTTGAATGGTTTACTGTAAATAACCTTTTGAACGAGAAAAAAACCAAATGTGTTAAATTTACCTTGCCCAATGTTAAACAGGTTAATACCAATGTACAGGTTAGGAATGAAAAACTGGGCATTGTGGAATCTACTGTATTCTTAGGAATAACTCTTGATGCAAAGCTTCAATGGGGTCCTCATATTGATAAGTTAGCGAGCAGACTCAGTTCAGCAGCCTACGCAGTTAAAAAAATCCGTCAATTATCGGACGTTGAAACCGCGAGAACCGTATATTTCAGTTACTTCCACAGCCTAATGTCATATGGCATTTTACTGTGGGGTAATGCTGCGGATATCAATAAGATCTTTGTTCTGCAGAAAAGGGCTGTTCGCGCGATTTATCAAATGAGACCTAGAATGTCTCTTAGACAAATGTTCAAAGAAATAGATATTTTGACTTTTGCATCCCAATATATATGTGACAATATTTTATATGTGAAGAAAAATGAACATTTGTTTAAGAAAAATAGCGATAGGCACAATGTAAATACTAGGACCAAGCATAAACTTGATGTATTAGACAGTCGTCTCCACAAGGTCACGAACTCTTTTATGGGTCAATGTATACGGTTCTATAATAAGATTCCCATGTGTATTCTAAATTTACCTTTGGATAAATTTAAGACAGTGATTAAACAAAAACTTTGCAAAAAGGGCTATTACAAAATTTCTGATTATCTATCAGACAGGCAGCCATGGGAATGAACTGCTCAGCTCTAGAGTTATTTCAGATTTAATTAAAATTAGTAAATGAGAAAATTTGTAATGCGATTTAAAAGAGCAACCTCAGAGTTTCTTGCCTGTTCTTCTCTGAGGAAGACTGCACCTTTGCGAATAGGCGTAGAGTCAGTAGGATCAAAAGAACGAATGCGTATGTATGTATTTAAATCATTTAATGTATGTTTGTATGTATTTCATTGTAATCTTGACTTGTTTTAAGTGACATCCTGAATGTCCTATAAAATAAAGATTTTTCTATTCTATTCTATTCAAAAACGTCCTGCTGAACTCCGGCGCAAAGGTCAGTAAAATCATTATAATTTTCTTTTCAATAAGCTAACGCATATAACTTTGGATCACACCTCCATTAGCACTGTATCCAAGAAAAAGCTACCTCTTAAGGCTTGGATGACAATTTGTCAAACTATATAAAAAACTAGAATCCAGACCAATCAATGAGGAACTAAGGACAAAATATAGAACATACAAATATGTATATGTAGTAAAGTGATTAAATATTTAAAAATGCAATACTATAAACCACAAACAAATAAGAGAATTATGAGGGAAACTTGGAAGGTTATTAAAGAGGCATGTAATCTTAATAAAGACAAAACGTCATCAACCGAATTTCTTAAAATAAAAGCCTCCCCAGTTGAGTCATTAAATGAGGTAAGCACCTTTTTACGCCTATTGGCCGTAACTTAGCCAATCAGACCCTCAATAAACTGTCCACTACTGTAGACGCTCTGGCAAGAGTCGAGCATAATAGTAGCACTCAGGGATTGACAAACTCGTTGTCACTATTTCTGACAGAAGAAGTAGAGGTACCTAAAGTCAAACAGTGCTCCCGGTGAGGACAAAGTCAAAACAAACTTTCTCGAATTATGTAGAAAAGAGCTCTCCAGGCTATTGCTTTTCTTTGTAATCTTAGTTTTCAAACTGAAATTTTCCCAGCTCTTTTCAAAAAAAGCAATAGTGTGACCTATATTTAAAACCGGTGAGAAGCATCTGCCGCTTAATTATCGGTCAATATCACTTCTAAGTGCTCTTTCAAAGATCATCGAAAAACTAATGAATAAAAGACTTACAATATATTATATGTACTTACAAACGAAATGTATCTTGGCCGATAATCAATATGGCTTTCGCTCTTCACGGTCCACAGAGGACGCGGTATTGAAGCTCACTTTCCTTGTGACGTTTCAACTTGATGTAAAAAAGAAGTGCATTGCAGTGTTCCTCGACTTGCAGAAGGGACACTGTCTTCATTCCGACTTTATAGTCGGTATTACCTTCTGGTATAGGTATTCGAGGTAACGTTTTGTCCTGGTTTCAAGACTAACTTTCTAATAGGTAACAACGTGTTCGTGTGGAGGGCTGTGACAGTGACGACGCCTTCTGTGAGTTAGGAGTGCCGCAGGGCAGCACATTAGGTCCGACGCTATTTTTAATTTTTATTAATAACCGCTGCAACTTGGCACTAGAGCGTGCTCACCTTCTAATGTTTGCTGACGTCACAGTCATCCTCTTCCATGAATGGGAATCAGTTTTTAAACTTACTGAACTAGGTCTGTGCAGGGTCACTGCATGGCTCGAGGACAGTTTACTAGCCCTTAAACCAAAACTACTTTCTACACTGGAGAGCAAAGAATCCGGGTGACTTAAAAAATCCTAAAAATCTCGGAAACTAAAAATGCTACCCTAATTAAATAAATTCTGTTTAAAAGACCATTTAATACTCCTTAAATCAAGGTCTACCAACCCGCATTGGGCCAGCGTGGTGGACTATGACCTAAATCCCCTTCGTATTTCGAAGGGAGGCCCATGCCCCTCGGTGGGGACGTATATGGGATGGTAAAAAAAAGAGAAATTAAGATATTCAAACTTTATACTTTAATATCTTGATTTAAGGAGTATTCCGCATGTTGAGATACGTGCGATTACACGCATCGTGTAAACAACCAAGTATAGAGTTGCACGGGTCTCTGGGCGGCTATTCCACTAATCAAATGGTGGTTGAAAGAATAACAATGAATGAGAATTATTAGTTCTCAATTTCGCCCCCTGAACAGATTAAATGGCCTCCATTGCCATTTTACCACCATTGTTAGTTAAAAGAATAGACGCTCAGAACATCTACTCTGTAAAGGGTTAAGACCGATATTTCGGAGCCTCGGATGTCAAAACATCTCTCTCTTACGCTGAAAAGATGACAGTGACAGGTAGTGACAAATAACGGTCGTGCGTCGATAGTAGATTTACCAAATAGATGTCCAGTTTTGTAGGTACCATTGTAACCGCGCGAGCCACCAGCGCAGGTAACCCGCGCTCCAGCTGCATACGCCGTATTACGAACTCTCTTATTTCAGAAGAACAGACAAAGAGACAATCAATACCAGAGTATAGTCTTGATCTATACTAAAGTATTGATTGTCTCTTTCGGACCTTAGTTACAGAATGCGACTCAGACTCTGATCTTTACTTAAGGCGACTACAGCACCTAAATTACGATTTTATGATGCGTAGATAAGCATGACATACTGCATTAAAGCTAAGAAAAATATATTACGGTAATATTCAGGACATAAACTAGAAAAGTAGTTTGCTGAAAACATGATTCAGCACTTTTGGTTCGATAGAAAAAGCTCACAAAGTCACCTCTAAATACCAATATTGTGTACCTTTTAAGCTAAAACGAGAGTAAAATGCACACAGGAACTTGAATTTGCTATCGAAATGTTCGTTATTGAACACTCTCGATAACTAGTTAACGCATTTTTCGATTTAAGCTGTCACCTTTCCATAAATCTCATTTTTCTAACATTCGAACATGTTTTTACGCACGCACGCTTTCATAGTCCGTAAACTTCGTGTATCGACACTGTTCGCACTGCCAGCCCAGGCCTGTTGAGAGATGGAGATGGCACTATTCCTATGTATGCTGCCTTTATCGGGTGCTGTAGTCGCCTTAAGTAGCAGTCGTTTTTATCATTATGAGAGAAAGAAACAATCAATACTGCCCATGTGCGCATTCATGTACACTCTTTATTGCAAACTCTTACAGACTTCATACAAAAGATACTAGATGTGCAAAGGCGGACTTATCCCTGAAGGGATCTCTTCCAGTCTACCTTAAAGATGGCAAGAGGGAAACAGATGCCTTCGCGCGCCAAATGTACACCTGGTGTACGAGATTACTATCGCAAGCGGCGTAAACAATCGCGCGATGGGATTCTGAAATAATTCTGAAAATATTGCAGCATTTGTCTTGTAAACACTCTATTTTGGTAATAAACACGTAAGTGTATTTTTGTGACGTAAAGACAGATAAAATGAAAAAACATTTCCAGTCAAATTAGACTAGTCATCCTTACTACTCTCTAAAACTAAATTTTCAAAATAAATGACATTGCAATGCAAACACCATATTTATGAATTAAACAAACAAAGTAAACGTTGTAGGAATTATCAGTATGAAGAGTAAATAAACACACTTAACTATAAAGGTCTGACCACGTTTATCATATAACACGCGACGCTTCTTCTTCTTCTTCTAATCGTGTAGGTATAGTCAAGTATGTGGCGAACTTGGCTAACCCTGGTGTCAGAGTTTTCAAACCGCACAATGGCATCTGACTTGGTTTGAACGACTGCAGTCAATCGACCGCTAGGACCGACAGCTTAGCGTACCCTCCGAAGCACGGAAACGTTCGTGATAAATTGCCACTTTGGTCACCCATCAGGTTCCCTGCCTCTGTGTACGTCGCTTAACTTTACTGAGCGGTTGAAATCAGCGAGCGCCACAAGGCTACGAGCGACGCTACATAACTACAAGTATTATGTTAATAAAACTTTTAGAATAGAAAGAAAACTACACCACACGACACTGAAGCAACGTCTAATTAACATATAGGTCGCGTCATGTAAAAAGAGCGCTGGCGGTCGAGCTAAGCATAGACGATTTATCGATCTGATTCGTTCTAATTGTATTATTTCTGCATCTACTTAATTCACAAAAATCCACCAAGACCAAAAGGATAGACCCTAGAAAGTTTTTTTAAAATAAACAAAAGATAAATACATTTTAAATCTATAAATCGTCTATGCGCAGCTCGACCGCCAGCGCTCTTTTTACATGACGCGACCTGTATTTAAAAAAACATGAATACGTATGCACTTTGGCAAACTGATGCACATGTCAATTACAATACAATATACTTTTTTGCATACACAGGAAATTACAAATAATTAATAATTATATTCACGCTTTTAAATTTGTGCTCCAGCGTGTACACACCTTTGCGTTTACTACATCATTTATATCAGCTTCCCAGGAAGTTGTATTTCACAGTCTTGTCACACATGGGCTAACTTAGATGTGAGATACAGAACGCGTGTACTAAATTGAATATGGAAGTAGAAAACCGTTACAACGAAACTTACAAAGTTGAAGATAAGATATCTTCTGAAAAAGAACTACCAAAATTTCTTGAAAATTCTGTCAAAGAAATCGCCGAAGCAGAAGGTTTCAAAACACATGACGTGGTAACCAAGAAAATATCAACAGAAGGTGGTAACTACCTCGCATTTTTGTATGAAATCGACATTAAAGGCAACACTTATGAAGGGTATAAAGAAATCAACCTTTTTGTAAAAAACGTTGTACCACTCGGTGAAAAGGTATCTGAATTCTTTTCAATATCAGAATTATACACACTTGAGTGCTTTGCTTACACAGAACTATCAGAAATCTTAACACAATTACAAAACGAGGCAAATGTACCACTAGAAGACAGATTCAAAATCGTTAAAGCGTATAAAGAATCGTCCACTCAAGCTATTATTCTTGAAAATGTCGCTAAAAAAGGATTCAAAACACTGAGTGATAGAGAAAGTGTAGTACCACTTGAGTATGCAGAACTTTCAATGAAAGAGCTGGCCAAACTTCATGCGTTTGGATTTGTTATCCAGAAAAAACGTCCTGACTTCTTCGAAACCAAAATTTGTTCGCTTAAATATGGCGTAAATTTCAACGAAAAATGGAAACAATTTGTGGATGAATGGTCCGATTTGATCACTGATAATTTGAGCAGTGTGTCTCAATCAAAAGTCGAAATATTTAAACCATATTTTTTTAAGACGTGGCCAGAATACTTCTCAAGTACTGATTGTATAAGGACTCTTTGTCATGGAGATTTTAGAGCAGGCAATATTCTAGCTAAGGAAAAAGTAAGTAGATATTTTTAAATACTTGGAAATTAAACAGCAAATCTGAATATTTTGTAAAAGAAAAGAGTGTTCACTCACTCTTTTACTTACCTACTGCCAGCCTAAACCCTTGGACCTATAAAGATTAAATTTTATGTAGAAGTTTTATATTTAACATGTTTTGTTTGACAGCCGGTTTGGTGGGTGGTAGTGACGCTGCCTCTTGATCGAAGGGTCCTGGGTTCGATTCCCAGTCGGGGCAAATGTTTGTGTAAAAAGCAGATGTTTGTTCTGGGCTCATGGGTGTTCCGAGGGACCCACGACAAAAGGGTAAACTTTGGTGTGGGCCTTTGAGTGCGTAGCGTTTATTTATTAATTTATTAAGTGTCAATTATCTTCCAAAAAGTCTGTTGTTTGTTTAATCACATTTTTCTGATGATTTTTCTGATTAACATCAACTGTCGTTTCTAGAATGGTAAGGTTACATCAGTGATTCCTGTCGACTACCAAGTAATCAACTATGGCTGTCCAGTCAATGACATACTGTACTTCATTTACGGTTGCACTGACAGGAAATTCAGAAACCAACATATGGAATACCTTTTAAACACATACTACAATACTTTGAAGAAGTTTCTGCAATATTTCAAGATTAATGTAGCTGAAGTGTACCCGAGGAAAGATTTTGACAGAACAATCAAAGCTAAAGAACCTATAGCATTAATGATAGCTCTTACATTATATCCGTTCTTTTTCGCCTCTCAAGATAATATTCCAGATTTTAATAGCGACCAAAAACAAAAGCTAACTTTTGCTCCAGAAATCGTGGATCGGGTTGAAGAAATTATTGAAGATCTAGATAAATGGAAACTATGGTGATTTTGTGGCTTAAGGTTTAATAAAGCTATTATTTGTATTTTTTAGTATTTTTTTTTGAAAAGAAACAATTAAAACATGAGAGTCAAAAGGCCGGGTCTGTATTATAATTTGAACAATTTTCAGATAAATTTACAGATAGCACATTTTATTCGTTAAGTATATTATCTTCTATATAAATAAAAATGAATTGTTGTTCGTTAGTCTGATTAAAACTCGAGAACGGCTGGGCCGATTTGGCTAATTTTAGTCTTGAAATATTCGTGGAAGTCCAGGGAAGGTTTAAAAGGTGAGAAAATATGGAAAAAAGGCATAACGAGGTTGGCCGGGACTGCTAGTTTACAATATAAAGAGATACACATGATAAAAACAACCACAGATACAACAGGTAAATGTCAATAAAAAAAGGAAAAAACCCAAGCTTATCTCAAGTAGTAAATAGTTCGAAATGTACGCAAATTGCTATATATCTATCCACTCGTATGTTGATTAATTGACGTTTTTGTGGATTTTTAATCTTTTTTAAAATAGTTATTAGGAATTCGTTTAATTTAAACTTCATTATTGTTTAATATATATAGATTTTTTGACATTTTTGTATTAATCTTTGACATATTATAGACTGATAACATCTTCTCAATGTAGATTGAAAGTTATTATTATACCTATTATATTAATTATTGGAATTTTCACGATTAAATTATACTTTGACATTGCTTAAGACTTAGGCCAGTGTTCACCAAATATTTTACCAACGATTAGCAGCTAACCAGAGGTTTGACAATATCACTTTCATACATTTTTTTTTGACATTTTGGCTGGTTAGCTTCTAACCGCGGTTTAACCGTTGGTTATATTTTTGGTGAACACGGGCCATAATATTGTAACTGGAATTGATAATGTGAAATAAATGAATCTAATCTATAATTGATATTGAATAAAGAATATGAATAAACAAAAGTAATTCACTACTTTGACTTATTAGTAACATCCTGAATGTTCTATAAAAAAAACAATTTTGGCCTTAACTTTGAAATACGCTTCATTTCAAAACAAGAAATCAATACACTTTGTTTTTATACACCTTGTTTTTATACACCTTGTTTTTATTTCTTAACTAATGTGTTAAAACATTTAATGAATGTTTAACATGTCATGTAATGTTTCATTTAATTTTTTTCAACGAGAATAAATCGTTTTTATTCAATTATCCAACGTTAATAAAATTAACCTCAATTATCCACCAAATTGGAACGAATTGAGTTTTTGCTCAAACTGCGAAATTTCACTAATTGTGCACAAATCTATCGATAAAGAATGAACCGGTTTAAATAAATATTAATCAAAGCATGAATTTCAAACTATAAAACAAATAAGGGAACTAATTTCAGATGAAAACACGCAGCGGTCTCAGAAACTCCTTTATAATATTACTGGCCTTTTCCATTAAAAGTAATGTGAGTTTTTAATCATTTATATTTATTTAAACCGAGTGACTTAATTTTTTTTTTAGATATACTACGAACCGTAAGTGTCGCCACGAAACTAATTATGTTCCCGATATTAATTTTAAAAATCCTTCCATGCTGGACTGGGAGTGGATGAAAAACTTAGAATGTGCCAGCTTTTCTACTATATAAAAATAAGTCGGGTTTTCCTTCCTGACGCTATAACTCCAGAACGCACGAACCGATTTCCACGGTTTTGCATTCGTTGGAAAGGTCTCGGGCTCCGTGAGGTTTATAGGATACTTTTTATTTAAAAAAAAAATTAGGACGCGGGCGGAGCCGCGGGCGGAAAGCTAGTACTGTATAGACTTTTACACAGTAAAAGTCTGTAAATGGGATGCGAGGGTTTTGTTATATAGTGGGCGAAAGGCTGACCACCTCTCACCATTATACAACTTGTTCCATCTGATAACCCTCAAAATTTGTGTCAAACGTGGTATCTAGTGGTTCTATAACCACTGATGCTCTGCCTATCCCGTTAGGGATTATAGGCGTGAGCGTATGTATGTATTCATACTAAATCTACTAAACTGCTTGCCAAAAGTTTCGAGGAATTCTTTGAGAAATTCTATTTAGGGGGTTGACTCTCAATTGCAGAAACGTTCATTAAAGTTAAAGCTCTTTAAATGTAATTCCTTCCTTGTTTACGTCAACAAGACGGAAAGTGACAATATGATACTTAAAGTAGCTTTAACTTTAATGGACGTTTGGGGGTTATTCACATACTTAATTTTCACTTACTATAATAATCACCCAATATGACTTTTCCTAAAAAATAATATTATTTTTTTTGGGTCAACTTTCTTAGTTGTTATAATTTGTGGAAGGCAAAAGTTCTTTAACTATTGACCGCGGACATTTAGATTTCTGTAAATGTCATTATCTCACTTAAGAAACCATAATTCTATCTTATTTCTCACACAGCCTTTCTCGAACGTGCACTAATTACATTTAACAACGTTTTTACACAATTCAGCATGCAAGAAGAAAAATGCAATGCAAATGAAACTACTTCTGAAAATCAACTACCAATATTTCTTCAAAAAAGTGTTGACGAAATTGCTGAACAAGAAGGTTTCAATACATATAAAGTAGCAACTAAAACGGTATCAACAGATGGTGGTAACTACCTTTCAGAATTATATGAAATTGATATTAAGACTACTGATACTAATGAAGGAGAAAAAGAAATCAGTCTGTTTGTTAAACACGCTGTACCTCTCGGCGGAACACTAAGAGAATTCTTTTTAGTACCACAATTATTCGCACTTGAGTATTTAGCTTATAAAGAAATATCTGATGTCTTCACACGATTACAGAACGAAGCCAATATACCATTAGAAGATAGATACAAATTCGTTAAGGCATATGGACAAACGACTACTGATGCTATTATTCTGGAAAATCTTGCTAAGAAAGGATTTAAAACATTGAGTGACAGAGAAAAAGTTGTTCCGCTTGATTACGCTGAACTTTGCATCCAAGAGTTGGCCAAATTTCATGCATTAGGTTTTGCTATTAAGAAAAAACTTCCCGACTTCTTCGAGTCCAAAATCAGTACTATTAAGCCTGCTTTAATATTTAATAAGCATTGGAAGCAATTTTTTGACAAATGGTGTGATATGACAGCGGAAAACTTAAGCAGTGCATCGAAATTAAAAATCCAGAAATTTAAGCCTTATATTTTTGAGATGTGGCCCGAATATTTCTCAGGGTTGAATTGTACAAAGACGCTGTGTCATGGAGATTTCAAAGCAAGCAATATACTAGCTAAGCATCAAGTGAGTAAAAAAGAATGCTATCTCTTCTTCCTCTTTCTCTTTACCTGTATATAAAACTAAATGTCCTGACACAATCACTCAACGCCCAGCCCAAACCCTCTTAAAACTTAGGCAAGGAATGAGAAAGGATTTTACTATGTCTAAGTTTTTTTGTGGGAAGGCCCTAAATGTCGCGAGCTATACAAAATTTACATACACATACATATGCTCACGCTTGTAATCCCTAACGGGGCAGACAGAGCATCAGTGGTTCTAGAAAACCACTTAATGCCACGTTTGACACAAATGGTGAGGGTTATTAGATGGAACATGTTGTGTAATGGTGAGAGGTGGTCAGCCTTCGCCCATGCTACAGCAAGACCCTCACGTCCCACTGATTTTTACAGTATGCGTGGGAAGAGTAGGCAGCTGGCACATTCTAAGTTTTTCTTTCACTACCAGTATAGCGTGGAAGTGTACAAAATTTTAATTTTTGATTTTAAGATTTATTTTTTCTTCCTTCTTTACTTTCAGAATGACAAGGTAACAGCAATTATCCTTCTAGACTACCAATTTATCAAATACAACTGTCCTGTCAATGACATAATCTACTTTATATACACTACTACAGATAGAAAATTCAGAAATAATCACATGCAGTACCTTTTGGATATGTACTACGACAACTTAAAGAATTTCTTGTTGCATTTCGATATAAACGTAGCTGATGTATATCCGAGGAAAGAATTCGATGAAACAGTTAAAACTAAAGAACCTTTAGGATTAATGGTTGCTATATCATACTATCCCTTCTATTTTGCCTCCAAAGGTAATGTACCCGACGTAAAAAGCAATAATCTTGAAAAACAGAAAATCGTTTTATCTCAAGAATTGTTAAAACGAATTGAAGAAATTATTGAAGGTCTGGATAAGCGGCAATTGTGGTGATTTCATTTAATTGAAATGTTCAGATTAGAATACATCCACATTACAATTAATCACATGTCAAAAAATAGAATAAAATAGAAATGTCCAATAAATATCTCCAAAAATATAAATATAAATAGCACTACAAATAAGATCTATTTATTTATTTCAAAATTATTATTTTTCAAGTTATTGTTTAACAATTTACTGTAAAAAGTGGGTATCTTTGCGCCCGGAATGACACGGGGGGGTTATTGGTCTTTTGGACTTTGTCTTGAGTTTATGCCTTCGCGAGCCAAATGCACATGTGCGAGATTGGCGGCGTAAACAATCGCGCGACGGGTTTCAGACTGAATTTATTTTATCTTATGACGATTATGTTGAAATTATGCTAACTTAACTTTGTGAAAAAACGATTGGGCCGTTTTATAATTCGAACGGCATAGCGGCACGGCAAATTTTTAAATACCATTGCCCACTATGTTCACAGATTCTGAAATCACTAGTACATAGGAGGCAAGGGTAATACAATTTTGCCGTGCCGTTTTTAAATTGTAATAAGGCCATTATAATGGGAATACTTACTTAACTATTATGCTAAGCATTGTCAAATAAAGATAACGTCGTATATTTTCGAAGCTAAAAGACGATTGTTTTCCACTTAGTGACTTTGTGAGCGGCTTTCCCCGTAGCACCGGCGACAATCGACCGCCGCTTCAAGGTCATTTCACCGATTATTAAGCCTTCGGTATTATTATGGGACTGGAAATCGTTTGAAACAAAAAATTTTTCAAATATTAAAGGAAAATTGCACTTTTACCCAAACTTGCTATTGATAGAATAGAATAGAAAAATCTTTATTTTATAGGACATTCAGGATGCCACTTAAAATAAGTTAAGATTACACTAAATATGTACGTACATAAAGGATTTAAATACGTACATACACATTCGTTCTTTTGTTCCTACTGACTTAACAAAAAAGTCTGAGAGTCCTCTTTTTAATCGCAATACAAATTTTCTTATTTTAACTACCTCTGAAATAACTCTCTGCCTACCCTACTGATGCTCTGCCTACCCCATTAGGGATTACAGGCGTGAGCGTTTGTATGTGTGTAAATAACTCTAGAGCTGAGCAGTTCATTCTCATGGCTGCTTGTCTGATAGATAATCAGAAATTCTGTAATAGCCCTTTTTGCAAAGTTTTTCTTTAATTACTGTCTTAAATTGGTCCAAAGGTAAATTTTGAATAGACATGGGATATATGGGTTGACTGTACATTCTTCTTCTTACCAGCCCATATACGTCCCCACCGAGGGGCAAGGGCCTCCCTTCGATACACGAAGGGGATTTAGGCCATAGTCCACCACGCTGGCCCAATGCGGGTTGGTGGACCGCTCGTCTTTCGAAAATGAATTTTCTTGGACAGGCGGGTTTCATCACGATGTTTTCCTTCACCGTTGAGCAAGTAATAATTAGAAATCCGTACATAAATCCGAAAAGACGAATTTAGTGGTACAGGTCCGCACCAGGATTTGAACCCGCGACCTTCGGATTACAAGTCTGGCTCATTACCAACTGGGCTATCACTGCTTTTACATTAGTATAAGAATTTTTAAGCGAATCTCGCCGTAAACAACTTCCCTGAGGAAACACACAAAATAAGATTTTCTAGAGTTATTTAATTTATCTAATCGTGAAAGATTATGAATGCGGTGTAACATGTCTACTCTTTGCTCATAATTTGTTTCTTCTTGATCTTGAAGTGTTCTTCATAAAGTGACACGCATGAAAAATATTGACTTATGTTTTGTTGTTCTGGCTATCAATGTATGAAATAAATTAAACTTACTTATTCTAATCATATTTATTTATAATATATGTATATTTGTTATTTGTATGTTTTAACCAACATCAAAGTACTAACTAATTGAACCAAACTGACAAAGCCTCGGTCTTCGTTTATCGTATAGGTATAGTCAAGTGTGTGGCGAACTTGGGTAACCCTGGTGTCAGAGTTTTCAAACCGCACAATGGCCTCTGACTTGGTTTTAACGTCTGTAGTCAATCGACAACAGCCAGGACCGACACTTAACGTGCCCTCCGAAGCACAGAAACGCTCGTGAAAAATTGCCACTTTGGTCACCCATCAAGTTCCCTGCCTTTGTGTACGTTGCTTAACCTCACTGATCGGTTGAGATCATCGAGCGCCACTAGGCTACGAGCGCTTCAATCCTTGGCAACATTTCTACATATAAAGGTATCCATGGAAAGGCTAATCCCACCGTTTGACTTCGTTGTGGTGACAGAAGCCATGACGATGTCAATTTTTTCAATAAATTTTATTTATCGAGCGATTTAAGAAATGCCACCCTCATAATAACATATAGCATAAAACATATAAATTAATCCCTTTGCTTTAAATAATAATTTAGAAATTGAAGAAATAACAGGTTTGTGTAACACAGACATGGATCTAATATTACTCTATACTATGTCCATGAATACAGGTGACAACACAGTACAACCATGGTATAATAATTGCAAAATATTGGTAAGATAAATGAATTAACAGACTTATCGTTAAGTATCAATCTCTATTAATTATTTTCATTTTTTGTAGTCTTCAAACGAAAAATTAAAAAAAAAAATAGGATCTGTATTAAATTTATCTTGCGTTTACAACATTATTTATCGATAATCGCTGTTTCACTCGACTCACTTCTTCCAGTAGACAGACTAAATTATAATTGATATCGGCTTCGCAAATGAACAATTTAAATTGATATTACGAGACGGTGGATTTAACAAATCAAACTTTAAACAAATAAAATATGAGCAACGTAGGGTTGTTTGGAACAGAACTTTCAAAGTCAAAGTCAAAAGGTTTTATTTCATAGAACATTCAGGGTGTTACTTAAAAAAAGTCAAAGTTTTCATGAAGGATTTAAATACATACAAACATTAAAATTAAATACACACTTAATAGTTCTTTTTTTATATTATAAGATGGGTTAACTCTTGACCTCAATCTTGATCATAAGGTCAAAGATGAGGTCAACGATGGAGCGAGTTAACACAGAAAATGCCTATAAAGGCACTGGTACTGGTACTCCCACGCACCGACGGAACACAGCAAGCTGTTTGGCGTCGGATTTCGGTAGGAGGGTGATCGCGAACCAGACGGCCCTTTACAGAGCCTACCACACCGCATGAGACCATAGGACGACACCTCAGATTCAGAAAAAAATGAAGTGTCGTTGCCTGGGATGGATTACTAGAAGGCAGGTCTCATTTGTGTTTCCTGTCTTTTGACTCTACTGACTCTTTGCCTATTCGCAAAGGTGCTTTGATACCTTAAACCCCATCTGCATCTACACTTCTCCACTACACTAATATTAAAAAGAGGAAAGACTTGTATGTTTGTATGTGACGAATTAACTTAATAACTAGGTACTGGACCGATTTCAAAAATTCTTTCACCATTAGGTCCAATTTCACCATACTCTGGTTAACTTAATCCACGATTAAGAAGTTAATCAGACAAAACGTTAGCTGTTAATCGTCTGTTAAATAACTAACAGAGTATGGTGAAATTGGGTCTTAGGATGCTACATTATCCCTGACTAACATAGGTTACATACGAGATGTAAGTAGTATCCAACGATTCAAGCTTTTATATCGTAATCATCTTTTATCTGTTCAAAGAATATTATATACCTAATATATTTATATTGCTTTTATTTCCTAATATTAACGCTTATTTTTCATAATTTATTTTATTATTACTTATGAAATTATGCTCAAACGATTTGTTCTTCTTTTTTTACATACAAAATATCACATTATTTATGCCTATATATTTATATTTATGTTATCTATGCTAGTAGACTAGTGGGTGTACGTGTCGTGCTCGCTTCGCGTTTTATTTAATAAGGTTCTGACAGAAAATCAGCGCTGTTGACTCTCAACAGCATATGCTGAGTCAGAACCTATTCGCTGACACAACACTGTTGATTATGCTATACTTTACGCTATGCTTTGACTAATTAACTTTGTGGTTTATTGTGTTTATTTTAATTGTTTAATTGTGTTATGTCTAGTGAATAAATGTTATCTATGTCTAGTCTACATAATTTTCCCGAATTCCCACGGGAACGAAGCCCCGAGCGGAATGCTAGTATCACATAAATAAAATTAATCACAACAGCGTAATGCGTTAAAAAATCAATAAAATAATCTTTGCCCAGAGTGAAGCAAAATCTTGATAAACTTGGGCGACTAGCCCACCAGTGGAGTCTCAATAGCAGTGGATAATGGTGACCACTTCATCCATTCAGATGGCAGAATAGAATAGAGTAGAATAGAAAAAATCTTTATTTTATAGGACATTCAGGATGCCACTTAAAACAAGTCAAGATTACATGAAATACATACAAACAAACATTCAAGGATTGAAACGTCTATTCGCAAAGGTGCAGTCTTCCCCAGAGTTTAGAACTATATGAACTATAAGTATGCAAAATTTGGAACTATCTAAACCTTATACATTTGATGACAGCTACCTTGATTGAGGCCGCCATTGCTAACTGAATTTTAAGTTACTAGGAGTTAGCAACTTAACGTACAGTTGGCGGTGGCGCTGCTGATTGGGGCCCAGCAGCTCTAGCACGATAACGATAAACTCGCGCTCGGCTCACGCTGAAACTTCACTTTGATTGCCGCGCAAAGGCTTGCTCGCCCTATGGCGTTTTTAATGTTGACATTTCGACATATTTCATATTTCTTTATTTGCCTTCAAATGGTACAATAAGTTCTTAAGCTAATTATCAAGTTCATCATTTGAAACCTTGTACAAGGTACAGCAAACTTATAGTCATTTAAAAAATACAATATTTTCTCATTATTATTATTTTTATATATAATCATCTATGCCATAGGACCGCGGTCTTATCGCGGCGCTGTTACTATAGTACTCGGCCTGCTGATTCTGTAAGTTTATTTGTGTGTCGATGGAATGGAGGCCATTTTGTCTGTTCAGGTTGCGAAATTGAGAACTGTTAAATTTTCATATACATACTTTTTGACAACCACCCCCACCAGCAGCGTTACCGCCAACCGAAACTAAAGTTGCAAACTACCTAGCAACTGAAAATTCAGTTGGCGGTGGCGCCACCAGTCAAAGAAGCCGTCATTAGATGTATGAAATTTGGATAGTTCTCAATTTTGCCACTTGAACGGATAAAATGGCGACCATTCCATCGACACACAACTGAAGTTACAGAATCGGGGCCCGGGGCGGTTTTCATCATGTATATGAGGTTTTGATAGTTCTGAATTTTGCATCTAAATGATGACCCATTGTCATTCACCCACCATTAAGACACCATTAAGAAAAAAGAAAAAAAAGACTTGAAAGGAACAGCCTAGAGCATATCACTTCATGCCAGCTCGAATATTGAAGCGTGAAACGGTTACAGCAAATTAAACCCTTTTAAATAAGTTCTGCATATTACAAAGAACAAATTGTATGTATGTTTGTAGTATGTAAATCCTTTATTGTACCGTCTACAGCACATCAGGTAACCACAAACTGACAAATTTCCCCAATGGATAGTAAACTCTAATGCTTGCAGATAAAACTGAAAATCGATTGAAGAAATTTGACAGTTTTGGATAGCATGATGTGCTGTTGACCCTGTACAACAAATTTACAAAGCAAACACTGATTAAAAAACATAAAGAGACATTTGGTACATAGGTAGACTTATCCCGCAAGGGAATCTCTTATACTTAATACTTGTGACAAAACCAAATAGGTATACCTAATTGCAACAATAAAATAAAAGTAACACAGGTGAACATGAAGTATAGACTAAATCATTCTGGTAAAAGGGACCATTTTGGGGCTAGTTGTTAAGATGTATTGTTGTAAGCTATCTTAAGCGCACTTAATTACTATCCTCAAAGTAGAACCTTTTACCAGACACAGCTCACAAATATTAAAGGGCCTTTTTATAATTCGAAAATAGCACGGCTAAATTGTATAACCATAGCCTCCTATATACTAGTGATACTAGAAGCTGGGAACATAAGAGGTAATGGTAATACAAATTCTGCCGTGCCATTCGAATATAAAAAGGGCCCAAAGTCTGCTCTTAGGCCTTACTTAATATTTTAAAGGAAACAGCACAAAAGAAAACGATAACCTAAATAACATTTTACAAGATACCCCATTCAATGTAATCCTCGATGACCTCCTTGACCCTTTCATCGAACCTGTGATCAAGAACGAACTCAAGCCTGTGCAGGTCTTCTTTACTCGTATCTGGTCCCTGACCTTCAACGGTGAATAGAAATGGCGTACAAAATAGCGCCACCATCAGCCCCAAGTCCAACCTTTCCTCGTACAATCTTTCGAAGTCTTCTCTCGGAAAAACGTCATTCAAATCCGTGTCAAAATATCTCAGATAGTCTTCCATGGCGTTGTAATACAAATTCTTTAAATGGATCAAGTGATCTTTACGGAATCGTCTGTCTGTACCCGTAAAGATGAAGTAGAAGAAATCGTACACTGGACATCCAAAAAACAAAAGTTGAAAGTCCACAGGAATAACTTCAGTGAATTCTCCGTCCTGTAAATAATGGTTCTTCTTGTACACATTCATAATTTTTATTATTTCCAGAATGGGTCAAACGTGGCTTTGAAATATCTAAACTAAGTGCGGTTACTTCAGTTATATCAGTTATTTCTAATTTATACTACATTTAAAATTAACTCTGTATGAAACACATTTTTAAGTAGTATCTCTGCATATGAAACATCAACAAATCGAATACCATATGATATGTACTTTTGTCAATTAACCAAACTCGAGTTGGCATGAAAACTTCAACAGGTCCAAATTATTGTGACAATTCAAGCAATTTCTTCTGTTGCCGCGTTATATCTTAGACCATACTGATTTTGACGCAAGTTACAATTTGAAAATTAACAAAATTACCAAGTAGCCGCAGAAACACACTTGAATGCCATAAAAACGTTTTGCTTATTATTGATTTAACATTAGCCGAGCCTAACTTTGGATGTGTAAACTGTAGCATGTTTTTTAATGATAAATGATACCTTCTAAGTCAGATTTTTAGTATTAAAAACGCTACCAACTAACAAAAAATGCGCGCTCTAACCCAAGAACAAGAAATATTGATTATTTTCTGGGACTTTTTTCAAATTTCTTATTTTTGAAGTCTCCCATGATGTTGACAAATTCTTAAATAAACGCTTCCAGCCTCATTGAAATTCTAAAAACAATAAAAATAGGTACTATTGTATAATACTTACAACTTCTTTCACCAATACGTTGTTAGTTCTGAAGTCAGCGTGACACATCACACCTAGAGAACTTGTATCTTCTACATAGTCCCAAAATTTCTTCTTGAAGATGGGACAAAAATCTTTGATCTTCTTTTTGTGTTCAGTGCTCAGATTCTTGCTACACAAGTCACACTGTCTTTGAAAAAATTCTTTAACGTCATTTTCATTAAAAACAAATGGATGCTTCATAGTTTTCAAGTTTCTTTTGAAGAAATCTGGCTCCTTTCGTTGGAGTATCAAAGATAGACCATGAAACTTGGCAAGCTGTTGTAAACATAGCTCTGCGAATCTTAAAGAATGAACATCCATTCTATTTAGTGTCTTATAACCTTTTTTCGTCAAATTCTCCAACATTATTACTTTTTTATTCACATGATAGCTTTTCGCCATGTTGTATCTATCCTCCATCGGAACGTTTGCTTCATTTTGCAACTCTTCAAACAATTTTGCTAGTTTGTTATAAGTAAAATATTCTTTATAGTAAGCGTCAGCCACTGATAGTATTTTCTGATTATCATTAGCAATGATTTGCTTTACAAATATGTTAGTTTCTTTCTTACCATCGCTGGTTTGTCCTTTAATATCTATCTCGTATAAGACCCCCAAGTAATTTCCTCCGTCCGTCGAGATTTCTTTATGCTTAATATAATAAGTGATGTAGCCTTCTTTCTTAATAATCTCTTCAATAATTTTAGCAAAATCCGATGGCAATGCATCGATTTGAACTAATGAACATTCTTTTTCTTTCAAATTGTACTTACAAACGTTTTCTTGAATTTCCATTTCGAAAAATATGTATATTAACTTTTTTTAGATTAAATTATTGTGAATATTTCATTCAACGACGTTCTAACTTCCGATAAAACAAAAACACAGTAGCATTAAATAAACGTCACAGATCTAATATATATGCTTTTAATAACTTATAATTATACAATTATAGTAAAGCACCATACTCACTATAAACTCTTGCAAATAGCGTATTAAATGATTTTAAAT
The DNA here is from genome assembly GCA_949987775.1 of Aproaerema taeniolella. Classification (NCBI taxonomy): domain Eukaryota; kingdom Metazoa; phylum Arthropoda; class Insecta; order Lepidoptera; family Gelechiidae; genus Aproaerema; species Aproaerema taeniolella. Next base: position 17,084,213 of record OX465258.1, on the reverse strand, counting down.
TAGTAAGCGAAAATCAAGGATGTGAATTAAACTAAAGAACCTTCTCCAAGGAACTGGAAAAAGCATTTATTTCTTTATTATTAAACTTTATTAAAAAAATTCGAGGGCAATGATGTTCCGTTTCACGAGTAACAATTATCTACTAGAAGATGAACATGATTTCGAGATATTCACCATTATTCCTTCTTTGCAACTGTTTTTAAAGAATGCGTTCGCTCTTGATTAGTCGTGAATATGGTCCCTCAAACAATTTAATTGAGGAGCAAAGTGTGGTCTAGGTTGTAACGTGCTCACCAAGAAAACATGTAGAAATTACAAGGGATTCTGGTCAAATTAGCTCAAAAAGGTACGTACAAGCCGAAAACTGCGTTCAGCAAGACTCAGACTTCAAAAACCAAGTTTTTCAGTGGTATCTCGTAATAAATCGAATGTTGGGGGGGATACAAATTGTTTCAATTTTGTCTGTAACAAATGTAATACCCCCCTAATAGTGGCAAAATAAGACAACCTAAATATTAGAGAAGACTTGGGTAAATTGAATCACGTTGCATTGATAAATAGTAATAATCCATGGCTTCGTTTATAGGTTGTTTATTCACTTCTTAAAGGAAATAGGGAATTGTAGTATGAATAATAATTTTTTTTCATATCAGTGATCTAATTACCCATAAATATTATTTTAAAAATCTTATTTTTTTGTTTCCAAGTCTCTTGTAAAGTTATAAAAAAAAGCAACGGGTTGCACTCCAGGAGTGCTGGCAGAAGTGAAAACTTGAACATATATTACTTCCTTGCGGTTTACTCTCCCTCCGTCTTACGAATTTTCGATCAGGTCACGTGTCCTGACGCGAGTTCAACATTTTTTAAAGTGCACAAACAAGAAGTTTTCACTCTCCCTCAGTCTAACGAATTTTCGATCAGGTCACGTGTCCTGACGCGAGTTTAACATTTTTTACCCATTCCAAAAAGTGCACAACGCCGCTAAAGAAGTCACGTGACCCTGGACGAAAATTCGTAAGTGAAAATTTTAGACCGCAAGGAAGTAATATATGTTCAAGTTTTCACTTCTGCCGGCACTCCCGGAGTGCAACCCGTTTTTTTGAAGTGAAAACTTCTTTAGCGGCGTTGTGCACTTTGAAGTATGGGTAAAAATGTCAAACTCGCGTCAGAGTCACGTGTAGGAAATTAAAAAGTCAAGATGTCACTGATGGATGTTTGATTAATATAGGAAATTAAAACTGCAAAAGTAAAGATGTCATCCGGTGTCAGCATAGAAAAAATTAAAAAAAATGTTAATGCACAACGTTAATGTTCAAGTTTTCACTTCTGCTGGCACTCCCGGAGTGCAACCCGTTGTTTTTTTTTGGTTTTTCGTTTATTTTAACTGAATGATGTGGTTTTAACTTTATTAAGTTTCGATAACATAATATTGTGTATCTAACTCTTTATGCTATAGTGCTTGTTAAAGCCTGCTTGTAATTTATCACACACTTAGTAACTTTATTACGATAAGATAAAAAACTTTGGTATTATAACTCTTTATACTAGTGCATGTTAAGCCTGCCAGTAATTAATCGCGCACTTAAAGTAAGTTGCATGTTTCTAAAACATAAGTTTTACTGCGGCATTTGTGATGAAATTTGTCCAAGAAAATTTTCGAAAGACGAGCGGTCCACCAACCCGCATTGGGCCCGCGTGGTGGACTATGGCCTAAATCCCCTTCGTGTTTCGAAGGGTGGCCCATGCCCCTTGGCGGGGACGTATATGGGCTGGTAAAAAATAGTAATTGTTTTTTGGCAAAATAAAAATTGTACAAAATAAAAATAATTTTAGGAAGAAAAAAATGGTCAGCGTAAATGGGACTTGAACCCACGACCACAGGATTAGATGCTCTAACCAACTAAGCTATCGTGCCTTCAAGTCAAGCGGCAAAATTTTTCATTCCCTTACTAAGCATATTACGTACGGAGAACTACAGACTCATACTACTTATAATGAGGATTGCTAATAAACGATATAATTTTATTTATATATTTATTGATAAACAAAAACATTAAAAAATATATTAGGTAACAACGGAAAGCTGTGCAGTTTCATGGTGAAAATAATCTCCTGAAATTTCATTACCAGACTCAAACTTCATTTATAAAAGACTAGCTTTCCGCCCGGGACTTCGATCCCGTGGGAATTCGGGAAAATTATGTAGCCTATTTCCATCACGGATAATGTAGGAATGGTGAAAATCGGTCTAGTAGTTTCGGAGCCTATTCAATGCAAACAAACAATCAAATCTTTCCTCTTTATAATATACATGAAACTATTTTTACAAAAAGACCCAATTCTGCCCATTCTCCCCTTCAACTATTTAAGATGACTTTGAAATTAGAAGTAGGTATAATTAGTATAATAGTATACCTTTATGCAATAATAACAGACAGTGTACTGTACTTATACAAACATTTATTTAGCTTTAAAAGACAATAGTGTTCACTATTATAGAAGTCTATTGAGCTGTCCATCTTCAGGGGTTAGAAGATACACGAGCTAACTTGATGAATTATGGCATTGTATTTCTCCTTCCATATCGTGTAGGTATAATTAAGTTTATTTAATACTAGCATTCCGGTCGAGACTTCTTTACCGTGGGAATTCGGGAAAATCATGTACTTTATCTCTCTATTCCTGTTGTTTATACTCGATATTTATACTACACCAAACAACCTACTATCTTTATGCTTACTTTTTGTTGGTTCTATAGTTTAGGCACCAGCCCTCCACAAATTATGTATTATAATGTAATGTACTTATAAACTTATTTTACTTGTTTTAAATTTGTGGTGTGGAAAAATAAACATATTTCTATTTCTATTATATTTCTATGATCATCACGGATAATGTAGGATTCTAATGGTGAAACAATTTGTCAAACTGATCCAGTAGTTTCGGAGCCTATTCAATGCAAACAATCAAATCTTTCCTCTATTCCGCCCGGAACTTCGTTCCCGAGGGAATTCAGGAAAATTATGTAGCATTCTGATGATGAAAGAACTTTTCAAATCGATCCATTAAATTCGCAGCCTATTTAAAGCAAACAAACACACAATCGAATTTTTCCTCTTTATAAAATTAATGCACTGCGAACAGTGTCGATACACGAAGTTTACGGACTATGAAAGCGTACGTGCGTAAAACATGTTCGAAAGTTAGAAAAATGAGATTTATGGAAATATAACAGCGTTAACTACTTATCGAGAGTGTTCAATCACGAACATTTTGATAGCAAATTCAAGTTCCTGTATGCATTTTACTATCGTTTTTACAGCTTAAAAGATACACAATATTGGTATTTAGAGGTGACTTTGTGAGCTTTTTCTATCGAACCAAAAGTGCTGAATCATGTTTTCGGCAAACTACTTATCTAGTTTATGTCCTGAATAGTACCGTAGTATTTTTTTCTTCGATTTAATGCAGTGCGTCATGCTTATCTACGCATCATAAAATCGTAATTTAGGTGCTGTAGTCGCCTTAATCCCGACGACACGACGTTTCCGTTGTAGTAAAACCAGAATAAGTAAATACGCGAATTTTGACCAGTATTAGTATTAAACTATGTGTTCTAATCACGAAAGTTTAAAATGTTATAATCAAGTACAAGTATCGCAACGGTTTATTAGCGCTGACCTTAAAGCGACTACAGCACCTAAATTACTATTTTATGATGCGTAGATAAGCATGACGCACTGCATTAAATCGAAGAAAAAAAATACTACGGTAATATTCAGGACATAAACTAGATAAGTAGTTTGCTGAAAACATGATTCAGCACTTTTAGTTCGATAGAAAAAGCTCACAAAGTCACCTCTAATACCCAATATTGTGTATCTTTTAAGCTGTAAAAACCATAGCCAAATGCATAAAGGAACTTGAATTTGCTATCAAAATGTTCGTGATTGATCACTCTCGATAAGTAGTTAACGCATTTTTCGATTTAAGCTGTCACCTTTCCATAAATCTCATTTTTCTAACTTTCGAACATGTTTTTACGCACCCACGCTTTCATAGTCCGTAAACTTCGTGTATCGACACTGTTCGCACTGCCGGCCCAGGCCTGTTGAGAGACGGAGATGGCACTATTCCTATGTGTGCTGCCTTTATCGGGTGCTGTAGTCGCCTTAAACCTAACGAGCAGAAAACAAGCGAAACAAACTCTTATGTCTACAACGGAACGATTTGTCATTCAAGGTCACTGTGCGACCTATATGTGGCCAACTTGACTAACCCTGGTGTAAGAATTTTCAAACTGCCATATATCTTCCGACTTGAATTAATGACAGTAGTCAATAACTTTTTCTGCGACTGAGTGTGAAAGCAAAAACAAAAACCATCAGACCTTCATTCTGAATGATTTCCCAGTGGAGTTCTCCAGGAAAACTTTCATATCTTTTCATATTTTCTGTTTTGAAATTTAGGTCCATATTATGGAAGGAGACTTAAGTCTTGATCTATACTTAAGTAGTGATTGTCTATCTCTCTCACTATCAAAATGACTAAAACGACTGCTACTTAAGTAAAGATCAAGATCGGAGTCACGTTCTGTAATACGTAATATTTTTTTCTAATTATCCCCATTTTGCAATAAAAAACAATGATAGCACGTAAAATATGAAAACCAGCCTTACAGCGCGGGGCGCGCGTTTCACGGGTCACTGCATAACTCCAAAGTAGGTAAATACCGAAAATTCCCTAACTTGACGCTATCGAAAAAAAATACTTTTCGCCAATCACAGTTATAAGGTGGAATACACCATTCAAGTATTTGTTTACCTCTCCCTTACACCTAGGTCCGTATTACACAACGCGACTCAGACTCAGATCGTATAACCTTTGTCATTTTGATAGTGAGAAAGAGACAATCAATACTTAAGTATAGATCAAGACTTGAGTGAGTTAACAACAGAATTCTTATAGGTACAAAATTATGACCCAATCTTCTTACTTTAGAAAAAATCCGGGCACGAATACTAAAGAAATAACGGAGGGCACGTTAAGCTGTCGGTGCCGGCTGTTGTCGGACCAACGGGCACGAAACCTAACAGGAATTAGGTCGCTTTATGAAGCCTGCGGACTCTCCAGGAGGATTCTGAGCTTCTGTTTGAGCAAAGGTGGCTGGAATAGCCACTGACCCACACGCATAATGAGCCATCTAAGATATCAACTATCGGGCTGCTGTCAATTGACTACAGTCATTAAAACCAAGTCCGAGGCCACTATGAGGTTTGAAACTCTATACACAACCACAGCTCCGTCTCATCTTTAACACTTCTTGATAGTGACGACCATGTAACAAGATCTGTGACCTCAGGCAAATTTATTGTACCTAGAGTCACCAATTACTTTGGAAACAGGACTCTAAAAAAGAGAGTACTATGAGACTATTCTGGGGGCGAATGAGTAAAGACTTAGTTCTTCTTCAGGTACACGATTATAATCAAATTCTGCACTTTTGTTACACTTATTTTATTGTTACAACGTCTACCCGGTTATAATAATTCAACAATGCTTATTAAAGTGCTATTTGCACGCCTATGAACGCATACAAGCACTTCTTCCGCGAGCTCACTACAATCAATCCACAATAATCAATGAATGGCGCAAGACCAGATCTTCAATCATTTCTAATCTTGACATCGAATACCATTTCAAACCTTTTAAATTGATATTCGAATTATCTTCTTCGAAATGACCGAATGAGAAAGAAGTTGCGTTATGCCCGATCCTCCATGAAGGTCTGCATACCACAGTACCTTATTTTCTCAACAGTTTGCCTGAGTTCATAAGATCAGAGACCAAGATAGGCAGATTTAAAGAAAAAGCATCTTCTCTATTCACTTGAAACTGAATAGATTTTCAACACCTTTTAAATTAAGTTTATACCTACCTATGTAATTAGAGACTCTTGCCCTCGCAGACAAACTGCTTAAGCAGTTTTGTGGGGCTTTCTTTTTAAGAAACAGTGTAATTTTTATGTCTAATAATTTAAATAAATAATAATAATGATAATAAACCAAGTTCGCCACACACTTTTACCTGCTCAATAAGAAAAAGAAGAAGTGGAAATTCGCCCCCGTGAGATCTTTAATCTTCTTAATTCAATTTTTATTTTTATGTAAGACATTAAATTAGTTGAAACAACAGTAATAAAATTCGAAATCAAAGGTCAAACTTGTGACCTTACCCGTCATAACATGATAGTTTAACCATAACCTTCAGTAAATTATGTCTTTCCTACAAAATCATGAACTAAAGTCACAGATCTCGTGACTAGACCTCATTTGTATTGGTATCAGCTGTTCCTTCCGAAGTCGACCCGTGTTTCATATTACCTAGATTTAAATTAACTCTTGCGAATTATAGTATAGCTTCCCTCTATTGACTTCGTTTTGTAAAGTACCTAGCCTATGTCAATCAATCCAATAAAAAGTGAAAGAATGACAAACAAACAAGTGAAAATAATTACACATTTATCATAATAAAAAATCCAAGGATAAAGCCCATGGAAGTCAAAAGTATTTTAAAAAGGTAATCTATCTACTTCAGTCTTCAGCAGCTCTAGCACGATAACGACAAACTCGCGCTCGGCTCACGCTGAAACTACAGATTGCGCGAGGGTCCCACGCAAAGGCTTGCTCGCCCTCTGGCGTTGTCGATGTTGACATTTTGACATAGGACCGCGGTGTTGTCGCGGCGCTGTCACTATCGTACTCGGCCTGCTGTAGTGTAAACACAATTACTTAATTAATTAATTAATTTATAGTGAAATATTAAACTAACTTCTCTGGGTGAAGACTTCACCGTTGTGAATAAGCGTAGAGTCAAAAGAACGAATATGTATGTATGTATTTAAATCCTTTAATGTACATACTTTACTATTTATATTTTAAGTAACATCCTAAATGTTTTTTTTTTATTATAAGATGGGTTAATTCTTGACCTCAATCTTGACCATAAAGGTCAAAGATGAGGTCGACGATGGAGCGAGTTAACCCAGAAAACGCCTATAAAGGCACTGGTACTCCCACGCACCGACGGAACACAGCAAGCTGTTTGGCGTCGGACTTCGGTAGGAGGGTGGTCGCGAACCAGACGGCCCTTTACAGAGCCTACCACACCGCATGAGACCATAGGACGACACCTCAGATTCAGACAAAAATGAAGTGTCGTTGCCTGGGATGGATCACTAGGAGGCAGATCTCATTTGTGTTTCCTTAGTCGCCTCTTACGACACCCACGGAAAGAGATGGGGTGGTGTTATTCTTAACCGATCACTACACGGCACAAATAAAGCTATTCTATGAAATAAAGCTATTTCGATTTTGACTACTCACAATCCGGTCAGGGCCCCGATTCTGTAACTTCAGTTGTGTGTCGATGGAACGGTCGCCATTTTCAACCGACTTCAAAAAAGGAGGAGGTTCTCAATTCGACTGTATTTTTTTTTGTATATTTGTTACGCGATTACTCCGGCAATTATAAACCGATTTGAATAATTTTTTATTTGTTCGAAAGAGTATACTCCTGAAGAGGTCCCATATAAATTTTATCAAAAATGATTCAGCGCTTTAAAAAAAAACAACAAAAACAAAAAATACTACAAACTAGAACATCATCTAAATAAATGAATGACATTTCTGCTTGTAGTTATCTGCTAATAAGCATTGTAGTCCACAAAAAATACTAGATATCTACTTTGTGCGAACTGTTAGGATTGAAGTCGGTGACTCATACGTTTTTAACGTGGAAAATTATATCCGTTCAGGTAGCAAAATTGAAAACTATCCTTTCATACATCAAATGACGGCTGCTTTGACTGGTGGCGCCACCTCCAACTGAATTTTCGGTTGCTAAGTAGTTCGCAGCTTTACGTTCGTTTGGCGGTGGCGCTGCTGGTCGAGGTGGTTGTCAGCAAGTATACGAAAATTAAATAATTCTCAATTTTAGCCCATGAACAGATAAAATAGCCTCCATTCCATCGACACACAACTGAAGTTACAGAACTGGGGCCCAGATTCCCATGTTAGCACGGTTAGGAAAGTCAGATAGCAGGCACTTTAATGACTTGAGCAGCCAAATCCTGGATTATGGTCGTGTACCCTGAACGAGGGACGGGAGAAAATGCTAGGAACAAGAAGCATTAAATGTTTTCCCGTGAAATGAAAAAAGGAATGTCTAATACAAAAACCACAGAACTTTAGAAACACATCAAAGTGTGTAATATCATCAAATTAAAGTCTTGTCAAGTAAATAAGTACAACCACAGCCAAGTACAAAATACGAGTCAAACTTCCAACGTAACTTCGACTTATCCTTTTCAAAAACCTTAAGCGTGACACCTCGAGCCACCTTGCAAACAGCCACCTTGCAAACATGTTTTAACAAGGCAAATGGTATAAACTATAAACGGTCCGTAGTTTTGTTTTTAAACCGCAGAGCCAGGAGGCTTATTGATGATAAAAAGCTGGTAAAGGATAAGCTACAAAGCCTAGCTCATCGACGTAAAGTAGCTTGCCTATGTGTTTTTTATAGGATGTACTTCGGAGAGTGTGCTCAGAGGCTACATGAGCTCATTCCGCCTGCCCCTTTTTTCCATCGGACGTCCAGACGCACTGCGGGGTACCACCCTTATCTTGTCGAGATCCCTCGGATACGTACTGAGCGCTATTCTTCATCTTTTATATTGCGCACTGCCAGGGAGTGGAATTCCCTGCCGGCGTCTGTATTTCCGAATTCATACAACCCAAATATCTTTAAAGTACGAGTGAATAGGCTTCTTCTGGGTGAGCTCGCTACATCCTCGACCACATCTTTGCCTTAAGCTAGATTGTGGTCAAGAGCGAACCCATTTTTAATATATAAAAAAAACCCCAATAAAAAGAGGGGTGTTATAAGTCTGATCAAATATAGCTAAGAACCATTTCGATTACGTCAGATTTCAAACAAAAAAAAACACATCAAAATAGGTCAACTCGTTTAGTTAGGAGCTACAATGTCACAGACAGACAAGTGGATACACAGACATACAGATAGACATGTCAAATTTATAAGACTCGTCTTTTTTGGCTGGGGTTGATAAACCACCAGAGGTTTCGTTGAGTCTGATTTTGCGTACCTAATGTTAAGTCGTAAATTTTTGTTATCACTCTTTTTTTCCTTTGTTAATATATGTTTACTTGTATTTTGTGTATGTCTGTTCTGTTTGTCCGGAGATAAACTAAAATTCAGGGTCTAATTTAGTCATTCTTCTTTGCGGTAGTGGGTTGTATCGATTGGACCAAGTTTAGGCCATACGAGGTCGACTCTACGCGACTATTTTACGTAAAACGATAAAGCACAAAGCTTAAAAGCCTATCTGCTTCGGCCATTCTCGATAAAGCTGCTTAAATTGGAATTTGGGTAGTTAATTACGATAACTGGTAGTTATCAGTTATCATATTAACTACCCAAATTACAGTGATTGCCTAGTTGGTAATGAGCCAGATTTATGATCGGAAGGTCGCAGGTTCAAATCCTGGTGCGGGCCTGTAACACTAAATTTGTCTTTTCGGATTTATGTACGGATTTCTAATTATCACTTGCTTAACGGTGAAGGAAAACATCGTGATGAAACCCGCCTGTCCAAGAAAATTTATTTTCGATAGACGAGCGGTCCACCAACCCGCATTGGGCCAGCGTGGTGGACTATGGCCTAAAACCCCTTCGTGTTTCGAAGGGAGGCCCGTGCCCCTCGTTGGGGACATATATGGGCTGATGACGAACCCAAATTCCAATTTAGATGCTGCCTTCTAGCGTTTTTAACTCCCGACAAAAAAGTGGGCTGTTTTAAGTTTGACGTGTGTCTTAAAACACCCTGTCTGTCTGTGGCATCGTAGCTGCTACACGAACGGACTGATTTATATGCGTTTTATTTGTTTGAAAGCTAATTTAATCGAGATTCTTTGCTATACTTTATCAAAATTGGGTCAGCCGTTTAGATAAGATAAGATAAGATAAAAAAATGGTATAAAAGATGTTACATAATAATTATGTCCAGTACTTGTTTTGCTAATTTCAGTAGTATGCAAATGTCAGTTTAAACTAAAATATATTCTATGGACTAAATAATTAATACATTCAATTAATAAAATTCATGCAATTAAATTTATTGAATAAAAAAGTAATAAAATAGATATCATGTCACTCGTTAAAAAAATCCTTTGACTGTAATTTTTTTTACATTTAACCAATTGTACAATTTATTTTTGAAACATCGCAAATTTAAGATTTTCATTTCCTTTTTAAAAGTTATAAGTTATAAGCGATCAATGTGGGGGATAATACAACATTTTAAATTTTAGAGTTATGTTCCGTTTTTCATCCGGGGTACGCTTGATCAAGATCCACAGGATTAGGTTACTGCCATCTGTAGGTGTGTGGCAACATATATAACATCTTAGTGCTCCAAAATTGTCATCATCATCTGCTAGCGGTGCACCCTGCTGATCAACGGACAAGGCTCTGGTGTACTACAACCCGTAAAGAGTTTCTTTACTTGATAATGGCAACTTCGTCATTCTACATTTTCACTTACATTAAGAAAATCATGATTAATGGATGCCATTTTTCCAAAGAATAAGATTATAAGTTAAGATGAAGATTTAAGACTTATAAGTTGTGAAAAGTGCCCGCAAAACTTTTTAACTATAGTCTATAGTTAAACTATAGTTGAAAAGATGCCGTTTTCCATATGTCAAAGATGCCGTTTTCTACTACGACAATAAAAACTTATTAAAAGAAAAACATGAAATCTTGTCTTCATGAGCTTTATGTGTATAGTAAATTGTAAATAATTAATTAATTAATGAAATAAACACATAAAAAAGACAAAGCTGCAATCATTTACTTATTGTTATTTTAGAAATATTATAAACGTATACATTTATTTTATTATTATTGACCCACGATACCTCAGACACAAGTAATTATTTACTTATTTTCGGAATCACAACAATATTGTAGCGTTAGCATAAATTGAATTACTCGCACTTATATTTTTAGTTTTACTTTTTAACGCATCTAAACTTCAGTTTTACGTAAGTAGATAAATGTCTTATCTTATCTCCCTAGAACAAACAAGAAACTCTGAAAATAAGTCATTAACCGAATTATTACGCAGTATCTAATAATCTAAGAGAATTAATCTGTAGATATTAACTCTAACATTTTGCTTAGTAACACATTTTAAAATTAACTATTCGGTAACTCTTAGATATCCTTGCCGTAATACATATAAAGTTCAACAATACGCAAGTTCAGTTATAAAGTACAAATTAAACAAACAAGTTAAAAAGCCCCCATTTCGACCCACTCACCTGTAATTTTATGTTCAACACAAACCAACCGGGTTCTCCTGAACTATTTACACAGGTCACAGCACTGAAGAACTCCAAACCTTCAGAATATTAAAAAAAAATTAAACGGAACAAGAAATGGGTTATTCTGTTAGGGTTATAATTGCGTGTCAAGCAAATCGCGTGTTACATCCACGTAGTGTTTGGGCTACATTTTTTCGAGTTTATTTTTTTCATGGCTGAAACCGACGCGGCGCCTCCCTCGAGAAGGCTGGTAACACTGCCTGCGAGGGGTAGGAAACCCCTACACTCAGATACTATAAGGCAAAGAGTAGAGTTGTGCAGAAGAGACAGTTAAATGTCAAAAGGTGTTTTTACCTACTGAGGAATATTTGACGTAACTTAGATTTGTAATTGTATGGTAATTATTTAGTGAACGCTCATATACGTCCCCATCAAAGGGCATGAGACTTCCTTTGAAACAGTGAAGGAGTTTTAGGTAAGGATAATCCACACCGCTGCCTAATTTAAAAAATATTTTTCATTACTCATACTCTGAAAGTAGGTCTGAAGTTGCCTAAGGAAGGGCTTGAAAGTAATACTTTTCAGGCCTAGGGAGAATCGCTTTCAACTGACAGCTGTCAAATTAAGTATTAAAAAACACATGTTCCGACATCCTATACAGCCACTCTATTAAAGCGCGATGTAAAATTGAAATAACAAAAGTGAAGTATTAATTGAAGAAATTTTTTTTATGACTTTATAATAATATATGCTTTCAGGTATTTCTTTAAAATAACAAAGTTTTTTGCAAAATATTTACAATTTTTTTCAATTATGAAAATAAAAAATATGGCTGAATAGCTGGCCAGCCACAGAAAAAAAAACATAATAGGCGTAAGTGGCATTCCGATCTTTATTTGTTTTTTCGAGTTGTGAAGTTTTGTTCATACTTCTGGATTGCAGAGATTTGTATAAATGCAATGAGTTCAGCTTATTGATGTTGTTATTTTTCTTGTATTCGTAATGAAAAGCACAGTGTTTACCTCGGGTGAAAGACTTATTTTCACCCCTTAAGTCGGGTGAAAGACTTATTTTGACGGCCGGTTTGGTCGAGTGGTAGTGACGCTGCCTCTTGATCGGCGGTCCTGGGTTCGATCCCCAGTCGGGGCAAACCTTTGTGTAAAAAGCAGATGTTTGTTCTCGGGTCATGGGTGTTTGTGTTTGTCTTTGTGTGTTTTCCAGGGGACCCACGACACAAGGGAAAACCTTACTGTGGGCCTTTGAGTGTGTAGCGTTTATTTTTAAGTGTGTAGCGTTTATTTTTAAGTAACAATGTACTATTGTTCTATTAATTTTCATTTTTTATAAAGAAAATACACTGAAAATAACATTGAAAACCACAAGACTTTTCAACTATTAACTATTTTTTTTATAAATCTGTCCTTTGTTTGACGTTTTCTCATATATTTTTATCATGACTAGTTGTCAAGAGAGTAATTGATTATTCATTCACTTTTTGAAAACTAAAAGGCAATTCATTATTTGTAAACCAAGTGACTTTCTGCTTTAAGGTAAAGTTAGGCATAAAATAAATTCACCACTCTACCAGTCTACTCTTTGCCACGTTTCGGGGTAAGTCGAAGTGAGACAGCGAATCCTGAAACCAGCAAAGTGGGAGTAGGACAGATATATTTGCCTGTTTGCCCAACTTTTCTACACAAATAAAACATAAGATCCTTTGACTTACAATGTAACGAACAATAACGTATTATAAATATTCAATGGTTTCTTGAAATAAAAACTGAACGTGGCTGAAAAAATGGAGCACGTTTTATTGAAGGTAAGAAGTATCTTCTCAGGGTTTCCCAAACTATGGGTCGCGACCCACTGGTGCACGACCTCTTGACCACTGTTGTCCTATTTTTAAAAGACATAACACTCTTACAGTTATATCGTTATACATTGACGGCCGGTTTGGTCGAGTGGTAGTGTCGCTGCCTCTTGATCGGCGGGTCCTGGGTTCGATCCCCAGTCGGGGAAAATGTTTGTGTAAAAAGCAGATGTTTGTTCTCGGGTCATGGATGTTTGTGTTTGTCTTTATGTGTGTTCCAAGGGACCCACGACACAAGGGAAAACCTTAGTGTGGGCCTTTGAGTGTGTAGTGTTTATTATTTAATTATTATTATTATTATTATTATTTATTTATGCGGCGTAAATGTGTTAAAAAATAAAGTTATCATCAAAAGTGTAAAAGACATACAATCTTATAATCTACGGAACAAGTCACGCCTTATTCAGCCCTCAGCGAAATACACAAATTATTATAATAATTTTGAATTCAGCAGTATTAAAATTTCATCACCTAGATAGCTCAATTAAAGACTGTGATAAATTGTATTTTTTTTCTAAAAAAATATATAACTTCTTATTGACCAGACCATTTTACAATGTTAAGGAATATTATAGTAAACTATTTTGAGTTATGTACATCACTACATAGTATAAAACAAAGTCGCTTCCCGCTGTCTGTCTGTCTGTCCCAATGTATGCTTAGATCTTTAAAACCACGCAACGGATTTTGATGCGGTTTCTTTTAATAGATAGAGTAATTCAAGAGGAAGGTTTATATGTATAATACATGCTTATTATAGTAGAGAAACACTGAAAATTTTAGAGGTTTCTAATGTGATGTCGTAAATAAACACATTTTTTTACACTTACATTGCAAACGCTGGCTGAACCCTATGAGATAGATCAACATAGTGTACTACAGTATTGTACACATTGAAAAGGTCTACAGAAAAGTCTGCGATGGTATATGTCTATCTCTTAGGGGTAACCCACAATAACCATTTTTTTTCCTTTACTTTTTACAAGAAATAATGATTTATTTACGAAGCGATTTTAAGCAATACAGCATTAATCCTTATCCAATTAATCCTTAATATTATATTAAGTACTTTAAATAAATTGTGCATTCAATATAGATCAATATTGCCATGAACAGCATGTAATTTAAATTAATATTTTCGAAGATATGGCAGATTTAAAATGCAGGGACAAAGCGGTTGACCGATTTTGATGAACTTTGGTACTAAGATTAGACCTTGGGAAAGGGTAGGTATAGGTTACATTTTATCTCACAGCTGGGCACAATGTAACATGCAGTCCACGCAGGCGAAGCCGCGGGCGGAAAGCTAGTACCTAATAATGTGACCTTTTATGAATATATTTTTTTATTTTACTTTATTGAATTATTATTTTTTTGAATGAGTTGACTCCAAAAAATTATGAACTAATTTATGTAATTATTTTATATTATTTTGCATAGAATTTGTAATTCTTTACGCAAATAAAATATTGAATTGAATATTGAGTGGGCCCTGCCTATAGAACCACACATACCGATACCGAAATAAAGACTTATCAAACTCACTGCGATTAAAATTAACTCGAGTTAACGTTTATATCAAAACTGTAATGGCGAAACATATTAGGAAACAATTTCATCCCTCCCATTGAAATATGTTTTTTGATGCATTTATTTAATTAAGTACTTATGTAATAAAAACTTGTATTAAAACTTTGATATTTGAAAAGTTCTTTATTCAAATTGGTAACGGTTTAAATTTTCTAGAGGTGGGTCCTGAGTTTGTAAACTTGTATTAGATGGGTCGTAGCCCAGACAACTTTGGGAACCACTGTTCTAAATAGAATACAAGTACATATAAATTTTCTAGCTTGTGTAACCACTAATCAACTTATTAAAATTATGAATACACTAATATTTTTATTATATTTTACATTTCTACGCTTTATGACAATATCCTGAGTTTTATGACGTTCTAGCTAAACCAATCATAAAAATATACAATAAACGTTATTACATTCATTTATCGTATTTAATGGTTGGTGAAATTTAAAAAAACCTACTCATTTTACTATGTAGGTTTAACAAAGTTTTTTTTTTATTTAAGAGGAAAAAAGTTATGAGTAAGTTGTTCTATACTCCAAAATATACACCGTTCGTCCTAATAAAGCGGCATTCACTTTTAGAATAAAATAGAATAGAATAAAATAATTATTTATTACTCAGGACACATCACAACACATAAATTAGAAAACACAACAAAAAACAAACACAAAAAAAAACTTAACATCTATGCAAAACGAATTAAACCCAAAAAAAATCCAAATGTATATATAGTTAACTAAATTACGAGTAAATCTTTTGCGTTGTGACGTCCTGTGCAAAAGGGTAGCACTCAGCTGAAGCCACGACTCGAGACTAGCTCAAGCCATGGCGCTGGTTTTATGTACAGGGACAGCAGCACATCACGCTATCCAAAACTGTCAAATTTCTTTGATCGATTTTCAATTTTATCTCCAAGCAATAGAGTTTACTATCCGTTGGGGAAATTTGACAGTTTGTGGTAACCTGATGTGCTATTGACTGTACACCCTTTCGACCTGACGGTGACAATGTACGCTTTTCGAGTTCGTCTTCCCGTATCTATGTGAAACTGTAAATTTTTAAAGTAAAGACTTTTTTCTTATATTAATACAACCTTACCTAAAAAAGTCGAACCTAACCTAAAATAACCTAACTTATCCGAATTTCATGCAGGCGGCCCTTGAAAGTTTAATTGATTTATAATTTTACTAGACTAGACTTGTGCCATGTGGTGATCGGCTTAGAATAACACCACCCCGTTTCTTTCCGTGGGTGTCGTAAGAGGCGACTTAGGAAACACAAATGAGACCTGATTTTTTTATGAATCTGAGGTGTTGTCCTATGGTCTCATGCGGTGTGGTAGGCTCTGTAAAGGGCCGTCTGGTTCGCGACCACCCTCCTACCGAAGTCCGACGCCAAACAGCTTGCTGTGTTCCGTCGGTGCGTGGGAGTACCAGTGCCTTATAGGCGTTTTCTGGGTTAACTCGCTCCATCGTCGACCTCATCTATGACCTTGGTCAAGATTGAGGTCAAGAGTTAACCCATGTTATAATAAAAAAAAATATAAAAAATTGTAATTTTACTAGTGAAATTATAATATTACGGTTTGTACAATTTTCCGGTGACATACAACTAGGTAGCAACCCGGCACGGACGTTTCTACTGTTTACACAAAACATAATTCTTTTAAATAACTCCGTCCAATAGTGAAACCTACCAAAAAATCAATTTGATAGTTTTTGAGTAATTGGACAGTTTTTATTTTTTGACAGATAGCGATAGTGCGGGCCTTGTTTTAAAACAAGAGATGACCAATAGAGATTTTAAGGCCCGTGTTACAGAAGGAGACTCAAGTCTTGATCTACACTTAAGTATTAATTGTCTCTCAAGTATAGATCAGAGTCTGGGTCGCGTTCTGTAATACGGACCTTATTATGTACGTATTACCTTTCAGAAATCCAGCTACTACTCACTTTTCTTGCCGCGTTAGTTAAAATCAGCTCATTTCAAGAAGCAGATAAAACAGAATCTTTTGAATCAGAAAAGTGGGAATTCAAGGACTATATCACCAAATTCAACCCAGTCAAAGTTTGGGAAAGACTATATAATAAGAAATATGATAAAAAGGATTTAAAAAACGTAACTATAGATGATTTAAAAGAATTCACACAAGCACTGAACCCATTGCAGGATCTACTGAAACTTAACATTGAGAATGCAAACCCAAATTTCCGGAGAACTTTTTATCCTAAAGGAGACGTGGATATGTCAGATAAACTGGATCCTTTCAACGTAAAGCAGAGACTCCACGAACTTATGAAGCTGACAATATATCAAGTGCGGGAAAAAATGGTGCTGATGCAACTCATCCAGGAAGAATTCAAGAACTATCCTCTCTACATGATGGGATTTATTACAAGTAAGATTGACGCGCAAATCAGAGCGATTGGCAGAGTGGGATTCATGGGCGAGAAGTTTTGCGAAAAATCATTTCTCCAGAATAATAATGACCTTTACTTGCATGCAGTAGTTGATGCTGAAGAACGTTTACTGAACTATTGGGTGGAGGCCGAGATTTTGGTGGAAATGTTGAAGTTTAACGACGTAACTTGGAAAGAGTTACTTTACAAGGAATATGAGGAGCAAAAAAGGTTGGGAACAACGAAAAAACCAAAAACGAAGAAAAAAAGACCAAAAACGAAGGTAAACGTTACGACCACCGAGCCCAGTACGACTACAAAAAAAAGGGGATTGCTCAATTTCTTCAAGAGAAAACCGAAAACCCCGAAGACGACAAAAGGAAACACGAATGTGGATAGCGCAACTACAAAAAAAAAGAGATTTTTAAATTTCTGGAAGAAAGAACCTAAGACGACAAAAGACGACACGAATGTAGACAGCACGACTACAGCAAAAAAGAGATTTTTCAATTTCTGGAAGAGAAAACAGCAGACGACAAAAGACGACACAAATGTGGACAGCGCGACTACAACAAAAAAGAGATTTTTCAATTTCTGGAAGAAAAAACCGCAGACCGGTACCACAAAAAAGAGATTCTTCGCTTTCTGGAGGAGAAAAACGTCAACAACCTTCTCGACGACCACGACCACCATGCCCACCACAACTAAAACATTAATGATACGGTTTCCTCTGTGGACTATAAAGTCCCCTCGTCCTGAGTTCAACAAAATAAAAGACGAGCCTTGGTTCAAATTATTGAAGCCGAACCAACACTTCCTAACAAATTATGAAGTCTAATCATAAAGTACGTACTTAATAGGGAAACCATATTTCAAACCAATAGATGAGGGTTCAAATGGTCAGTTTAATAGTGTATTCGACAGCAAAATGATGAAATTAGACAGTTTCATAATTTTCCCATTCTGGTGAAAGAGAGGTACTAAATAGTAATAAAAGTAACGTGTGAGTAATGAACGTTGTTTTATAGACTCCTATCTTGCCCAACAAACAAAATATCATGAACGCGGTCTAGGGATACCTATTGCACAATTTTTCATACAAAAGTGGTGTGTTTGAGAAGCTACAAAAGCATACTCGAGATACGTGGAGCGCTATTATTTTCAGAAAAGCAATTGCTAAGCCTGAATTTCTAATCTTAGTCAATAAATTTTGTTTTACTTGAAATTAGTGAAAACGTGACGAAAATGAAAAAGAAATTGCGTAAATTCGACCATTTTCATACAAAAAGCAGGCAAAAAGTATATTTTCGTTTTCGTTTCCGTCACGTTTTCACAAATTTCAAGTAAAACAAAATTCATTGACTAGAATTGAAAATTCAGGTTTAGCACTTGCTCGCGTCTGAAAATTATAGCTCTCCATGTATCTCGAGTATGCTTTTATAGCTTATCAAACAGACCTCTTTTGTATGAAAAATCGTGCAATATCCCTAGACCGTGTATGTGTGTAGTAGAGCACTGGCGGATTTTCTGATAGCTCAGGATTTTAGTTCACAAATTATCAATACATGGCGATGTACACAAAAATCTAACTCGATAATGAATAACATGAATTAGAATTTTGTTTATCAAACATATCACGACCAGCCGGGCTATGATGATCGCAACGACATATTATCTCACGCGTTATCTCGTGGTCACGTGACGCTTTCACGTATTCTCATTGGTCGAAACAGTCACGTGACCACGAGATAACGCGTGAGATAATATGTCGTTGCGATCATCATAGCCCGGCTGATTCCTTTACCTAGTGCTCAATATTGCGCAAAAGTGAACTTTCGAGTTTTATTTGTTCATTCAGATTAATTGGAAAGATATTAGAATACAGGTTGAAATAGAACCTCCTAGCTTTATTAAAAATTCTGAACCAGTATCACTTACAGAACACTTTTTCTTTTTTTCTTTTTTTTATCGGTGTGATTTTTTTTTCCTAAACGTAGACACTACTCGGGTGCACCCCCCGAGCGCTTCCCATACCCCTCACGTGCCTAGTGTAGGAGTAATGTCTACGTTTAGGCAAAAAATAAACTATTCCCATTGAAAAAATATTTAAAAAAAATTCTTTTTTCATAAATGTGTTCTTTGAGTGATACTGGTTCAGGATTTTGAATATAGTTAGGAGGTTTTTTTCACCCAGTATATCCTGCAAAAGAAACAAATATACTTCAATGTTCATTAACAGCGCTGCCTAGTGGTGCATAAGGCTGCAAACTCATTGCCAGCGATTAGCGGAGTCACGGCGGCGTCGGTTATTTTACCTTTTTTGAAGTGAAAACTTCTTTAGCAGCGTTGTGCACTTTGAATTATGGGTGGAAACCTTTGAGTATGTAGTATTTGTTTAGTGGAAACCCGGACGAATGACAGCCCTATGGTAAAATAGCTTGATCTCAAGACAGATGTCAACGAAACCAACGAAGTAACTTTGAACGAGCGTTAGTTGTACAATTTTATTTATTATCACCTTAATTTTTATTATTTACCTGCCAGTTTTATCACAATTGAAATGCAATACGTTATTGATATAATAAAATAGATATTCACACCTAAAACATACCTCGAACTTCTAAAATACATAGATATAATTTTATGAAAATATAACGATTACGCACGTACAAGGTCATACCGGACGAATCGAAAATGCATAATGCGGAGGGAGTGAAAACTTCTTTGTTGTGCACTTTTTGGGATGGGTAAAAAAAGATTGTAAGCAACAGTTGAGGGTTCGAATCCTGAGAGAATAACGGGACTCTTTTTGTGTATTTTGTTTTATTTCCATTAATTCACAACGTTAATGTTCAAGTTTTCACTTCTGCCGGCACTCCCGGAGTGCAACCCGTTGTTTTTTTTAAATAAATGTAACATCCATATGCTAAAAAGTTTACTCGAGATTTCCTCCACTCCACTGTTCTGTCAATGATTTTGGCGTTTTTATTTGATACTTCCGTCCTCGACTTTATAATTTACCTCACTGGAGTCGAGGATGAATTGAGTAATCAATTGTCAAAGTTAAGGTACCTCGCGACCTACCGTAACGCTTTATTCGTTACTTGATCTTGTTGTGATGCTACATTTTCATATGAAAAATGAATGACTTTGAAGATTTCGTGGATTATCTTTATGATAATATAT
This sequence comes from Aproaerema taeniolella, assembly GCA_949987775.1. Lineage (NCBI taxonomy): Eukaryota > Metazoa > Arthropoda > Insecta > Lepidoptera > Gelechiidae > Aproaerema > Aproaerema taeniolella. The sequence goes on along the minus strand of OX465258.1, from coordinate 17,063,766 downwards.
CGTTAAAGGTTAATATCGAATACGCTAGCTGGTGTCATCTATCGTCGAGTAGCTAAATTGCCACGTTCAAGGAATCTTGAGGTGACAACTAAGAATACCAATTTCGAGGTCGTTTCGAGGATCTTAACTTCTTAGAATATGGGTGTAACAAGAACCAATTTGTAACAAAATCTTAAGGTAGGTCGCGAGGTACCTTAACTTTGATAATTGATTACTCAATTCATCCTTGCCTCCAGTGAGGTAAATTGTAAAGTCGAGGACGGATGTGTCAAATACAAATGTCAAAAACCTTGACAGAGGTTGAGTGGAGTGGAGGAAATCTCGAGTGAACTTTTTAGAATATGGGTGTAAGTCTACGCTGCCACGCATAACATGTAATTATCTCTACCACTGATCTATAAATTATAATTTTGTCGTTACCCAAGCTATTACCAATCAATTACTATTAACACAATATTAATTACTTATCTGGCCTATTCAATTATAAGCATAATCGCCATTATTTTGATTAAATACCTAACATGGTTAATTGCACATTAAAATTTATTGTTTAGAGTTTACTTTTGAAAAAATAGAAAGAAAAAAATCATCAATCATAAATGTAGTATTTTACTGTTCTTTTTATATTTGTGGAAATCTTATTCAAAATAATGAAAATTATATCATGTATGTACTACTAATAGCAGTGATAGCCCAGTTGGTAATGAGCCAGACTATAGCAGTGATAGCTCAGTTGGTAATGAGCCAGACTTGTAGTCGGAAGGTTGCGGGTTCAAATCCTGGTGCGGGCCTGTACCACTAAAATCGTCTTTTCGGATTTCTAATTATCACTTGCTTAACTGTGAAGGAAAACATCGTGATGAAACCCGCCTGTCCAAACAATTCATTTTCGAAAGACGAGCGGTCCACCAACCCGCATAGGGCCAGCGTGGTGGACTATGGCCTTAAACTCCTTCAAGTTTCGAAGGGAGGCCCGTGCCCCTCGGTGGGGACGTATATGGGCTTATGAAGACGACGAGACACTATGCTGAGCTGCACCCTATGACACTACGTGATGACATTGGGCACTTATTTACTTATAAGTACCTATCTCCTATCTTGGCAAACGTAGTGTAGGACGCCCCCCAGCCAGATAGTCAGATGACCTAAAGAAGATAGCGGGTAGTGGCAGAAAGCAAAAAGCGGAGGATCGTGCAAAGTGGCGCAAAGTGCAAAGTGGCGCAGTTCAGCCGTGGACTGCAATAGGTTGATATGATGACTTATCTCCTTGTAAACAGTGTAGTGAAATAAACTTATTTTATTTCTTTCTTTAAATGGCATGACAAACTCCGGCAAAAGTTTCAACAATTAGTGAAGGCTTTTAAATAGTAATTTGAAAAGGCATCAATAAACTCTTCTGGACTGCTTTCTGCATATTGTCCACCACTGAATTCTCTGTAACCTCTAAAACATACAGGATCTTCTAACCATTCACCGATGCAACTATCGAGACTGTTTCTATAGATTTCACCCTCGATGACCTCTTCTGTGACCTCATACGCCAGATCTAAATACTTTGCTGTCTTATCTGCTTCGGCACGCATTAGTTCCTTAACAAACGGATTCTAACATTCATAAGGAGTACCTTGGACGCAATCAAATACTCAATAGGGTTTTTTATGATTCGAACGGCACGGCAAAATTGTATTACCATTGCCTTGTATAGCTTCTACTATCACTAGGAACACAGGGTGCAATGGTATTTAATATTTTGACGTGTCGTGCTGTGCCGTTGAAAATATGAAAAGGTCCAATTAGTACGATATCATATTGTTAGTCCTTGCAGTTCGCGATATTTTAATTTGAAGGAAAAAATTTCAGGTTCCTTTGCTATCTTAATCGTCAGCAGTATGAGCTTCGAAGATGAAAAGTACCCGGACATAAACGAGATTTTTGGAATAACCAACGCCAGTAGTGGACGAAGAAGCAATGCTATAAGTCCGCAAAAACTCAAAAACAATCTAATAGATCTTGAGCACTTAGATATATCTCAGTTTAATAAGAACATTGAAGATTTACTACAGAATAGGAGACTCGTCGATCACGACAATAAGACTTTGTCGCAAAAGAAAAAGGACGACAATAACAAAAAGATCGATAGTAAAAAAAAGAACGACAATAAAAAAAAGAACGACAGTAAAAAAAAGATCGACAGTAAGAAAAAGAACGACAGTAAAAAAAAGAACGACAGCAAAAAAAAGAACGACAGTGAAAAAAAGAACGACAATAAAAAAAATAACGACAGTAAAAAAAAGAACGACAGTAAAAAAAAGAACGACAGTAAAAAAAAGAACGACAGCAAAAAAAAGAACGACAGTGAAAAAAAGAACGACAGTGAAAAAAAGAACGACAGTGAAAAAAAGAACGACAGTGAAAAAAAGAACGACAGTGAAAAAAAGAACGACAGTAAAAAAAAGAATGACAGTAAAAAAAAGAACGACAGCAAAAAAAAGAACGACAGTGAAAAAAAGAACGACAGTGAAAAAAATAACGACAGTGAAAAAAAGAACGACAGTAAAAAAAAGAACGACAGTACAAAAATAAAAGACACAGTTCACTACGTCAGTGCAAGGAAGATTTTAGACTGTATGTTAACTATGATCTACATGGCGCGTCATAAAATGAGTGCTATAGGGCCTGTAACCCATTGTAAAACCATAACGTGTAGAATGAACCATGCTTACAACAGACTGCGAGAAATTAGAATACGTAAGTGTTTTAAAAGAGATACATTTATTTAAGCCGTATGGTGATCAGTTGACAATAACACAACCCTATCTCTTTCCGTGGTTGTCAAATCAAATCAAATCAAAATAGAACATACAAAGTGTTTCTTGAATACGTCATAAAAATACATTAGCAAAATCAATGTAAACCATTGAGCAAAATAGTGAATGCATTAGCATTTTTGACTTGGCGCCTATTCGCAAAGGTGCAGTCTTCCTCAGGAGAAAAATAGGCAAGAAACTCCAAGGGTCGCTCTTTTTAAGTCAATCATATAGGGTAAGGTCTCCAGTGAACGAACAACCCCCAGTAACCGAACAAATCAGAGTTTTTTTACTAAAATAAGAAAAATATAATAACTACCGACTGAACCCAATGTTTAGTTCATTGGTAACCCGTTTATCTTTTAAAAACAATATTTCCAAGTACCGTCATCTTCTATCAACAAAATTGTGTTAGTTCAAAGTTAAGTGCCTCAAGTTCAGACCTGTTTGTATGGACGAGAATTTACGACGCCGGTAAGTCACATAAAGTTTCTACTTAGTTTTGTAGATATATTGTAGGTAGAATGATCTTTTTTTTTGTTTTTGGCGTAAATAAGAAGTAATTATATCAATTTCAGTGGTTTTTGAGTGATTATTTTCGAAGAAAGGTATCCAAAATAGCAGTTCGAGTATTGATTCAAGAAATTACCAATAATCCAGTGAGCAAACGGGTGTTCGTTCACTGGGTTTTATAAATTTATGCAAAATATTTAAAATTCAACCTTGCAATACTCATAAATAACCAAAAATTTGAAATTATGGTCACAACACTAACTGAAGTAATTTGGCTAATATTCGAACACGATTTTTTCGTTTACTGGATCACAGAACCCAGTGTACGAACTAAGGTGTTTTGTCATGTTCGAATACTAGGCTGAGAGTACCAGTGAACGAACAAAAGATTTTTATAAAACTTTTTAAATATTTGTTATTTATATCGTAATTAAATTTGTCATTTTTAATCTTTATTTATTACAGATCTTTTTCAACCATGGATTTGCCTAAAAAAACCTACAAACGGTTTCGTTATTCGCAAGAAGATCTCGACAAAGCTTTAACTGGTATTATTCGAGGAGAAACGTCACTAATCAGGGCGAGTAAATCATTTGGAATTCCTAAAACTACCCTGCATGATAAACTTACTAATAAAGTACCCTGGCAAAGGAAAATGGGGCCATCTTCTGAATTGAGTTTCGATGAAGAGACTAAACTAGCTAATTGGATTATAAATAAGGCGAAACTCGGTTTCCCTATGCACCCTGACGAAGTATATGATACTGTTGAAACATTTTTAAACAGCAAGAACAGAGTCAGCAAATTTACGAACAACCGTCCAGGAAAAAAATGGCTAAAACTATTTCTACAAAGACACCCGGAAGTAACGAAGAGGAATGCAGAAGTTATTTCGAAATCACGAGCGGCCGTAACTGAAGAAGCATTCAGAAACTGGTTTTCAGAAATAGACATTTTTTTAGAAAAAGAGAATGCTCTAGAAATTAAAAATGATCCTAACCACATATTCAATACTGACGAGACCGGTGTTGTAACCTGTCCTAAAACAGGCTTAATTCTAGGCCCTAAAAATTATAAAAATACTTATGTCATAGCAAATGGCAAAGAAAAAGAATCAATTACGGTTCTTTGTACTTTCGCAGCTAACGGAATAGATGTACCACCATTTGTGGTATACCCATATAAGCGTATGCCTCCAGCAGTAGCTCAACATTTTCCAGACTCTTGGTTCATGGGCCGTTCAGAAAGTGGATGGATGGTATCAGCAACATTTTTTGCATATATCAAACTATATTACGACTGGCTTGTCGAGAACCAAATTAAATTGCCTGTGCTGTTATTTCTCGATGGACATAAGTCACATATTAACCAAGAAATGTTTGAGTTTTGCAAAGAAAAAGGCATACTGTTGTTTTGTCTCTATCCTAATGCAACTCACATATTGCAACCTTGCGATTTGGGTATTTTCGGTCCAATAAAAAAAAGTTGGAAAAAAATAGTCAGAAAGCATAATCAAAACACAACTGCTGCAATAACTAAACAAAATTTTGCTCAGAAATTCAAGGAAGCCTATGAAGCTGGAGTAAAAAAAGAAACAGTTAAAAATGCATTCAGAGCTTGTGGTTTAGTTCCAATGAATCCCGACGCAGTAAACTACTCGAAGTGCATAGATACCCGGAGGCAAGAAATTGTAGCAGAGAATGAAGAAATCAGACCGAACCTCGACTTAGACGACCACAGAAAAGACTTACGAAGTACAATGAAGATTATAGAAGTTGAGGTCGGGCGAAATATCCGAAACGACTTTGTGACAGCGTATATGACTAACCGCAGACTGTCTCACCCATTGTTTGGTTTGTGGTCAAAGTGCAAAACAAGGATTGATAACCGAAAAGATGACACCACATATACTGGAAATGCATCAAATGATCAGCCTTTAGATCTCAGTGCTTCTTCTGCTGAAGCCTCTTTTTCAGTTACAACAGAATCCCCACTGGATTCCACTACTGTAGTTAATCACGCTAACAGTGACATAATTAATGTTGGGGCTGAAAGTCAGTGTTCAGTTGACGAAAACAGAGCTGAAATGATTTCATCACCTTTTAATAACATTCCAATTGAGTCTTGTAGTGTCATTTTGAGTGATTCGGACTTGTTTGGTGGCTCAGCACCACGATGTTTTGAGACAACTGAGGCTGTGATCGAGTACATCATCTCAAAAGACACGACTCCATTGCCATTACCGTGGCATAATAAAGAATTATCTGAATGCTGCTATATTCCTCATTCTCCTATACCTTTGCCTTGGTACGACTCGCAGCCCGTGGTTGATATTGATCAAATCAGGACCGGTAGTATACCAGTAGATCGCGATGAATCAACCAATTGCAATACCGAGGACATTATTACTATGACTATAGATCAATGTAATAATATTTATGCGACAAATAACGAATCTGACACTAATTTCATAAATCCTCCATCTACATCAGTGTTTAAGTTGAGCGAAGTTTTTGAAACATTGTCTGGTGAAAGATCAAACCTTATCTCTAAAACATTTAATACAATTAAAAATAAAGAAATTCAGATAACACTCCCCGAAAAACCACAGATTCAGTCAATCGATTGTTTTTTGAAGTATCCTGAAATAGCTTCAAAGAAAGGAGATACTACGAAGAGAAAAGATCCGATGCCTTTTGGTATGACTGGCCGGAAATTCAAAGAATATTTTATGAAACAAGAAGAAGAAAAGAAAAAAAAGAAGAAGAGGCACACAGGAAAAAGAAAGAAAAGCTTGAGAAACAACAACAGAAGAAACTGAATAAAATAAATATGAAAGAACTTGAGAAACAGCAACAGAAGAAAACGAATAAAAGAAATATAAAAGACAATGACAAGGACGTGCCACGTAAACGCCAGAAAATTATGTCTAAACAAAAACTTGACAAAGGCAATGCATGTTCTAAGGATGATAAGGTATCAGATGAAGAAGCCAGTTCACTATTGCTAAATAATAGAAGTACTGAAGATGTAACAAGTGAGAATAAAAAAAAAGAAGTTGCATCTATTCAAATAAATGAAAATCTTTGCGGTAGATATGTCATCGTTTGTTTTAAGACAGATAAAAGGGTGCGTCGTTATGTGGGAAAAGTGTTAATGGAAAACAATGAAGAACAAAAGTATAAAATAGATTTCTTAAGAAAAAAAATTGCCTCAAAAGATGGAGTCAGCTTTGTAAAACCTCAAGTGGCGGACATAACAGAAGTTGATTACTCTGACGTTCAACGTGTAGCCAGTCCAGGCGGGGGATGATTTCTTTTGCAGATGTTTCTTTTACAGATGTAGAATAATTATTTGGTAGCTTTTTATATCAGTATGAGACTGAAAATTTGTGATAATCATATTTTAAATGATTATTACATACATTGTTTAAGTTTTGTTACTTAGAAGAATAAGATTTGTCGAGTTTATTTATGTTTTTTTATGTTTGTTCGCTACGTAGATAAGTACATGTTTACCCACTTTGGGTGATCAGATATATTTAGGTCATGAATTATACTTATCTACTCTCATATGCTTTATAAATACCTTTATCTATCTAATTTCCAAAACAAAATCTCAAAATATGAAGCAGGTCCATGTATGAAGCTTCGTTTTTGATACTTTAACTTACAACTACTTTGTTAAATAATATAGATTTGGTGCCTATCCGTTCATGTGTTTTTCACGAACTATATATAATTATGAGACTGTAAGACACAAGACATATTGACATATTTTTTCTAAATAAAGAACTAATGTTCGCTTACTGGGTTTTTTTAGTTCGTTTACTAGAAAATTCGTTCGTTCACTGGTGATTTTGCGGAAATTTAATACAAAATATTTAATATTGAAGGAAGAAGTTGAACAATTTAAGAAAACGAATCATAAATTCACTCTTAAGTGGTCTTAGGTGATCTTTAATGCGTTACGGCTCTAGTAAATATGAAATATTAATTGTTATATAGTTTCAAACTTAAAGAATCTCCTTAAGGGTTCGTTCACTGGAGACCTTACCCTACATTTTCTTACTTCTAATTTTAATTCACTTAATATCTGAATAACTCTGGAGCTGAGCAATTTATTCCCATGGTTGCTTGTCTAACAGATAATCAGAAATTCTGTAATAGTCCTTTTTACAAAGTTTTTGTTTAATTATTGTCTTAAATTTTTGTAAAGGTAGGTTTTGAATACACGTGGGAATCTTATTGTAGAAGCGTAATACATTGACCCATAAAAGAGTTTGTTACTTTGTGGAGACGACTGTATAGCAAATCCAAGTTATGTTTGCTTCTAGTGTTTACATTGTGCCTATCACAATTTTTCTTGAACAATTGTTCATTTTTCTTTACATATAAAAGATTATTAAACATATACTGGGACGCAAATGTCAATTTTAGGTCTCATTTGATAAATCGCGCGAACCGCCCTTTTCTGCAGGACAAAGATCTTTTTGATGTCGGCAGCATTACCCCTCAGTAAAATGCCATATGAAATTAGGCTGTGGAAGTAACTGAAATCCCACCAAAAACATAAATGTGAAAAATGACAGCCAAGTCCAATAATAAGAATATGTTTGGTTGTGGACTTCGCAGAAAAAAGTATTGAGATCTAAATGAGCGCCAAGTTCCACAGAAAATCCCGAAAATATTTAAGAGAACAAAATAACCATTATAAATAAGCAAGTATGCAACTCTATTTCTTGTTTTATCTTATCAACTACAACAATGTCTGTTAATTAAAAATATGACATTTTAAATTGAATGTAGAATAATTTACATGTACTAATTAGATATTGCTTACGATGAAATTAAGCTTAAGATTTGACTTGGCACATTTATGATTTTGGTGGGATATCATTACTTTTTGTAGAGATATTTATTTGAAATTTATTCTTTTTTCTTGTGTTTACGCTGCATAGTTTTCTTTTTGGTGCCATTGTCTACACACTCTTAAACATTAAAAATAATTGTGCACATTGCCCATTCATTATCTACAACTTTTTTAACACGTTTCCTGTTCATACTTAAATTGGCTAAGTCGGGCCGGTACAAAAATCGCAGCCGGTTATACTCTACATAGAACTTTCTTGTGTCTTAATTTGACTGGGATCCAGATGAATAAGATGTACTCCGTCTAGAGTTTTAACTCTGGAGAGTGCAACATAAGCCTGTCCTTTACTAAATATCGAAGTGCCTATGTCGAGTAGAGCGCTGTCTAGACTAACTGCCGTACTCAGAGACGTCAATTAAAGTTAAGAAGTAATTAAATGTCATGCTATCCTTGTTTGTTTATATCAACAAGAGTGAAAGAGACAACATCAGAGTTTAATAGTACTTAACTTTAATTGACGTCTCTGATGAGTACGCCAGTAAGTACTTGTGATTTGTTGATGGTATAAGCTAAACAAATTCGGAGCACTAAGGCAACCTAAAAATTTTTGCACATCAGTCGACTTCATATCTTCGAATGGAGAAAGTTGTCTAACTGGTGGTAACTGGAGCAGGTCTCCAAATAATACTATATTAATCCTACCAAACCATCCATCATAAACATCACCTGTATCATAAATTTCTGTTAAACGAAGATTAATAAACATTAATGTGACATTGGATATCATAGATTCTTCGTTAATTATTAAAATGTCTACATTACTTAAATCACTTCTCAAAACTTTTAGAACTTGATCTGATAAGAAAATGTACTTGGGACAACTTCCGTGTTCCACTGGCAGCTGGAGTAGCCGGTGTATCCAGCTGCCTCCAAAGCCTGGCTCATAGGCGCAAAGTAGCTTGCCTGTGTGTTTTTTACAAGATGTACTTCGAGGAGTGTGCTCATGAGCTGCACGAGCTCATTCCGCCTGCCCCTTTCTTCTATATATCTTCTTACTATAACCAAATGAGCAATCGTGCCTTCAATTTTCTCATTCCCTAACTAAGCTCAACTTGTCGTGCGTTTAGGTTGCAAAAACGACAGAATCCGACTTTACAATGTCAAACATAAACTTTGACAGGAATTCGTGTCGAACGATCGTCGTAATGTCAATTTCGCCGACACACTCCGTTTGCCGTTTGTTTAGCGCGAGTTACAAGTTTTTTGTATGGGGACACGCTTTAATTTCTTGACTTGATTTAATTTATATGCATCTTTTATATAGCAAAATTAAATTTAACTATACATATCTTGTGCAAGATTCAAATATCCACTTATAACGGTTCAGACGCTACAATTTAAAAAACTTTTTTTTGTATGGGGATCCCCTCTTTTTTTTAAACTTTCTTTTGTTTACCTAGCTAAATGCCAAATTTCAACTGCCTAGGTCATCTGGAAGTGGGTTAGGTTTTTGATCTATATGTCAGTCAGTCAGTGGAAAATTGGCGACTTTTATACCTTCATATCTTTGTAACCGTTTGAGTTATGTTAATAAAATTTGGTGTTCTAGTTTTCTTTATGGATATAAATAAATGTACGTAATTTGATGTGTTTCAGTTGAATAGGTTTTGAGTTATGGAGGGGTTAAAAGTCGCTCGAAATGGTTCGTGTAAATATACACACGGTGCTGAGTCGCCAGTTTCTTTTGCTTTAACTTGGCTGACACGCTACCGCGTGTCTTAATATACGGTTCTCGCGGTTTCAACGTCCGATAATTGACGGATTTTTTTAACCGCGTAAGCTGCTGAACTGGGTCTGTTCGCTAACTTATCAATATGTGGACCCCATTGAAGCTTTGCGTCAATAGTGATACCTAAGAATACAGTAGATTCTACAACTTTCAGTTTTTAATTTTTAACCTGTACATTGGTAGCCTGATTAACGTTGGGCAAGGTAAATTTAACACATTTGGTTTTTTTCTCGTTTAAGAGTAGGTTATTTACAGTGAACCATTCAACGTCGTCATAATTAATGTCATATCTTTTCACTTTAAATAAAAGTGATGTGCCATCTGCGAATAATACGATCTCATGGGCTATAATACGATTTCTTTAACAAGAAAAGGCAAGTCATTAATGTACACGAGAAACAAGAATGGTCCTAAAATTGAACCCTGTGGGATGCCCATACAGACTGTGGACCCAGTTGATCTAGTGTACCTCAACCTTCTGGATCCTATTACACAAATAAGATTCCAGAAGCCTAAGTGCGTTTCCTCTTATGCCATAGTGATGCAATTTTCTGATCACACAGTCAAAAGCCTTGGACAAATCACAGAAGACTCCAAGAGCATCACGTGAATCCTCCCAGGCCTCAAAAATGTGACGAATGAGCTCAACACCGGCATCGATTGTTGAGCGACCCCGCGTGAATCCAAATTGTTTAATATTCATAAGTTTATTAGCGTAAAAGTGAGTGGTTATTTGACTAAGGATAATTTTTTCAAAAATTTTGCTAAGTACTGGTAGTATTGATATTGGTCTAAAGTTGGTGGGGTCAGATGTACTACCAGCTTTATACAGAGGAGTTACTTTACTATGTTTCATCAAATCAGGGAACACACCACCATCCACACAACTATTGAAAATAAACACTAAATGTGGAGCAATACAGTCTATTATTCAATTTATTACTTTTACTGAAAGACCATCAAGGTCCGCAGTCTTTTTCATGTTAACATTTTAAAAGTTTTAAGAATGTCAACAATTCTTATGTGTGAAAAACTGAAATGAACCTTACTTTCGTCTACATTTTGCTTGAGTAACGATTCAGCGAGAGCGGGAGATGAGCCAAGTGACTGAGTAGTGGAGACTGGAATGTCAGTGAAAAACCTTACCGTCTCACTATTAATACTTTTCCAAGAGGTGTTAATGATATTACTGCTATTTTTAATTTTGTTTCTAACAAACATAGCCTTCGCCGCTTTACATACATGTTTAAATGTTTTGGAATAAGCTCTAACATACTCAACAAAAGTTTCAGAATGGTTATATGCTTTCTCACCATAGAGATCATATAGCCTTTCCCTGCTTTTGTGAATTCCCACTGTCGCCCAATCACTAAACTTCAAGGAGTCATTAATTTTTTGCGTCTAAGAGGAGACTTAGGAAACACAAATTAATGAGACCTGACTCTTATCAATCCATCCTAGACTACGACACCAAGCTGTTTGGCGTCGAACTTCGGTAGAAGGGTGGTCGTGGGACCATAGGTCGGACGCCACCTCAAATTCAAAACAAATTGAGGTGTAGTAAGGTGGATTAGTAGAAGGCAGGTCTCATGTGTGTTTCCTTAGTCGCCTCTTAAGACACCAACGGAAAGAGATGGGGTGGTGTTATTCCATAATTTATAATGTTATAATTTACTCAATTATTCCAGACATGAGGAGTCTTTACTACTTCGTGCAAAATGAGACTCATCCAGATACGAACAATTTGAAGCCAGCCGGTGTTGTACTACGTGCGCACTCTCGCATGGCAACACTGCATACAGACTTCACGTACATCTGGTGGGTGCTGGTTCGATTACATGATGGACACTGCAAGCGATTCCATCTCAAAATGACGAGACCTCCAAATATGAATTTCACGCATAAATAGTCGAAATTATATCGTCTACATACGTGCCGAATATAGTTTCATTTGTTTTATAACTCCCAACGATAAAAGAGGGGTGTTATAAGTTTGACGTGTGTTTATGTGTTTCTTAATCTGTTGCATAGAGCTCCTTAGCGGATGGACTGATTTTGAAACAGGTTTTTTGTTTGACAGCTGACGTAATCGAGATAGTTCTTAGTTACATTTTATCAAAATTGGTAAAGTTGTTTAGAATTTATATCGCACACTTCGCACTTCACACGCCCTGACGCTCGATATTCCTTCCCATTCCTCTGATTTCTACTCTCACTCCTTTACAGTCCAATCCATCCGCAAGTGGAATGCTTTGCCAGAAGAAATTAGGTGGGCTCCCTCTCTGGAATCCTTTAAGAATCGCCTTAAAGCGCATTTCCTTAAGATATAATTGTCTTTTATTTTATCAACTGGTCTTTCTCTCGTCCTTTTGTTTACGCTATATATGTATGTATATATATATATATATATATATATATATATATATATATATATATTTATTGTTATAGGTAGGTATATACTTCTATTTATTTTATATACTTATATTTGATTTCTATTTCTACGTATTTTAAATAGTTACTAAGTTTTTATTTTTATTTATTTATTTTTTAATCATTAATATTTGCACCACCCGCTTCTGTTTTACCTTCTTATTATTTCTCCTCTACCCCAAGGTTGCCCGGAAGAGATTGCTTTTCAGCAATAAGGCCGCCCTTCTGTACACTTTCTTATTTTTGTTTGTTTTTGTCAGTTTATATTTATGTGTATGCAAATAAAGAGTTAAATAATAATATGCTGTGAATGTCTGCGATGACACGTTTTTTTTTAATTTTAGAGTTATTTCCATTACTAGCCCGTAACCAGCTGCGGTGTAAGGAAAGCGTATTTATAATAAACTAGCTTTCCGCTTGGGACTTCGTTCCCGTGGGAATTTGGAAAAATAACGTAGCCTATGTGTTAATCCAGGGTGTCAGCTACCTTCATACCAAATTTTATCATAATTGGTCGAGATGTTTGAGCGTGAAGAGATAACAAACATTCACAGACCCAATCACAAACTTTTGCCTTTATAAAGTTAGTATGACAAGATGTGATGATTGCTATGGCCTAAACTAAAAATCCCTTTGCTACTTCATAGCTGATGATGAGTTTATTGCTCATTAAAGAGACTTTATTACTATTGGCTTAAAATTAAGGTCTTTTATTTACGTCAAACCAAAAGTAAGTAACCCAAAGTCTTTGCTCGCTCGTTGTCTGCAAGACTAGTTATAACAATTAATACATACGTACGCTCATGCCTGTAATCCCATACGGGGTAGGTAGAGCATCAGTGGTTCAGAACCACTTCATGCCACGTTTGACATTAATAGATGAAACATGATGTTGAGAGGTTGTCAGCCTTTCACCCACAATACAGTAAAACTCTCGCGGATTTTTAGGCAATCATAGTTAAAGTGTAAATAAAAATGAAATTAAAAAGATCGTTAAACAATTCTTAATTTAAAAAAACTCCACGTTACAAAACATTTGGTACCTTATGTTACGATGCAAAGGGTACAATGCTGTTTTTATGTTTTAAATAACAATAAATGCGGTTGAATTTTTCTTGAGAAAATGTTGGTGTTTTTGTATTTTTTTACAGTTTTTATTATTTTTCGTAAGTTTTGTTCTCATTATTTTAAAAGCGGTCATACACTCAGCCGCAGAGACCTTCATTAACGTTAAAGTTACTTTAAAAGTCATACTGTTCCTGCAGCTCGAGTACGATGATCATCATCAACAATATTTAAGCTGTGCTTGAATTCTTAATACTGACAGACTTGAAAATTTTTTCTAAGGTATAAATAAATTAACCAACATGAATCATTGGTTAATTATCTGCAGCTCGAGTACTTTTGAGCACTTTTTGTGCCATGTGGTGATCGGCTTAGAATAACACCACCCCATTTCTTTCCGTGGGTGTCGTAAGAGGCGACTTAGGAAACACAAATGAGACCTGCCTCCTATTAATCCATCTCAGGCAACAACACCTCATTTTTTTATGAATCTGAGGTGTTGTCCTTTGGTCTCATGCGGTGTGGTAGGCTCTGTAAAGGGCCGTCTGGTTCGCGACCACCCTCCTACCGAAGTCCGGCGCCAAACAGCTTGCTGTGTTCCGTCGGTGCGTGGGAGTACCAGTGCCTTATAGGCGTTTTCTGGGTTAACTCGCTCCATCGTCGACCTCATCTATGACCTTGGTCAAGATTGAGGTCAAAAGTTAACCCATCTTATAATAAAAAATATATTTAAAAAAGTACGATGATGATAGAGCGTAATGCGCCGCGGTCCTTTGTCAAGATGTCAACATTGACAAAACCAGAGGGCAAGCAAGCCTTTGCACGGAGCCCTCGTGCAATCAAAGTGAAATTTCAGCATCAGCAGAGTGACGCGCCACGCGAGTTTGTCGCCATCGTGCTCGAGCTGCTGGTCACAAAGTTCGTGTTTTGATGTAAACAAGGACAGCATTACTTTTGAAGCAGATTTAACTTTAACTAACGTTTCTGCAACTGGCTGTAGGTAATACTTTAAATTTAAAAGTCTGTGATGAATGTTCATTAAAATGTTTGTACATCATGCTATCCGAAACTGTCCAATTTCTTCAATCGATTTTCAACTTTATCTTCAAACATTAGAGTTTACTATCCATTGGGGAAATTTGACAGTTTGTGGTAACCTGATGTGCTATTGACTGTACTCAGGCGAGATCAATAAGTCATCAAGTAAACTCAGGAAAACTCCTCAGGAAAATTTCCCAGGAATTTTTTTTTTTTTCATTTTCCCTCAGGAAAATTTGTTCAGTTTTGGCTGATTCACATTCCTTCTATCCTTTAGCAAGCAAAAAGGCAGCCTGTATACAGGGCTTTAGGTAAATCACTTTTTTTTTTTTTTTTTTTTTTTTTTTTTTTTTTTTTTTTTTTTTTTTTTTTTTTTTTTACACTTAATTTTGCATCCACAGACTTGATGTCCGTGCCCTTGTCTTATTATAATTTATATTTTTAATAATAATTTTACATTTTCAACAGATTTTATACTCCATTTGAGTTTACAATAAATAAGTACATATAAAGAAACTAAAATATACTTAAATACATTTTTATTCTGTTTATTTACCTAAGCCAGCGGTGGTTTCTGTCTATTGTCTCCTGTCCTTAAAGCATCGATAACAACCGTATCCCGATTTTTGATTGCCATTTTAAGGTTATAATCAATCACTTTTCCTCGGCCCGCCGCCTCTGCTTCTTTGATAAAACTGCCTATCGCATCATTACCGTCATCCGCGTAATATACACAGCTGACGGTATGGCGCGATACGGCAACCACTGCATGTGGGATGCTGTTGTGTAGCTCCTGCCTGGTTGTTATAGTACGAACAATTACCACGTTTTCGTACGTTAGGCCCTGTGCTTCATGTATGGTGAGGACGCGTGATCCAGTTCCCGACCCGTATCCTTCACATTTCAGGGCTTCCTTTTCTGCCTGTGTGTGGACAAGGTACAACGTCTCGGGTTTGGTTCCATTGATCTGCGCGCCCGTAAACCTTTCATGTCTCAGGGAGTGTGCACTAAGTTTTGACGAGTAGATGCCGCTGTAGACTTCTCTAAGCGCAAATGCTACGTCGAGTGGGTTTCTATGGGTGCACAGGAGCTCTTGCGTGATGTTACTCATTAAGTCAGGACGGGTGTATTTCAAAGGAAAGAGATTGTTGCGGTCAATATATGGTAGCTGGTTTATATCACCGATGAGAAACAACTCGCTTGCTTTCGTGATAACTGCCGCCATTATGACAGCTCCAAAGTGGCTCATGAGTGCTTCATCTACCATGAGTCTCTTGCATCTCTTCCTGTTCGGCTCTTTGAGGCCATTTACAAGAACTGATGCAAGGGTGCGCACCTTGGTTTTCACGTCAGCCCCTATACGACTCGCAAGTTTGTCCCTCAGGTCTTTCGCTGCTTCGGTTGTGTTTGTAACTACCAGGTCTAATTCGGCATCAAAGCGGTTTACGATCCAAGTTGTTTTTCCACATCCAGGAACTCCATTTATCCACGATATTTTTGGCACCTCCCAGGAATCCAAGCTTTCGCCGCCCGAAACATCCCTCGAAACCGCTTCAGCCATTTGGAGGATCCTGTCATCTAGCATGACTTTCGTGCATCGGGCTGTGACAACTATAGGATCATCTGAAGGGGTTTCGAACGTTATTGTACCCGTGCGGCGAGTTACTTCCTCATTGAGAGTAACAAAGCCACTTGTTTTGTTGTATGCGGCCATGTGTGGACTCATTTTTATACCTTTTAGAACTTGGGAGGTGTCATTGTCGTAAACAGTTGCATCCGCTTCCTCGAGTCTCACCTTTAGCAGACCTTCATTTTCTATCATGAAAGATTGCAAGATATTCTCGCAAGTCTTAACATTGACTTCTCTGGTCGCTTTTGTTATTGCTAGGAACTCGAGAAATGCGTTTACCATGTGGTCAAGAGGAGTCACTGCCTGCCTTAGAGAGGGCGGTTCTACTTGCCCCATGTCAGCTTTTGTTCGGTTGGATGGGGCGTTTGGTGGCTGCCTTTTATGAATACCTTTCGTGAAACTCTTAACAGCTGCTTGCTGTTCTTCTGCAGCGATTACTTTGTTAGTTTTCTTCTTCAGGATGCCTGGTATTCTGGCTACAGCGGCATTTAATGCATCAAGAATTGTACTGACCTTGCTTTTGCCTTTGGTTTGACTTTGACTTCCCCCTTTATGCTTCTGCTGCGTTGTGTGGTTTGCTACGGCTATCTTTTGTTGTAGCCTTTCCGATCCACTAAGTGTTCCCGCAATGGGATGGCCCCAGCTATCGGTGGCATTGGTAGTTGTCTTGTTTTTGGGTGTGTATGGTAAGAGAAAGTTGAGGTTTTCACCTCTATCTTCGTAAACAACTACCTCGTGTACTTCTGAGGCTTTAACACATCCCTACTAATATTATAAATGCGAAAGTAACTCTGTCTGTCTGTCTGTCTGTCTGTTACCTTTTCACGCCTAAACCGCTGAACCGATTTTGATGAATTTTGGTACAGAGATTGATTAGAGCCTGGGAAAGGACATAGGCTAAATTTTATCCCACAGTTGGGCACGATATAACCTGTAGTCCACGCGGGCGGAGCCGCGGGCGGAAAGCTAGTCCCATATAATCAGACACTTCGCCTTTGACGTGTCCAACCGCCATTGCGTCAACACTTATCTTTCGGGATGTTACCAAGATATTGTTGCTCTCTTCTCTTAGTTTTGTAAGCACTGAGCAAGCCTGAGCAAACTGAGTTTCTTCTGCGCTTCCTTCAAATAGCGCTACCGTCTTATTGCGTGATCGCACAAGTCGGCATGAATGGTTCGCTACTTTTATTTCGGGCAGCGCATTAAATGCCTTTCGTTTCATGCTCGTTTTGAAATTACTGCCGTTTAATAGAGCTGCGAGGCCTGGTGATATTGTGACATTCCCTCGAGCTGTGGCGCAGCAAAAGCTTATACCCAACCTTTCAGTGTTATTGTCCATGAAAAGAGCCACTCCACGAATTTTTAACCCGGGTACACCGTGCTCTCCGTACGTAAGCAGCTGGCTTGCATTGTCGCCTCGGCTGACTGTCATTTCCCCTGTAGGGATAAAATTGGTTTGTGTGACTTGAACACTTGAGAGTGGCGCTTGAATAGGGGGGTGTCTCGGTGCTATTTGAGTTATAGTGCTGTTGCGTTTGGTGGCAACACGGAATATTGTCTCTGCGTACGCGAGGAAATGGTGTCTTTTTACAGCATCAGTTACGATGTCGTGCAACGCTGATTTACTTAGTGTAGTATTCATGATGATTTCAACGTCCATTCTGGCAGCTGCGAATCGTGGGCAATCTAGTAATATGTGCCACACAGACTCACTAACGCCGGGGTCACACTCGCATCCGGGACTGTCCTTTAATTTGAACCGATGTAAGTACTCTGCGATCCCTCCGTGACCTGTCAAAACCTGCACTTGTATGGGTGTCAGCTTCGTAGACCTCACTATACGGTATGCCTCATTGATATACCACTTTCAACCTCACTTTCAACCTCTCGGGTGCTAAATCAGTCCATGAAACTGAACAACTTTCCTCGAGGAACATAGATCAAAATACGAAAAAAAATGGTGATCTCCCATACAAAACGCGCTATATGCTGATGAAGTTTGTATGGGAACTCAAAATTTTTTTTTCGTATTTTGACCTATGTTCCTTGGGGAAGTTGTTCAGTTCCATGGACTAATTATTTTATTATTATAAGATGGGTTAACAATTGACCTCAATCTTGACAATAAATATCAAAGATGAGGTCGACGATGGAGCGAGTTAACCCAGAAAATGCCTATACAGGCACTGGTACTCCCACGCACCGACGGAACACAGCAAGCTGTTTGGCGTCGGACTTCGGTAGGAGGGTGGTCGCGAACCAGACAGCCCTTTACAGAGCCTACCACACCGCATGAGACCATAGGACGACACCTCAGATTCAGAAAAAAAATTAAGTGTCGTTGCCTGGGATGGATTACTAGGAAGCAGGTCTCATTTGTGTTTCCTTAGTCGCCTTTTACGACACCCACGGAAAGAGATGCGGTGGTGTTATTCTCAACCGATCACCAATTAACCACCCGAGAGGTTGAAAGAGAGATACCCAAAGCACTGTATGTATATGGAATGACTTTAAATTAGTCAAAAAGCTTCATTTGTTTCATATGAAACGCCAAGTTTGATTCTGACGGTTATTAAATGATTTTATATAGGTAATGATTAGTTGTCAGCATTTCCCCCACGACACAGTAAAACCTTGACGTCCCACTTACTGGCTGCTATAGTATGCTTGGAAAGAGCCGGCTGCTAGCACATTCAAATTTTTCATTCATGGTTCGCTTATGACCAATGGGTTCGCTCTCGACCACAATCTAGCTCAAGGGCGAAGATGTGTTCGAGGATGTAGCAAGCTCACCCAAAAGATGCCTATTCACTCGAACCTTAAAGAGACTCGGATTACATAAGCCCGGAAATACAGACGCAGGCAGAGAATTCCATTCCTTAGCGGTGCGCAATATAAAACATGAAGAGAAGCGCGTTTATTAAGGATTCAAAGTTAAATTAAATGCCATATTTTTTAGGTGGAGGGGAGAGTCAGACAAAGAAAGGTATTGCTCTGAATCCTGGAGACCCTGTTCCCCACTCGAATGCTCTTCATAAGATGATAGCAAAATACGTGTTCAGACGAGCTGATACTATGGATGGAAGCAGCGTTATCAAGTTTCTCCTCGGCGAAGACGTTGTCATGACAAATGACCGAGATGATATCCCAGTTTTAGGTAAAATTTCAACATTTTTCTATTAACAAAATAATATCTAAATATATAATATTAGAGATAATTATATATCTCTATATATAATTATCTTTCTTACTACCGTGTGTAATCAAGTAGGGGGACCGAGTGAGATGTTCTTTCGAAACCTTTAACTGCTAGCGAGCTCACAACAGCGCTGTTGTGAGGCTCGCTAAAAGTTATTATAGGCTTCGAAAAATTTACTATGTTAGAACTCTCCTCTGTCACATCTAAACTAGGTCTCCCTTTTGTGGCGAACTTCGCTAATCTTGTTATCATATTTCGTAAACCGACAAATTGCTTCCCACATCATCTCTAGTGGCTCTTGGATACACATGAAGACAAGCCACAGGCTTATACATTTTCCCTGATAAACTTGTTTAAGCCATGCCATAAGCTCAAAACATGTTACTTGTTGAAATACTCTTTTAATTTCAGATAGAGGAAATGTTAAAAAAATCGTCAAGATTGCACGTGAAAAAGAAGACGACTATCTTGAAACATTGTTTCATAGTTATATGGCAACTACAGGGAAATTTTTCCAGCTAGGTGAAAACATGGACAACCAAATGTCGAATCGAAGGAATTTTAATAATGATAACTCAAGTCAGGCAGGACAGAATTACGATCATGCAATTTTTTCAAACACACCTACAGTCAAAAGGGCAAAAGATTTAATGTTGCAAACAGTATACCAGACGAGGTTTAACATGCGAAGACTAAAGGGTTACAGAAAAAAATTTAGCGAAGAAGTTTCATTTCAATTAGGTGAAATGTCTGCAGTTATAAAGGAAAATGTAAGGAACCAACACCAGCTTCTGGCCACTTGCCAGACTATGCTCCGGGATACCACCAAACATTACAAATTTTTATCATATTTAGTTATTTACGAGAAGGTGTTAGCATTAAACGCAGACGTAACGTACTTTCTTCGAGAAATGCAAGCTATATTCCTTGGATTTCTGACAAAAATAAATAGGAGTAAGTTCTTGATTAAAAAGCTAACATTTTTGTAATATACCGTCTCTTTTAAATAACCAGTTTTCATTTATTTTATTGTAGTAATTGCTGCCGAAAAGGAAACGGGTTATAACAAAACACAATTTGGACGTCGTTTTGCTGATAATCAAATGATAAACTTATCAGAGGCTGACGAATTAATTCCTGAAACAAACAATAATATTATAAACCAAACAAACCGTAACCAATTGGGTGAATCTAGATTACGTCTAATTACGAAGCCAGGCATGCTTGGGACTAAGGAAGTGAACAGTCAATCGAGTACACAACGCAATGTAAGAGGCAATAAAGAAGTACCTCTAAAAAAATTTGCATCTGAAACAAGCGATGAACGTGATAAACATAATAATAAGAAAACATCTGTATCGAACAGTTCTAGTCTACTCTATTACGCCAAACAAGGTGATAATGGTACGAAATTTGAAGGACTTGTAAATAAAACAATCTCTCATGGTAATTTTAGTAAATCTAGCAATCATAATGCACTTTTTCCCGGCAATCTCAATAAGCACAATTATTATTGTCTACTAGATTTGATATTGAGTAGTGAGTATACTACCTAATATCAAATCTAGTAGACAATCATACAAACACAATAATGTTCTAGAAAAACAAGCAAGTTCTGATAAGAATACTAATCAAAAAGTGTATAAAGAACAACATAAGATCAACAAAAAGCCCAGTAAACCAAAAACTGATAATACTAATATGCTTAGATCAAATGGATCTGCTCTCGAACCGAAATTTAAATCAAGAAGACTTTTTTACGAAAATGATAAAAACCTTGTAAGATCTAGTTGGTCTATTAAATTAGATACAATAAAACAAACAAAATCGAATAATACTACATCAAATAGTCTGGATAACAGACAACGCAACCAAATAGGACCTGTAAAAAACGGAAGTAGAATTGATAATTTAAAAGAGAGGTCTAGTATAAAAAATGCTCACTTGAAAGAAATTTCAACGAAGTCAATGGTTCCTGAAAAGACTACAACGAGAATTCTGGATTGGCCAAGTCTCATTAAACAAAAAAAAACATTTGGCAAGAAGGTAAGTTTATAAATTTAGATGCTGTACTACCGACCGACTTTTCTTATCGTCTAGATTTTATGTAGTTTACTAGACGATTAGAAAAGTTGTGTTGTTGCTTCTTGATAGAACATCATATTAACATTGAAAGACGTGTTTTTTATACTAGTTCCACTTTTTTATTTGATGTTTTATGCGACCCGTTTAAAAATATCATATAAATAAGTGGGACTAGTGTAAAAATCATGTTTTTCGTATAGATTTAATCAAGTAAGTATGTTCTCAGTGACCAACGCTGTTGTTAATGTTTTCAACCCGCCAAATGCGGGTTGGTGGACTGCTCGTCTTTCGAAAATTAATTTACTTGGACAGGCGGGTTTCATCACGATGTTTTCCTTCACCGTTGAGCAAGTGATAATTAGAAATCCGTACATAAATCCGAAAAGACGAATTTAGTGGTACAGACCCGCAGCAGGATTTGAACCCTCAACCTTCCGATTACAAGTCTGGCTCATTACCAACTAGGCTATCACCGCTCATAACTATCATAACTTTTTATTAACTTTTAAGGTGCGTTCAAGACGCATTTGGAGGGGATGAGGAACGTTGCATCACTTTTGCGGGGAGTCGTACTTCGCCACAATCAATGAGTGGATTTCACGAACATTAGCAAGAACTTTCTTTGAAAAAGATATCATCAATGCAACAATCAAGAAAATTCAAAATAATATTTTTTTTTTGAGAATAAATGTTTTTGAGAAACTTTATACGTAACGATGATATCGTTTAACTAACCAAAACGATCGTGTCAAATTACAGACTAGGTATACAGATGTAAATTATTTTGGGAGGTTCAGAAAAACAATATCAACTTTTCAATAATATTAAATTTAATTTGCTGGCGATGAAATCAAAATGCCATTACACAGATCAACAAACTATTTCTAAACATAAAACCACAACAAAGGAATGTCTGATAACAATAACATCTAAAATAAATAATAATAGTCATAAAAACCTAATAAAATTTTTGTATGTGACTAAATTGAGGTTATGAAATAACGAAACATTACAAAATAAATTATGTAAAAACAACAGTAGGATTAACAATATAGTTCCGTGGAGAGTACCTATCCAATATTTCGTTGCCAATTTATGGTAATTATGGGTATTTGAGGCAAATACAATAGTTTTTCGCCTGGTTGCACCCTACTGATCAACGGATGCAGCTCTGTAGACTGAACTGGTTGCGGTATAAGCATATTCATCTGACTTAAAATTAATTGGCGACAATAGGGAATATGCATATATTTTTTAAATATTTTAATTAAATAGCTTACATCACTAAACAATCGTTAAAAAAATATATGTGATGAAAAGTATTTATGAGTATTTTTTTTTCGAAAGTTAAAAATAGCTAACTAAAACGAGAATTATAAACGGCCATCATTTTGGCGCGCTTAGCGTGACGTCTCAGTTCACGAATATTGTGTGAATTTTTGTTTAATTTCACTGTTTTTTTAATATATTTCGACTAACATTTCAACTAATTCATCATGGAACAACATTCTCGATCTATAGAACAATCTAAATAACCAATATACAAATATTAATTCGTTTGAGTTATTTTGTTGTCATGAACTCTGACGTCATTAGTCATCTACTCGTACACTCTGACAACGCGTTTCGGATATTTGAATTTCTCGCAGTTTTTTTGTGCTTTTTAAATATTAATTTCTGACTAAAAAAATAAATTATAATCAAAAATGTTCAAATAGACATAAATGTGAAGTGCTAAAGATTTTTTTTTTTAAATTTGACCCATTTTTGAATTACATGCATATTCCCTATTAAGGATGTGAAAATTTAACAACTATCCCATAGGAAAATGTTTGCCTCTCTATACTTTAGCGATCAGGTGATTGCCTTAGTACAGAGGTTCCCTAACTTATGTGAGACGCGCCCCCTTTGGACCATAAAAAAATTCCGCGCCCCCCAGCCTCCAGTCCAGATTATCAGGTCAGAATAAATAAAACCGGCCAAGTCCGAGTCTGACTCGCGCACGAAGGGTTCCGTGCCATTACCTATAAAACCGGCCAAGTGCGAGTCGGACTCAATAAAAACCATTATTATAAAAGCAGCAAAAAAATCACGTTTGTTGTATGGGAGCCCCCTTTAATATTTAATTTATTCTACTTTTTAGTATTTGTTGTTATAGCAGCAACCAAAATAAATACATTATCTGTGAAAATTTCAACTGAGAGTATTCTCTCAGCGGTCGCAGGATTTTTATACTTAACTACACAGGTAGCCCACGCCCCCCTTTAAAGGTCTCTGCGCCCCCCACTTTGGGAACCCCTGCCTTAGTATGAAAAGTCAAAAATATTGATAATTTCTTGAGGAAAGTTGTTTAGTTTCATGAGGAGAATCATCTTCTAAAGTTTCGCTAACTAATTTAAAGTCATATAAAGATAGCTGTAGAAACGTCCATTAAAATTAATGCTACTTTAAATATCATTCGGTCACTCTCCATCTTGTTGGCGTAAACATAGACGGCGTTACATTTATAAACGACGTTAACATGTGAATACCTGCTAGCCTGGGCTGACGGCCAATTTTCAGCTACCAGGTTCTGAAGGTACTTCCAAAAATTACTCACTTGTCTTAAAGTCTGGGTGCTGATGTCTTATAGAATATAATTAATTAAATATAAAAATTAATGATCAACACCGCCAGACACTCTCCGTCGGCTGTAATTTCTGCCAGACGCTTTACAGCTCGCAAGTAAATTATGCGGTTGTACCTACAATCTAAGCCGTGATTTTTTATATGATGTTTAGGGAACTATAACAATACTTTTTACAGCACCGAGACTTCGGGACAAGTGAGCAATTTTTTAAGTAGGTACCTTCAGAACCTGGTAGCTGAAAATTGGCCGTCGGCCCAGGCTAGCAGGTATTCATATGTTAACAGTACATATTAGCACTACTCTTTCCCGGGTTCACTACGCCTTGTCAAAACACGCTTAGCTTTTTTGGTTAATGAGAAAAAAAGTAAAGTCTGGCGGTCCTGGGATCTTGGTCTATTAGACGTTTAAAAATGTCGGTCGTAGATAGTACAGAGTAGAGACCCTGACTACAGGTAAGAGCGGCGATGTTGGCGTATGAGAATTTTCATAGCTCGCAGCGCATGAAAGAGTAATTTTCTACACCGCTTATAGCGAACAAAAATAACCTTACAGTTTTGAAAACCTATGGCCAGACCTTATAGTTTTGAAAATCAGCTTTCACCGCCTTAGTTCTTATTTTATTTGTGAATGCTAACTGGAAGAATCGTTTTTATCTATCATGGAAGCAAAAGTTAACAATAACAATTAGATAAATGTTATACTTAATAATACTAATAAAAACAGAAAAATTGTCAGTAAAATTGGCAAGCATGTGCCAGAACTACCTATCTTACATTTTGTCATAAAGTAACTAACGCTTGGAAGAATGAGTCAAAATATATTTTTTATTGGAAGAAACTACCTATACAATGCTGACTCTAAAACAGCAAAATAAGCGATCGACGCTTTTCATTCATAACTGCAAAAAAACTTCATGAAATTTCTCAACTCATACGATACGTACCAAAAGCTACAAGAGATTGAATATGAGCACAACAGAGTTTAACTATTTTACAATTTTTGTTCTTTTCTAATGCAGTTTTGATACTACATCAGAAATAGCCTCATTTTTCCTACAAACCCTTAAAATTATCACATTTAGATGGCGATCTAAGCACTACTTAATCTTAAAGTAAGGCATAATACAGCTCCACGCAAATCCTATGACTTTATTAAATATACTAGCTTTTTCCCACGGCTTCGCTCGTGCAAAGAACATTTTTTGTGAAACATTTAATTCTCTCTCAATCTTTGATTTTAGAAAAAATGAGAAATACGTGTCCGTTTATTTGCTTTCAAGGTATATCCTCAAGAAGTTTCAAGTCAAAATGTCCAAAAAAAATGTTTTCTCCATACGAAATTTGAACCCCCTTCTCGCCCTCTTAGAGGGTAAGTTTCGAAAAATCCTTTGGCTCTATTCAAAAGGTGAAATATTAAACAACTTTCCTTAAAGTATCCGTTTAGTATCTGGATTTTTTTTATATAAAAACATTAAAAAAATTTACTGGGTTTTCTAATTTTACCCGTCAAAACAAGAGGTCGTGGCTTCTGGACCATGGGCTATGTTTACCAAAGCCTCATAGATTAAACAATTTTTTTTTGAAGTATCACACCCCTTAACACGTCTTGTAAATGTGAAGTGCATCAAAAATTAAGACTTGGCCCAAAGGTTTCGTAACCAGACCACAAACTCTAAAAAAAAGTTCTTTTTTTTTCATTTATTAATACCATCACTAAGTAATGACAAATCTCGGGCGCCCCTCGTTGACATTTTCTAAGACAAGTAACTCCATCTGTTGTCAGTGTTGAGAAACACAGTTTTATAATTATTTTAATGTTTCCATTATGATTTCGTCACTGTCAATTCTTCCTAGAATGTTTCTATCTTCTGAAATTGTTTTCATAAGGTTTGCGTGGGGCTGTAAATACATGAGCTATCCACAACGATTTAAAGATATTACATACTAGACAAAGGAGTTGGCTTAAGTCAAAGATTTGTATCAGATTTTGTACTATTTAAAAGTTGTCGCATTTTAAAAACGTTTGTCCACATTTCGTCTAGTACGTAATTACCTTAAACACTAGCATTAAACAAATTGACGATTTCAAATACATACCTAATTAATTGCATTTACTTTAATACATAAGTAATTATTAATTACATTTTTATGTTCTACCATACTCTAGCAATATAGAAAATAATGTATAAATTTTAACAAATGGAGAATATCCCTTTCACGCTTTCAATTAATTGAATTAATAATGCAGAACCTCTTAAAAAACATACCTACTTGTGTAGCTCCTACGAAATGATCTCTTCCTATTACATACTACTAAGTACCAACTACAACGAATAGTTTTCATTGCGTGTGCTTAATCTCAGAAATAATTTCACACAAAGATCCTTTTGCACCCTTAATCAATCTTTCGTTGCAGACAAAGTCAGCATTTTTTTATTTATTAAGTACATACAAGGAAATAGGTACAATTGTAAAATTAACATAATTTAGTGTCACGCACATAAAAGGCGTGCAATGAGAGATTTACTGACAGCTTAGGACTGTAGTTCTCAAAAATATCAATAGATGGCGCTGTCATGGCTACAGTTTTACACAAATCAAACTCGGAAATGAATAAAATAAGTCAGAATTCGTTAACATACATACTTTGCCTGTTGTTCAATTTTGTTATTACTACAACGTTTGACAATGCACAGCTTTTCATAATACGAAATACCTTCACGTCAATGGAACTTCATTTCGTCGTTCGGTATTTTGTTTTTTGTATGTTTCAATGGTAGTATTTTTTCCTTTCTGTATTGTTCATATTATTTCGAAATGTACTTTTCGAAAAGTTGAAGATACTCTTTACTTAGCCAATTTGGTAATTCAATATCGTTTTTCTCTTTGCGAATTTCATCTATAAAAAAATACAAAACATTTGTATTTCAGCGCCACCCAGTGGAGTCCTTGGATACTTTTTTTTTACTAACTGCCAAAAAATCTCTCATTTACAAGGCAATGATTTATTTGACGATTAATAAATCTTTCTAGCTTTTAAAATCTCCATTGGTCATTTTGCAGCAAAAAAAATATCTGCACATGTCATATTGCAGCGAAAAAATGTTAGCTCCTTATGTTCGTGGATTCAATTCATTTTCAACCATATATGAAAAAATACATACCTACAAACTTTGAAACCATCAGTCCATAAACAGCAAGATATTTTTATCTTTAAATCCTATTCCTAATATTATAAATGTGAAAGTGTTTATTTGGTATCTCCTTTGAGACTATAAAAGAAAAATCGGTTTGATTTTTCGTAGACATTTTAAATTAACATAGGTTACTTTTAAAAGCAAATGAAAGGGTAAATGGAAAATTAGTATCTATGTAATGCTTATTAAATAGTCTTAATATTATGTTCACATATCCTACATTTGCAGATGATACCTTAACATTTATTTTATTAGCGTTGGAAGCTAATATGCGTCATAGGAAAGTAGATGGAATAAAGTTCTTAGGCCAGTGTTCACCAAATATTTAACCAACGATTAGCAGCTAACCAGAGATTTGACAATGTCGTTTTCATAATTTTTTTTTGACATTTTGTCTGATTAGCTTCTAACCGCGGATTAACCATTGGTTATATTTTTGGTGAACACGGGCCTTAATAATATATTTATGAATGAATGAATGAATGAAATATTCTTTATTGCACACCAGGGACAGACAAAGTAAATGGACATGAATAATCAGCGAAGTATAATGTACAAAAAGGCGGCCTTATTGCTTAGGTAGCAATCTCTTCCAGGCAACCTTTAGGTTAGGATATTTTTCGAGAGGTAAAAAAGCAAAGCGGGTGGTGGCTAGAACTAAAATAAAAAAAATAAAAAAAAAAAAAAAAAAAATACTTGCTAAACAGTAACATAAAACTAAGTATAAATAATAATACATCTAAATAACAAAAAAGAACATACATACATATAATATATAAATACCTATACATATAATACTGCTATATTATAAGGAGAGGTAGAGGTAGGAGAGGTTATAGGATTTATAATCGGAAGCTCACAAAATAAAAACAAAAAAAAAATACCATCCAAAAATAACCTCTGAATTTGGGCTAAAAAGGATTCGGATTCTACACTTTCTTTACTAAGAATTTTACATATTTATATAATATTGAACCAAGAATTTTAAGAATTTTCACCTTGTCATTAATGTGGTTAGTTCATTTTTCTTCTCGTAATGTAAAGAGGGCCACCCATCAGGTTACCACACGCATGCACTCTGTGCTGTTGCGATAAGGATGGTTTAGAAATGAAAATGGAGTAACCTGATGCGCTGGCCTCCGTACTTCCTTTTTGAGACTGAAAACTATGAGCAACTGTTTCAAATATCACATCAAATATCTCCTAAGACAATTTAAAAACATTGATACAAGTTTTGAAAACCAATTAAGTACAACTTTCAAAAAAAACATTGGTTTTCCAACAACAGAAGACAGTTAAGAATTAGATCCTTATTACAGAAAGCGACCCAGACTCTGATCTTTACTTATGTAGCAGTCGTCTTTTTAATTTTGGTAGTGAGAGAAAGAGAAATCAAGAATGGAGTCTATACTAAAGTATAGATCAAGAATGGAGTCTCTTTCTGTAATACGTGCCTTAGACTGTAACGCAAATCCATTTCTTCTTCTCCTCTCTTTTCATCTAATGAAAATACCATGGATTAAAAACGAGACAGAACATTTGAGCAGGTCTATTTGTTCCTATGACACTGGTATCATTTTTTCCCGGCTTAAAGTTTCACTTTATGAGGGTACTTGACTGCTGACTGTAGGAATGTGAGATGGTGACCCTCACTGGATTTTGGGTTTGTATGATGTATCTTGCGTGAAGATATGGGCGAAATCTGACTTCTTCTGTGCGAACAAGATAAATTCATCTGTGGAAGAAATTAACACATATGACGGCCGGTTTGGTCGAGTGGTAGTGACGCTGCCTCTTGATCGGCGGGTCCTGGGTTCGATCCCCAGTCGGGGCAAACATTTGTGTAAAAAGTCGGTGTTTGTGTTTCTCGGGTCGGTGTTTGTGTTTGTCTTTATGTGTGGTCCGAGGGACCCACGACATAAGGGAAAACCTTAGTGTGGGCTTTTGAGTGTGAAGCGTGGGTTATTTTAAAAAAATTAACACATAGAATCGTATCTTATTAGTAGGTATGTTTAGTCACAGTTTAGTGTTCTTTAGTATCTCATTGTTACTTCTTTTTCTTATCGTGTAGGTGTGGTCAAGTCTGAGGTAAAAGCCTGTTCTTTTTTTTTTTTTTTTTACCACACCGCGTGAGACCATAGGACGACACCTCAGATGGATGGATTACTAGGAGGCAGGTCTCATTTGTGTTTCCTTAGTCGCCTCTTACGACACCCACGGAAAGAGATGGGGTGGTGTCATTCTCAACCGATCACCACACGGTTTAAAAGTTTGTTTAATCAAGCTGTACGTCCACACCCAAGGTTTGCAATTGAGCAGTAAACTAGGGCCCCGATTCTGTAACTTAAGTTATGTGTCGATGGAATTTTATCTATTCAGGTGGCGAAATTGAGAACTATTTAGTTTTCATATACTTGCTGACAACCACCCCGACCAGCAGCGCCACCGCCAACCGAACGTGAAGTTGCAAACTACCTGCAACTGGAAATTCAGTTGGCGGTGGGATCACCATTCAAAGCAGCCGTCATTAGATATATGAAATTTAGATAGTTCTAAATTTTTCCACCTGAACGGATAAAATGGCGACTTAAGTTACAGAATCGGGGCCCAGACATGTTATTTGTGAATATCTCTCGAGCAGGTAAGCGTTTTAAAAATACTAAATTAAGAACTGAAGATTATACAGGGTGTAAAAGACAGCTTAGCAAAAACTGAAACCCTGAACTCAGACAATCATTCTAAATGATTTTCCAGTGGAATTTTTCTCCGGAAAATTTTCTTTTTTTCAGTTTTTTTTTATATTTTCTGCTTACATTTTTTATTATTTAATCGATTACACTCCATTTTTCAATAAAAAAACAATCATAACAACGTAAAACACGAAAACCAGCAATGTACTCCGATAGTAGCGCGGCGCGGGAGGATCGCGTGCCGGGCGCTGTTTCACGATACGTTGCGTTGCGCCAAACTAGGTAAATAATAAAAACTCCTTATCATGACGTTTCCGGTCCGAGAAAAAAATATTACTTATAACTGATGATAGTTATGGGTAGATTCCACCATTTAAGTATTTCTAAGCTGTCCTTTACACCCTGTATGTATAAGTAAGTATTATCCTTTTGACGGCCGGTTTGGTCGAATGGTAGCGACGCTGCCTCTTGATCGGCGGTCCTGGGTTCGATCCCCAGTCGGGGCAAACCTTTGTGTAAAAAGCAGATGTTTGTTCTCGGGTCATGGGTGTTTGTGTTTGTCTTTATGTGTGTTCCAAGGGACCCACGACACAAGGGAAAACCTTACTGTGGGCCTTTGAGTGTGTAGCGTTTATTTTTATCCTCACCATAAGTCAAGTACCCCTTCTCGTCGGCGTCTGCCTGTCGGAAGGTGTTCTGCGCGTCCTCCTGGCACAGCCCGAGGCAGTGTGTCGCCAGCTCCTCGAAGCCGGCGGCATTCAGCTTGCCTCTGCCAGTGGTGTCGTATAACTGGAAATATAAACAACTTATGAGGTAACACCGCGCTCACGCTGTCGCTGATCTGAACCTGTGCGGTTTGAAAACTCTGACACCAGGTTTAGCCAAGTTCGCCACACACTTGATTATACCTACACGATAAGAAGAAGTGAGGTTAAACAACGCTTTATTTTATTTTTTATTATAAGATGGGTTAACGTACACAGAGGCAGGGAACCTGATGGGTGACCAAAGTGGCAATTTATCATAAGCGTTTTCGTTCTTCGAAGGGCACGTTAAGCTGTCGATCCTGGCTGTTGTCGATTGTCTACCGTCGTTAAACCTAGTCAGAGGCTATCTGAGGACAGGTACACTTGACTATGAATACGACCCAAGAATAAGAAGATCAGAAGCTTACTTAGAAGATATGGTTTTACTAACAGGGGAACCCGACGGATCATAGTTACACATTATCTATTTATTTATTTTTTTATTATAAGATGGGTTAACTCTGGACCTCAATCTTGACCATAAGGTCAAAGATGAGGTCGACGATGGAGCGAGTTAACCCAGAAAATGCCTGTAAAGGCACTGGTACTCCCACGCACCGACGGAACACAGCAAGCTGTTTGGCGTCTCCTAAATGTAGAAGTTTCCTACGATGTTTTCTCTCGCCTTAGTGTGCAACTAATATAGTCAAAAAACAATTGGTTTCCGACCCTTGAAGTAATGTACTTACATTTAGTTTAGTCGTTTTGTTTAATGCCAGTTTACTCAAGTGGTAGTGACACTGCCTCTTGATTGACGGGTCCTGCGTTCGATTCCCGGTTGGGACAAATATTTGTTAAAAAGCAGATATTCGTTCAGAAGTTATGGATGTTTGTGTGTTTTTGAGTATATTCTAAGGGACAAATAACACAACGAAATATCTTGGTGTGGGCCTTTAAGTGTCTAGCGTTTATTTGTTTAAATGTGTACCTACATCTAACTAAATAAAAAACAACGGGTTGCACTCCAGGAGTGCCGGCAGAAGTGAAAACTTGAACATATATTACTTCCTTGCGGTCTACTCTCCCTCCGTCTTACGAATTTTCGATCAGGTCACGTGTCCTGACGCGAGTTTAACATTTTTTACCAATACTTCAAAGTGCACGACGCCGCTAAAGAAGTTTTCACTTCAAAAATGTAATATATTACGTACCTTAAAGGCATACGACAGGAGATGCGTCAGTGGTTCATGTTGCAGAATAAGAAACGCTGCACAAAGAATGTAGTCAGGCAGGTAGACCAGCTCACTACACCGCTGAAATAAAACATTGCATAAGGTAAAAGAGCACATGTCGTATCCAGGTTAGCAAATAACTCTAAAAGTTTTAAAAATTGATAACCCCCGACATTTCATTGCTCATAACTTTTAAACGGCTGAACTGATTTCGATAAAACAAAGCTAAGAACCAACTCGATTACGTCAGCTTTCAAACAAAAAACCTGCATTAAAATTTATCCAAACTTACCAAAATTACAAAAATGGAGAGAATTTCCTGGCGCTGCAAAATGGAAGAGGAAGAAGAAGATATCAAGAATTGAGTCTCCTTCTGCAATACGAGCCTAAATCTCATACTCCTAGATAAAACTAATATTTTTAACATAAGTACCTGTTGGAATATATCAAACAAGCGACTGCAGTGCGAGTTGAGGGGCACGCCGAGCCGTGCAGCGAACTGCTCGCGAGACACCCACCGCACGGCCGGGAGGCCCTTCGTCAGCTGCAGCTCACGTTGACTTATATCTAACCTGTAATGTATATTCGATGATTTAGGATGTGATAGCCAACTAAAGACTTGAACTCGCAACTAAAGAGCCAGACATGTAATCGGAATTACATGTCTGGCTCTTTAGTTGCGAGTTCAAATCCTAGTACTTCTAAATTCGTCTTTTCGAATTTATATATAAGGTCCTAATTTATTAGTGACTTTCCTTTTAACACGTTATTGTGTAGGTCAAAATATATCATTTGAGTCAAAAAACAAAGGCATAATATTAAATTGAAAAGGTTTTGAAAAATTTTGTTATGATATTTTTTCATTACTATGATGAATAAACCCATCCATTCAAACGTAAATAGTAATGGCAGTAGTAGAGCGGGCGAGCGGGGAATGGCCGGCTTCAAGTGATAGAGAACCATTCCTTTATCTTTAAATGGAATTTTTTTTTTTTGCTAAATTTTATTTTAAGATAATTAAATTTTACGTTGTTTTTTGGAATACTATTAACCTATACAATAACGTCTTTGAAGGAAAGTCACTAATAAATTAGGACCTTATATGGATTTTTCATTAATTACCACTTGCAACTGATCGCTCCACTGTTCTGACAGAACCTATGTATGATATAACATCGAATGGTAATACAGACAGAGTAAATGGAAAAAAACGTAAGGTTGCATGTATAGGGAATACGATTACATTACAAATTTTAATCCTTACGCAATGGGATTGTTTTCTGGACTCAATCATAAATCTGCAAAGTTGGTGAAATCAGTCTGTTTTTGCGGTCCGTCTGCTTTATTTTAAACTAAAACTAAGGTTGTAATTTTTGTGGGTACAATACAATTTAAAAATGTTACTCACCCAAGATGTGTCCTAAGTTCGTTAACTTCTCTGGCTAGAGCCGCTCCAGGGATACCTAGTTGTTTAGCGCGAGCGATAAGCCGACAGTCGTCGTATGTGTAGTCCAATACTGGAACTCCTAAAGCTCTGGAAGTCAATTGAATTATTACAATTTTATTAAAATGTAAAATAAGTACAAAGACGAATCCGCAACTATGTTCGTCATAACTATCTATATCTATATCTTCTATACATATTATAAAGAGGAAAGATTTGATTGTTTGTTTGTTTGTTTGTTTGTTTGCATCGAATAGGCTCCGAAACTACTGGACCGATTTGAAAAATTCTTTCACCATTAGAATCCTAAATTATCCGGGATGGACATAGGGTATATGATTTTCCCGAATTCCCACGGGAACGAAGTCCCGCGCGGGAAGTTAGTAGCTTATAAAACAACAACAATCAGCAACACGCCTCGTCATATTTTACCTAACCATCCCCCAAACCCTAGTCATAGACATAGACATAGACAACGTTTATTTTTGCATTGCATCTTCAGCACACACAAATACAGTAAGTCAAAATGAAATATGTGTCAAATAATAAGACAACTCAGAAAGGGCTGGAGGAATAAGGATTTTAGTGCACAATTTCATTACTTGCTTCAGTTATTATGAAAAATAGATGATAATACAAAATACGGTTATAATAAAGACAAATGTGATGAAAATAGTCCTATAATATGGAGTAAGACCAAGATTTGCGAAAACAATGACACTAAAGTTAAAAAAGCAGTAACCAAAGGATACTTACTTGGCCATAACATCCCTAACATTCCTAGCGTAGAGCTTTGGATCCCTCCTCTCTTCCTCGCTTGGGTAGTAGACAGGGAGAAACTCGATTTCACACGAGCTGTGTACCTGGGTCAATGTTAGCCAGAGTAGCTTCAACCTGGAAGAAGACGGAGTTTCTTACACTTTTAGTACTCAAAGTAGTTGCTTGTAAAGTTGAGATTGCTTCCGTTTCATTTTAGATTATTGGCCTCAGGACTAAGCCCTATTTTTCTGCTCTTCTTCATATTACAAACTGTCTTTTGCATCAATCCACTGCAGAACATAAGCCTTATTGCTCTCGTGTACATTTTTATTACAACATGCCATAATAGTGTAAATTATGACTGACTGCGAATCTAAGTCTCTATCAAAAGTAAGGTCCATCTAAACCTCCTTTGAATATGACTTGCCCAGCGATAGAATTAGACAGACCATTGAAAAGACGTCCAAAATATCCATGACTGAAACAGTTGCCTATGTAATCCTGGACTACATGGGAGTGGCAGAAAAATCCTCGCAGATACGAGGTCGCTCCGCGATGCCTGTGAAATCCCCAGGAGGATACTCAGCTTCTGGACGGAGCTGACGTGGCTGGAATAGCCATTGATCCACACGCATACTAGGCCACATAAGAGCCTAAATGCGGAAACGGGAGCCCATATCACTAAGCACTAAAACCATGAATGATAACTTACGCTCCAGGCCCTTCCCAGGTCCACGTAACTGTGTCACGGGCATTGGGGTATCGGATGGTAACAGGCTGGACGGGCACCCCAGGGTAAAAGCCACCGGGCTTGAATGTGATCAAACAGGAGCGATTTGTGCAGGTTCCTTCGGGGAATATTAGGACCTGGAAATGGTTATTAGAGATGTTAAAATTGGTTTTATTATTCGAAAGAAAATAATGGAAGTTTTCTGGGAAAACTTCATTAGTTGATTACTATTATTTATTTTTGGCTTTCAAAATCTGTGTAAGACGCTGTTTATTGACAAGCGAGACGAGGCGATCAAAAACAAATCTCCGTTGCTCCGTCTTCAGGCGACAGGAGACGGATGTTTTTTCGTGCTTCTATCTTCGGTAAAAAAAAGCTTTGCTCCGTAGCTATTAAGATTCATTTTACATTGCTTCGATCGCTGCTTCACCGCCGCTTGTGTATAAACAGTGCCTTATGGTTTAAGTGATCATGACGAGTGTAAAAAACATTATAGCAATGAAATTGATTTGGTGAATAATTTTGACTCAGACAATGCATTTGAGTGCAATGTTTGCTTTCATAAAACACAACCAAATAGAGAATGTGACACAAATTAAACGCAATTGATTGTTACGTATTACTTTTTCGATTATCAGAGAGAATATTTGAAGAAATTAGTGAAAGTATTTCAAAGTTTTGTAATCAAATTATTTAGATTACGTACTACCGCAAGGTACCCACCTGGGGCCAGTCCTCTTTAGAGGTAGCTCTTTCGATAATCTCCTTAATTGTATTTTGCCTTGAATTGGGGTCATCCCGCCACACATATACAGGCTGAGTGTAGTTGATCAACTCTGAAATTCAGGAAAAGAAAATAGGTATTGTTATTTTTAATTGTATAGTCAAAAAGACGGTCAATATAAAAAAAAAACTGTTTTTATGTTTTATTAATAATGAGTTTGCTCTTGACCACAATCAGATTTGAATTGTTGTGTACTAAGACAGGTGTAACAGTTTCATATATCAAACACACATTGTAGCTAAAGCATTATTGTAGAAATTTATCTCTGAAAAGAACTTTTAGAATAATTCATGAAGCATTTAACATACAACAAACTAAACGTAGATATAATTTAACTAAGTAACTACAGTAGGATGCACATCAGGTTACCACATGTGTTTACTTTATGATGTTATGATAAGAGCAATGAAAATGAGGTAACCTGTGGCGCTGGCCTCTCTACACTACATAATATAAATACATGCAAAAATAAAACATGCAATAAGGACCGTTAATATTTGCAAAAGCAGATTGTATTTGCTGTGAGAAATACATATGTATAGTACATACATACAGCCAGTTGCTCCAAGTTTCTTGCCCACTTGAGATAAGGTTCAAATTAAAATGAAGTTGGCAACCAAATTGTGAAACCGACAGTTCATGAAATCAAAGATAGGTACCGCCCACTATAAGAGTTACAAAAAAAATAACAATGACACAACAAAAAAATATCGAAACGATTAATTCGTAAATTTAGGGTTTCGTAATGTGTTCACAAAATTTATTTTCATTGCCGGTTGGTTTGGTCGAGTGGTAGCGGCGCTCCCTAGATCGATGGGTAATTCATAGTCGGGGCAAATGTTTGTGTATAAAACAGATGTTTGTTCTAGGGTCATGGGTGTTTGTTTCTGACTTTGTGTATGTTCCAAGGGACCCACGACACAAGAAAAAACCTGAGTCTGTAGCGTCTATTCGTCTATTTATCATCATTGGAAGAAGAACTATGAAAATGTTCTCATTACAATATTTCGTAATAAAGAGTTCAGAATAAGGTCAATGAAAACAATTTAAACACGAAAAAGGCAAACATATTTAAATAGCATTGAAACTATTGCAAAACAATTCGTTATAGAGAATTGTGTTTAAATTAACTAACAATTTAATGAATCATTCAACTGTTGACATACAATTGATCATGGTATCTCATTTTATAGAATTCAAGATAACAATACTGTAAGGAAACAAAGATAATGTAAATGTAACCCAAAGCATGGGACTTGAGTAGTCATGGTATATTATAGATTTGTTCATTACTAGTTCATTACAGTTTGTAACGAGGTTAGGAGCGTCTCGTTCTTAACCTCCTTCAACATTCCCAGTTCTGCTTCTCTTGTTCGGATTTCCTA
The DNA here is from genome assembly GCA_949987775.1 of Aproaerema taeniolella. Lineage (NCBI taxonomy): Eukaryota > Metazoa > Arthropoda > Insecta > Lepidoptera > Gelechiidae > Aproaerema > Aproaerema taeniolella. Next base: position 17,026,743 of record OX465258.1, on the reverse strand, counting down.
TTTTAAATTTAAAAATATCTCCATGAGATCCCTCTTTCGATGTTTGTATGTGCCTAAGTTCGGAGCTCAGACCATAATACCTTTATACTTGACTAACCCTGTTGTCATAATTTGAAAATCGCACCCGGACGCTCGTCATAAATTGCCACTTTGGTCACCCATCAAGTTCACTGCCCGTGCGTTGCTTAACCTCACTGAGATTTAAATCAGTGAGAGCCACTAAGCTACGTGCGAGTTTCGAGCGTGATTATCTTCTTTATTTCCTGAAAAACCCGTTCTATCGTCGCACAGTCAATAGTAAGATCACCATTGCTGAATCACATCCAACTCATTTAAACATAAACGATTCCATTTGTCATTCATTCAACAGAACAGAACGAATGGCTTTCTTTTTTTTTCAAACCTATTCATTATGTTCCAAAGCGTTACGAATGTTATTATCTCCTTCTGTATTCTTTGAATGCGAAGTTGTGCTGTGTTTTGTATCTGGTATGTAGTCGAATTGGATCAGTTCGTGGGTCGTTTGCTTACTCTATGGTACTTGAGAAACCCGCACAGTGCGAGGAGAAACGTCTACAATCAATAGTTCTGTACTAATACACAGCTAATACACAATACAGACAGTAACATAAACAATTATCACATGCATTAATAATAATCAGAGTCTTGCACTACAATGGCAGAACAGTTCTCCGATTTATTTATTAATCGCGCTAAAGCCCTTGCTGATTATCGTGGTTTTCGCAGGTTACCACTATACCTACTGTTTCTTCGGAGATAGTAACATTATGTTCAATTTTGGAAAAATTCATAAATGAAATCTTTGACATTACACCTCAACCATTATCTCCTTAGTTTAGTAGTTCATAGCAATAAACCTGCACCTTCTAGGAAATGTCGGTGGGAGCATTTATTTAGTGTTCTTTGAGGGTATAAGTGTCACGCTGTACATTTGGAGTAAATTATACATTCAAAAAGCCTCTGCTTGAAAAATGGGTCTGTTCCCTTGAGCTTTCCAAAGGTCCAAGAGGAAAAATCTTCGCAAAATGAAAATCCAAACAAGAAATTTATTGCATAGCGATCGAAACGGCTAACAGGAAGAAGAATAAAAAAAGAACCTTAAAAATAAATTGATTGGCAACACCAAAAGGTCAAAGGTAGAACAGCGTCACCGAAAGACCTTGATTCTCCCCGTGTCTAGGCTAAGCCTAGGAAACCTAACAATCGATGTAACACGTGATTTTAAACTAAACCGGATATTAGAATGTAGAATAAGTAGGTGATCTGAAAGTTTTAATACGACCTTTGCTGGTCTTTACTGGGTTTATAGCTTTGCAGGAATTTAATGAAAGTTTTAAGGACAATATCAAGACAAACTGCCTCTGAAAAGACGGGTCCTGGGTTTGATCCCAGTTTGGGCCAATATTTGTGTGAAAGGCAGATGTTATTCTCTGGTCACGGGTGTTCGTGTCTGTCTTTATATATGTTCCAATCTAAGGGACACATGGAAAACCTTAGTGTAGGCCTTTGAGTGTGTAGCGTAATAAACCAAGTTAAGAACAATAAAATAAATATATTTTAAAATAAATCCGAATCTAAAACGGTTTTAGATAAAATAATATGAAATAAAAATCGTAAAGGCCCCAGCCACAAAACTTAGTACTAAATTAGCTCCCAAAATTGAATAACAATGATAAATAAAATAACAAAAAGCATTTAATTTATAACCCATCACCACCAAAACTAACACCAAGCTATTCCGTAATTATAGTCACATCAACATTCGGGCCTCCTAGAGTTGTATAAAAATCAACCAAACATTTACTTTCTGAAGTTATTTTAGTTTAAAATATTCTGAAGTTATTCTAAACGAAATAATTTAACGCTCACTTCATTGGCATTCCAAATCTGCTAAAGAAATGTTTCCTATTTATATTATTTAGTTAGAGAGTTCAGCCGATTCCGTGAAAGGGCCTCCAGTCTCTTTTTGCCTGATCTTATGATGCCTCATTTTCATTAGGTATGTCATGCATTTAGATGACACGATACAATAAATTCAATTGAATTACTAGGTACCATATTTTACCCACCAACCCGCAGTAGGTCAGAGTGGTGTACTGGCCTAAATCCTTATCGTGTTTCGAAGGGAGGCCCGTGCCCCTCGGTGGGGACGAATATGGGCTGGTAAAAAAAAAAATACCCAAAATTATAAAATACCGCCACCAAAGCCCAGAACCAACAAAACAGCTCCAAAAGTGTCTTCCAAACCTACTTCCGACATAGTTGTCCATGCTTTCTTTCCTCACGATGACAGATGACATTTTAGTGGCGTACACTATGCAGCTGTCAAGAAATGACGAGTGTGGCGCCACTACTAGGATTGGCGCCTCTTTTCTGCTCGCTTGGCGCCCCCTTACTGTTATTGCCATACCACCAGCTAGGTATGACAGCTTTCCGATAAAACATATTATCGGTCTCAGCGATCTAAAATGTGAAATGAAAACATGCATTTAAAAAAAAGAAAAATAACATTAAAAACAACGAGACTATTAATGACAACCAGTTTGGTGCAGTGGTTAGAAATTTTGCCACGGAATCGACTGCCCTTGAGTTCAATTCTCGATTGAAGTAGGTTGTGTAAAAAGCGGACACCTTGTTCTCGGATTTTAGTGTTTCAGTCTTTTTTTGTGCCTGAAGTTGAAGAATGACGCAAGGAAAAACTTTGTGAAGGCCTTTGTTTATGCGGAATTTATTGCAACGTGAAGATTTTCTTGAAGGAACGGTTCTTCTATAATATTCGAAATTGTCTGTAATGCTCTTATCAATAGTAAGCAAAGGAAATAAGCGGTAATAAATCCTGGTGCGGGCCTGTACCACTAAATTCGTCTTTTCGGACTATGGCCTAAATCCCCTTCGTGTTTCGAAGTTTCCATATACGTATATGGGCTGGTAAAAAGAAAAGTAAATAAACAGTTTTGCAATAATACAAATACTCGTATTTAGCTCTAAACTATTTCTTTCCTTAGTCGCAACTGCTTGGCTCAACCAGTACAATACAATATACTTTATTGCACAATTTGACAAGAAATACAATGATGAGACAATTAAAAATAATGTTACAAAACAGTACAAAGGCTTGAAGCGATAAGGTCCGCTTCAAGCGATTCTTCCAGGTAACTTTTGGGTATGAAAAGTCGCTAAGTGAAATCAAGAGCGGGCGCAATATATAAAACTAATATATATATATATATATATATATATATATGAAACAAAATATAAACATAAATACCACTTTATATATAAAGGGTTACTTTTGAATCAGTATCCAAATTTTTCTTACGGTGTCAGTAACGTTGATAGAACGTAAATAAGGAGGAAAAAAAGTATTTTTTTCCAAAAATTTCAGATTTTGATACCCCTTTTTAACGTCTTAGAGGAAGAATTTTGTAAAACGCAGAAACACGTGTGTCACAAATTGTGTTGAAGAGTACTATTACAAAGTTTCAAGTCATTTGAAAGATGTTTTTTTTTTCCATACAAAATTTTTTATTTATTTTCATGCTTCAGACGATCTAGCTTGAAATATTTATATGAAACGTAGAAACAATAAAATACGGGTCTGTTAAATTTTCATAAAGTTTACGTACAAAAAATTTGGATACTGATAAAAAAATTACCCTGTATATATATATATATATATATATAGATTTGTAATTGGCTTAGAACAAATAACCGTGTATATCTATAGTTTTTATTTTATTGGCTGTAAATCTTCCAAATAAAATAAAATAAATATAAATATGTAAATACCAGTAGTGTAATGGGAAATTTTATTTTCCCGTTACTTTAAACGACAATGGTTTTCGATTCGAAAATACTCAAATCAGACAATTCCTAAGCTACCAGCAGCTGTCACAAATCGACCAATTTACAATTGACATATTTACGATATCTTTTGTTTAAGGGGTGACTTTTAATAGGTGAAACTTTAGGGGGTGATCCTCCCCAAGAATTGGAGAAACTTTCCCCAAGGAACCTGTTTGAAATTCAAAAAAAAAATTACTTCTATACAAAGGCGTATCAGTTGATCGCACAAGTTGTATAGAGAGGCGATTTTCATATCTCGACCTTGGGAAAAGTTGTTCAGTTTCGTGGGCTGATTCACAGCCATAATTTTCGTTAACTAATTTAAGTAGTAGTAATTTTTTTTTATCCATCCGGATAGGCAAAGGTCGGAGCCATACAGCCAAATCTTTCTTTAATTTCTTCCATTCAAAGTCTTCATTTTAATGAAGGCAAAAGATAGCCAAATCTTAAGTTTTCTATTTAAAAAAGGCAATATGCCAAATCTTTTATAATATTTTATATCATAGTCAGTCCGTGTATTTCAAATCCAGTTAATATGTCAAATCCGTTAAGTTCAAAATCCGTGATAAATATGTCAAATCCAGTGAAGCATTTTTGTTTTTGAAGCATTTTTATAAAGTGTAGTGCAAGTGTAGTGCATTCTCTTTGGCGTTTTTACAGAATTAACTAATTTAAAGTCGCCCAAGATGTTTTTTTTTTTTTTTGGGAGATTATGGCCTGGTTACAAGACCTTTGGGCCAAGACACCCAAGATGTATTATTATTTAAGGAGTTTGAAGAGTTGGGGTCAAGCGGCAGTACGCAAGCCCCCGTGTCACTGCGACCTTGACAGATCTATTGTAACAATACCCTTCTGTGTTATCACAGTGCATCCTGGAGTCTTATGCCAACCGCGAATCTGGCTATGACCTTAGCGGGCACATCCTTAATATCTTGATAGGACAAGTTGTGGCCTCCAAGGTACTGATTAACCCAATATGTATATTGTACAGAGAGCCGCACAACAGGTTACTACAAGCGTGCACTCTGTGCCGTTGCGATAAGAGCGGCTTTGCAATGAAAATGGGGTAACCTGATATATGATATACGTCAGAGTTCCGAGGCCACTTAAAAAAAAGAACATCTCATTTCCCGCTAAAAACGTTGCAGAATTCTAATCAAAATTAGGCATTGTGACAGATCTACTTAAAACAACTTCTTAAGAAATAACCCGACCAATGTTATTGCCAATAAACACATTACCATCATCATTATAAACGCTTAGGAAATGTTTTTGCAATATTTTACAACTCACACGCCACAAGTGTTGGAAGTTACACAGCTTGCAAAATCGTTTGCGGATTTAGAAAACATTTTTATATGGTAGGATTATATCTGAACATGCGACAGAAAGACGGCAATGCGGACAACTAGTCTGCAACAGGGTGATAGCTTTTATAAAAATGACAACTCGGGCTGCCTCATGCATCTTTAAGGGCTAAGCTCGATCCCTATAGCACATTTCATTAAAGAGAAAAAAAATCGATGCTGGGTGACAAATTTCCAAAAAGTCATAAAATGTGTAATAACTTCTTAACTACAAAAACCCGCGGAACAAACATGAAGGTGATCTGAATGCCCCCTGTCACGGAGCATCCAAATTTTTCTTTTAGACGTCGCTTACTGGGCCACCCTGGGTGCCTTCAAAGCGAAAATTAAGAACGCGAATCAACTCACTGAACTGAACATTTTTCTTCAAGAAACGTAGGTTGAATATAAAATAAACAAATCACCTTTCCTTACAATTTGAGCGATTATAGTTGATTGCCTAGAAACAAACATAACTTGGATATACTAGACAGCCGTCTCTACAAAGTAACAAACTCTTTTATGGGTCAATGTATTACGCTTCTACAATAAGATTCCCATGTGTATTCAAAACCTACCTTTAGACAAAAAGACGATAATTAAACAAAAACTTTGTAAAAAGGGCTATTATAGAATTTTGGATTATCTGTTAGACATGCAACCATGGGAATAAATTGTTCAGCTCCAGAGTTATTCAGATATTAAGTCAATTAAAATTAAAAGTAAAAAAATATATGATTGACTTAAAAAGAGTGACCCTCGGAGTTTCTTGCCTATTCTTCTCCTGAGGAAGACTGCACCTTTGCGAATAGGCGCAAAGTCAAAAGTGCTAATGTAATTCATAATATTGACGTGTTCAAGTATCATTTTATATGTCCAATGAAATAAACACTTTTGACTTTTGCCTTTGTAGTAGTTTGTTTCAGTTTCATCAGCAGAATCACTCACTAAAATATCGCTAACTAATTTTGCTCTATAACAGTACCCCATAAAAATATGCTGTATTTTTTTTACGTATGAATTTAAGTGATTGTAATCTTTATTGCAAGTGTCAAAGTAGTATTGAAAGTAGGCAGAAGCGATGTATGACGAATTTGTGATCTATGGTAATAGATGTCGCCAACCGTTGTAGCCCCCGGGCATGTGCTTGTGTCCTACTTGGCTTACCCTAGTTACAAGACTGGTCTCGAATTAAGGTTTAAAGTAAATCGCGCTAACATGGAGTGTTTTTTATAAAGTACTAGCTTTCCGCCCGAGATGACCACAGGTTATATCGTGCCCAACTGTGGGATAAAATGTAGCCTATGTCCTTTTCCAAGCTCTAATCTATCTCTGTACTAAATTTCATCAAAATCGGTTCAGTAGTTTAGGCGTGAAAGACGGACTGACAGACAGAGTTACTTTCGCATTTATAATATTAGTAAGGACTAGCTGACCCGGCGAACTTCGTAACGCCGTAGAATTAATTCCTCGCAATTTTTCTATATTTTCTCACCTTTTAAACCTTCCCTGAGCTTTCACATTTCGCTCTTTCAAGACAAAAATTAACCAAATCGGTCCAGCCATTCTCGAGTTTTAGCGAGACAAACGAACAGCAATTCAATTTGTATAGCCCAGTTCGTAATGAAGCCAGACTTGTAACTGGATGCTTGCGGGTTCAAAACCTAGTGCGGGCCTGTACCACTAAATTCGTCTTTTCAGATTTATGTACGGATTTCTAATGAATTATCACTTGCTCAACGGTGACGGAAAACTAGGCTGTATATACGTCCCAAAAAAATATATGTATAAGCTTCATAAAGAAATAGCAACACAAATGGGACAAACGAAACAAAAACAACAAAAAAGCAAGAACAAAAAACAACAAACAAATGAATAACGCCTACAAAAAGCCCGATAGTCAATGGCATAGAAATGTAGAGCAAACGTTACAATGGTTTAAAGTAACTAAACACTTTGAATGTAGTAAATGGTATTAGCTAATGGATCGTATTTTATCGAGCGACTTCTTATCGTGCAGGTATAGTCAAGTGTGTAGCGAACTTGGCTGGTGTCAGACTTTTCAAACCGCACAAAGCCCTCTGACTTGTTTTTAGCGACTGTAAACTATCGACAACAGCCGGGACCGACAGCTTAACGTGCTCTCCGAAGCATGGAAACGCTCGTGATAAATTGCCACTTTTATCACCCATCAGGTTCCCTACCTTTGTGTCCGTTGCTTAACCTCACTGATTGGTAGAGATCAGCGGGTGCCACTGGGCTACAAGCGATCGAGCGACAAATAATGGAGATTGGGTCCTCAAAATAATGAAATTAACTCTCACAATTAATTGGCTGGAAGCACCACTGTTCTACGAGCACTTCAGACAGAGCTGCATTTATTCATGACACGGTACATGTAACATAGGTACAACACATTAAATAACAATTAGCGAAAACGAAAAAAGTACAGTAAGTATTATGTACTTGTACCTACTGTGTCGGTGAATGGGCTTTGTGCCACAACGCTGTTAACTCTGCTAGGTAAGAACGAAAGATATTTTTTGTCGGTAAGTGCACATAAGAGTAAAAATTGCTTTGGGCTTTCTTTAAGATGATGTTGTCATTGAATGAAATAAATAAATTGAAATTAAAACTGTAATTAAACCTCTTGAGTGTGCTATGGTTTATAAAGATCGAGATATTTTGTACCTGACTGCCAAAAAGAGTAATGACTAAAGTACTTAGTTTATCGTACAACACTAGCTTTTTCCCGCGGCTTCGCTCGCGCAAATAACTCTTAGTCACCCATTTCATTCTTGACCCCTAAGGGTAATTTTCGAAAAATCGCGAAACACGTGTCAGTTTATTTGCTTCAAGGTATATCTCGACGAAGTTTTGAGTCGAAATGTCCAAAAAAATTGTTTTCTCCATACAAACTTTGAACCCCCATTTCACCCCTTTGGTGGTAGAATTTCGGAAAATCCAGTCTTAGTGTTGTCTACCTTATTATAAAAGACACATTTTTGCCAATTTTCAGCTTTCTAGTCTAAGAGTTTGGGCTGGGCGTTGATGAGTCCGTGAATCAGGACCTCCAATTTTATATTAAGATGTTTCATAAATATAACCCAATAAAAATTAAATTAGATTCAAAAGTGAAATAGTCCAAACTCTAGTAATCAGTTGCACGGTTAGACATCTTTTAAAATTACAATTAACGTGACGTATTTGACATGTTTGAAACACAGCTGCGCATCAGTCAAAATTTTTATTAATTTTGAATTTTATTTTTATTGTGTATTTTATTTATGAACCACGCTGTATAGAGAGTAGGGCTTCACTTCGAAAAAGTTTGTTAGTAACACAAAGTACCATTTGAATTACTTATTTATTTTCCAAAAATAACAGGCAGTTGTTTAACAAAAGTAATTTACCATTTTACATCTTAGCTACACGCTTTTCTAATTACAAACTTGCACAACTCTCTTACCAAAAAAAAAAACTCTCTCTCAAGCAAAAGGTAAGGTCAACTACCAACACTTGAGAACGTTCTCCTTTCTTATCGTTAGGTAAGTATAGTCAATTAATCCTAGTATCAGAGTTTTCAAACCGCCAAATAGTCTCTGACTTGGTTTTACAACTGTAGTCAATCGACAACAGTCGGAACTGCCTGCTTAAACGTGTCCTCTGAAGCACGGAAACGTATTACAGTAATCACACAGCAGATAAAACCACTGAAGCTCTGCCTACCCCTTTAGGGATTATAGGCGTGAGCGTATGTATTTTATTTTATTTTATTTTATTTGGCACAACAAACAAGTTACAAACAAACACTTAATCTAAAAAAGTAATACAGTGATTTTTTAAGAGCGTAACTCTCAACAGTGTGCTCAACATTTAAAAACAAAACAATGCAAATAGGTACATATAATATCCTTTAAATAAGATATTATATTAATTACTTACATGCAAGCAAAAGAACAATTAGAAATTAAAAAGTTAAAAAATAAATTATGTGAAACAAAAACAAAACAATAACACCAAACTATCACACTAAGTGGCCAGGTTTGAGCATGTGCTTGGTTCTCACCTTGAACGTGGAAAGTGACTGACCAAAGAGATCGAGATCTCTATGTTATCTCTATGTCATAACGAGTGCCCAACTCATTGTAACATCTGCACATTCTAACGATTGGATTATAATATGACGTGTTATTCCTGTATGTTCTAAGCGCGAATGTTCTTGGTACCCTTGATCCGGTATAAGTACTAAAGTTGACGGAAGACAATAAGAAGGGTGAGTCTATGAGTGAATTTTTTTGCAAAAAGGGCTATTACAAAATTTCTGATTACCTAACTGACAAGCAGCCATGGGAATGAACTGCTCAGCTCTAGAGTTATTTCAGAATTAGTTAAAATTAGAAAATAAGAAAATTTGTAATGTGATTAAAAAGAGCACCCTCAGAGTTTCTTGCCTGTTCTTCTCTGGGGAAGACTGCACCTTTGCGAATAGGCGTAGAGTCAGTAGGGTCAATAGAACGAATGCGTATGTATGTATTTAAATCCTTTAATATTTGTTTGTATGTATTTCATGTATGTAATCTTGACATTCAGGATGCCACTTAAAACAATTAAGTGGCATCCTGAATGTCCTATAAAATAAAGATTTTTTCTATTCTATTCTAATTAACAATCTTATAAAGCATAATAATGTCCTGGTATTTTTAGTGTAATTACGTTTTGTAACAAAATTCTTACACATTTTCACAATTTCTCTGGAATAAAAACTATAAATTTACGTTGGAGTGTAATAGACTTTCTGATCTTAAAATGATAAATAAGTATCCTCTTTGTATATGATTTTACAAGAAAGCATAAAAAAAGCCTTATGTCTTAGCCTTAGACTTTTTTGCGGCTGGTTTTTATGTCTGTCATAAAAATTTCCCCTTTTATTACTTAGTTACTTTACGTCAATTGTCTGTTCATTTACGTTTATGTTCATTTTGACGGCCGGTTTGGTCGAGTGGTAGGTACGCTGCCTCTCGATCGGCGGGTCCTGGGTTCGTTCCCCAGTCGGGGCAAATATTTGTGTAAAAAGCAGATGTTTGTTCTCGGGTCATGGGTGTTTGTGTCTGTCTTTGTGTGTTCCAAGGGATCCACGACACAAGGGAAAACCTCAATGTGGGCCTTTGAGTGTGAAGCGTTAATTTATCTGTCTAATTCATTTTAATTAAGCATTAAAGCCCCTATTACAGTAGGAGACTCAAGTGTTGATCTATACTTATAAGCAGGGAGCGGAATCTAATAGCAAAACAATTGAAATGTAATAGAGATGGGGCATTGCTTTTTATCGACTAAACAGACTATCGATAACTAAGTGGAGTTGTGCTTTATGAACACTTGTTTTCCGTTTGCGGCTTCGCCCGTGTGGATTACGCGCTTTTCGATCTTATGGTAAATGTTTCAAAAAATCAAACATCAAATTTATTTATTATTCATTATTATACAAATTTATTTATTATTCAGATGAAGTTGTGCTGCCGTGACCATAATATTATAATAAAACGAGCCCACTTCATTTACAAACTCTTCAGGATCATAATTCCTATAGAAAGTCGACAATAATCGTTCAAAAACTTAGAAATTCAAAGTAGAATAAAAAAATTCTAAGTTGAGTAAAAGTACTAAAGTATCGATAGCTTGGAAAAGTCGATACAAAACAATGTCCCATCTTTATTACATTTCAATTGTTTTGCTATTAGATTCCGCTCCCTGGTGATTACCAGGGAGCGGAATCTAATAGCAGAATCTATCGATACTTTAGTACTTTTACTCAACTTAGAATTTTTTTATTCTACTTTGAATTTCTAAGTTTTTGAACGATTATTGTCGACTTTCTATAGGAATTATGATCCTGAAGAGTTTGTAAATGAAGTGGGCTCGTTTTATTATAATATTATGGTCACGGCAGCACAACTTCATCTGAATAATAAATAAATTTGTATAATAATGAATAATAAATAAATTTGATGTTTGATTTTTTGAAACATTTACCATAAGATCGAAAAGCGCGTAATCCACACGGGCGAAGCCGCAAACGGAAAACAAGTGTTCATAAAGCACAACTCCACTAAGTTATCGATAGTCTGTTTAGTCGATAAAAAGCAATGCCCCATCTCTATTACATTTCAATTGTTTTGCTATTAGATTCCGCTCCCTGCTTATAAGTATATGTTGTCTCTTTCTCTCACTATCAAAATGATAAAGATGACAGCTACAGTATGGATCAGAGTCTGAGTCGCGTTCTGTAATACGGACCTAAATTGTAGTAAAATCTAGATGCGTGATAAAGCAAGCCTTTGCACTTTTAATAGAATAAAACCAAAACTATGCGTACAAGCCACATTTATGTGACAACAACAACATCAATAAAAATAATAACAAAATATGCTCGTACAACCAAAGTACAACACATACACATATTTTGCATTAGGGGCCATCCATTAATTACGTCACACGAATTTCATGGTTTTTTGACCCCCTCCCCGTCCTTGTTACAGCTGGTCACATTTGTAAGACTCCCCCCTCCCTAGCGTGACGTCACATATTTTGCATATTTTCAATTTTTTATAAATTTCTAATAAAAGGAGTACTTAATAGAGTTATTATTTTTTTGGGAACTCAAAACTCATTGTATCAACCAAAGTAAAAACGTAAAAAGAGTGCTTGGGACTGAGGAGGTTAAGTTTGTTGTTAATAGTTTTGATACCTATAACACATTTCGAAATGTGACGTCACAAAACTTGTGACCCCTCCCACCACCTTGTCACACAATGTCACACTTTGTCGACCCCCTCCCCTCCCCTTAACGTGTGACGTAATTTATGGATGGTTCCTTAGTACATACACTCCCGTCTATAATCCTTTTATGGGTAGTAAAACGTCATGTAGTTCTGAAACCACATGACGCCACATATGACATTCATTCTAAGGTTTATAATTATTAGATGAGAAATATGAGTATAGTGGTGAGAGGTTGGCAGCCTTTTGCCCAGAATACAGTAAAAGGGCCTTTTTATAATTCGAAAACGGCACGGCAAAATTGTGTTGCTATTGCCTATCCTATGTAATAGTAATCTCTGGAATAGCATACCAGTGTTTGTACGTAAGTCCCCTTCAGTTGAAATTTTTAAATTGAGGCTCAAAAAGCACTTTGGTGTCGATGCTGAAGCTCTTAGCTAAGTTTGTAGGTATCCTCTCGCATTTTGTTGTTTGTTTATAAATATTTATCTAAGTATATAATTATGTATTTATATATATGTACATGTCTTATGTTTATGTAATAAATTATTCGTATATTTATACATTATAACATACTATACTTTTACATTATTTGTATATTAAACCTTTGTACATTGAATACTACCTGCTGACTACTCCTTCCTCTCAAACACTCAATGGGTTGACTGGAAGAAATCCCCTTGTGGGATAAGTCCCCTTTGTATTGTTTTTCTTATATTGTGTCTTGTGTAACTTATGCTCATGTAAAATAAAGAATAAATACATACATACATACAAACAGTAACACTAGAAGCTGAGAACATGAGGCAATGGTCATTCAAATTTGAAGTGCCGTGCCGTTCGAATGATAATAAAAAGGCCCAAACTCTCGCACCCCAGGGAAGAGTTGGCAGCTGAAACATACTAAGTTTTTCTTTCACTCCCTAGCGTATAAGTAGTTTTGCGCATATATTTAATTTATTTTTTATGAACATGCGTAATTAACAGCAAAAGAACTAGAAAACTGAAGCAAAAAAAACATATTTTTTATGAAAAACTCGAGCTAGCACACAACTACAAACAACTTTTACAAAAAGCGAATTTAAAACTGAAAAGAACGCAAGCTAAAACGCCAGACAAGTTTTCCACGCAAATTAAAATTTAAAAAAAGCAAAAATATAATCAAACGAAAATTCTAACGAACAGGCTAACTTAAAAACATCACGAAAAGACGAACAACAAGCACTTTCTAAAACAGACTAAACAAATCAACCAAGACATACGTCCTATCAAAGGCAACCTCGCCGTATCAGCTTTGGCCACCACACTAGGTGCGCCAAGGCAGACGATGGCGATGGCGTCGAAGAAGCTGCTATGTGGAGCCATGACCACCACTGGGGCATCTCTGGAGTGCTGAACCCGATGCTCTTGACCCAGGATCCTGACGCGGTGGAAACCAGCAGCCACCACCACCAGCCGCATCAGAGATAGGATGGAGAACCGGAGTTTGCTGGTACAAGAGTTTTCGGTTAGTATTTTGAACATGTAATAGCGACTTTTTAGATGCAAAGGCTCTTTAGATACATAGTCATTACATTCTTTAAGTTAGAACATGTGCCTCATTATGAAACTGTTATCATAAGCACACGCGAAAGTTCTGAAATAAGTTAAGTGTTTCATTGATTCGTTTGCCTGTGGGTGTATAGTATAACGCATTGTCTAAACCACATAAAAATCTTTAAGTTTTATAATGGTAGACTTAAAATTAGCAAAAATTAATAAATCAGCCTACTAAACTGGCCGGTTTCTGCAAAGAACATCGAAATATTAAGAAAAAAAATCGCATCTCCATACAACCAGTCGAATTTTGTTTCAGAACTTCATAAAGCAGAAAGATTTGAGAAAGCAATTCTTGGAAAAAATCACCCCCTAAAGATTCACTAACTACAAAAATTAATCTATAGTTTTGCTGTAAAGGGAGAAACACTTTGGAAAACAGACTTAGAGAGTCAGTTAGAGACCAGCAGCTCGAGTACGATAGTGATAAGACGCGTAATGCGCCGCGGTCCTATGTCAAAATGTCAACGCCAGAGAGCGAGCAAGCCTTTGCGCGTTGCCCTCGCGCAATTAAAGTGAAGTTTCAGCGTCAGTCGAGTGTTGCGCCGCGCAAGTTTATCGCCATCGTGCTCGAGCTGATACAATGTACTTCTTATTTATAGGGCGTACTTATAAAAATCCAATAATAAATGCCAAGACGATGCATTATTGGTATTTGGCAAAATAAAGTTGACAGCGCCAATTCCTATTACTATGTAGTACCATATGCCATTGGTAAATGGAAATAAACACAACATAAATCAGCAACTATTTATTTTACTAAACAAAAAACAGCGCTACAAATCATACAGACGGATTGTAAGTATGGCAATAAATATTAATCTAATTTTTTTTTCTACAATGAAACAGGTATGTTTTATGGAAAACGTGCTTTCCACCCGGGACTTTACTCCTGTAGGAATTTGGGAAAATTATGTAGCCTATGTGTTAATCTAGAGTGTCAGCTACCTGCTACCTACATACCAAATTTTATCAAAATTGGTCCAGCCGTTTGAGCGTGAAAGAGTAACAAATATCCATACATCCTAAAAACTTTCGCATTTATAATATTAGTAGGCTAAATAAGTAGTACTAATGTAATCATCAGTATTAATAGCGATTTATAATAGTGACTGTATAAAGACCTGGCCCAAGCTCCATATAATCTGGAATATATCTTTTAGTATGCAAAGACACGACGAGCGTGTCTATTCATAACATACAGCTTATTTCATGCGTCTTTATGTTGAACAATAAGTTATAATAGCATAATTATTCATGTCGGCCGGGTGGTCACATTTCGTTCGTTCCCAAATTAGGTAGTCTATGGATTGCGAGAAGATTTGTTGCGTGTTTGTTTTGGAAGTCATGAAATTTAATCAATAGATATTGCTTCTTAGCAATGTGGCTGCCTATTATACCCTGACATAACTTTTTGTATTAAAATTTAACTAAACCTTATTTTTGTTGGAGTACAATAAAGTATATTGTATTGTAAAGAATAAAATAAAATAAATAAATAAATAAACGCTACACACTCAAAGGCCCACACTAAAGTTTTCCCTTGTGTCGTGGGTCCCTCGGAAACACATAAAGACAAACACAAACACCTATGACCCGAGAACAAACATCTGCTTTTTACACAAATGTTTGCCCTGACTGGGGATCGAACCCGCCGATCGAGAGGCAGCGTCACTACCACTCAACCAAACCGGCCGTCAAATGTATATTCAGTATCATTACATGCTTACTAGTCCTATTTCTTAAACATAGTTACATTTAATGTAATGTACTATTATAATAATGGTGGCCAGCTCAGCATACTGCCGTGGTGAACTCAGTCATCACGGCGCTGCTTTTCAGTTGGTCCCACTTAATAACCTACACTTTACAAAAATACTTAACCATAGAGCTTTCTATTGGTGAAAGAATTTTTAAAATTGGTTCAGTACTTCCAGTGTTTACATCCTACAAACAAAACAAACTTACAAACAAAACAAACTTACAAACTTTACCTCTTTATAATTTCAGTAGTAGAGTATAGATTAGGGCAAATAGGATCAAGTATGTGGTGTGGTAGTCTATGCAAAGGTCCGTCTGGTTCGCGACCACCCTCCTACCGAAGTCCGAAGCCAAACAGCTTGCTGTGTTCCGTCGGTGCGTGAGAGTACCAGTGCCTTTATGGGCATTTTCTGGGTTAACTCGCTCCATCGTCGACCTCATCTTTGACCTTATGGTCAAGATTGAGGTCAAGAGTTAACCCATCTTATAATATAAACAAAGTAGGATCAACAATGTTTACTTTGGTACTGTTACTGCGTTTTTCTTTATCTTACTGAGTTCTTAAAGTAGTTGATAATTAAATACTAGAAACCAGTGGTACTTAGAACATTGTCAGATAGTCTGTAAAAAGACAGTGGTGTAATTCGTGATCTATTTCTTTTCTACATTTACATTTCTTCGAAATTTAATTGTTTACCGATTGTAATTTTTTATTAGTCAAAACCAATAATTGAAAAAGGTCAACAAAAGAAAGTGGAAATGTGGAAGTAGGTAACGCAAGAGAAAGGGCTTTAAACATATACATCATTTTAAGATTAGAGATAGTTAATTACTGTATCAACTGACGTACATACTTACGGAACCTTTATACCTTTTTTTTTATTATAAGATGGGTTAACTCTTGACCTCAATCTTGACCAAAAAAATCAAAGATGAGGTCGACGATGGATCGAGTTAACCCAGTAAATGCCTAAAAAGGCACTGGTACTCCCACGCACCAACGGAACACAGCAAGCTGTTTGGCGTCGGACTTCGGTAGGAGGGTGGTCGCGAACCAGACGGCCCTTTACAGAGCCTACCATACCGCATGAGACCATAGGACGACACCTCAGATTCAGAAAAAGATGAAGTGTCGTTGCCTGGGATGGATTACTAGGAGGCAGGTCTCATTTGTGTTTCCTTAGTCGCCTCTTACGACACCCACGGAAAGAGATGGAGTGGTGTTATTCTCTACCGATCGCCACACACCTGTTTCAAAGTACGAGTAGTTACTTAAAAAATGATTACTTTTAGTTTATATTTTCTTGTCTGTACCTAAACATTTGTATAAGTACCATCTTTACCGATTAAAACAATTCTTTCACCAATAGAAAGCTCGCTTAGCAGCGTGTGATATGCTACATAATTTTCCTGAAGTCCTGGGTGTAAAGCTAGTAACAATATGTAGCTTTGTTTATAAAGGTACAACTTTCGGGGTTGTCAATGAGAGCTATTTACAATAGCTCATTACAATAACAATTGTGAACCTTAACGACTATTCCCTAAGTCAGTGTTTTTCAATCTTTTTGAATGCGCGACCCCTTTGGATCATATAAAGTTCTGGCGACCCCCTAAGGTCCCTAAGACCCTTTTAGGATAAATCTATGTACTAATTCGGAGATTTTAAAACACATAATAAAAGAGTGCCGCGGGGTAGAAGCGGAAGGCGACGGGAGGCATCATTATACAGGCACAGCCTTTTCACTGAAATTGTCTTAGTTTAGTGTAAGATCTACAAATTTTCGTCTTTTTCTTTTACCTGCGACCCCCCGAGTAAGGCTTCACGACCCCCTGGGGGTCGCGACCCACAGTTTGAAAAACACTGCCCTAAGTTATACCTTTCCATTTTCACAGTTGCTTATTAATTAATTAACATCATTTTGTACTGTTCTTCTTATATTTTAAATTTTCATGATTTTGCTTTGTACTTTTTCATGTAATTAGACTATTACAAATATGTATATTTTTTTACTTCGAATAAAAAACTGCTAAACGGATTTTTGTGCAACCTTACAGAATGATTAGCTAAATATCAAATACCATACTGTCTATCAGGGCTTTCGGTAAATCTCTTTCAAACTCTCAGGTGGTTAATCAGTCCATGAAACTGAACAACTTTCCAAAGAAACATAGGTCAAAATACGAAAACAAACTTCATCAGCATATAGCGCATTTTGTATGGGAGATCAACATTTTTTTTCGTATTTTGACCTATGTTCCTTGGGAAAGTTGTTCAGTTTCATGCACTGATTAACCACTTGAGAGGTTGAAAGAGATTTACCTAAAGCCCTGTATACATTTCTCCGAAATTCCTACGGGAAAGGAGTTGGGGCGGAGAAACAAAGCCTTAATATTACACTTGTTCCATAAAAACACTATAAAAGAAATCCAAAATTTAATTCAAAAGTGAAATGGTTACAACTCTACTAATCAGGGCCCCGATTCTGTAACTTCTGTTATGTGTCGATGGAATGGTTGCCATTTTATCCGTTCAGATGGCGATAATAAGAACTATCCAAATAACATACATCTAATGACGACTGCTTTGACTAGTGGCGCCACCGCCAATTTTCCAGTTGCTATCGGTTGGCGGTGGCGCTGTTGGTCGGGATAGTTGTCAGCAAGTATGTGAAAATTAAATAGTTCTCAATTTCGCCACCTGAACAGATAAAATGGCCTCCATTCCATCGACACACAACTGAAGTTACAGAATCGGGGCTCAGTTGTACCGTGTGACTCTTTCAAAATGAAAGTTTCATATAATTAAAATGACATACTTGACGTACTCGTATTTAAAAGAGAGCTGCGCATTAATCTATTTTCTTATTAATTTTGGACTTTCTATTTATTGGGTAGTTTTTAAAACACGTTGCGTTGTATTGCAGTCGCATTGGGCCAGCGTGGTGAATAGTAGCCTAAACCACTGCTTCGAAGGGCGACGAGACACAAGTTTCTCGTTCAAAAAAGTTTTTTGGTAAAAAAAACACGCTCCAGTTCGTCCGAAATGTTGATCCAAAAACAAGTACCTTTATTAACACAGTAATAATAATAACGGAACTTAACTGTGCCAACATATGGACCTATCTCAATTTACCGTCGTCGCGGCGCACGCGCACATGCGATGCTGTTACTTGCCTTAGAGTTTGAATGAGAGAAGTGATTAATGCGAAGACAGTGTAGTTCCTATATATCTATACACTCACGCCCATAATCCCTTTCGGGGTAGGCAGGGTAGGCGGTTGAGGAACCAACTGACGCCACATTAGACATTCATTCAGAGGGTTATTAGATGGAACATGAGTATACTGGTGATAGCCAGTTTGGTCGAGTGGTAGGTGACGCTGCCTCTTGATCGGCGGGTCCTGGGTTCGATCCCCAGTCGGGGCAAACATTTGTGTAAAAAGCAGATGTTTATTCTCGGGTCATGGGTGTTTGTGTTTTCCAAGGGACCCACGACACAAGGGAAAACTTTAGTGTGGGCCTTTGAGTGTGTAGCGTTTATTTATTTATTTATTTATAGGTAGTCTGTAGATATACATGAGGAGAAGATACAGATAAGTAAATGTTGTAAGGCCCGTGTTCACCAAAAATATAACCAACGGTTAAACCGCGGTTAGAAGATAATCAGACAAAATGTCAAAAAAAAATTATGAAAATGACATTTTTAAATCTCTGGTTAGCTGCTAATCGTTGGTTAAATTTTTGGTGAACACTGGCCTAAATAAGATCAATGCTTAAGATTTGATTTGAACTCAAATCTAGTCTTGAATGTTATGAGTTCAAATTGACATTTGAGACGCCATCAAGAATACGGGCCTGACTTTACAAAAATAAACGACGTCTTTTTGTCTTTTCAATAAATTAACTAGCGACCCGCAGCCTCATAACTCATATTACAACCAATTTACACAAATAAATTACCTTCTATTTGAATCACTCCGTCTTTTATTATTTTTTATTTTTTTATTATAAGATGGGTTAACTCTTGACCTCAATCTTGACCATAAAGGTCAAAGATGAGGTCGACGATGGAGCGAGTTACTTAACCCAGAATATGCCTATAAAGGCACTGGTACTACCACGCACCGACGGAACGCAGTAAGCTGTTTGGCGTCGAACTTCGGTAGGAGGGTGGTCGCGAACCAGACGGCCCTTTACAGAGCCTACCACACCGCATGAGACCATAGGACGCCACCTCAGATTCAGAAAAAATGAAGCGTCGTTGCCTGGAATGGATTACTAGGAGGCAGGACCACCCTCTTTCTTACCGAGGTGTCGTACAAGGCGACTAAGGTAAATATGCAAGCAGTTCATCTGCACACAGAGAAGGAAAACTGCAATTATATCAAAACCCACGCCAACCTGTCTGCCAAGCGTGGTGAGTATGGCTTTTACCCCTCATGTTACTCAGGGAGGCCCGTGCCCCAGCAGTGGGGACGTATATGGGCTGATGAAGAGTCGCCTCTTACGACACCCACGAAAAGAGATGGGGTGGTGTTATTCTCAACCGATTACCACACGGCGAATTAATAACAAACCGTATGAGAATCCTATCGGCTATAGTTTTTGAGTTTATCGCTTTCAGACAAGACATACGCTGTAGGGTGATTTTTTTTTGTCAAGGACAACTTACACCACACTTTGATAGCAGACTTTGTTTCAAAATCTACATCTACACTTCTACACTAATCATTATTATATATAATAAAACTAAGTTAATAAAATGTGCGTGCCGATAAAACTTAAAAAGGAGTCCCAGCACGATAAAGGGACTTATATAGTGTGATAGCCCTTTATCCTCCCTCGAACAAGAAAGTTCCCGTTTTAACCTAAAGGGCGTGTTTTTAAAGATATACTTAAGGGCTTTTCCAACCCTTCAACTTGGAAATTAAGTGTAGTGGCGCCATCTGTTGTCGAGTATTTGAACTTCATTCAGAACAACGATTATTTGGGTTGCATTTCGAAAGGCGCTGCGAGCAATTGCAGCAAGTGTAGAAATGGCGCGAAATTTAAAATTATTTGTTACTGTAAGACACACTGGATTAACACATAGGCTACATAATTTTCCCCAAATTCCCACGGGAACGAAGTCCCGGGCGGAATGCTAGTATTATAAAGAGGAAAGATTTGTATTTTTGTATATAACAAATAAACTTAAAAACTACTAGACCCATTAAAAATTATTTCACCATTAGGATGCTACATTATCCCTGAGTAACATAGGCTACACAATTTTCCCGAATTCCCACTAGAACGAAATCCCGAGCGAATGCTAGTATGTAGTAAAGATAAAATGGCTAAATTGTTACTAAGTGAAAGATGTATATATGTTACAGCCAAAGTAATTAATCTGGATATTATGTATATTATCTAGCCATTATTTATAATGTCTACTCAATTTAGATAAAGTGATAATTGACACGGAATTAATCACATTAACTAGCAATTTTATATAATATCTTCCAAGACTTGGATAATGTAATAAAACAAGTAGGTACTGTTAAGGTTTTTATTAAGAATTAGGCTGCGCCTCCGCTGTCGGAACCGGCAGTGGGGACGGGTGCCGGAGCCGGCAGATGGGACGAGTGCCGGAGCCGGCAATTAAGTGGAACGGGTGCCGGAGTCGGCAAAAAAATGATTAAATCGGCATTGTTTGCATCTGATAGATGATATAAATCATTATAAAACTTAAATGATAGGTAATAATAATAGTAGATAGGTACTCAATGATGTGCTGCTATGTTATATGTTACCGGAAATATATGAAACCTACAAAACAACCTAACCTAACCAAGCGGAACTGCGACAACCGCTTAACGCAACCACAGTCGTTTCTGGCACATCGCCGGCCGCTGCCGCGGCACGCTCGCTTCGCTTGCTCGGCTCGTGCGTTGGGGGTCGCAGTTCTAACCTAACCTAACCTAACCAACCCTTAACGGGTTGGTTAGGCTAGGCTACTAACAAACCTCCTACTTGTCGCAGTTCCTTCTGTTGCAATTGAATAAAAAAGTCGAATGTAAGTAATACATTTCCGATAGTGATTTAGGAATATTCGCAAATTCAATCTTAGATAATCACCAATAAAAAAAAGGCTCAAGTGACATTTTGAGTTACACAAGAGGTTTGACTTTTAATATTAAGAATTAAAATAACATTGCCATAGATAATAATTCTACATTAAATAAAATTGTTTTAAAGTTTACCGTATTTATTACTTCGGCTAACTTTGACCCGCTATTATGAATAATATCCGGATGAAGTGATTAATTTATCATATTGTCTAGTCAATTTTGTTATTATATATAATGACCAGTCATTATGTATAATATCTATTTAATCACTATGACTGTAACATATACAATGATAATGATAACATTGATAACTTACGTTTGGAACATTGCATTTTTTTGGTTTTTTATTTACCAGTGAAGAGAACTTACGAGTATAAACGATGTGGAATTACATTTGACCTTTCTAAAGAGCATAAAACTTACTTTCTCATAATATGAAACTGCAGTGCAATATGCAGGCTACCTACTTTTAAATTCGTACAGAGACATCGGGGGCATATCCATACATTACCTTAAGGCGACTACAGCACCTAAATTACGATTTTACGGTGCGTAGATAAGCATGACGCACTGCATTAAAGCTTAGAAAAATATACTACGGTAATATTCAGGACATAAACTAGATAAGTAGTTTGCTGAAAACATGATTCAACACTTTTGGTTCGATAGAAAAAGCTCACAAAGTAACCTCTAAATACTAATATTGTGTATCTTTCAAGCTAAAAGGATAGTAAAATGCACACAGGAACTTGAATTTGCTATCAAAATGTTCGTGATTGAACACTCTCGATAAGTAGTTAACGCATTTTTCGATGTAAATGTTACCTTTCCATAAATCTAATTTTTCTAACTTTCGAACATGTTTTACGCACGCATGCTTTCATAGTCCGTAAACTTCGGGTATCGACACTGTTTGCACTGCCGGCTCAGGCCTTTTGAGAGACGGAGATGGCACTATTCCTATGTGCGCTGCCTTTATCGGGTGCTGTAGTCGCCTTAAACAAAATTTCGACTTTTTGAAGCCATCTTTGTCACGCTATCTCTTTGAGGTGTATTGTTACATTATACACTACCCCTCCCTCCCCTAGAGTGTGACGTAATACAAGGCGTCCCACGGCTATGGCACATGGAGGGTAACCTTAATTATTGTAGATGGGAATAATTATTATTATAATTCCCATCTACAATAATTAAGTTACTTTCCCTCCATGTGGCATAGCCGTGGTACGCCTGTATATGGACAATCCCTGTGACTAAACGCTGTTAAGTTCCGGGGTTTCTTTTACCCAGGTCAATAATATGGGTCTAGGATCGCAGTTCTGTATATTTAACCCCCCACAAAAAGAGGGATGTTATAAGTTTGACGTGTATGTCTGTGTATCTGTGTGTCTATCTGTGGCATCGTAACTCCTAAACGAATGGACCGATTTCGATGCGGTTTTTTTTGTTTGAAAGCTGATGTAGGTAATCGAGATGGTTCTTAGCTATATTTAATCAAAATTGCTTCAGCGTCGAATAATTTTAGAGTTATTAAGCGATCGATTCGCTCCACTACCAAAATACTGCGCTCCTTAGCTCGTTGGCAAAACTTAAACTACCATACACCCATATAATTTTTTTTTTAAATCTATTGAATAGTTAGGGATGAAAACGTAACAGACAGACAGACTTACTTTCGCATTTACAACCAGACTAACTTATTTTTTCTATATCTATGAAGCAGACTCTGTCTAGACTATGCTATAATTAGAAAATTTTCAAATCTGTGCCAAATTATGGCCAAAAAAAGAAAGTGCGTAGAGAATATGTAATCATTTATTCATTAGAATTTATGTGTAATCTAATCTATTTATAGCTCCGTGGTTCCGTTTCTCAAGTTATAATTATTAAATGAGAAGTACTAGTCGCTCTGTGAGCTGTAGAGTAGACCACGCGAGTAAACATTTTTCAAAATGGCTGAAATACCTATTAAGTATATTTTTTTAAGTTTTATCCCAAAAAGAAACTACCAAAAACGAACGGTAAAAAAAATTGTACACATAATTATCGTAGGTACCTACCTGCTCACAAAATTTAATGGAAAGCGACTAAGGAAAGATAGTCGAACAGACAGCCGAACCTCTCTCAACTTTAGAAGGTTGACTGGAAGAGATCTCCGTGTGGAGTGAGACTTAGTCCGCCTTTGTAACAAATGTTATCTTTTTGTCAATAATTGATTTGTAATTTATTTTTTCGCACGTTATAGGATTTACATACGTACATACATATCTAAACAGACATACGAAATGATTTTTGCACAAGCTGAAAAGGAGACGCTAGCTCGGTAAATTAATTAATGTAGGCCCGTGCCCCTCGGTGGGGACGTATATGGGCTGTAAAAAAAAGGTGGTGTTGTTCTACTTGACTTTAATTTGTTGATAGGGAAAATATTCTTACACTAGTTTCCCGCGCGGGACATCATGCGGAAAATCATGTACCCTATGTCCATCCCGGATAATGTAGGATTCTAATGGTGTAAGAATTTTTCAAATCGGTCCAGTAGTTTCGGAGCCTATTCGATGCAAACAAATTTGCAATCAAATCTTTCCTCTTTATAACATGTACCTATAGATATAGATATAGAAGACTAGCATTCCGCCCGGGACTTCGTTCCCGTGGGAATTTTGGAAAATTATGTAGCCTATGTCCATCGGGGATAAAGTAGCTTTCTAATGGTGAAAGAATTTTTCAAATCGGTCTAGTAGTTTCGGAGCGTATTCAATGCAAACAAACAAACAAACAACAAACAAACAAACGATCAAATCTTTCCTCTTTATAATATGTATAGATAGATATAGATAAGTGTCGCTTAAAATATTTATCGTCATTCGAAGTTTTAGCTCGAGAATGATAAGTAAACGAAAAAGGTACGTTTAGCTTAGGTATTCATGTCTGATAAATAGGAAGGGGTGCTAACTCAACTCAACACCTTGGTACGAGTACCACTTTAACGCAAATAATATGTACCCTTAGAATAATTATTATAAGGTCAGTATTACATAACGCGACTCAGACTCTGAACTATAGTAGCAGTCGTCTTTGTCATTTCGATAGTGAGAGAAAGAGACAATCAATACTTAAGTATAGATCAAGACTTAAGTCTCCTTCTGTAATATGGGCCTAAGTATGTAGGTAACAGAATATGTAGCAACAAAATACGACCACGCAACTGTAATCTTCTTAATCGAAAATTACAACAGAGAGATTCAGTTCAATAGGTAACAAAAACATCTTTATTGATTTTATTAATAAAGATTTTTTTTAACATTCTAATGAATTTATATAAACAGACGCTCTTTTTTTTACAAAAGCGAGCTGAAGTAAAATTCTTTTTGAAACATAAAACTACAAAAAAATCAGCGATTTCAAAATTTACTGTCTAGAGTTGGTCATACTATTAAAAAACCGGTAATTAAAAGATATCGATTGAGTAGCCTCTGTGACAAATTAATATTTTCAGCATTTCATAACTTATATTCTTTTTCTTATTCAGCTCGCCTATATTTAATTTTCATTTACTCAAAATGAATTAAAGATAGGCAGATATTTATATCACATGCAATCGTGTCAAAGTTATTTGCAATTTTCACGGGACACATTTGATTTTTAGATTCGTAAAGATTTAAAGTAATACATGTTAATATAAATGTTACAAATCGTAATTTTTTAAGTTATCATCTATAATACAAATCATCAGTAAGTAATTTTACCTACTAATCATACCTATTACTTAATCAAAAAATTGATTAAAGTTACAGCCTAGCCTTAATAAATTAGTAATTGAGTTGTCTAGTTAAGTTTTGTTGTTCTTGTTTAGGAATGGCTCCTTTTACGGCTTAACAATTGACTTATCAAAATAAGTAGGTACCTATTGTAAGTGGAAGCAAGTGGAGAGTGGGGCTTCTCGATGCAATTTAACCTTGATAGCGCTGTTTTTATATCATCAAGGTCACCAGATGGGTGCAAGAAACTACCTCTCTCCTCTATAGAACTGATGCTGCTAGACAGTAAAACGAATGATCTTATCGATTTAGTTGTTTGTGAAAGTACCTATAAAATAACACCTTTTAAGCAAACCTACTCTTATCTTTGAAATATGTACCTAAGTAGTCGTCCAAAATCTATTGTAAACATAAACCTTCACGGTTGACAACGTTTGTAAGAAATGCACCTTGAGCCACAAAATTCTAAACAGATCGTTATTTTGTAAACGCCGTTTCATAAAAATATGTGAACCGTAAAATGTTTATTAGTTAAAATATATTTCAGTGCCGAAGTCTTTAGAATTAGGTACTTTATCGGTGATCAACTTGTCTCATTTAATCACATATTACACATTAAGAAAATCACCTTTGTATCATTTAACCAACCATTAAAGAAATAACAACATGGTATTAAAAATTCAAAGGCTTATTAACAGAAAATGAAGTAACTTGCGCAGTACACCCAGAACGGCAATTAGAAACAATTAAGCTACACAGAATAATAGCTAATTATTATCCACATAAGTCACATAACTGAAATAGGGCAGAACCACTGAGATATGGTTTTCGAAGAACTTGTTTATCAAATAAAGAAAACTATGAATCTTTGAGTATTATCTTAATGTAAATGTTTTTTTATAAGCTCTAAACTCATATTTGAAACATTGAGTGTTAAAGTCTATAAACGTAACTAAAAATAAACATCTTAGTACACACTCAAAACAGATTGTGTTTTTTAATAATATTGTTGCAAACTTAATTTTATTAGCATACATACTCTAACTAGATATCATTATTTCTTTGCAAATTAACTTCGCCTAGGACTTTCATAAAAACGAGCACAATTTAACAGCAGTGTGACTGTTTTGTGCGATTTCTCACAAAATTGGAAAATTAGATTGTTTTTTAAGCAGAAAAGAACCTTGTCTTTTTTCACTTTCCTCATTCAATCAATATCATTTTCGATTGCTGCAACGTGGTCTTTGTCGAATGACTGTTAAATAAGTAAAGTCATCTAGTCTTTATAAACGTAGAAAATGATGATGTATGGGTCTCTATAATTTATATAACTGACATGACTCTTTGCACGAAACCTTCGTTTTAGTTAGTAGTTTGAACAATTTATGAAAATTGTTACACGTAGAGTATCTTTATACGTTCGTACGCGTTACGTACTCACGTATCTTTATGCTTTTTACGTAGTTGCGTACGTAAAAAACATTATCTTATTCAATAAATTAAAGAAGGTTTTTAAATAATATTATAAAAACGTACCTTCTCCAACCTGTCATAGGTTGCCGTCGTAAGTCTTCTTCGCTGAGGCCATATAGACCTATACATGCTAGGAACCATGCTGTTACTATTAAGTAACAAATGACAATCACTCGGAATGGTAGTAGTATCACTGTGAATATCGCCGTCTGAAACAACGAAAATGAATTTAACAGGAGAGTCTGACTCTAGCAAGACATTTAAGTCATACGGGCCTTTTTTACCGATTTATTTATCAAACCCTGGTAAAAGAGACATCTAAATCTATGTTTTGTTTTTGTTTTTTTCACTTTAGTGCCAAAAAAATGATATACCTATTCGTACCGAGGCGAGTAAAGTTTCGTGTTAAAGATGTAAGTAAGAACTGGATTTTTTAAACAAAGACACTTAAGACCTATGTGTTTAGTAAAATTAAACAATTTCAATTAATTTTTTTTTTTAGACCAAACTAAATAAAAAGTTGTACCCACGATTACATGTAATTGTAGTAGATTAAAATCGTTTATGAATTAAATACAGTTAAAAGATAGACAGTGTAATTGTTGGACAGCCAACCACCTTAATGTTTCCAACAGTCAAAGTTAGGTAGTTGCTTCCTACGGAACTCTTACTATCAATAAGCTTTCACATGGTAGTCAGTGTTACTCCAAATTCTCAAGTCAACTCGACGTAAAGTATAAATTACCGTTAGGACTTGTCTTTTTTGTACAGACAACCAGTTTAGTAAAATGAAAGTAATCATTGCATACGAGTGTAAGAAAAAAAACGATTACAGAGTGGTAATAAACCAATAAATTACGGTTAAACGACAAAATGCATAAGTTGATGGTCTCAAAAGAAGCTATAAATGCATTATCAACATATTTATACGTAACACCTTAAACAATTCACATTCCCAAAAACAGGAACTACTTGATAGCTCTTGATTATTAATTCAGTTCCCATTCAAATATTACGCAACATCATATGTAATGGGCGCACAGCACACACAGGACCGTCAAAGCAGATGTGACGAGAAATGAAAAGAGAAAGTTGATTTTTAAATTTGATATTGCATTAAGAAGGAAATTTTAGCAAATCACGTTGTTTGGTGTATTTTTATTTAGCGTGTTAAAATCTGCTTTAACAAAATTAAGTGTGCAAAACAACCAACTTTACCTGCTCACTTTGTTTTTTATTAGTAGCTTCCTAATAATAGGTATCTTATTAATTAAAAGTGCACATACTATTTAAATTTTTTTGTTCTAACAGACAGTTCTCAGAAAGTAATTGTTGAATTCCTGCTAATGTTTGACTAAGGCTCAAATTGACCTTATTTATTCGATTTCTTTAGCTAGCAGCTACACATGTATTTTTGTAATAAGTTACATCCTTAAAGAGCTGTATAGTTAGATACCTATGTAAAGCAAATCACTTGGGACTTCTATGTTATTAGACGGGTATCTTTAAAAATTAGAATTCATTATTATATTTTTCTTATGCCATTACGAGGATATGTTGTGACAGTAAAGTACTAACTTCCTAATGAATTTTCCTTTTCTTTTTGTATTTGCACATTGTTATTGTGTCCGGAGAAAGTAAGAATACTAAGAATTGACTTCAGCAAAACAATAAAATGTTTATTGAGCAATTAAAACGTTACAAAGTAGTAAGTTTTTTTTATTTATTCGTTTATTTATTTGTATAAAAAAACATTCCACCAATCACAAATTAATTAAATCAGTAGATTGATTTTATTTAGTTGATGAATTTTCATCAGATTATAATATTAAAAAAATCTCTAGTTCAAATCCGGACACGCTGTATACTAGAACAGTATTGTTTTTATTCTGGAATAATTACTTACATGTACAGAGGCCAACGTATCAGGTCACTGCATTTTCATTGCAAAAGGTCACTCCATTTTCATTGCAAAATCGCTCTTATCACAACTGCACAGAGTGCACGCGTGTGGTAACCTGAGTTGCGGCCGTCCGTACTTATAATTTTTTTGAAAGATTAAAAAAAATGTAAAACATCAACTGAGTATAGTAAAGCCATTAAAAATATATTATTAAATAATTTTTATCGATTTTTTTCTAAGCCACACAAACTCATTACTTATAATAATGTTGTTTTTTTAATAGAGGTAATTAAATATTTTTACACAAATCCGACGATAAGAGTGCAAATATGTTCCCTGACGAAAAACGTCAAGCAAACAAAACCAATGTGTACTCAAGGGTACCGGTTTTCAATTTGTTTGTCCTACTGACCGAGACGGAACCAGAGATTTATTTGAATCCACTGGTTTGGTAGCTTCGCGTACTCACTCTTATATTGAGATGTACATCGCGAGTGAGAAGGTAGATTTCCCAAATTAAAGAACCTACACGGTAATCGGAAAAGTTACTACTTAGTACTTACAAACCATTAAGAAAATATTACAAATTTTCCTAAAAACTTTCACGATATTTTATACATTTAGTATCCATATATCTCGCCAACTTCTTTCTAAAAATATCTTCATAACATTTTCATGCTCCGTTTTAATGGCAGTAACTTTGTTGCATCTTGCAATAATAGCATTTTACTGTAATGTAATTGAGATTTCTATTTATCTTTTTTACAACTTACGATTTCATTTACAGAAGATAATGTTATATTTGTGTCGTCATATAACTTTCTTATACAACCTATTAGCTTCTCTTCATAAGTCTTGATAATTATTTAGATATAACAACTAAGTACAGATAAACAGATAGCTAAAAACTTCTCGATAAAATTATTGTTTTAATTTAATTACAGTGATTCTGATTAAACGTTATAATCGAATTTAAGAAGATTTTCTGTATGATTGTTTAGCTTTCCTTGATAGTTCTTGATGCCGATTAAACTGCACATACGTTTTCTCATTAAACAAGTTCGACAACAATAGTATTCCTGTTAAACTAATGAGTAATCGAAATAATTGAAATGATGAAAGACTTTTTTTCAAACACGTAATAAACGTGAGACACATGTGCAGGTGTTGGTAAAAATACTCTGTTTAGACGATCATGTAAAGGTCATTGGCGTACACGTGATCCAGAGAAACGTGTCAGAGAAAATCAACTGGACTGTAAGTACTTACTTATAATTTGTGAAAAGATTGGTATGTAGATTTTTGTCATTAGAGTGATGATGTAATAACCAAATCTATTTTTTTTTATTGAAACTGTCCCAAAATTTTACTTTATCTTTTATAACAGGGAAGTACATTTAATTGAACGCTCTCTACAAACATTTTAAAACAGTCCTTTCATTCATATCACAATCGCAGTCTTGGAAACCAACATTTAAAAATTTCACATTCACTTCCGTACTCCACTCAGTACGAGCTATGTTGACATCGATCTATTTTTTTTCTTATAGCCTGTAGTGTAGGTAGACTATTAACCAATTTAATTTTCTACAAATACATCTTTTTGTACTAATACAACACCATAGGTAGAATCATCATGTATAGACAAATTTAGATATTGTTAAGATGATTGAACTTTTTTTTTACTGTTACTGAAGAAAGAAGAGGTTTCACTAAAATCTCTCGAACCTTCAAATTATCTTAATAGGTTCTTGTAACCTTTTCCATGTTTTTTTGTGACGTCTTACTTAATAAATTCAAATATATTACGTACCAAGATTTTACAAGTCTGAAGAGACAAACTGTTCTAACTTATAGTCTATTCCTGTGACCTATTCGTACTGATAAGAAATAGCTACAAGAACAATGAACTTAAAGAAGAGTCATCTCTTCACCTTCATAATGTGGAGCTAGCGTGAATGAACTGCAAATAGTAGTAGACAGAAAATTAATTTCTTGAAAGTCACTGAGACACATTCAATTCCATAGAGAAATTCAAAGTTTATAAACGCTTTTTGTCCCGCGGAAAATGTTCGTGTTGTGGTTACCATTAACCACGCATGAGGTAAGGCACTAGTCATTCAGAGTCTGGTTGCTATTGCTAGGTATTTGTGTAACTGATTTCATACCAAAACATTTCATTTCTTTCTCTCTTTCACGATTTATCTCTTTATAAATAATATCATAAAGTTATCTATTTTATTTATCATTGTTAGATACAAGGTGACGTTTTAATCCCTGGGTATCCCTGGTGAATTTTTACGTACCGCAAGTTCAAAGATATTTAACAGACCCGTATTTTTTGTTATTTATTCACACAAAAATATCAAACTGCCTAGATCATTCGAAGCATGAAAATCCATCTTTAATTTTGCAAGGAAAAGAAAAATTTGCGGATATTTGAAAAAAGTACACAAGAAAAGAAATCATTACTTATAACGACAAAAGTTGTGAAACGCATAGAGCGCGGTGACTGTTAACTTCTCAGAATACCAAGAGTCTGCTATTAACTGTTTACAATCATAACAACAGCTCATTACGAAGTCGACTCTGCACCTTTCTTTCAATTGCGGAACCTTAGGTACTTTGGAAACTTTGTACAGACAACAGCATGTCAGGTTACCCATTTGCACTACAAAATCCGGCGCTATTACGAACGAAATAGGGGCGAAGGCAAGGTCAATAATTATAGCTTTATATGCTGCCGCGTGTACTTAAAAATAAAATTGGAAATGTTTATACTTTTATTACGACAACGTGTTTCTTCAATCTTTTTAACTTTTTTTCAACAACATTCCTAATTTTTAAAAGTTCAAAGTACAGAAACACCTTAATTTATTAAATTACACATAAAATGTTAATTATCCTTTGTATTAACCCCCTGTAAAAACTTTTCACACCAGTATTTCTTGTTTTAATTTGCAAAGTTCCCAGGCGTCTACCCAACTTGAATATTATAAAAATGGTATTTAAAATTTTAAGAGTTTACTTCAACTTTCATCTTTCATCACAAATGTTGACGTAAGAGATGTGTAGAGCGATTACTTAAGTGCGTGTGCCATGGAGAATTTATATTCAAGTGTACCAACCTCGAGACTTTCCCTCGTGATCTCAACTTTCATGTAAAGCTTTAAATTGCAACAGTTATCTAAACGTTTTACGGTTGTCCTTTCTCCATTTCTTTTAATCCTTGGGAATTATTATTTTTTATTTTTAAAGAGTTCGGTTTTTAAAGGCTCTAAAGTCTATATTTTTTAAGTGCTTTATGTTTTATTTAATAATAAAGATGAATTGATTAAGGTTTCTTTGCTTGTAATAATAACGTCAATAAAATCCCTAGACTTTGATTTATTCCAATTATATTCCCATGCAATTGGTTAACCAATTGTTAGAGTTTTTCAGTAGGTACTATGAATTTTATAATTGTAAATATTAGGTATTATCTCGTGTTTCTATCATCATATTTTTACGAGTGATCTATTACTTATAATATTCAGGAAAAATTATGTGTAGTAACAGTTTTTAGATTCTTCTCTTGTAAGCACTTCTATCAAACAAATTTGTTTTTTCTACATTAGCTTTCCTTTTATTTAAAAACATGTTTTCTTCAGTAGAATTATTCTTATTATTATAATTTAATACTTGACCAACCAACTTATTCTTTTTTTTTCACGTTACATAATATGAACACAATGAAGTAAGTACCTACAATATGCGAATAAAAAATTCAGTATGTGTAATCTAATCTTGTAAAGTTTGTCAACTCCTATCTACTTGAAATCTTATTTTAATTACTGTATTCTTCTGACACTTTCTGCTAACAGCTTACCATGCCCTTACAATAATTACTTTCATTTTAACTTAAAACTGATGTTGAATATGGAAAATATAGCCAGTTCGGTGCTTGATTAAAATTAAATTACAACTTCCATCGCCTCATTTTCCTCGAGCCTGCGCAATGTGTATTATTTCCTTTCTGGAGCATTTCTGGAAAATCGTTTTAATTTTCTTTTTATAAATACATCTTCAGAATCGAATTCATACCTTTATTTTGTCATATGTGTTATCTAATTCCAGTTTGTGGACAAAAGGGTTCAATATTTCGGCGCGCATGCCGTCCGATGAGAAAGCGCCGGTTTCACTATGCATTTTGCCATTCATTTTCACTAAAAGACTTGACACAATTTTCACTAAACAATTAAACTACATCACACGATATACACATATTTGCAACGAAAAATTAACTGGAAAATTCCCTGAAAGTGTTTTGTTATATAAAGTTTGTAGCGTGTTTTCATCGAAATATTTCGCGGTGAAATTTAACATGCAATCTTCTTGTGTTATGAATAAAGACTGGCACTGACTATGATCGAGGGCAGGCACTGAGCGTGGCTGCTCATTGGTGCAGCAGGTGACAGGTTTCCGATCACAATCGACCAGCACACGAAGTTAACCGAACTTTCACGATTAGTTGCGAAGAAATTCCTCCTAGAAGGAAAAAGTATTTCCCTTATATTTATTCTATAGTTTCTTCAGTAATGTATTGTTATATACCTACAACTTGTGACACAAAAATTACAAATAGTACAACAAATTACTTCCCTTTTCATTTGAATATTGAATTTCGTTCGATACCGGTTTTTTGATGCTTTGATCAGCTCTATAAAAGTCATCACCCTCTTGACGTTTGTGTAGTATTTA
The DNA here is from genome assembly GCA_949987775.1 of Aproaerema taeniolella. Classification (NCBI taxonomy): domain Eukaryota; kingdom Metazoa; phylum Arthropoda; class Insecta; order Lepidoptera; family Gelechiidae; genus Aproaerema; species Aproaerema taeniolella. The sequence continues at coordinate 16,993,406 of OX465258.1, read as the reverse complement.
CAAAGCTTTTCACAGTCGTTATATTGTTGCATTTTTAGTCGGCCTGAAACTGTTAAAAAGATGATTAAAAAAAATTAAAAGTGAAATTTATGTCCTTTTGTAAGATGAAAATAATATGCAAAACTTTCTTGTCCACTTAAAATAACCCTTTAAATTCAAAGTAATGTCTTCGTAATCACTAATGCTGATGTCAGACAATCTTGCGATCATAAGATTTGTCGCGAGTGTTTATTTTCTCAAAAAAAATAAAAATATCTCAACGTGATGGCTCTGCAGACATATAATGGAAGCCAAAATACAAAAGCAAATCATTGACTTCTTTTCGTTCTTTGAGGAATTCCATAACTCTTCAAAAACGTGTTTGAAAGATTGCCAAAACTGCGCAGTTACTATAAATAAGTTGATAGTGCGTTGTCAGAAAGTAAAAGGGTGAGTAAAATTGTTTTGAAACTTATTTTGGTTTTCTGAATATATGCTAATTATTTGACTACATTTTAGAGCTGACATAAAAGGGACTCCTCTGGAAGAATTTGATGGAATTCAAAGTAGACTGGCAACCTCTTTACATAACCTAATATCAGAAGAAATTGCCGACATTCGGACTACTCTGTAAGTATTTGCCGTTTATCGCCGTCTCCATGAAGAAATCACTTTACGGTTGAACCTAAATGTGATGTAACATTAATTTTATAGCCAATGAACATGCCAAGTACAAATGTACTTACGAATACAACATCAAATCATAAATTTGTTTCTTAAATTTCATGTAAGTGAATTTGTACACCAGTTGTTGTGTACCTAACTATTTGTTTTTTTTTTGGAGCTTGTTATTATAGGTATTAACAAAATTGTAACATATTATTATTGAATATATGAAATAGTGTGACATTATAAATGTTTTTATTACAATAAAAAAAATATTACCTCATTTCAGCTCAAAAGTGGAAGATTTATTTGACAAACTCTGCATTAAACACAGAAGCCTGCTAGAGAGCTGTAAAGAAATTAATTTTCAAGTGGAAACTCCTCTTATCAAAGGAACACCCTTACAACCTTCTTTAAAACAATTACTAGAATTCGCTGAAGACACAATCACATATGGAAGCGTAATTTGTGCTAAAATAGACACAGCATTAAAAGTCTTACCTATAAAAGCATTGAATACAGACTCACTGTTCCATAATTTGAAAACTTCATCTCCCTGGCAACAGAGGATACCGGAAATCCTAGCCTACACTTCATTTATTACTGAAAATCAAATTTAAAATACCAAAATGGATTTGCTTGATTCAATACTGAACTCCATGCAGAAACCTCCATCTGCTAGCGAGGCACAGAAAAAGGCAATGAAAAAGCAAAAAGAAGCTTTAGAACGCAAACAAAAAGAAGACAAAAATATGCTTATTAAATTTAGGAAGCGGGTTGAAGAAAAAATTAGTAACTTCATTAAAGATGGCACGAAGCCGTACTTACAATTTGAACCGATGGACCAAATGTACCGTGGTATAGTGCGAGAGGTGGCTGATGTAGCTGGGGCACAAGTTTACTCATTTGGTCAAGATGGTGTTGATCGATATTCTGTAGTGTACCTTAAAGAAAAAGGCCCTTCAGAAGATGAGATGACGGTGCGTCGCGCAGGGGCCACTTGGGATGAAGAAAAGGCAGCTGAAATGGTAAAACAACACGAGGAAATGGCAAAGCAAGCTGCTATAGAGTCCGAAGAGGAGAAAAACAGGAAACGTAAACGAGGTAAAGAAGAACTAAGCGGTACCTTCTATAAACAAAAGTATGCACATTTGATTGGTCAAGATGCAGCTATTGATGCAGCGCAAAAGACTAACATGAATAAGAGTTACGGTGAGGTACCGAGTGATCTTAAAAAGGACCAACGTTCTATAGAACAAACAATGGCAGATATAAAAGCTAAGAAAATGAAAAAGGCTGAGACAGATAAGGGTAATAATGAGGTACGTAGTTCAGAAAACGTCCAGACCTAGTATTTAGTAAACTTAGATAGAAAATTAATCAATTTTCTTTTTGTGTGACATACAAAGTGCAGTTTGGAATATTGAAGAGATGATTAATATTTAAAGGCAAAATGTTAACTCATATGCTGAGTAAAACATTTTTTAGGAAACATTTTTGTCATGTGAGTCTAAAATAATGGTTTTCAAGTCTCAATGATGTGTACACACGGCAGCACATCAGGCTATACATGTCGACCTTGACGTGGCCCTTATCTCACTCGTAATATTGTCGCCTTTTGTAGTGCAAATGGGTAACCTGACTTGCTGTTGTATGTACCTTTAAATTATTTACCTTAACTCTTTTGCGTGCTTTAAATAGGTCATTAATTTTTTTTTATGGTTTTGAAATGTCAAAAAAATTCCTACTTTTTATAAATAAGTAGCAGGACTGCCAATTAACACCAAATGTTGTTAATTAGAATAAGAAATGATACACGGTGCAATTATTCATTAAAGTCAGCGGCTCGAGCATGATGCGCGACAAACTCGCGCGGCACGCCACTCGGCTCACGCTGAAACTTCACTTTGATTGCGCGAGGTCCCCCCGCAAAGGCTTGCTCGCCCTCTGGCGTTGTCAATGTTGACATTTTAACATAGGAGTACGGCGCATTACGCGCGCGAGCACATCGTGCTCGAGCTCTTGTAGTTTCCAACCTTGACGTTGGCAAAATTGTCTTAACTTTGAAGACATAGTCATATATGTACATAAAAATTGATTGATTGATTGAGGTGTTATATGCAAACAAACAAAATTTACCACATACAAAATCTACATGTAAAGGCCCATGCACAATAAAAGATTTTCAGATAAATCAAGATTTTATGTCAGTGTCTATAGATGGCAGAGTAAAGTGATGCAGACATTTCAAAAATCTAATTCGGAAATGGATAATATAAATCAGAATTCCGTTTATCAAACCAAATTAATTTTCCTATTGCTCAATATTGTTCTAAAGTACTTTATTTAATAGTAATTGAATTACTGCAACTAAAAAATTATACTCAATTGTAAAGAAAGGTTACTAACTTTCTTCAAAACTGCCAATACGTATTTTAATTTATTTAATCAATAGAATAGATAGACATATTGATAATAAATTCAATAGAATTAATTATTTATAGGTAGACAATATTGTAATCAATCATTTAATAGGCACCTGACCGGTGATCCCATAGCCGTTGAATTATCTACTTTGTGAAAAGTTGATCATTTTTTAACCCTCGACGTAATAAGGGTGTTATAAGTTTTACTGCTATCTGTGTCTGTCTGTGGCATCGTAAAAAAACCACATACAAATCGCTTGACATAGACGAGTGAGCCAATTTGGATACGGTTTTCTTTATTTAAAAGTTTTTTAGACATGTTTTACAAAAAATCGGTTCAGCCGTTTAAGAGATAAGCGATAAACGTCGAGGGTTATACAAAATTTATTTATAATTATAATATTATGGACTTTTCATTAGCAGGTCGCATAAGTTCCGTGTTGATTTTATTTTTTCTTAATAAGGCCTTTGTTTCTTGGAAAAGAAAGTGGCTCGTTAACAGCTGATTCACATTTTAAATAGTTGTAAACTCAAAGAATTAAGTTTTACTTGACTTCATGGGATTCTTTTTTTTTTCTTCTTGAAAATGAAGCAATTTTAGACTTTGACACGATTATAATAATAATATTTCAAAAATAAACGCTATCCCCTCGACTTAAGAACCTTTTTAATTTATAAGAAACACGAGACAATTTTGACATATACATATATAATTATACAGTGCTATTTGTAAAACACCATAACTTGCAGGACTAGATTATTAACATCATAAACGACAACGTTTCTTCTACAACTTTTTATAGTTCGTTAGATTTTAATTACAAAATAAAATAAAATAATTTAATAAGTATTTTTAAAACGCTTACCTGCTTGTAAAAGTATTCGGCGCAAATAGGACATTAACCCATGGTTAGATCTCCTTTAATCCTAGGGTCGTGGGTTCAAGCTCCATTGGCGCCAATTTTTTTTTTCTCTTAAATATTTTTTTATAAGTATATGTATAATTTTGATTTACCCCTATAAAGGCGCACAGGCAGCGCCGCTAGGTAGATACTAAACTAGCTTGCGTAATATATGTTTTCATTACTCATACTCTGAAAGTAGGTCTGAAGTTGCCTAAGGAGGGGCTTGAAAGTAATACTTTTCAGGCCTAAGGAGAATCGCTTTCAACTGACAGCTGTTAAATTAAGTATTAAAAAAAACATGTTCCGACATCCTATACAGCCACTCCATTACAGCGCGATGTAAAATTAAAATAACAAAGTGAAGTATTCATTGAAGAATATATTTTTAATGACTTTGTAATAACATACTTTTAAGTGAGTATTTCTTTAAATTATCATAGATTTTGGCAAAATTATACCATTTTTTCAATAATGAAAATGAAAAATAATGGCGGAATAGCTGGCCAGCCACAGAAAAAAAACATAATAGGCGGGAAAGTGGCATTCCGATCTTCATTTGTTTTTAGGGTTCCGTACCTCAAAAGGAAAAAACGGAACCCTTATAGGATCACTTTGTTGTCCGTCTGTCCGTCCGTCCGTCCGTCTGTCAAGACCCTTTTTCTCAGGAACGCGTGGAGGTATGAAGCTGAAATTTATATCAATTACTCAGGTCTACTGTCCCTTGAAGCTGTGAAAAAATCAAACTTCTAAGCCAACGCAATCAAAAGATACAGCCGTTTATGCCGCAAATTTCCGCAAATTTTCGACACTCGCAAAGGAATCAAAACCTACAGGGTACTTCCCGTGAACACAGAATCTTGAAATTTGGTACGAAGCAACGTCTTATAGCACAGATAAAGGAAAAATTGCGAAAACCATAAATTTTTAATTACATCATATTATAAAAATATTTTTAATATTTTTAAACTTACTACCCCTTTCCTCATGAACGCGTTGAGGTATTAAATTGAAATTCATATCAAATACTTCTTTGACCATTCTTTGACCGGCCTCGGAACGAATACTCTGTGACGTTTTTACTCCTGTGAAGAATATTAAGTTTTTTGTGCAAAACCTAAAGCCCGAGTCTTAAAAAATAGTGAACCTATATTAAGAGACAAAAAGCGTCAAAATTAAACTAAATCCAGTGCTCAAAAGTGTCGAATTGCAAGTATTTTGAGAAAAAAATAAAGCCTAACAACAAGCTACCGGTTTGCGCTTCGTACCGCCATTTTACACGAGCGCGCGGGATTCTCGCTACTGCGTACAGTGCGGACAGGTCATTACGGCGTGCAGCGGCGCGACAGTGCAACAAGCTGCATTCCTTTCCTGAGATTAAGCGGCGCAGAATCGTCACACTATCGGCGCTCATACTTTTTGTCTCCGAGAGGCGCTGAAATTTTACGCTCGATTATCTTGCGCTCTTATTACATCATGGCTCGTGACTTAGACAATACAATTAGAACCGAACTTGAGATGTCGATTGGTTCCCCGAATGATGAATTAAACTCAACAACTGCGCATGGGGATTATGTAAATGTGCGAAACCGACGAGTAGCCTCTCCAGAAGGCCACTCACGTAATGAGTGGGACGATTTTAAGGAGGAGATGAGGAAAATGGTGGCATATATCGCGGCAACTACTAGAGACGATATACAAAAGTTATGTTCTGTTCAGAAAACAGAGTTGCAGAATATAAATGCCAGTCTTAAGAACTTACAAGAGACAAATTCTAAAATTGAGAGCTCCATCATGTTTTTAACTGAGAAAAATGTTGAAATTGAAAAGCGGTTGACTAATCTTGAAGGTCACACAAAGGAAGAAAACCAATACATCTTATTCTTAGAAAATAAGATAGAAACGCTTGAACTTAACAGTCGTAAAGCAAGTTTTGAGTTAAAAAACGTCCCAAAAAGGCAAAATGAGAGTAAAGAGGCTCTGATTGCAATGGTTACATCACTCTCTAAAACTATAAGTTGTGATCTACAGTTGAACAACATCCATGACATTTACAGAGTCCGTGGTAAAAAACCTGAGTCTACAAACACTCCTATCATAGTGGAGACTAACTCTGCTCTCAAGAAAGCTGAATTCCTACGCAGTGCTAAGTTGTTTAATAGTAGGAACAAAACCAAACTGGCCGCTAAACACCTTGGACTTACTACGAATGAGGACACCCCTGTGTTCATCTCTGAACATCTAACTCCCACTGCTGCACGGCTGCATTTCTTGGCGCGGGATCTTCAGAAATCTAAAGGTTTTCGATATTGCTGGACGAGCTATGGGCGAGTTTACATCCGGAAAGATGACAAAGCTCCCATCATTCAAATAAAAAATGAGCAGCAAGTCCAACACCTTATGCTACAGGACTGACTAGCCTCAGTTACAGTTATTATTTTTTTGCTTATTATAATAGTTAAAATTAGTTATACTAAAACCTTGGACCAAGCGCCTTTATCAACCACACTCGCACATGTCACACAATTCTACACACACACATACTTACTTCATACTATCATAATTTACTACAGATTTACTCTTTTTCATAAATACACATATACCACAATTTCATCAAACGCACAAATAATTTACCAAAAAGATTCATTGCCCTTCACCAAATTGACTTGCTTCTGCTACCGAAACAAATATGGGTGATACAATTAATGTGCTTAATGACATAGACAAGCTTGAACTGGCGCACTCCTTTGAATGTGATACCCAGAATTTAAAAGACTATATTACAATCAATAAAAATGATTTCACCATACTTTCACAAAACATTCGCAGTATTTACCGAAATTTTGATGATTTTATCGTATCTACTAGTGAATTTAAATTTAATAGTGATATAATTATATTTACGGAATGTTGCTTGGATGTGAATAAACCGGTCCCTGTACTTACTAGTTACGTGTCATATTGTACGTCTCGCCATATCAATAAAAATGATGGTGTGGTCATTTATGTTAAAAATAATCTAAAGCACTTAGTAACTGAGATAAACTTAGTCCACGCATCATGCCTTCAATTGGATATTTTCAATCATACCGTACTATGTATTTACCGGTCACCCTCCAACTGCAATGCAGACAGCTTTATTGAATCACTTGGTCATCATCTTGATCTTATTAAATCCACTAATAAAAACATAACTATCATGGGTGACATTAATATAAATGTTATATGTAAGGAAGATGAGACAAGTTATGAACATAACAATAGAAACAAGTATTTGAACATGCTTTCTTTCTACGGAATTCTTCCGGGCCACACTATTCCTACTAGAGGACCTAACTGCCTAGACCATGTCATGCTTAAATTAAACACGAAAAAGCACTCAGCTAATATAGCAATACTACATACTTCAACGACTGACCATTTTACCATACTTTTAGTTATCTCCAAGCAACCAAAAGTGTCTCACATACCTAAAACTAAAGCTACTATTGATTATGAAACTGCACTTAGTCAACTAATGACATCCAACCTAGAAGAGCTCTTACTTTGTACTGATCCTACTGTTGTTTTTGATCGCCTAGCTTATATAGTGAGCTCCATATTAACGGAAAACACAAAAATAACAAACATACCTTCAAAACTGCGCATAATAAAACCTTGGATTACTCCTGGTATTCTGAGATGCATTCGAAATAGAAATTCCCTTCAAGCAAAATATAAAAAGGATCCATATAATGTTATTAACAAAATTACCTTTTATAGATACAGAAATTATTGTAATAAGTTGGTAAAATCAGCTAAAAATAAATATGATAGAGATCTTCTTTCTAAAACTGTTAAAAACAATAAACTTTTATGGAAAAATATTAAAAACATTACCTACACAAATAAACCTACTAGTACAAATATAGAATTATCAAACATTACTCCAACTCCAACAGAATCTGCAGAAGCTGTAAACAAATACTTCATAAATATAGGTAAAGAACTAGCTCAGAACATTAATCCAAACCGTAAAGACTTAAATACATATTTAAAAAATCTACGATCCAGAACTTGCTCTTTTGTATTATTCCAAACTGACCCCTTCGAGGTTGCTAATGTAATAAGTAATCTAAGATCTGTCTCAGCACCTGGTTGGGACAATATACCTTCTTCTTTTGTAAAATTGGCTAAAAATGTCTTGGTACCTGTAATAACACATGCTGTCAACCTCTGTTTTGACCAAGGAGTTTTCCCTAAACCACTAAAGCAATCTACTGTTACTCCGGTACATAAAGGTGGGGATAAGGGTGCAGTTAACAACTACAGGCCTATTTCTGTGCTAACAGCGTTTTCCAAAATTCTGGAGAAACTCTTAAACATAAGACTACTTAAATATTTAAACAAATTTAATCTTATTTCTCAAAACCAATTTGGTTTTCGTCAGGGCCTGTCAACGGAGGATGCTGTTATTACACATACGTCTTTGGTTGTGGAACAACTTGATAAGCGCAAATGTTGTCTATCAGTATTTTTAGACCTAAAAAAGGCATTTGATACTGTGTCCATCCCTATCCTCATTCACAAATTAGAAGCTCTTGGAGTAAGAGGAACCTCGCTTCTTCTTTTTACTGACTATCTATCAAGTAGGAGACAAAAGGTCAAACTTGCAAACGGTACCAGTGAATACGGGGAGGTGTCATACGGTGTACCACAGGGTAGTATTCTTGGTCCTACATTATTTTTAATCTATATAAATGATTTGTGTGATATGAGGATCAAGGACGCACAAATACTCTCGTATGCCGATGACACCGCCATCGTGTTTAAGGGTGATACTTGGGAAGAAGCTGGGCTAGTGGCAGAGAATGGACTATTTCTGATTGCTAAATGGTTAAAAAATAATTTATTAACCTTGAACACGGAAAAAACAAACTTTATTTGTTACAGTATTTATAATAGCTCCCAACCTTCAAATGATTACAAAATCCAGATACATGGTTGCGATAACTACTTAAATCATACTTCATGTAATTGCCCCTTTATACAAAAAGTTACGAATACTAAGTATCTCGGTGTGTACCTGGATCAACGTCTATCTTGGCATTGCCACCTTGAGTATGTTACACAAAGAATTCGTAAACTAATTTGGATCTTCAAGACGTTAAGATATGTTATGCCTAAAAATGATCATGAATCTTACCTACTTGATAAAAATACAAAGAATGATCTTCTAACTCGTATATATTTAACGCTTGTTCAATCTATTATAACTTACTGCATATCAGCTTGGGGTGGAGCAATAAAAACTAAGTTTATTGAAGTTGAGCGCGCCCAACGTAGACTTTTAAAAGTAATGTTGTTTAAAAAATTGACTTTCCCCACAAGTTCTTTGTACAATTTAACTAATCTGTTGTCAATAAGAAAGCTTTATATACAAAACACTGTCATTAGACTACATAAATCGCTAAAATATGATCCTGATAAGCTAAATAGGAGAAGAAAAGATCTTGTAGCTGACGTACCAATTATAAGAACTGTATTTGCTGGTAGACAGTACTCTAGTAACTCTGCTAAATTATATAATTACATAAATAGGGATCTTAGTATCTACACTAAAACTATATACGACTGTAAGAAACATATATACAACTGGCTTACGAAAAAATCTTATGGTGAAATAGAGGATCTGCTGAGCGGCTAATGGAAATATACATTTATTGTTGATCTGATCCCAAGACATTGTCGTAGGGTTAGCCGTTCAGTGCTCCTACTTCAGACTATATGATATCTAAATGATGCCAATGATTTTATTTTTAAGCTTTCATAATTTACACACACACACACACACTACATACACCCACTTACACCACTCACACACCACACACACACACACACACACACATACCTATCCATTTTATATTAGTATATCTTTTGTGTTACTTAGACACCTACGTCCAAGGCCCCCCACTTTTTTTGTTTCTTTTATTTAAAAAATGATTTTATCTTTAGATTTTAACTACACACCAACCATAAAAGTATATTCTTAATATTTACCTAGGTTTATGAAATGTGAGGTCAAAGTTGTGCAACTATGTATATAGCAAGGAAGAGGTCGGTGGAGAGGTGCCTCCAAACACAGGCGATAAGCTTAAATGGAGACACCAGCGACATGTTTTGTATTATAATTTTGTTAAGTTGTGCAAATAAATAATTTAATTTAATTTAATTTAATACTCAGGTCTACAATACCTTTAAGCTAGGTTTGTACGGAACCCTCGGTGCGCGAGTCCGACTCGCACTTGGCCGGTTTTTTTTTTCGAGTTGTAAAGTTTTGTTCATACTTCTGGATTGCAGAGATTTGTATGAATGTAATGAGTTCAGCTTATTGATGTTGTTATTTTCCTTGTATTCGTAATGAAAAGCACAGTGTTTACCTCGGGTGAAAGACTTATTTTCACCCCTTAAGTAACAATGTACTATTTTACGCAATCTATGTTAATACAGTAAACGTAGTGGCAAACGTAGTGTAGGACGCCCCCCAGCCAGATGGTCAGATGACCTAAAGAAGATAGCGGGTAGTGGCTGGATGAAAACAGCGGAGGATCGTGCAAAGTGGCGCACCTTGGGGGAGGCCTATGTTCAGCAGTGGACTGCAATAGGCTGATATGATGTTAATACAGTGGCGGCGTAAGGGGGGGGCGGTCTGCCCCGGGTGCCAGCATCAAGGGGTGACAACAGAATGCCAACTCAGTCGCGCAGATTAGTAGCTACTGGCGCATCTGCACGACCAGTGTTGCCAACTAGAATTATACGAATGTGCTAAAGTGCTACTTAAAAAATGCCAAAATATGCTAGCTTTTTTTATTGAGCTTTGTAATTAGTTATGATATAATCGAAAAACAGAAGTTGTAAATGATGTAAGCATTAGTTCTAGGTTATTGGTGCTTTACAAATAACCCTGTATGCATATTAAATACTTACTTACTTAGACATGAATTCATGTAAACTATACAAGGGCCTCAACAGTAAATCATTGTTACTAGCTATTTATCTATTTCTTAATATGTTAATTTAATAAGAATATCCCACGATTTTTTGTATATTGTTTGTTTAAGTAATTGTAACGGCTAGTACAAAATACATTTATGATTATGAATATGTATTTTTTTAATACTTAAACTAAATAGTCAGCCAACCTTATATTTTCCAAATTTACAAATTCCCTAGTTGGGTACCTTTTTTATTTTTGTTTTTTTATTCTTTTTATTGACTTATTATTATTATTTACTAGCTTTCCGTCCGGGACTTCGTTCCCGTGGGAATTTGAGAAAATTATGTAGCCAATGTGTTAATTCAGAGTGTCAGCTACCTCCATACCAAATTTAATCAAATTGGTCCAGCTGTTTGAGCTTGAAACATGAACAAACATCCATATATTCATACGTCCTCACAAACTTTCACATTTATAATATTAGTAGGATTAATTAAAAATCGGGGATTACTGCGAATCCATATGTTTAGGGTTCACGAACCACTTTTAATTAAGTAGTGAAACTATAGAGGGTGTTTCCTCACGAAATTGAATTATAATTTCGTCAAAAAACCCAAATGAATTTGGCATAAGTAGTAAGTCGACCTATTGGACCCCGAGCCGAACATTTATTTTAGTCAGTTGAGAGGAATTGACTGAAAAAATAATAAAATTACATGTTAGTGTGATTGTCGCTATTTTATTCGTTCAGGTGGCGAAATTGAAAACTATACAATTTCATACATCTAATGACGGCTGCTTTGACTGCACCACCGCCAACTGAATTTCCAGTTCCAAGGTAGTTTGCAACTTCACGTTCGGTTGGTGGTGGCGCTGCTGGTCGAGGTGGTTGTCAGCAAGTATGTGAAAATTTTATAGTTCTCAATATCACCACCTGAACAGATAAAATGTATTTTTTCAACGTGATTGTGAGGCTATTGTTGCTTAACCCACCCACCGAGCCGCGGCAGACGTTCAAAGAGCTTCATGATAAATCTATCTGAAGCATTTTACAATTTATCGCCCGAGAGGAAATTGGTCATGAGAATCTGTTACCAGCTCGGGTACTACATGTTCCTCGTAGAAGGTTGTTTAGTTTTTGAGATTATTCCCTGACTCGTCAACTCCCAGCCCAAACCCTTGGACTTAGAAAGCTAAAAGGCAAAAAGTATATTTTATGACGACGTAGGTAAAAACTAAGAAAGGATTATAATAACAAATTTTATCTTTAAACTTCTGATTATTTTGGCTGTATGGAGTTTTCTATGCCTTACTATAGACCCATTTATGAGTAGATCACTTTGTGCACTAGAGCACAAAATGCGATTTTGTGCAGCCTGTAGATCGTTTTATGCTCTAGAACACAAAAATCGATTTTGTGCAGCCTACGATTTTGTGCAGCGTATAGTAGATCGTTTTGTGCTCTAGAACACAAAAATCGATTTTGTGCAGCCTATAAGCTGCACAAACAAGCACTTTCCGAGCATGAGTAGTGAAAAAGAGAATTTTGCGCGAGCGAAGCCGCGGGAAAACGCCAGGAATTCATATTATCCATTTTCAAAAACATAATTTATAGTCACCCGATATGAAATCACTTCGTTGTCCGTCTGTCTGTTACGGCATTCATATTATCAATACTCCATTGAGACTAACTCGACCATAGTCAACTTTACGTCACGCAGGCAGGTAAGAGATAGAGTGGTGTTATTCGTAACCAAACTTAAAAGACACAAGTTAGTTTTCTGAACGTTTATTTTACCATCAACACTTTAACATTTAAGTACAATATACAGAAACAACACTGGCGCGGCATATTAGACGCACCTTTTGTCATAAAGGAGTGTTTTCATTAGCACGACGAGATCAGATTAGATTAGATCATTTATTCCAACATTATCAATTTCATAAATTACAATGGATGTCAAAATTGTCAAAGAATAATGTTTTTGTCAAATATAAAAAATATGAATATAAAAATAAAATTAATAAGTAGAATTACAATTTCAAGCAAATAAAATAATAATATTAGTACAAAAATGTACGTAAAATTAGGATGTCAAATACTTATATACTTATCTAATAATTATAAATACGTCAATTTCAAATCATCAAATGAATTATTCAATATTTAGAATATTTTATCAGTAAACTCTTTCAATTAATAAAATTCATGTTCTAGTAAAAGGGATTTTAGTCGGCGGCAAAAAGTTAAATTAGTTTTTAACTTATTGAAAAATTGTGCAATAACGTGGTGTAACGTAGGCATATTTTTCAACGCAACGCAATGTTTATTAATATGACTGGTGTCACAAAAAAATGAGGGTGTTATAAAAAAAGACAAGTTTTGTTGTTCTTAAGATTTTTGAGTATCTTAGAACACTTAAATAATACAAATTGTCTTTGCTATTCCTGGAAAACTGCTACAACTTTGTATTTTTGTGTGCGGTGCGAAACGAAAAGTAAAAAAAGGGATTAGTTAGCCTTTATTTGGTAAAACAAATTTTATTTTAAAGTGGTGATAATGTGACATGAATATCACAGTTTTTAAAGTATTTACTATGCAGGTAATGCTTTTCAAAAATATTTTTTTTTATTCTTTCTTGAAAACGTTCCTACTTTTTGTTACACCCTTTAAAATCTAATAAAAAAATGGGTTGTCTCTTTTTTATTAATATTGAAAAAGGTTAAGTTCATACTGTAAATTACTTACTTACTTACCTACTGAGATCGGAACCGTGCAATGGAAAACATTCCTTTAACCTAAACTATTTTCTATATTATAATATTGCACTTTACATGAACGTTTAATTTTTATTTGGGTTTACCTTTCATAGTAGGTATTTTTGTATATTAGGATTTTTTTATCCAACTCATTAGAACGCTTCTGCACTATGGCCTCTGAAATCAAGTAAAAAAATACTCGTTGCTTTTACTCAGCAATAAATTCAATTCCTAGCCAAATTCTACGGTTACAATAAAATGCTTTTAAGGAAGAAACATTTTTAACTGTACTTAACAAGTAATTTCGTAGGCTTTTAGTGAAATCGAGCAAAACATGGAGTGACTTTAAATTAACTAGCGATTTTTAGGAATGATCCTCCCTATGAAATTAAACAACTTTGCCATAGGAACTTTGATAAAGTTTTCGAAAAAAAGTCAATTTTCCGTATAAAGGCAAACCATAAGTAATTTTTTTTTAAATTAAATAGGAATATTTAAACCATTGTTGGAGAAATCTGTCCAGTTTCGTGGGCTGATTGATATCTTTTATTTTCACTCTCTAATTTAAAGTCATTCGGTATGCTTTTTTATGCATAATGAATTTCGTTATAATAAGACAAAAGTATAATCTGAATGAAGTACCTAACAATTTCTTATTATAAGACATACTACAATCGATATGTTTACTCATAGATATGTGAGTAAATAAATATGACATGTACTTCACAATTTGTAATTCAATCGTGTCACCTACGTATTTTTTGTGCGATACACATAAGAAATGTTTGTAATACAATACTTACTCCAAACTAAGCGACACCTAATCGTCAACTAACGATACAATCTAGAGATGTGAGGAAATCTGATATTATTTTTATGTTTTTACACCAATTTATAGGATGACTTTATATTAGTTAGCGAAAATCAAGGGTGTGAGTTTTAATCTACGATACTGAACAACTTTCCCAAAGGAACGTAGGTTCAAAAATGAAAAAAAAAATTCGCCGGTCCATACAACTTGTGCGATCAGCCTAAGTATGGAAGGGCGAATTTTTTTTTGTGAATATTATATGGGTTCCTTAGGCATTGTTGTTTAATTTAATGGGAGAACCACCCATTAAAGTTTCGCTAATTTAAAGTCACCTATAGACAGAAACAAGATGAAACGGTGTAGCGTTATTATAATTTATCAAAAGTAATTGACGTCAGATGTTCATTTTGTTTCAACTATTACTTACTTACATGCTTATTTTCTAAAACAGGTTAGTTTTCTTTTTATGTGAAAAGCTTTTCATAGGCACCATAAGTGTTAGCTTTAAGATGTTATCATTAGTGTAAGTAAAAAAACTGTATTAAAACCCCTCTTGCGTGTGTGTGTACAGTACGCAATGAGTTTGCAAACCGTACGTTATATTACAAATTTCAAATATGGAATGTCATGTCTATCCAAATAATTCATACACGCGCGCGCAAGAGGGGCTTTAGTTAAGTTTTTTACGTATATCAGCGGCTCGAGCATGGTGCGCCACAAACTCGCGCGGAACGCCACTCGGTTGTCACCGTCAGCTTTGATTGCACGAGAGTACGGCGCAAAGGCTTGCTAGGCTGGCCTTCTGGTGTTTTCAATGTTGACATAGGACTGCGGCTCATTCCGCACGCGAGCACATCGTACTCGAGCTGCTGTACCTATATCAATATGAACTTCCTGAGATTTAATTAACAAACTTTTTTGTTTTGTTTTTGATCCATCAGCAGTATTTACCATAACCGAAATCTGCCGCAACAAGAATCTGTCCTAAACCGAATGATTTCAACAAAGTTTTAGACTCAAAACTATCTAACCTCTAAATGTTAATCAAATCTCTTGTTTACTTAAATGACATATTTCAAAACTTTATTTTCTCTATTGATTATGTAGATTCAATTATTTTTGTGTGCATATTATAAATAGTACAAAACATACATCAACATAAAAATCGTACTTACAAAACATTCGGCCTCATAAAATGATGTTTCTGTTTTATTAAACTAATTTAACTTGAAGCAAATAATTATTTCTAAGGTGGTTTGTTAATAAAAACCATCTTAGCAATATGTTTTACCAAAAAAATCTACAAATTTTTATATGTTTTAAAAGTAAAATATACTTTGCAACAATACAATATCACATTGAAGCTTAATATCAAATGTCGCAGTCCTTTTAAATACGTTAGTTAAAATATCATTTAGAAATGGATCTCAATTTTTTCTCATACATTCTCTAATTTTCATAGCTTCGAAAATATCCTAGTCTTTTAACAACTAAATACTAGCAAAAGGTAACGTATGTCACTTTTAAATATTACTTTTATTAAAAATGTATTGTCTTATCTTTGGCTTCTTATTGTCTGAAAATTATTGTTTTCTTGCCATTTTATCTATAAACTACATCATCTAAAGGCTTCCCTTCAAAATTTTAAAAGTATCTAGAGATATCAACACTTGTAGATATGAATGTCACACGTATGATAAGCGTTTAGAGTACAAGTTATATAATTATATATTGTATAATAGATGGACATCTAATTTACTCTAAGTATATACAGTTAACATTTTCAAAATATGTTAATATATTATAACAACAGGTCAAAAATAGACTTACTAGAAAGACAAGCTAATAGCTGCCTAAACTTTATTGTCTTGATTATTTTTATTGAATAAAATAATACCCAGCTATAAAAAACATATCAAAATCAGAAACAATATCACAGATTAAGTCGATTAATAAACAAATCAACAAATTATTCTTATGTTTAAAGTTATAAATTAACACATTGTAAAGAACATGAATAAATACTAATGTCTCTATTTTCAAGACCTACCATAATAAGTATACTTTTAGTAAATATAGTTAAATTTTCAAACCAAGTTGTATCGGCAGGATATGACTCATTTTTAGTATTCAATGAATATATTAAATGTAAACAAAAATCGAGAATTCGATTTTTTCTCTCTTTAGGCTCGTAATTCAAATATGTTTCAGAGATATGTAACTGGAAAGTTATTTAATTTCTTTCTGGACTTTTAACAATGAGCATTCTCCTTAACATGGACGTAAAGCACAGGAGGTGACAATACGTAAGAAACAAATTCTTAAGGGTTATTAAAAACCGACCATAGAACACAGGAAAATTATTACTGAAAAATCCTGATGTATATAAAGTATTCATGTTTTGTGCGAAAATAAACCCTTTATTTATACCGTAAGCAATGTATTATATCAAGAATAGGCTGGAAGACTTTATTAGGTATTTTATTTTAAATGGTAACAGTATTGATATAAAAGTAGTAGTTGACTGTAAAAAGAAAAACATAGAATTTTCCAGCTGCCTTCTCTTCCCAGGCATACTGTAAAAGTCAGTAAGTGGGACGCGAGGGTTCTGTTGTATTATATGTATTATGGGCGAAAGGCTGACAACCTCTAACAAATTACATCATATTTCATCTTATAACCCTCTGAATTTATGTCAAATGTGGCTTTAAAACCACTGATGTTCTACCTACCCCAATAGGGATTATAGACGTGACCGCATCTATGTATTTAGTTGTTGAATTTTTCATATTTTTATTTGAAGTGTCTTTAAAAAAGATTAACATCTGCGGTCGATTCTTAATCAACCCTGACAAAATAATCATTGCTTATTTGAGTCGATGTGTACCAAATATTCAACCCACTAAAATCTGAGATTTAATAATGTCATTTCCAGAATTTTTGAGGCATTTTGTCGGTTTTAAGGTGAAAACGGCTCTTTACGCCCAGTTTCAGAAACTTTTTTTTCTATTAATAAAGGGTTCGCTCTTGACCACAATCCATTAAAGTTAATGCTACTTTCAATGTTATCTCTTTTTGTCTTGTTAATGTAAACAAGGGCACCAGGACTAGCCAAGCTCGCCATACATTTGACAATACCTACACGATAAGAAGAGACTAGAGGACAGCGATACATTTAAAGAAGTTTTAACTTTAATGACCGTTTCTGCAACTGGGCGTAATATAGCCGTTTTCACCTTAAATCCAAAAAAATGCCACAAAAATTCTGGAAATGATATTGTCAAATCTCAGACTAGAATTTTATTTTTATTTTCTGAAGTCGTATTCCACTGGATCCTACTCATCATCATCAGTTTCGCAGCAGCCAGGCCAGCAGCAACCCTCGGAGCCGTCAGGTCTGGTGCAGAACAGCAACGTCTCAGCCTTTGATACGGGTCTGGGTTCGATTCCGTGGAAGTCTCTCAAGTCATCTGCTGGGAACCACGCGCGCTCTTCGTCATCTATGATTGGGATGCCGAAATATCTGAAATTGTTTTTGAAGTCCAATCAGTCATCATACTTGCTATACTCGAACCCAAATCTGAGGCAACATAAAAGATGCTTGACACGGTGCAAGTACGGAGGGCCGCACATCGTTGGGATAAAAGCGGTTTTGCATTAAAAATGAAGTAACCTGATGTGCTGGCCTCTGTACATGAATCATATGAACGACTAAGTAAGTAGCACCTTTTATCAGGTCTTTAACGTGTTTGTAGTAGGTATGGAAAGAATGGGAACTAGTAAAAAAATCGTAGTAACTCCGTCATTTAAAAGTTACCTACTTATAAGGAGAATTGATGATTGCCTTCAGAATTAATACCTGCAAATAGCCAGGACTGGGATCCAGAGAACCGAAGCCAGCACTAGCACTAGCACCAGCAGCAACGCCCAGATTGGCCACGGCTTCCTCTCCGTGTCTCCGAGGGCCCTGCAACCAGATATTCAACGGTATGAAAATTTTCACCAAACCTGCAGCAAGTAACGCGCGTGGCTGGCTTCCATCGATTCAGTCCATATAACCGCAGGTTGGTAGGACCATGGGTTGATGGAGTGTCTTGTTTTTTTTATTTTATTCAAGTAATAGATCACCAACTAGTTACACACTAATTTTTAATTAAAATGGGACAATCTTACAAAAAAATGGCTTAATGATAACCCAATTCTAGGTGACAACCGCATTCAAAAAATTTAAAGTAACAATTTTAACAGTCTTATGAAGACAATTTTATAAACTTAAATTACTTTCAAAATATATAAAACATAATACATACTGAAAATTAAACATTGATGTGAATTACAATGAGCTACTTTAAACAATTTTGACCAAAGATTTGTTTTTTGATTGAAGTTTTGAAGAAATAGCTTTTACTTCCAAAAATATCACAGCTGGTAGAAATTTTATTATATTCCCTAACCATTCGTAGTAATGACTTCATGTCAGCCACAAGACGTCCACTGCTGGACATAGGCCTCCCCCAGGGATCTCCACCTCGATCGGTCCTGCGCCACCCGCATCCAGCAGCTTCCCGCAATCTTTACCAGATCGTCGGTCCACCTTGTGGGAGGCCTCCCTACGCTGCGCCTTCCGGTACGTGGTCGCCACTCGAGGACTTTTCTGTCCCAGCTGCCATCAGTCCTACGAGCAATGTGCCCTGCCCACTGCCACTTAAGGATAGCAGTTCTTTGGGCTATGTCAGTGACCTTGGTTCTCCTGCGGATTTCCTCATTTCTAAACTCCGAGCATAGCCCTTTCCATCGCTCTTTGAGCGACCTTGAGCCTTCTTATGAGGCCCAATGTAAGCGACCACGTTTCAGTGGCGTACGTAATCACTGGCAACACACACTGGTCAAAGACCTTCGTCTTCAGATACTGCGGTATTTGGGATTAGAAAATAGTTCGCAACTTCCCGAACGCTGCCCAACCGAGTTGGATTCGCCGATTGACCTTCTGGAAGTTGGACTTACCTAGCTGGACTACTTGTCCCAGGTAAACATATTCTTCGACAACTTCCAGAGTAGAGTTTCCAACTGTTAAAGGAGTGGGTACAATATGGGCATTCGACATGATCTTCGTCTTGTCCATATTCATCTTCAGACCCAGTTGTTGTGAAACTCTATTGAGTAATGACTTATTTTCAAGAATTATTGTAGTTGCTTCTGATCTTACCTAATCCAGGCATCATATCCAGAGCCTTCAGTCGCAAGTTCCACGAAGGATGATATGAGGATGAGCAGCATGGCCAGGGGAGACAGATACTTCCAGCAAATCAGCCAGTATATCCCGGGTCGGGAGCCTGTCATCAGCTCTATGTCGTCTGCGAACCTGGAACATTAAGGGAACATAAATAAATCACCAAATATGATTGCGAAATAAAATAGTAAAACATTCCTCACGGAACCCAAGGAGATTCTTAGAAGAAAAAATTGCGACTGTCAATGCCTACTAAGCAGCACAACCGTTTTTGTTTTCAACCAATGTAAGTTCCCGAGGAAAAGTGTTTTTTAAGTAAATGATTCTTTGGTCACACCTTTGGTTTTCACTAATTTAAAATCACGCAATATAACATTTAACTGCACCTACCATGGAAGGTGAAATCGATAACGATTGATCGTAATCACGACATCAAATTCGTAATACATTGCTTCTGTTTAAACTGATTTCAAACAAACGTGTAAAGTAAATGGAGCAATGTACAACATATCCACAATCTTTGAAACCACGTATCGAATTTTATAGCATCGTAGAGAAATACGGCAAGGAGAAGGTAAAATATCCCTTATGTAGTTTGGCAAAGTAGGTTGTTTTTTTTTAAGAGGTCATATCACCCTCCTGCGTAATATCTTTTTCTTTCAGTGCGTCATTCATTTATTTAATTCTTTTCGCATCTTTTTTTACTAACATATACGTACGAT
Source organism: Aproaerema taeniolella (assembly GCA_949987775.1). NCBI lineage: Eukaryota > Metazoa > Arthropoda > Insecta > Lepidoptera > Gelechiidae > Aproaerema > Aproaerema taeniolella. The sequence continues at coordinate 16,972,934 of OX465258.1, read as the reverse complement.
GGGAAGTCCTCCAAAACTCCTTACATTTGTGATCAATGAAGTAGAAACTTTAGGGTTCAGTGGTTGCGGGGAAATTGAAAAACTCGACGGTTTCTATAGGGTCATCACATCACTTACAATAAAATAAATAACTTAACATTTTCTAACGAAATTCAGGAGGATTTCACGCTTTTCCGTGTCTAATTGAAATATCATCTGTGGAAACCTGTAATTGGTTAGTTAGAACGAATATGTCTTTACCTATGAAATTGCCGATTTTTTCTCAAGCTTTATTTTATTCATAATTTATTTGATTGAACAGCTATTACTAAAATTGTTTTTTATTTAAAACCTTGGCCATATAACGGAGATATTGAATCAAATTAATACATATTTACTTTAGATTTATTTGCTGAAAAAGAAGTTCAAATATAGCTCATTTCATCCGTTGCCCGTTTCATTGCTTATTTTTGCTGTAGGTACCGTTGTTACAGTTACAACTTTCAATAAAGTAAGTATGATAAAAATGGTTGTCCAAACCTTCCCACAAAATTTTGCTAGGATTTCGCATTCCCGAGAAAAATCCAAAAACGTTAGTATGGAAAATTCAGTTTTCCAAAAATATTGTGTGAGAAACGGCAATTTCATAAGTAAAGACCTATTATTTTAATTGTAAGTGTTGTAACTAACTGTTGGTTTCCCAAATACGTTAAGCTGTTGGTCCCGGCTGTTGTCGATTGACTACAGTCGTTAAAACCTAGTCAGAGGCCATTGTGCGCTTTGAAAACTCTGACACCAGGGTAAGCCAAGTTCGCCACATACTTGACTATACCTACACGATAAGAAGAAGAATACCATGGCTATGGCTCGGGTTTCAAGCAACCACGCGTTACAGTGTAGTGAAAAGAATGACATCTGACTTCCGTAGCCATAAGATAAAGTAACCACCAGCCTGATCGATTAAGAGATTTGTATATGCAATTTTAATAACCGTGTTTTTACACCGTGTCAAGCCAAGTACTGGTGACTTGTGACTTGGGTGACTTGCAATAAAATAAATGAAAATTAAGAATGTTAATAATGAGCCCACTAAACAAAACAACTTTCCCCAGGGAACATTATTATTATTATTTATTTACTTAATATCTACACAGTATTACAGATTTATATCTAAGACCTGTGTGAGAAACATAAAACGATCATTATAATTTTAAAACATTCATGGAACATAATTATACAAACAAAAACAAATTCATAAAATATACATAAAAGTAGACAAAATTTATCAATGCTCTGAGAAGAGCAAAAAGTTGCTACCAATAACTGACCAGTTATCCGCAAAAATATCGAGGCTTTGTGCTTTTGTCAAGAGTGCATTTAGTAGCGTGAGAGCGTGGGTGATCGGCGATTGACTGTGATGGGATGTTTTAGAGATAGGAACGGCCAGTAAGCGGTGACGACGTGCGCGTAAATAGCTATTCGGAATATATAACCGACATGCCGAAGAAACCAAATCTGGACAATCTGATTGACCGCGCAGGAACCGACAAACCGTCATCAGAGTGGTGTAAGTACGGCGAGTTTCCAGAGAGTTATAGCTAAGAGATCCTAGTAGAAATTTAGATGGGTAAAGGAAAGGGTATTGACCATGCAGTTTCTTGTACAAGAAGCGCAGGAATGCTTTTTGAACTTTTTCTAGCAGACTAATGTATGTAACTTCATGGGGACTCCACACTATGGATGCTGTTTCAATTTTACTGCGTATTAAGGCATCATAGAGAAGTTTAATAGCTAAAGGATCCCGAAAATCGCGTGAATTGCGAATTACAAAGCCTAGTTTTGCGTAGCAATCCTTGGCTAAAGTTCTTATATGCTCATTAAAGGTGAGTTTTGAGTCAAACAGGACGCCAAGATCTTTGATGGTGGAGAGTCTAGTTATAGGTTCGGACTCTAGGGCATACGTACAAAGAATTGGTTGCAAACTTCTAGTGAAGGACACAACATAACATTTTGTTGGGTTAAAAACAAGTTTATTTTTAAAACTCCAATCACTCAGAGTGTCTATATCAGTTTGAAGAAGTCTGCAGTCCTCAGGATGTTCTAATACTCGAAAAAGCTTTAAATCATCGGCGTATAAGAGAGATTTTGAGTGAGTAACAGCGCAGTCTATGTCATTAATCATAACATTAAAAAGTAGTGGTCCGAGTATAGAACCCTGGCTAACTCCAGAACGGGTGTGATAATTTTTAGAGATAAAGGAACCATAACGGACAAATTGCTGCCTGTCACGTAAATAATCTGAGAAAAAATAAAGTAGAGCTGGACTAAAACCAATACTACACATTCTTTGCAAAAGTATGTCATTGTCAACGGAATCAAATGCTTTTTTGAAGTCAAAGTAAATTACATCTACTTGATTTCTTTTGTCCATGCACGCAGAAGTATAATTAACTAATGTTAAGAGATTGGTATTTACTGAACGTCCATTCCTAAATCCATGTTGGGAGTTAGATAAATAGGGAGAAAGTTGGGGACTAATTTTAGTATGAATTATTGACTCAAAAAGTTTTGAAAGTGCCGATAGAATGGCTATTGGTCTATAATTTTCAACAGATTCTTTATTTTTGGACTTGGGTATTGGACTAACTCTAGACATTTTCCAAAATGATGGATATTTTCCTGTTTCGAGAGCAAGGTTAAAAATATGTCGGATTGGAACCAAAAGTTGATCTTTGCACGCTTTTATAACATAAGAGGGAATAGCATCAGGCCCTACGGCGGATCTAGGTTTGAGCTTATCTATGGCTGTAATAATGTCTCTATCAGTAATTTTATTAATGTGTACATAGGTAGAAGAGTTACTAGTATCGTTTTGGATAACTGTTTCGGGATCAAATATTGGTGCATCTGGAAGAAATACACTAGAAAAGAAGGTTGCAAAAGCATTAGCGGCTGCCGCTCCTTCATAAGTTGAGTCACGGTATGAAACTACTGGTTCGAACCCGCCATTCGATCTTAAATTATTAACGTGTTGCCAAAAAGCGCGGGGATTGTAACGAATTTTTTTGTTAAATTATTTACGTAAGAATCATAAGCTACAGAAATCATACGTTTGATATCGGCTCTAACTCTACTGAAGAGATTATAAACTGTAAGATCGTTTGTGGCTTTCCATAAGCGATGCAGATGAGCTTTATGTTTGATGCCGTGGATAATATCGGTCGTAAACCAAACAGGGTAACGTCTTTGTCTTTTTTTCGGTCTATGCTTCTTAGGCATGCACAAATCAAATATTTTATAAATGATGTCATAGAAAACTTCTACCGCTTGATTTGATGTCTGGCTATTAACAACTTCCGTCCAAGAAGCCTCGCACAACAGCTCATACAAAAATTTAAAATCTGCTTTATTAAAATTCCAGTCCATACATTCAGGTACGTTACTGGGAGCCAAAAAACAGGACTTTGCACGATTTACTCCTATTGGTACAGTCACATCGAGTGGGGGATGGTAGGCATCTGCATGAGGAACGAGTCCATTTTCCGATTCTCTACGAACGCTCACACCACTAAAACACTCTGACAGCAAAACGACATCGAGTTTGCTGCCGTGAGAGTTTCTTATATAATTTCTATCACTTACGTCACACACATTTAAAAAATAACAATAATAGCCTCTAATAGTTTCACTAGCAGAATTCAAATTTAAATCACCTATCATTATAATTTTACCATTTAGAGACGACACTTTAGATTCAGTTGAAATAAACCAGTTCATATAAACATGATCGGGAGATTTAGGTGGAATATACACTACACATATAAAAAACTTAACTTCCTGAAATAAAAAAGTTGCCCAAAGGTCCTCTCCACAACGCGTTTCTAGATCAGCTCGACGCCGAAAGATGATTGGAGAATTGACAGCGAGCAAGACTCCACCACCACTACGGTTGGGGCGGTCACGGCGCAACACACTCCACTCTTCACAACATAATTCCGCATCAGATATTGACGCATCGAGATTGGTTTCAGAGATTGCAACTAAGTGAGCATCAAGTATCGTAAGATTAAGTCTCCAGTCTGTTAGTTTAGTTTTAAGTCCTCGAACATTCTGGTAGAAAATATTAAGGTTTTCATTAGACTTGGAAATACAAGGGGGTGTAGAGGAGTTAGTTTTTGGAGTGTTCGTTATTGCTGCGTTGGCCACGAAAGGACACCCAAGGTTTAACTCTTGCGTTATACGGCCAGACGTTCACTGAAAGGCATTTCTCGTAAAACTCTTCGGGTACAGTAATTTTATATGACTTGTAGTCTCCTCGAGGTCTCAGTTCATCAACAGTGCATTTCGCTGGGGGGAATAGGTGTTGTAGATAAGCGAGAATTTCCGCAGCAGTGGATTCCATATTCCATAGATGGATCACCTTTCTAGGTTCAACCGCTTTTAAAGTTGTCACATCTGGGCCAGCTATGCAGCGCTGAGATTCTGGTCTACGCTTTCTTTTAGCTCGAACTTCAGTCCATTCATTTTCGTCACTATCAGCAAGAGGGGAACCAACATTCGGTACATCAACTTCGCACATTTTATTGGGATGCAGTATCGGAGTGTTGATCTTTATCATGCCCTGTACCTTATCTTTTACTGAAGAACTCGATACAGCTTTCGGTGGTGCAATGAACTTTTGGATTGTTGGTTTTTGCTGGGCTTGTTTAAGAAGAACGTTGCTGTAGGTTTGCTTTGAGTGATGTGGTTCAAATGTGTTTTGACTGTCAGGAATACTTGTATCAGACGACTTCTTTTCAATGTGGCAGGGATAAGTGCATGTTTTTTCCATTGCAGTTAATTCTAAGCTTTGAACACGCTCATTGACCTCAGATATTTGTGAAGTGCAGAGATCGATTTTGTCATGTGACGCCGAAATAGATGTTAAAACATATTCCAGTCGGGTGTTAAGAAACGTCATTTGCTCCCTGATAAATTTAACCTCTTGCATGAGATCAACATCAAAGTTTCCACGCTGATGATTAGTGGTAGTTTTTATACCTGTTGTAGAGCTCTCAATAATTATATGATCGTCGCTACTCTCAGACAGTCGCTCAGGTATTTTACGTCTAATGGTAACATTTGATTCATCGAAGGAAGAAATGGACGAAGTTTTCTCCGGTTCATTGCAAATAATGTCATCATTAGACAATGTTAATGGCCTTGCGGGAGTATTAGTATTAAAATACTTAGGTACCTTGCTCCGACATTCAAGGCAAATCCAGCTGTTTTACGCTGCATTAGAAGGAAAAGCTTGAGGGAGACATTTGCACAATCAAGGTCAAAACAGCGGGTGCAGTCGGCACATGTCAAAAATTGCCTGCCTGTTATTTTTTGAAGACACCCGGCACATTCGCAGTCAGGAGAACTACTTTTTTCCATTTTATAATGCTAAACAGCCAAATCCACCGCTGTATAAAGCTCCGCAAGCGCTGAGTGGTAGGTATAACGCGTTACTTACGCGGAAAGCCGTTTATGAAAAAAATTCAAACTTCTTTTTGTTATTACTCACTGTAGACTTAGAGTTTTAACACAACACAAACTATTTTTGAAAGGCAATTTAGCATAGATTGTAACAATATATCACAAAAAACTGAACTGTAACTTTAGACATATTTTCAAACTAAAAATAACGGAGCGAAAACAAAACGCGCCTACTCGGTACGGCGGCGGCCTGTTAACTAAAGCTGGCGCGTTCACAGTACTCACACTTATGCAATTTCACTATACAGGATGTTTAAAACTAAATGATTTTCAAATAATTGATTCATAAGTATAGACTAGAGTTAGTTTTTAGTAAAATGGGTGCGTTGTAGATAACAGACACTACACAAACGGAATGTGTAAATGTGTTGAACGCGCCAGCTTTAGTTAACAGACCTGTAGGTCAAATTAAAAAAAAAACACTTCAACCACTTGTGCTATCAGCTGATTGATTACCTTTGTTATGGAAAGTTGATTTTTTTTGAGAATTTCGTGGATAAAATCACCTCCTATAGTTTTGCTAACTATTTTAGAGTCACCCCTAACAATATTCTCTCTCATAAGACGATATTTGTTTCATAAAAACCTATTTACAATATTGATCACGAAAACAATCTTATTCTTCTGGCAATTTTTTTTAAATTTCAAAGCTGGCAGCCCTATACCACAGGATTTTAACACGTCATTGAATTGAACAATGGTCCTTTGTAGACCACATCCATAGTACGTCGTCTTACCTCTTAACCCCATACACGTAGGAGATGCCCACACACTCGCAGAAGGCGATGATCAGCAGTGGGAAGTTGCCGCTGTACATGTCGAACAGTAGGAAGATATAGCTGCCAGAACCATGGGCAAACGCCATGGAAAGGATACAGCATACCTGTTGGAATATTAGTATAGATTTTTTTTTAACAACATTAACAACAAACGCTACACACTCAAAGGCCCTCACTAAGGTTTTCCTTGTGTCATGGGTCCCTCGGAACATACACAAAGACTGATACAAACACCCATGACCCGAGAATAAACATCTGCTTTTCACAAAAATATTTGCCCCGACTGGGAATCGAACCCAGGACCCGTCGATCAAGAGGCAGCGCTACTACCACTCGACCAAACCGCCCGTCTAATTGAAAAACCGTTGTTCGGCAAATAATAATATTAGTCTTCATTAACTTAAAAAAGCCGAAGCCATTGCAGCTTAGCATAATGCCACAGCCTAAGCCTTGGCGCTGATTTTAGCTGAAATCGGTTTTGAAGATTGTTTGAAACTATAAGTGACTGTACCTAATCAGGATTTTATTTTTAATACAATGTAACTGTTACTAAAGAAGTCACGTAATATTATAACATATTTAAAAAGTTATTTTGACCAACCAACTATGTAAACCATATTAAGTATGTAAAACTAAAGTAATCAATCAGTAAATCGCAAAAAATTGCAGGAATCCGCAAAATTCTTTCCTTTGGAAAAGTGAATCTTTTAAATTTTATTTTGACCCACTTATTTAGGTCAAATTGTACTGTACTGATTAATATTTTTATTTAGCTACAGATAAGAAAACAAAATCACGCCAGATAAATTGAAAAAACTCTTTAAATGTACATTCCTCCTAATATTGTCGTAACATTCTACTAAAATTATAAATGTGAATGTTTGTGAAAATGTTTACATGTTTGTTACCTAATCACGCAAAAATTACTGGATGGGTTTTGTTGGAACTTACAGTAATTATAATTAGACATTAGATTAAAAAGAAAGAAAGATTTATTATTTCAGACATTACACAGGAAAACGAGATAATAATAAAAAATGTAATACAATAACAAGCATCATTTAGATCGCTATGTGTTGTAGGGTCCGGGAAAAGGGTCCTCAACTCAATTATATGTTGTCTGGAAATGACACCGCGAGCCACAATGCAAAATTTTAGTAAGTCCATAGCATAGCCAAGTGATAGAAAGACGAGGTCTCTATCTTTACAACGCCAAAGTTTGTATGTATGGATGAATGTTTGTGACTCTTTCACGATCAAACGGCTGAACAAATTTTGATAAAATTTGGAGTGGAAGTAACTGACACCCTGGATTAACACATAGGCTACATAATTTTCCTTAATTCTCACGGGAACGAAGTCCCGGACGGAAAGCTAGTTTATAATAATATTAGAATGTATCATACTAAACATATCCCTCCCGTCAAATACTCCTTCCTCAGATTCGGGAAGAGCTTCATGTCCACTATGGAAGTGACCACTCCCTCCAGGGTCCCAAACTGGGAGTCGATGCCGAGGGTGAAGAGCATCAGGAAGAAGAGAACGGACCAGAACTGGGCCCCGGGAAACTGGTTAATTGCTTCGGTGAAGATGATGAACGCCAAGCCAGTGCCTGAGGCGGTCTGGAATAAAATACAATACAATATAGGTACTTTATTGCACTCCATTACTTTTAAAGAAATTTTGTTCTTTATGTTTAAATTGAAATAAACAGTTTTTTTTTAAAACACAAATAAGGTACAGTTACATTTTATACAAAAGTTATGTCAGGGTACAAAAGGCGGCCCCATTGCTAAGAAGCAATATCTTATCGGCAACCTTTGGGTATGGAGAAAAAGTAATAAATCGTATAGATCAAAGTAGCTGCCTATGTATTTTTTATAAGATGTACTTCGGGGAGTGTGCTCAGAGGCTACATGAGCTCATTCCGCCTGCCCCTTTTTTCCATCGGACGTCCAGACGCACTGCGGGGTACCACCCTTATCTTGTCGAGATCCCTCGGATACGTACTGAGCGCTATTCTTCAGCTTTTATATTGCGCACTGCCAGGGAGTGGAATTCCCTGCCGGCGTCTGTATTTCCGAGTTCATACAACCCAAATATCTTTAAAGTGCGAGTGAATAGGCTTCTTCTGGGTGAGCTCGCTACATCCTCGACCACATCTTTGCCCTAAGCTAGATTGTGGTCAAGAGCGAACCCATTTTAAATTTAAAAAAAAAAAGATGTGGGTGCAAATACGAGAATAATACCTACATGCATAGTTACATAAAATTAATTACACATACCTATACAATGCTTAAGGTATCTCTCTTTCAACCTCTCGGGTGGTTAATCAGTCCATCAAACTGAACAACTTTCCCAAGGAACATAGGTCAAAATACGATACAAACTTCATCAGCATACAGCGCATTTTGTATGGGAGATCAAATTTTTTTTTCGTATTTTGACCTGTGTTCCTTGGAGAAGTTGTTCAGTTTCATGAACCGATTAACCACCCGAGAGGTTGAAAGAGAGATACCTAAAGCCCTGTATAGCAATAAAACATATCTACCTAACATGCATATAAAATATAATACATATATTATAATATACTTATACAAATATATACCAATGGAAATAATATAATAATGTAAATAAAAAATTCTGCATCACCCCCGACATTTATTGCTTTAAATTTTAAACGGCAGAGCCAATTTTGATTAAATATAGCTAAGAACTGTAATATATGCTATTATTTGTATTTTAATTATAAGGAGCTCAAGGAGCTCAAGCAAACTATCACTCATATACTCCTCGCAGACGTCTTATGCGGTTGCGATGACGGGGCTTAAGCCAAAAGGTACTGACAGAATATCAGCGCTACAGCCTCCTGCTGTAGCATTAACGCTGAGTCAGCGCCTATTTAGATGACATTATAATATATAGATAGCTGCATAATGTTTAGTAATAAGATTATTTGCGCCATTTAAATAAAGTTTATTTCTTCCTTCTTTCTTTCTTTCTTTCAAATACAATACTATGCGAATGGCCGCAAAGTTAAATCTTCGCAGCACATAAATTCTCACTCTACATATATACACACACATATACTATAGTCTGCTGCCACGGTCACCCACCCCAACAACCACTTCAAAAACTTTGTTTAACCTTAGTAAATGTCTAAGGATTGTCACAAAGCTAAGGCGTGACGTCTTGTAATCGATATTTGATAGTGCTAGAAAGTTAAGTCATAAACTTAATTAACGATGCAGAAAATAACTTTAGGTTCAAAGGACTTCATTAATAAACATTTACCCGCTCTTAACTATGTTTAAACTAGGGATGCGTCCGATTTCGATAAGACAACATCGATAAAGGCGACATTTATTTCATCGTGACACGGATGAATTTAAAGTTCGCGAAAATTAAGGTTGAGGATCAGCCTACTAATTTGATTCTCTAGCTTTTTTAAAATAAATATTTTATTATTAAAGAATCAGTCTTGTAACCAGGTTGTGGGTTCAGAACCTGGTTTCGTCATGTGTACCACTAAATTCGTCTTTTTGGATTTATATGTATAGGTGACATTAAATAAATTAGCGAAACTTTACAAGATGATTCCCTCCGAAAACCGAACGAATTATGAAATTCTCAGAAAAAAATTCAACTTCCCATACAAAGGCTGATCGCAAAAGTTTTATAAAGAGGTAAATTTTAGTTATTTTTATCATTTTCGACCTATGTTTCTTGGGGAAAGTTGTTCAGTTTCGTAGGGTGATTCACAACATTAATTTTCGATAACTACGTGAAATCGATTTTTCATACAACTTTTGCAATTAACCTGCCTAAGGCAATAATACAGGGCAATAAATAATTAAGTGCCCATCTATTGATGTCATTTTTACCTTAATAGTACAGAAAGAAAAATAGTGATAATGTTTTATGGTTTTTTGGGAAGAGTTGTGCGTTTAGGTTGGGAGATTGGCCTCCTGAAGTTTCGCAACGGGATCAACTAATAAATTTTAACGTTTTAATACTTGTTTATCCCTACTAATATTATAAATGCGAAAGTAACTCTGTCTGTCTGTCTGTCTGTCTGTTACCTTTTCACGCCTAAACCGCTGAACCAATTTTGATGAATTTTGGTACAGAGATAGATTAGAGCCTGGGAAAGGACATAGGCTACATTTTATCCCACAGTTGGGCACGATATAACCTGTAGTCCACGCGGGCGGAGCCGCGGGCGGAAAGCTAGTATACAATAAAAGAGTAAAGTAAAAGATCACAGATTCAAAAAAACTATTTTCAAAAATCGTTACATTTTTTACAAATTTGTATTTATTTATTTATTTAATTTCGCCATGTTGCAGACAACGCAATATTTAGTACGTCAATTACAAAGTACATCTTAAATATATAAAACCTTTAAAGTGACCATTTAAATCGGCTCAAACCACGCCATAGATTAGCTACACAGCTTACATGTTTGTCACTTTGGCTCTCTTTTAGGTAAATGAGCATTTTGTTGGATCGTACCATTTCGAAATATTCGTTAATATTGAATATTGGTTAATATTGTATTTTATGCTGTGTTTTGTAATATTGTACAAAAACACAGCATAAAATCAATAGAACATTAGGAAGGCAGTATAGGCATAGGCACCTTTAAGTATCGATATGTGTAGATACCATTCGACTAATCATCTCTAGTTTAAACTAATAATCCTATTCATTCACCTCTATTCATTACCCAATTTACCATTTATCTTGGTCTGTGCCTACCCCAATGGAACAAAGGCGTGAGCTTTTGTGTATGTATCTTGTTCCATGGATGTATTTAAACTGGCACTCAAATCAAGTGTTTGAGTAAGTTTACAATTCTATAAGAGCATTTTCAGTCGTACATTTGTAATTCTAATTTGGCAGCTTGTCTCGGGTGTTATTTAAGTCTTATAGTAGCTTTAACCCCGACCAAAGAAGAGGGGTGTTATAATATAAGTTTGACGTGTGTATCTGTGTGTGTGTCTGTGGCATCGTAACTCCTAAACTAATGGACCAATTTCGATACGGTTTTTTTTGTTTGAAAGCTGACGTATTCGAGATGGTTCTTAAATATATTTGATTAAAATTAATTCAGCCGTTAAAAAGTGATAAGCAATCGAATGTCGGCAGTGATGCATTTTATTTTTATTTTAGAGTCATTAAGTTGCTGTTTGCTACTACTAGAGCGCGCCTGACAGGTCGTGTCCTCATACAATTTTGAAAAATGCTGGCCCCTGAATTTTGAAAAAATGGTACCAAAGCAGCACCGGGGCCTGCGCTGTTTCGCGGAATATTGCGTAGCACCAAAAGGGGAAAATAACTATGATCCTTAACTCGTCGTTTTCGAGAGAGAAAAAAATACTAGTAGCCGATTTTAGTTATGAGTAGATTCCACCATTTTAGTATTTACTAAGCTTATACCATATATTATAATGGGAGTGTCAATTGGATTGCTTACCGGTGAAAAAAAGTAACCCTAACACTAAGGCCCGTGTTCACCAAAAATATAACCAACGGTTAAACCGCGGTTAGAAGCTAATCAGACAAAATGTCAAAAAAAAATGTATGTAAATGACATTGTCAAATCTCTGGTTAGCTGCTAATCGTTGGTTAAATATTTGGTGAACACTGGCCTAAGGGTATTGAAGTCGATGACTTTCAGAACAGGCTAGAGTTGGGCTGAACTTATCTTCACGTTAGTGTTTGGAGTTGTCTAAGCAACTGAAATTACAACTATAACTATTCTTCTTCTTATCGTGTAGGTATAGTCAAGTGTGTGGCGAACTTGGTATAACTGTCGCAGTCGGATTGTATAATCCGCCGTATTACATTACGGCCAGCCGTTATCAAAAACAGGGCCGTTATGTATTACAGCGGATCGACCATTAGCCGATTGTCATAGCGATACGTTCTACACTTTGGCGGCTCACGTTCAGCCGCATTGCACTTATTGCACATTGTAGGGTGACCATGTAATAACAAAATAAAACAGGGTTTAATTGAAAATAAATTTTAATGAAACAAAAAGGAAAGGTACATAATTATGTACTTAGAAATAGCTTTGTACTTTGTGTTGCGTAGGTGCAAAAGTATAATTCTAAAAACCATAGAATTCAAAAATTTGTAAGTATTTATTAATAAGAAACTAAGTAACAGACTTAATATAAAATTTGGCTTAAGTTTTTCTGAGTATACTAATATATATGTAGAACACAGCATTCAAAATCACAAAGTATAGTCACTCAGCTAACTTATTATCAGATAATCTTCACCAGGAACGTTCATAAGGTCATATTTTTTTCACCAATAATATTGTGTAGGATTCCGCCGAATACCGGAATCCATAGCCACTTTAGCGGTTTTAATATGCATTATAACCTCTAAAACTCGATCTTTTGTCCATGGCTTTTTCACTGTTCCACATTGAGATGAATAGAAACTGTTCAATTGCACGTGAAATTTATCCTTAAAGTCACTATTTACACTCATATTTGTCACGTTTTTCTCGTTAAAACCACTATTAACTTCACATTTTAATAACACTTTTCCTGTATTCGACGCCATTGTTGTTGTTATGACAGGCAGCGACGCGCGTGCTTATCATGGGAACTAAAAACTGTCAAAGAGGCGGTTAACGACCCGCTGTTTGACATTACGGCTAGCCGCATTGAAGAACGTATAGCGCCAAACACATTCCGGCGCAATTTCATTCAGCCTTATTCAATCTGGCTAATTGTTGATCCGCCGTAATACATAACGGCCCTGTTTTTGATAACGGCTGGCCGTAATGTAATACGGCGGAATATACAATCCGACTGCGACATAACTATAACTATTGAAAAGGACACAGGTCATTCATTTATTCTTCTTCATTAATTCATTCATTCATACAGAAGGAGACTCAAGTCTTGATTTATACTTAAGTATTGATTGTCTCTCTCTCTCTTACACTATCAAAATGACAAAGACGTCTGCTACTTAAGTGTATAGATCAGGGGCACTATTTTTGAATCACTCGTCTCATTTCGAGCGACATCTTTCGTTGATTTGCGTCGATGGTATTGATTTTTGATTTTTTTCACCTACTAAATTCCATGAGTGCTAAGACCCTTTCGCTGAAGTGCAGTGATCAAAAAGTTCGGAAATCAAAAGAATCCGCGCAAATCAATAAAAGATATTGCTTGAAACGAGGCGAGTGATTCAAAAATAGAGCCCTAGAGTCTGAGTCGCGTTCTGTAATACGGATCTAAGTTGTTTTGATGGTGAGATGAACACAATAAATACTCAAATAACCACAAAAATTCTACTCACATTGTCAAGTTCCTTCTGCAAATCGCACTCAGGTAGCTGTGGCATCATCAACTTCGTCAGGTTCCCATTCAAATCCACCGTCACCATCTCACCAGCAGCTGGCAGAACCATCGACCTATACCCTGACCCAAACACCTCCAACAACGTCTCATTTCTCACTTCCAAGCATTTCTCATACACCATAGTCGCTTTAAAACCTATTATCGAGAACACAACGATGCCAGCAAACATCGACGTTAAACAGTTAGTCATAGAGACCATTATCGCGTCTCTGTAACAGTTATTATCGACTGGATTGTAAGATGAGAACGCGATAAGCCCACCAAAAGCAAGGCCAAGGGAAAAGAATATTTGCGTGCCTGCTTCTAGCCAGACGACAGGGTCGAGAATCGTGTGCCATTTTGGGGTGAATAGATGTATTAGGCCGTCACCCATTCCTTTTAAAGTGATGCCTCTGAAGAAAAATATGACAAGGACGATGTATGGGAAGGTGGCTGTGACGTAGACAACTTTTCCAGAGGATGCTATGCCTTTGATCATGCACATGTAGACTAGGATCCAAGCTATTATTAGGGCGAGGGCAATCTTATAGTTGAATGTTTCTGGGTAGTTTATGTCTTCTGATATTTGAAGTGTTGTGCGGTACCAGAAGTATTGCGTCGGACTGCTTGCCTGGAACAAAGAAAAGTATTAATTAGTTTTGTATTTGAAACTAAAAGGATTAAATCTTCTTCATGAGGAGTTATTAGGGCTATTATAACTTCCACGCTGGACTAGAAGTGAAAGAAAAACTTAGAATATACCCGCTGTCAACTCTTTCCAGGCATACTGTAAAAGTCATAGGGGCGCGAGGTTTTTGCTGTATTGTGGGCTGACAACCTCTCACTACTATACACCATATATTTCATCTAATAAATAACCCTCAGAATTTATGTAAAACGTGCCATCAAGTAGTTCTGAACCACTTGTGATCTGCCTACCCCGTATGGAATTACAAGCGTGAGCGTATGTAATGTATTAACTGTTAAAACCGATGACGACCGACTCTAAGGGCTTCTAAAAAATCCTGTATTGGGTCACACATAGGCAAAAAAACAAGCAAAGTCGCATACAGGGCTTTAAGTATCTCTCTTTCAACCTCTCGGATGGTTCAGTCCATGAAACTGAACAACTTTCCCTAGGAACATATGCCAAAATACAAAAAAAAATTGAGTTCCCATACAAACTTCATCAGCATATAGCGCATTTTATTAGGTATCTCTCTTTCAACCTCTCGGGCGGAGAGGTTAAAAGAGAGATACCTAAAGCCCTGTATGTATAGTTTGTAGAACAAGCATCTGTTTATTGGGAATTAAACCCGAACCGTTTCAACTCTAAAAGACCTGACCGATGACGAAACATTTTGTCGCCGACTAAAGTGCCTTCTTACGAAAAAGGAGCTTTACTCAGTAGACGATTATAATTCCTCATTATTTTAAATAAGGTCACAGAAAGGTAATTCCGTATTAAAATCATCTCTACCATTTAGAATTTTTGCTTTAAAACCTTAAGGAAATTTGGAAACCTATTCAAGTGTCCATTTTAAAGTATGAGTAGAGATAAGCGGTGATAGTCCAGTTGGTAATGAGCCAGACTTGTAATCCGAAGGTCGCGGGTTCAAATTCTGGTGCGGGCCTGTACCACTAAATTCGTCTTTTCGGATTTATGTACGGATGTCTAATTATCACTTGCTCAACGGTGAAGGAAAACATCGTGATGAAACCCGCCCGCCCACGAAAATTAATTTTCAAAAGACGAGCGGTCCACAAACCCGCATTGGGCCAGCGTGGTGGAATATGGCCTGAATCCCCTTCGTGTTTCGAAGGGAGGCCCGTGCCCCTCGGTGGGGACGTATATGGGCTGGTAAGAAGAAGAAGAGACTCAGAAACTACTTTATATTTTTCCTTTACCAGAGGGAAATATGTAAAATCTATTGAAGTAACCTCAGTGGGTTTCTTGTTATCGTGGATGTAGTGTAATCAAGTATTACATTCACTTGCAGAGATTTCCATTAAAGTTAATGCCACTTTATACTGTCACTTATACTGTCTTATTCAAGTAAACAAAGACGGCATTACATATAAGAAGCTTTAACTCAAATGAGCATTGCTGCCAGTGAGTGTCAGGCATTAACATGTTTACATCCTGCAGCTCTAGCACGATAACGACAAACTCGCAAAGGCTTGCTCGCCCTATAGCGTTGTCAATGTTGACATTTTGACATAGGACCGCGGTGTTGTCGCGGCGCTGTCACTATCGTACTCGGCCTGCAGAATACATAGACATAGATAACATTAGTTCGCTTCACAAAACAAAAAACTATTAAGAAAAAACATTACAGTATTTTTTTTATATATAGATAATGTGTTTGCTCTTGACCACAATCTAGCCCAGGGGCGGAGATGTGGTCGAGGATGTAGCAAGCTTTGATATGTGAACTGTTATTTTGTTTTGACATTTTATTTTATTTTTGTTTTTTGTGGTTTGACATTTACTGTACTTATAATTTTTAATTGTTCACAATTTTTTAATTATTTAGACCCATTATTATTTATAAATATTTATTTATTTTCTGCCGAATATGATAGAACTACATTTTCTGCAAATAATTTGATTTGATTTAGTACTAAGATCACTAATAACCCACAGACTAATTTGTTAATCATCATCAGTTTGTGTTAATCCACAGCTGGACACAGGCCTTTTTTATGGCACGCCACTGAGCTCGGTCTCCAGCTCTCCTCCTTCAACCACTGCCCGCTACCTTACGAATATCGTCAACCCACCTAGTAACAGGGCGTCCTACGCTACGTGGCGTGATCTCCATTATAGAACTCGTCTGCCCCAAAGGCCATCATGTCTACGCTAGACATACTGCTTTAAACTTACCACTTAAGAAATCAATTTGTTAATGGCATCGAGTAATTCTAGAACTATATAAAGCTCTGCCAACCCTAAAGAAATAAAGAGGCGTGAGTTGTATGGAACTAATCTGTAAGACCCATGTACAAACAATTTCAAAACTTTACTCGAACAAAGTCGATTACTTTTGTAACTTGCGAAAGTGCAAAAGTTTTAAAAGTGGAGAACTGAAGTACACCTAAAAAGAAAAGTTTTCGTAAAGTACTGAGATGGATAACTTTTAGAAATCAATATTTCTTAATAACATTAAATAAGTTAGCGGAACCTTAGGAGACCTGAACTACTTTTCTCAAGGAATCAT
This sequence comes from Aproaerema taeniolella, assembly GCA_949987775.1. Classification (NCBI taxonomy): domain Eukaryota; kingdom Metazoa; phylum Arthropoda; class Insecta; order Lepidoptera; family Gelechiidae; genus Aproaerema; species Aproaerema taeniolella. The sequence continues at coordinate 16,956,059 of OX465258.1, read as the reverse complement.
ATTATGAACGACCCAAAAATGTAAGTTTTAACCAACTGTATTAAGGTAAGTTTATTATCATTAATTTTATCATATTAGTAAACTCTCCAAGTTCTCCAAATAGCGGTGATAGCCCAGTTGGTAAAGAGCCAGACTCGTAATCTGAAGGTCGCGGGTTCAAATCCTGGTGCGGGGCTGTACCACTAAATTCGTCTTCTCGGATTTATTTACGGACTTCTAATTATAACTTGCTGAACGGTGAAGGAAAACATCGTGATGAAACCCGCCCGTCCAAGAAAATTCATTTTCGAAAGATGAGCGGTCCACCAACCCGCATTGGGCCAGCGTGGTGGACTATGGCCTAAATCCCCTTCGTGTTTCGAAGGGAGGCCCGTGCCCCTCGGTGGCTGGTAAAAAAAGGATAATAATCCTTAATTGTTTTAATCTCTACTAATCCCTACTAATATTATAAATGCGAAAGTAACTCTGTCTGTCTGTCTGTCTGTCTGTTACCTTTTCACGCCTAAACCGCTGAACCGATTTTGATGAATTTTGGTACAGAGATAGATTAGAGCCTGGGAAAGGACATAGGCTACATTTTATCCCACAGTTGGGCACGATATAACCTGTAGTCCACGCGGGCGGAGCCGCGGGCGGAAAGCTAGTATTATAAATGCGAAAGTAACTCTGTCTGTCTGTCTGTCTGTCTGTTACCTTTTCACGCCTAAACCGCTGAACCGATTTTGATGAATTTTGGTATAGAGATAGATGGAACCTTCGGAAAGGACATAGGGTACTTTTTATCCCACAGTTGGGCACGATATAACCTGTAGTCTACGCGGGCGGAGCCGCGGGCGGAAAGCTAGTGTGATAATAATTTCCTGTCAATATGAATCTGCAGAGCAAAGGCCTACCTAAAACAACTATTACATATTCTGTGCTTTAAGGTCTAAAGTTCGTCGGCCATTTCTTCGTAAGGTGACCTCGCTTTTTCTTTATAATGAAGATCCATACTGCGGTTCTTTTGGCCCATTACTCATCTGGCATCATTGCTACGTGTCCTGATTAGTTCTATTTTCAACCCTCGACAAAAAAAGAGGGGTGTTATAAGTTTGACTTGTGTATCTGAATATCTGTGTATGTGTGTATCTGAGTGTATGTCTGTGGTATTGTAGCTAAGCGAATGGGCCGATTTCGATGCGGTTTTGTTTGTTTGAAAACTGACGTAATCGCAATGTTTCTTGACTATATTTTATCAAAATTGGTTCAACCATTTAAAAATTATAAGCAATCGAATGTCGGGGGTGATACATATTTTCAGATTTATAGCTATAATGGCATTCCGCCCGGGACTTCGTTCCCGTGGGAATTCGGGAAAATCATGTACCCTATGTCCACATTTTAACCGTGTGGTGATCGGTTGAAAATCACAACCCCATCTCTTTCCGTGGGTGTCGTAAGAGGCGACTAAGGAAACACAAATGAGACCTGCCTCCTAGTAATCCATTCCAGGCAACGACACTTCATTTTTTTCTGAATCTGAGGTGTCGTCCTATGGTCTCATGCGGTGTGGTAGGCTCTGTAAAGGGCCGCCTGGTTCGCGACCACCCTCCTACCGAAGTCCGACGCCAAACAGCCTGCTGTGTTCCGTCAGTGCGTGGGAGTACCAGTGCCTTTATAGGCATTTTCTGGGTTAACTCGCTCCATCGTCGACCTCATCTCTGACCTTGGTCAAGATTGAGGTCAACAGTTAACCCATCTTATAATTAAAAAAAAAACACTTATAATGTAGGATTCTAGTGGTGAAAGAATTTTTCAAATCGGTCCATTAGTTTCGGAGCCTATTTAATGCAAATAAACAAACATAGAAACAAACAATCAAATCTTTCCTCTTTATAATATTAGTATAGATAAGTTATCGCATTTCTCGGCTCCGTCTGTAATTTGGGTTTGGGAACGAACGTAGCCCAGTGTTCCGTATGCGGCTGGCCAATTAAACACCGAGAATGCCTGTTTTCCATAACCCTTTGACAAAGTAAACCGAGAATTTGCCTCTCTGTACAACTTGTTACTTATTTTCATCTCTTATTTTCTTCTTCTGTTTACTTATTATCAAGCTATTAAGTGATTCATATCATGAATTTTCGCAAATTTAACGTCACATTATATAAAACCATATATATACCAATGTTTTTAATGTTCAACCCCGAGTAATTCCATTTCTGTTTTCGCTCCTTTTGATTCCGCCTTGCAAATAATAATTTTGTTGATACGAATAAATAAACTCGAATATTAATTTCCAATGTTTGATTTCAAGATACTGTAGCGACCTATCTAGCATATATGTAGGTATAGTGAGGAACATGCGCAAGCGGCTCGACTCGCGGATTCAGTCGTCCTGCCTTCGCCCGTCGCGCACACACGCGTTAGCGAATTCATAAATCTTCCGACCATCAATTGTAACAATTTTGTGTGTTTCAAATATATCCGGACTTTCGTGAACTGAACTTAATCGTTTCACTTGAACTCCCTCCTTCTGTGACGTCTAAGAACAGCAAACCTACATTAGCAAACTTACATTGGTGACCCCGACGTGATTTGAACACGCAAATAATCTTCGCGTTACAATTTGGCAATATAATTGATTTTAATACAATTTTACTTTCCGAATAGTCATTTGACAATCTATATTGTTTTAAACAGTCGTCTAACTTTTGCGATTCTGCTAATTGTTCGTAATCAATGTTCGTGGGGCAAGAAATTGTCGCGACGCGCGATAACGTGTCCCACGAACATTGATTACGAACAATTAACAATTAGCGAACAATTGCTTTGACGCTGCGATGTGTCTGTCGAAAGTGAACACCGGACAAATGCACCCAGATTCTTATTAAAATTTAAATGCTTACCTATTACTAAATTTTTACCTAAAACGAACAGGCATTTTTATGCGACGTCCGCTTCTCGACGTTTTAATTTCTGGGTCGGCGATTTCGCTGTGTAACCGTCGCTGACCGCACGGCGTCTAGTTTTCCTGTTTCTTTTCCGCCCAGGAACACGGTTCACGGCATTTTCGAGCCTCATCCTTGAAACGGTAGTGGTAGTAACAATATGGTCGGTTTCCCTTACGTGAACTGGAACGTCTGCCGCGCCGACTTGAGTTGCGCGATCCATTGCTTGCCCTTTGTGGTTTTCTCGCGCCTTCTCTCCACTTGCGTATCTCTGCCACTTCCAGCGTCAGTTTAGCCACGGCGTCGACTAGATTGCTAGATTCGTTCGGTGTGACGGCCGCTAACTCCAGAGGCTTGCTTGTCTCGATGACCTTAGATAGTAAGCCACCAAGTTAACCACTAAGTCATGTGAGCAATATTGTATTTTATAAACACTCAGTTGAATGTAACAAGTACTCGTGTTATCATATTGTTTTGCATTCCATACAATGATTGCGCAACGCAGGGTGTAGAATAGCAAGGCCAGGTCTAGCGTGTAGCAAGTTGCTTTATTATAGAAAGTTTGTAATTCGAAATTATTGTGTAAAATTTGGATTGTTGTTTTTCTCTTTGTACCAAATTTTAGGGGGGTATGATGTAGCGACCTATCTAGCATATATGTAGGTATAGTGAGGAACATGCGCAAGCGGCTCGACTCGCGGATTCAGTCGTCCTGCCTTCGCCCGTCGCGCACACACGCGTTAGCGAATTCATAAATCTTCCGACCATCAATTGTAACAATTTTGTGTGTTTCAAATATATCCGGACTTTCGTGAACTGAACTTAATCGTTTCACTTGAACTCCCTCCTTCTGTGACGTCTAAGAACAGCAAACCTACATTAGCAAACTTACAATACAATCTAAAATGGATCTTATCACACTGTTATAGAATACAAGATCGTTCAATTGAATGGACCGTCTATACAAGAGACACTATGTTGCTCGGTCCTGAGTTACGTAATCCATTTATGAAAGAAGGTCAGTAGCGGTCGTGCAGAAATATTAAATCCGATATTTCTGGTCCTTAGTAAAAGAAAATGTTATCTTGGGAGAAGCCACAGAACAAATACTGACTCAGAAAGAATATACCCAACGGAAGATTGAAGACTTGTCGCATATTCTCTACATTCTGTCTTGTCGCCTATGCTAAACACTCTTTCGTTTTCTTTTCTTTTCATTTTTTTTTATATATCCTAACAAATAAACGATTGATTTGATTTTTATTTTATTTCTGTTACTGGCTTTCTGCCCACGGCTCCGCCCGCGTGGACTACAGGTTTTAATCGTGCCCAGCAGTGGGATAAAACGTAGCCTATGTCCTTTCCTAATCTATCTCTGTACCAAATTTCATCAAAATCGGTTCAGAAGTATAGGCATGAAAGCTTAACAGAGAGACGTTGCCTACTTTCGCATTTATAATACACACATCAACACGTCACGTTTTCACAAATTTCAAGTAAAACAAAATTTATTGAATAGAATTGGAAATTCAGGTTTAGCATTTGCTCATCTGAAAATTATAGCGCTCCATGTATCTCGAGTATGCTTTTGTAGCTTCTCAAACAGACCTCTTTTGTATGAAAAATCGTGCAATATCCCTAAACCGTGTTGATCTGTATATATATTCGTAATTACAATTGATGTCAAAAATGTCAGAGAATAATGAAAGAACAAGTAAATGTCTTTTATTTCTATGTTTGTTACGCGATTACAAGGCGATTACTCTACCAATTATTCTAAATTGATTTTGATGATTCTTTTTTTAATGGTAGGCAAAAAGATAGTCCCATATAAATTTTATCCTAATTGATTCAATGCTTTTTGAAAACTTGAACAATTACTCTAAAATAAAAATAAAATAAAAATTAAGGTCATTTGGTGGCTTGAAAACTCGTTGTTATCTGCATAGCTAACATAGACGCGTGACATAATTTTGTCGCATGTATCTCGTTTCGCATTCTCATTCTATCGCATAGCGTCGGTACAGAACAGGCAGAACGGTATCAACATGATAAAATTATGTAAAATTAGCCTTTAGTCAAGCAGGCGGAAAACGTTTTTTTTTTACTAGCCCATTTCGTCCCCACCGAGGGGCACGGGCCTCCCTTCGAAACATGCAGGGGATTTAGGCCACAGTCCACCACGCTGGCCCAATGTGGGTTGGTGGACCGCTCGTCTTTCGAAAATGAATTTTATTGGACGGGCGGGTTTCATCACGATGGTTTCCTTCACCGTTGAGCTAGCGATAATTAAAAATTCGTACATAAATCCGAAAAGACGAATTTAGTGGTACAGGCCCGCACCAGGATTTGAACCCGCAACCTTTCCGATTACAAGTCTGGCTCATTACCAACTGGGCTGTCACCGCTGGTTATCGTTTCAATTTTCCAGAAACTTTCCCACTTTTTAAACACTTCATTCATTACATGTTCCATGTTCAATTTATTTTTGTAAGTTGTAATGCTTTATGTTGATTGTTCGTGTGCTGTGGTTATGTGAATAAATGTTTTTATCTATCTATCTACATAGAAGTAATTTTCCAAAGCCCCAAATTCCAGAAGCTTGCCTATTCTTCTCTGGGGAAAACTGCACCTTTGCGAATAGGCGTAGAGACAGTAGGGTCAAAAGAACGAATGTATATATATGGATTTAAATCCTTTAATGTATGTTTGTAAGTATTTAATGTAATCTTGACTTATTAAAAGTAACATCCTGAATGTTCTATGAGATAAAGCTATTTAAAATTTTAATTGGATTTCACAGCAATTAATGGTTACTTAATTCAAAAACATTATTTGGTTCATTTCTGTCGCTGTAATTTCTGTTTGTCGATATTTGAAACTCTATAAAGCCTCTGTCGGAAGTCGGAACCCATAAATCTATGAATGAAAAACCGGAAACAAGACCGTTGGGGCTCAAAAAAGTTGATTTCCAATTTAAAAAATATTTAAAAAAAAATTTGGCTTCTTTTTTTCCGGATAATTATAACTCTACATCTGTAAACTCGTATTCCACTGCTGCTCACTGCTCGGAAACGATCAATTACGTTAGCCAACGTAAAGGGGCAGGAAACCTTGATGGATGACCATTATGGCAATTTATCACGAGCGTTTTCGTGGAGAGCACTTTAAATCGTCAGGCCCGTTTTACAGAAAGAGACTTTAAGTCTTGATCTATACTTAAGTATTGATTATCTCTTTCTTTCATTTTCAAAATGACAATGACGTCTGCTACTCAAGTATAGATCAGAGTCTGGGTCGGGTTCTGTAATACGGACCTCAGTCTCGGCTGTTCTCGTTTCACTACAGAATAAAAACGAATTCAGAGGCTATGTAGCAGTTTAAACACTCTTCCTTGCTGGAGTGACAGAACAACTTAGAATGTACCAGCTGCCAACTCTTCCCAGGCATACTGTAAAGTCAGTAAGTAGGACGCGAGGATTTTGCTGTATAATGGGCGAAAGGCGGAAAACCTATCACTGTTTTACTCAACTTTCATCTAAGAACCCTCCGAATTTATCTCAAATGTGGCATCAAGTGTTTCTAGAACCACTGATGCTCTGCCTTACCTTGCCAGCCCATATACGTCCCCACCGAGGGGCATGGGCTTCCCTTCGAAACACAAAGGAGATTTAGGCTTTAGTCCACCACGCTGGCCCAATGCGGGTTGGTGGACCGCTCGTCTTTCGAAAATGAATTTTCTTGGACGGGTGGGTTTCATCACGATGTTTTCCTGCACCGTTGAGCAAGTGATGCTGATGATTAGAAATCCGTGCATAAATCCGAAAAGGTGAATTTAGTGGTACAGGCCCGCACCAGGATTTGAACTCATTACCAACTGGGCTATCACTTATTATAAAGATTACAGGTGTGAGCATATATGTTAAACACTCTGACGCCAAGGAACGCCTCAAATTATCCCCCCACGATAAGTAAGGAAGGAAACTACCATTTTCCCTCACAAAAACGGACGTCAATTCGCCGCAGAATGACATAATAACTTGTTGGGTTGTTTAAGGCTATTTGGTCGCTATCCGGCCCTTATTCTCCGGTTGTAAGGAGATACTGCCTTCTGGCCGAGGCTCTATAGAGGGTAACGGAAAGATAAGAGACTTTCTGACACTTTTGATGTTTCTTTATCAATTCTTTACTCAATTACTTCCTTTCTATGTAGGGTGATAAAGTGACAAAAAGATATCTTTTTTTGATGTCGGTTAGAAACATAAGAAAAAAAATTTTTATTTGTTTTTTCAGACACAGGTTCCCTAATTTTTTTTCATAACACACGTCAAGAAAATTCAACGTTTATGTTTTAAATATTACAAAATTACTTTAAATTTTAACATTTAGTAGTTTAACATAAAAACTGGAAAATATACAAAATTTTCCCGTTTTTATGTTACATCCAGCGTATCCAATTTGTAAAGAAGACAAAACTATATTGTTTATAAAGAATTGGGTTCGCTCTTGACTACAATCTAGTTCAGCGACAAAGATGCGGCCGAGGATTTAGCGAGCTCACCCAGAAAAAGCCTATATAGGAATACTTTTTATAGGAGACTCAAATCTTGATATATACTTAGTATTGATTGTATTTTTCTCTTACTATCAAAATGACATAGACGACTGCTACTCAAGTATCAGAGTCTGAGTCGCGTCATGTAATACGGACCTAAATGTAGAAAAAGGATTACCTGAATGTCAATATCCAAAATTTTTAAAGATAAAATTAAATGAAAAGTCCAGAAACGTAATAATCCGACCCGTGATTTACAAAAACAACATTCGTTCAATGACTAGCTAAGAAAACGTTTTGCCTAAATCGAAGTAAATCTGTAAGCCCAAATTTTATTCAGACTCAATTGATCTGGAGATTAAGTTATTTATAGAGAGATAACCTCGAAAGGTGATTTCCCGGTTCAATGCTTGTAGCAGTACAGACAAGGGCACTACGGGGTTGGCAAAGACAATCTTACGCTTTTACTAATAAGAGCGATAATAATAATTACTCAGACGACTTTCGACTGTGGAAATCCAATGGAATCACCATCAAAAGATATTCGTTCGTAATTATATAATAATAAGTATATCTGTCTCTTTCACGCCTTTACCGCTAAATCGATTTCTATGAATTTTGGTACAAAAATAAATTAGACCTTGGGAAAGGACATAGGCTACATTTTATCCCTGAGTTGGGCACGATATAACCTGTAGTCCATGCTGGCGGAGCAGCGGGCGGAAAGCTAGTCTATACTAATATTATAAAGAGGAAAGATTTGATGTTTGTTTGTATTGATTAGGCTCCGAAACTACTGGACCGACTTGAAAAATTCTTTCACCATTAGAATCCTACATTATCCGGAATGGACATAGACTAAATAATTTTTCCGATTTCCCACGGGAACGAAGTCCCGAGCGGAATTCTAGATTTTTTTATAAAGAGGAAGATTTGTATGTTTCTATGTTTCTAACAAATAAACTAAACAACAACTGGACAGATCAAAAAAATTCTTCACCATTACAATGCTACATTATCCCTGAGTCATATAGGCTACATATTTCCCGGGCGGAAAGTCGGTTTATGGGTGGATGGGAACAGGGATTCTCAGATTTATTCTCTTAATATGTCAGAATATAAAATTAATATTGCTTTCCGGATATCGACCGCTGTGTTACGTGAGATTAGACGCGGAACTTTGCCTCAGGCTGTAGGGCTGTCTTTCACTCATATACCAAGATGTGTTATTTTAACCTTTGGCCAACATATTGCAATAATTTATCTTTACAAAGCATGTAACTCTATGGTTACATATAACATGTTAGTTTTCCAAAAGTCCACATATTTTTACGCATTTTTTTATTTACCAGCAGGCCGAGTACTATAGAGACAGCGCCGCAACAACACTGCGGTCCTATGTCAAAATGACAATGCTATAGGGCGAGCAAGCCTTTGCGCGGGACCCTCGCGCAATCAAAGTGAAGTTTCAGCGTCAGCCGAGCGCGAGTTTGTCGTTATCGTGCTAGAGCTACTGGAGTAAGTATTTTTTCCAGAGCATAGGTTTTTTTTCTTCTCAAAATACTATAAGAAATAAATATAATAATTACAAACAATTTAACAACACAAAATCGTAACCTTATTTTGTCAGGCATAAAAACTCTTTGTTGTCATTCTATAAAGCCAGTATGAAGCTTTATAAAAAAGGTAATACTCTCACTTGTCAAAAGGGTCATTGAATTATCAAATCAGCTACTCTTTATTGCGTCATAAATTTTTGTCAGTATTTTATTCACTTTTTGCTTACTTTTTATGCATCATTTGATAAAAAAAATAACTTTACTGGATCACAGAATAGCCACTGAAGTTGAATTTTGGTATATGAAAAATGGTTTATTTGCTCATTAGTTCAAATATTTTTTTTCTTTTCAAAATCTTCTTCTCATTTCAAATTACATAACATGACATGTGTTTTATGGGGTACATAAACGTACACTCCGTGGCCATGTTACGGGGCCATTTCCGAGCAACTGCATTGTAATATTAGTAATATATCATCATCATACTATATTATAAAACAAAATCCCCGTCGCGTCTGTCTAAACGCGATAAATTCAAAAACTACTGGACGGATTTTCATACGGTTTCCACCAATGGGCGGAGTGATTCAAGAGGAATGATTATGTGTATAGCTCATTCCCGAAGTTTCCACGGGAACGAAGTCCCGGGCGGGTAACTAATACAACAAAACGCAACGTTGCCAGCTAGTCTAAAATTGGCAGACAAGCTGGCAACAGCTGGGACGCCTCATTTAAATAATTTACCCCCACCCGCGTCCCACTTGTTTCAGTATATTTATGCTGATTGCACTTTACTTTGCAACCATTAAAGTCAGGTTATATCAAAGTTAGTTACTGGATGAAAATATTCAAGTTATCCCACCGAGGCCCTGTTTGATAAAACTTACAATTGTAAAATACAACGAAATAAAATACTGTTGACATTGCTTAGTATTTATGAGTTGCAATAATTTACTATTAGAATTAGTTGTGAGAATAGTAATTTAAGGCCCGTATTACAATAGTACATTGTTACTTAAGGGGTGAAAATAAGTCTTTCACCCGAGGTAAACACTGTGCTTTTCATTACGAATACGAAGAAAATAACAACATCAATAAGCTGAACTCATTGCATTCATACAAATCTCTGCAATCCAGAAGTGTACTCGTATGAACTAAACTTTACAACTCGAAAAAACAAATGAAGATCGGAATGCCACTTTCCCGCCTATTATGTTTTTTTTCTGTGGCTGGCCACTCTGGCCAGCTATTATGTTTCATTTTTATCATTGAAAAAAATGGTAAATATTTTGCCAACATTTATTTTATTTTAAAGAAACACCTAAAAGTATATTATTATAAAGTCATTAAAAATATATTCTTCAATGAATAATTTATTTTACATTGTTATTTTAATTTTATATCGCGCTCTAATAGAGTGGCTGTATAGGATGTCGGAACATGTTTTTTTAAATACTTAATTTGACAGCTGTCAGTTGAAAGCGGTTCTCCCTAAGCCTGAAAAGTATTACTTTCAAGCCCCTCCTTAGGCAACTTCAGACCTACTTTCAGAGTATGAGTAATGAAAAGTATTGATTGTCTCTTCTATCTCTAGCGCTCATAGCCCAGTGGCTCTCGCTGATCTCAACCGATCAGTGAGGTTAAGCAACGTACACAGAGGCAGGGAACCTGATGGGTGACCAAAGTGGCAATTCATCACGAGCGTTTCCGTGCTTCGGAGGGCACGTTAATCTGTCGGTCCCGGCTGTTGTCGACTGACTACAGTCGTTAAAACCAAGTCAGAGGGCATTGTGCGGTTTGAAAACTCTGATACCAGGGTTAGTCATGTTCGCCACGCACTTGACTACACCTACACGATAAGAAGAAGACTATCAAAATGACAAAGACGACTGCTACATAAGTATAGATCAGAGTCGCGTCCTATAATACCTACGGACCTAAGGCTGACATTCATAGACGAAAACTAAGCCATGACCCGACTCTGAATCTCTGATACTCTGGTATAACCTTGGGAAATTAAATGTCATTTGCCTAATAAAGAAGGCAAGTCTTGGCTAAGTTTTCGTCTATGAATGTCAGCCTAATAATACGAAAAGGAGAAGAAGTTACTTAAAGCAATGTATTTCGAATAGTAATTTTATTTTAGAATTTTAAGTTTTATTAAAGAGGGCCCAGAATGAATAGTAATTATCCAATTAGGCCATTGAAACATAAAATTTTATGTTCCAAAAGTCTGAAGACCTTTTTTTTATAATCTTTATTTATTTTAGAGGGTTTTGAGACATGCTACCCTCATCATGGCACTCACAAATAGAAATCCAAAAAAAGACACAAAAATACCATACACAATTTTTGTAAGTCACTCACGGCCTTACACAAATTTCATACATCCATCACTTCTTCATATTTTTATTTTCATTAAATCTCGTGCTCGCCCCTCAGGTTATAACTGAAAATCAGTGTTTGACCGCACTGAGTTATAACCTTTTGACTCACTGCGGCATGCACATAGTGATCCGCAACCTAAATTAAGACACATTATGTTAAATAGGTTTAGTACATTTTGATTTTGTTATTTTTTTTTTTTTTTTGTTTGCATGTTATTTGTAACTATAGGTATGTGTATGGTGTGGAGACAATAAATTATTTCTATTCTATTCTATACAAACGAAACAAAACCTAATCCCTGTCCTTTACATATTTTTTATACAAACAAATATAAGCATCTTGGCCTTAGCAGACTCTGGGAAGGCCAAGATGCTGTTTACGATGCCAATATTGGGGCAACGTAAGCCAAGCTGCACCCTCATTACCAAGAAAGAAAGAAGACCATACCAAGAAAGATTTAATGAAAGATTCAGACAGTGATATCGCCGTGTTTTTTTATAAAGATATAACGTTCCTTGGGAAAAGTTGTTCAGCTTTGTCACTTCATCAGACCATATATGTCCCCACTGCTGGGGCACGGGCCTCCCTCAATAACATGAGGGGTAAATGCCATACTCACCACGCTTGGCAGACGGGTTGGCGAGGGTTTTGGTATAATTGCAGAGTTTTCCTTCTCTGTGTGCAGATGAACTTGCTTGCATGTTTACCTTAGTCGCCTTGTACGACACCTCGGTAAGAAAGAGGGAGGTCCTATTCTACTCTGCCGGGGACTCACACGGCTAACAGCTTTGTCACGTATGTATGTAAATCCTTTATTGTACAACAAATTCACAAAATAGACACTGATTAAAAAAACTTAAAGCGACATTTGGTACGAAAGCGGACTTATCCCATTAAGGAATCTCTTGTTTACTGAGCTAGTTTACAGTATTAGTCATTAGTACATGGCGGCACTAGGAATAGAACTCGGTACCTCTCGCTCCGAACTGATAGTCATTAAACCACCGACGTTCATTCTGAAATAACTCTAAATATTTTAAAAAAGTATCACCCCCGACATTTATTTTACCACCCATATACGTCCCCACCGAGGGGCACGGGCCTCCCTTCGAAACACGAAGGGGATTTAGGTCATAAACCACCACGCTGGCCCAATGCGGGTTGGTGGACCGCGCTCGTCCTTCGAAAACGAATTTTCTTGGACAGGCGGGTTTCATCACGATGTCTTCCATTACCGTTGAGCAAGTGATCATTAAAAATCCGTACATAAATCCGAAAAGACGAATTTATTGATACAGGCCCGCACCAGGATTTGAACCCGCGACCTTCGGATTACAAGTCCGGCTCATCACCAACAAAACCGATTACGGAAAATCGATAACAGTGGTGTGAACTTTGCTACCCTCCCCCCCCCCCCTCACATGTATCTTATATGCTGACCACGCATTGCGTCTGCAAACTATTGGAAATCGGATGTAGGTTGTTTACATAGGGCACGAATAGACAAACATACAAATACAGAGTGTAAGGGACGGGACAGCTTAGAAAAAACTAAAAACAAAACTTGTAATGATTTTCCAGTAGTTTTTTAATACAACTAAATCCGCTGGCTCAATGGCCCAAAGTGAGTCTTGGCCTTCGATAGGAGAACTCACCATTTTTCCTGATCGTTTTTTATATTTTCTGCTTCAAATTACATTTTTTATTCGAACACAATCTATTTTGCAATAAAAAACAATAACAACAGTGTAAAACACGAAAACCAGCAATGTACATCGCATTCTGATAACGGCGCGGTTCAGAGGGTCCGCGTGCAGGGAGCAGTTTCACGGTACATTTCGTAGCGTCAAAAAAGGTAAATAGCGGAAACTGGGGTGAGCTTACTACATCTTCGACCGCATCTTCGCCCTTATGCTAAATTGTGGTCAAGACCGCACCCCTTGTTAATAAATAAAAATGTAAAAAAAAACTACTTAATTTATCGTTTGCAGAAAAAAAAAAATACTTGTAGCCGATCATAGTAACAGGTAGATTCCACCATTTCAGTATTTGCTAAGCTGTCCCATACACTCTGTATACATTCACTTAGCTATCCTATAAATTATTACATTATCCTGCTTCATGACTCGTAGCAATCGCCTACGCGGCTACGGTTCGTAGCTCGTAGCGGAACAGTAACGCCTACGCTGTTAGCTACGAGTTGGGCTGCACAGTGTATAAAACGATAACTCTAAAATTAAATAAACAAATAAGCTAAGTACCATCCCGATTAAGCCAGCTTTCAAACAAAAAAAACTGCATCAAAATCGGAGCATTTGTTTAGAAGCTTCGTTGCCACTGACAGACACACAGATGCACACGTCAAACTTAAAACATCCATCCTATTTGTCAGGGGTTAAAAACTTTTTTTTCTTGTCCATCTTTATACAGGGTGTAAGGGAACCGCTTCCGAATACTGAAAGTACATGCTCAGTCAATGGTTTCGAGTAACTTTCTGAAAGAAACTTTTCCAGGAAACGAAAAAAGTTTTGGACTTCTCCATACAAGCTGTCCGATTAAAATGACTTTTTTGTATGAGGCCGTCGTTTTTTTTTTCGTTTCCTGGAAAAGTTTCTTTGAGAAAGTTACTTAAAACCATTGACTGAGCATGTACTTTCAGTATTCGTAAGCGTTTCCCTTACATCCTGTATATATAATTTTTCTGTACGTGTGTTGACATTGACAGTGAACTCCTCCTAAACGGCGGGACCGATTTTAATGAATTATTTTGTGTGTTTTCAAAAAAAAAATCTACCGGGGACGAAGTCGCGGGCGGACAGCTAGTTTACTATAAATATTCAGACTGTGAAAGAATTATTATTGATTCTCATCTATTTACAAAAAATATTCTCATCTGTTTATTCAGACTGTGATTTTTTTTAATGTTTATTTTGCCTCGAAGAAAGATATTAGTCTGTGGCAAAATCAGAAAAATATGGGAATACTATCTTTATAATTTAAAAATTATTTTCGAGGTAGAACTCCTAATTTTTTCGAACTAAGAAAACCTCTAAAAGACAACATTAATGGAATCTCTTTTAGGTTTTTTTTTCAACCCAACTTTTTAGGCCAGTATTCACCAAATATTTAACCAACGATTAGCAGCTAACCAGAGATTTGAAAATGTCATTTTCATACATTTTTTGGACATTTTGTCTGATTAGCTTCTAACCGCGGTTTAACCGTCGGTTATATTTTTGGTGAACACGGGCCTTAATGGATTTTTTCCCAATTATTGTAGAGGTAGCTGTTTTCTTGTATTCTGATGATTAATTTATAATATAAGTGTAAAAATTCATCAAATATGTCCACAGTATTGCTTATCTTCTTAATATATAAAACAAAGTCGGGTTTGTTCGTACACTAATAACTCGCGAACAGTTAGACCGTTTTTTATGGTTTTTGATTTGTTGTATTGTATTTCGAATAGTAGAATAACTATTTAAGGCGACTACAGCACCTAAATTACGATTTTATGATGCGTAAATAAGCATGACACACTGCATTAAATCGAAGAAAAAAAATACTAAGGTAATATTCAGGACATAAACTAGATAAGTAGTTTACTGAAAACATGATTCAGCACTTTTGGTTCGATAGAAAAAGCTCACAAAGTCACCTCTAAATACCCAATATTGTGTATCTTTTAAGCTGTAAAAACGATAGTAAAATTCACACAGGAACTTGAATTTGCTATCAAAATGTTCGTGATTGAACACTCTCGATAAGTAGTTAACGCATTTTTCGATTTAAGTTGTTACCTTTCCATAAATCTCATTTTTCTAACTTTCGAACATGTTTTTACACACGCACGCTTTCATAGTCCGTAAACTTCGTGTATCGACACTGTTCGCACTGCCGGCCCAGACCTGTTGAGAGACGGAGATGACACTATTCCTATGTGTGCTGCCTTTATCGGGTGCTGTAGTCGCCTTAAAAACATTGGAAAATTGTCGACAAAATTGCCACAGGAACGAAGTCTCAGGTGAAAAAACTTGTATTATATAACATTGAATATCCTTACCACTGACTCATCAACGCCCAGCCCAAACCCTTAGACCTAGAAAGTAGAAATTTGGCACAAGGGTTTCTTTTTATAACATAGGCGAAAAATAAGGAAAAATTTTACGAAATTCCCACAGGAACGAAATCCCGGGCATTCTCTAGTATTTAATACAAAAAATGGGAGTGTATTTAGATAGATAGATAGACATAAACAAAACCATAAGAAAAAGTTAAAATTTTAAAAAATAGTTAGCATCAATCAACACTCTGAGTGTCACAGGAGTGAAGAGGAGCTGACTCAGTATTCATCAAAATGACAAAGACGACTGCTACTTAAGTATAGATCAGAGTCTGAGTCGCGTTCTGTAATACGGACCTTAGTCTAAATCCAAACACTTAAGAAATCCCGACATGTTGAAACGAGTCACGTTCTACTGCAATCCTTTGAGTTTAGAGCAAATAAACTAACCCTTCTTTAGGGGTAGAATATTTCGATACTTCTCCTTCATCCATCCATCTATATACTCACGTCTATAATCCCTGACGGGGTAGACAGAGCAAAATGTGGTTCACATGACGCCACGTTTGACATTCTGAGTGTTATACCATGAAACTTGACAAGGAAATGCCCATAAAAGGAAAACTGTATAAAACAGCAATAGACCTGCTATTCTCTAGTGCATGGAGTGTTGGGCATCCAATAATTTTTTTAATCAAAATTTATAGATAAAACCATTTATCAAAACACAACAGAAATGCACGTGTTACGTTGGTCAGCAGGTTTTCTTTTTATTTTTTTATTTTGTACAACGGTAAGTTGCACTGCTGGACAATATACGCAACGTTCATGTCCGAGGAAGCTACAAAGTCGCGCCCATCATTGACGAGGTTAAAGAACGACGCTTACGATCAAAGAATGCCCCCGCCACCTAGCTATCGATGGTCCAGAGGGACTTATTATATTTTTACTTACCTTGATTCGTACACTTTTACATTAATATTTTATTTATTATTTATTTATTATTTTTTACAGTATTATTATTGTTTATACATTAATATGGGACGCGTTCCGAAGCACTTTGGGTTTTGGCAGAATTAACAGCGTTGTGGCACTGTCACAACATTAAGCTGAGCCAAAGCCCATTCACCGATGCGGTACATGTACCTACATGTTAACTTAATGTAATTTATTCGTTAATTGTTTTTTTGTGTTGTGTTATGTTACAAGGTATGTTACATGTACCGTGTCATGAATAAATGTATTTCTCTCTCTCTCTCTCTCTTATAAAACAGCCAAATTGACGCTCATACTGCTCAAAACAGGGAAAGATGCAGACAAGGAGAGCCGACCCCAGATAATGGGAAAAAGTTTAGAAGACGAAGATTACATAAAACATGAGTATAGTGGTGATAGGTTGTGGCAGAACCCTCACGTCCCACTTGCTTCTACAGTATTTTTACCGACTTCAAAAAACGAGGAGGTTCTATATTCGACTGTATGTACTTTTTTTATGTATGTTCACCGATTTCTCCGCCAATTATAGACCGATTTTCAAAATTCTTTTTTTGTTCGAAAGAATATACTCCAGAGGTGGTCCCATATAAATATGATCGAAAATGATTCAACGCGTTTAAAAAATTCAACAAAAACAAAAAATACTAGTAACCAGAACATCATCTAAATAAATAAGTGACATCTCGAACTGTTGTTGGGATTGAAGTCGGTGACTCATACGTTTTTATAACGTGGAAAATTATTTTTATAAATAACTGCAAAGTTTTATTAAAATCCGTTCAGTAATTTCTGCATGAAGGAGTAACTAACTTCTATCCATCCAAAACAACAACAATAAAAACAATTCGTTTTTCCAATTAAAAAACTTATCTAAATCAAACTTGTGATAAAACCTATTTCAATCTGGACTTAGATTAAGTAATCCTGTCTAACGAGGTTGTAAAGTTCAGCGGTAAAACAAATTGAATTCCCTTTTCTCTGTTTCCCGTGGGAGCTTTTTGTGTAGGTAAAAGGGTTAACCGTTGTAACAGCAAAAGGTTTTGTGATGGTTGTTAATGCATTTTCGTGGTCAAAAAGCTGGGAGTAAAAAAATTGGAATACCGCATGAGTAAAATTAAATATGATTATGACTTTAAATTAGTTTGCGACACCATAGTCGTTGTTCTCCCCATGAAACTGAACAACTTTCTCCAAGAAACCTTTAAGGCGACTACAGCACCCGATAAAGGCAGCACCATCTCCGTCTCTCAACAGGCCTGGGCCGGCAGTGCGAACAGTGTCGATACACGAAGTTTACGGACTATGAAAGCGTGCGTGCGTAAAAACATGTTCGAAAGTTAGAAAAATGAGATTTATGGAAAGGTAACAACTTAAATCGAAGAATGCGTTAACTACTTACTTATCGAGAGTGTTCAATCACGAACATTTTGATAGCAAATTCAAGTTCCTGTGTGCATTTTACTATCATTTTTACAGCTTTAAAAGATACACAATATAGGTATTTAGAGGTGATTTTGTGAGCTTTTTCTATCGAACCAAAAGTGCTGAATCATGTTTTCAGCAAACTACTTATCTAGTTTATGTCCTGAATATTACCGTAGTATTTTTTTTCTTCGATCTAATGCAGTGCGTCATGCTTATCTACGCATCATAAAATCGTAATTTAGGTGCTGTAGTCGCCTTAACCTTTACTTCGATAAAGCGCGGATCCGCGTCGCATCATACTGCTGTTTGCCTCTTTCCTTGCTAACCGCCGCATCGTAACTATTAAAATAAAATAAAATGTCTAATAAAGTGTTGACTTCTCATACAAAAGCAAATCAGCACAAGTAGCATGGAATGGCGAATTATTTATTTTAATTTTTTGACCTATATATTTCTAAAATTCAATTTATATTTATGTGCGAATGGATGGTGTTCCATAAGTACGTATATAAGCCCCGTGTTACTGCAACCTTCTCAAATCGCAATTATTGTCTTTCCACCGCCATTGAGATGTCATTTATTAATGGACTTTCCCTGTTGACAAGGAAATCCTTATCCTTACTAAATTATAAACGCGAAAGTTTGTATGTATGGATGTTTGTTACTCTTTCACGCTCAAAATCCTGGACCAATTATGATAAAATTTGGTAAGGAGGTAGCTGATACCCTGTATTAACACATAGAGTACATAATTTTCCCTAATTCCCACGGGAACGAAGTCCCGGGCGGAAAGCTAGATTGACCAAAATAAAAACTTAAAAAAAAATTGAACCAACTTCAAAAAACCGAAAAATAAATACAATATCATTTGATGTGCTGTGTAGTACCTACCTACTGATCTGTTTGAAGTCAGTGCGAAGGCAGCCTATCAAACTTAATTTTCTTGGCACCGACTTCAAACAGCTCAGTAGGTAGGTACAACACAGCACATCAAATGATATTGTATTTATTTTTCGGTTTTTTGAAGTTGGTTCTATTTTATTGAAGTCGGTTAATAAAACGAAGTGTTAGCTTTGAAAAAATTTAAGCGAATCATTATAATATATATTTTTGATTTTTATTTTACATACATACTGTTTAAACGGAGAACACCCCTTTTTTGAAGTCGGTTAAAATACCAAAACCTTCTCCTAAATGTAACAAATACTTTTCTGAAAACTGCATCAAAATCGGTTCAGCCTAACGCGAGATAATCGCGGACAAACATACAAACATACATACATACAGGTCAAACTGAGAATCTCCTTTTTTAGGGTTTCGTAGTAATCTACGAACCCTTATAGTTTCGCCATGTCCGTCTGTCCGTCTGTCCGCGGGTTTCCTAAGAAACCCTTGATACTACAGAGCTGAAACTTGGCATGATTATACATATGAATCACGTCGACAGAACTGTAGAGTAAAATCTTTAAAAAAAAAATTTTTTCGGGTGTCTCCCATAGACGTGAAAGGGCGATGATTTTTTTTTTCTCGCCAATATTTTTGAGTGGGGTGTCATAGGATAGCATATTAAAAGATAGAAGGGATTTACTAAGAACGTTTTTCGATTCAGCACTCCGTTTGCGAAATATAAATTTTTAAAGTGAAAATTTTTGTCAAACACAAGTGTCCCCCCATCTACCTGATAAACGGTTGTTTCTAAAAATGTGGAAAAATTCACGTTGGTAGAATATATAACGAAATTAAAAGGAAAACTATCACACATAACTTGGTCCCTCAAGTTTGCGAGTAATAGTCGACCAAGTGCCAAACACTGTTGGGATTAATAAGAATATATTTACTAATATAAGATCCTTGGTACTACAGACCTGAAATTTGGCATGGTCATAGATATTGATTGCGCCAATAGATCTAAAATAAAAAATTTGGGAAAAACATTTTTTCGGATGTTTCCCATACACGTGAAAGGGCGATGGATTTTTTTCTCGCCGATACCATCGAATTGAATGTCATAGGATAGATTTTTAAAATATAGAAGGGGTTTACTAAGAACGTTTTTCGATTCAGCACTCCGTTTGAGAAAAAAATATTTTTGAAGTGATTTTTTTTGTTAAAAACAAGTTTTTGGGGGGGACACTACCAGCTAAACGGTTGTTTCTAAAAATGTGAAAAAATTCACGGTTATAGAAAATACAACGAAATTAAAAGAAAAACTATCACACATAAGATGGCCCTTCAAGTTTGCGAGTAGTAGTCGACCAAGTGCCAAACTTAGTTGGGATTAATAAGAATATATTTACTAATATTATATCCTTGGTAGTACAGAGCTAAAATTTGGCATGATCATACATACCTATTGATTGCGGTGACAAAACTAAAAAATAAAATGGTGGAAAAAAAAATTGTGTGTTTCCCATTAACGTGAATGGGCGATGGTTTTTTTTCTAGCCGATATCATCGAGTGCATTATCATAGGATAGCTTTTTAAAAGATAGAAGGGGTTTACTACAAACGTTTTTCGATTCAGCAATCCGTTTAGGAAACATTAATTTTTATAACGAAAAAAAATTTGGAATAATTCACGAGGGTAGCATTTACGACGAAGTGTACCCTAATCCAAAATGGTTGACATACAAGGTTCCACGCTAAAAGTGAGGCGAGCCGAAAGCCAAGCTGTAACATATTGACATTTCAGGTGTCGTTTAATAGGTTTTTGTGGGTGCTAATTACGAAAACGACATTAAAAATATACACCTGCTTAGCTTGATATTATTATATTATTCCTTCGCTCGCTCATTAAACACTTCCATTATGTTATATTTAGGCCAAACTTTTTAATACATTTGTTTTTGATACTAAGTATAGTATTTGGGGATTTTAACATCAACTATGACAATATGCTTGTAGAATTAAGAAGCCAGCTGCATATTTGAACCATGCTGCTACGGAACCCTACAATGCGCGTGGCCCGACACGCTCTTGGCCGGTTTTTTTTGAAGTCGTTTAGTAAAATATTGACCACAAAATCAGTAGCCATCAGAAATGTGCCATTTCCTCACGTCAACGTGGACACACTAACACATCGCATGAAAACAATACGTATTGACTTCAACGGACGGTAATAAATCTTCGTTAAGGCTTTGTGTCCACGATGGCCCTAAAGGAATTTCTCTTGTCATTCTGTGTAGCTATGAATAATGATAATGGGAATTTGGTGTAGCCATGTTTATTGGTTTTTTCATATATACATTCACGCCTATAATCCCTATTGGGGTAGACGACTATCAAGTAGTTTTAGAACCATTGTCGCAACGTTTGATATACATTTTTTTCTTTTTTTTTATTATAAGATGGGTTAACTCTTGACCTCAATCTTGACCTCAATCTGGACCATATGCTGGAAGAAATTTCTTTTTAGAGATAAGCTAACCTTTTGTGTCGTATTTCTGTTTGTGATTTTATATATATTTGTCATGTGTGCAAAGAACTGTAAATAAATAAATAAATAAGGTCAAAGACGAGGTCGACGATGGAGCGAGTTAACGCAGAAAATGCCTATAAAGGCACTGGTACTCCCATGCACCGATGGAACACAGCAAGCTGTTTGGCGTCGGACTTCGGTAGGAGGGTGGTCGCGAACCAGACGGCCCTCTACAGGCCCTTTACATTTTGAGAATAATGTATTTATACATATAATGAAGGGAACTAGGCCCATATAAAATATTAATTGTCAAACCTAGAATCTACAGCGCCTCTAGGTTTCACTAGTAAATCCTCAGGCTAACCTAACCTCGGATAAACAAGTCAGTCCGGGAAGAGACTGCATATCGACTTTTGACTATAAACAAAAAACAATTAAATATATGACACAGCGTAGGAAGGCCTTCCACAAGATGGACCGAAAATCTGGTAAAGATGCGAATGGATTAGAAGCAATGTGGAGTCCCTTGGGGAAAGCCCATGTCCAGCAGTGGACAACTTGCGGCTGGCATGATGATTATGATAATGATGACGAGTTATTAGATGAAACATTAGTTAAATAATATACCAAAATACTGGCGTCGAACTTACAGGTCTTTACATAAGAATATGGGAGGCTCTATCTCCATGATAACTGTCCACTTAGAACGCCTTTAGCGAAAGGTTCTATAATTGATATCAATTCGCTTGCATTTCCGTGCTATTTTATGTTTTGACTCAGATCTCTCATGGCTTCAGTTCAGTGTAGTAGTGTTCTCTAAATAAAATACTTAAAAGTGAATCCCTCTTGTGCCCTCTTCCTATCCTCCCGACTACTCCTCTCGCTATAGGAGTGGTTCTTAACCGCTGGTCCTCGAACCACTTGTGGTCCCTGGAAGCACCTGAAGTGGTCCGCGAAGCCATCTCAAAAATATGCAACTTGACGAGTTAAAGTATCACATTAAAGAATATATTACGTAATCACTGACATGTCAAATTTTCGTCAAATAATTTAAACACTTGATTATGAACAACAACAGTGATATACTCACAACGGTAAGCTTGTTTCATTTAGGTTTAGCTATAAAATAATCCTTATAAGGTAGGCTAGGTATAGCTATAAAATATTAATTATTTTACCTTCAAACAATTGGTGGTCCATAGCAAGACAGATATTTTCTAAAATGGTCCCTCGTTATACATAAAAAGGTTAAGAACAACTGCGCTATAGTATCCTTGGGTAGAGTCGGCAGCTGGCACATTCTCAGTTTTACTTTCGCTCTCAGGCTAGGGTGGATCATCAAAAATATATAATGCTACCAACACCAACAGGTGGTAACTCATCACTATTTTATCGATATCGAATAAAACAAGAAACGATGACATCATCTCATCACAGCATTAAAAGTCGATAAAACTGTCGTTACTCGGAATCACACTTAACTCGACAAAAAACTTTCCATTTATGTATTTTAAACGACGAAAACAGGGGTGGTATAAATTTGACGTGTGTATCTGTGTACAGTACATGTCTATAGCATCGTAGCTCCTAAATGAATGAACCGATTTAGATGCGGTTTTTTTGTTTGAAAGCTGGCTAGTTACTATGCTAGTTAGAATCATGAATAACTGTATATCATCATTAAAGTCAAAAATTATTTCTCCGCGTGACCACGATTCAAGGATCTGGCAGATCTATTGATTAGGCTTTTTAACCGCCAACAAATAAGAAGGGTGTCATAAGTTGGCCTTGTGTATTTGTGTGTCTGTGTATCTGTAGCTCCTAAACGAATGAACCGATTTCAATGCGGTTTTTTTTGTTTTAAAGCTGGACCATATTGATCAGAATATGGTTTTTTAGCTATATATATGATCAAAATAGGTTCAGCCGTTTCAGAGTTGTAAGGGATCGAATGTCAGGAATGTCGAATTTCACCAATTTTTTTAAATTTTTGAGGTATTAACAAGCAATTTTTCTTTAAATACGTCTCTGGGTTTGGTTTTAAGTAATTGCTCTGTAATTTGCAAGATGAAAGAAATTCCACGAAGAACAGCAATAATTGGAGAGGGGGACGGGTATAGGGAAATAAAAGAAACTTTCTTTCATTCCTTCGAAGCTTCATTAAAAACATTTAGGTTCGTAATTTTCTCGGTATTTTTTTGAATATAATTTAAAAGGTTTCTGACGGCGTTATTGAAAAGGAGATTTTCCGTTGTCAGTAAAATATAAATAAAAAACATTAAAAATTACTCGTGGAATTTTGTGAAGGATATCGTGTTGTGAATAACTCTAAAATTAATAATTTTATACCATTCCCCCTCTAAAAAGCTTCTTTTTTTCACTGAAAATTGGGGATAAAGAGCTCTTTTAGTCACAGTTTTGGTATTTGAAATTAGAACCCTAAAAGATTATTTTTCTTCCGCAAAACACGTAAAAAAGAGCACTTTTTTTGTCAATTTTGGTGTTTGAATTCCGAACACTCCAATGTATAGACATACGACCTCTATCGCAAAGAATATTCGAAATTCAAACTCCTTGCGCAGCGCTTAAATCTTTCTTTTTCTCGAG
Source organism: Aproaerema taeniolella (assembly GCA_949987775.1). Classification (NCBI taxonomy): domain Eukaryota; kingdom Metazoa; phylum Arthropoda; class Insecta; order Lepidoptera; family Gelechiidae; genus Aproaerema; species Aproaerema taeniolella. Next base: position 16,932,118 of record OX465258.1, on the reverse strand, counting down.
GTCATGGTATAAAATATAATGTGCAACTCTTGAATAAAACGGATTTTCATCGAGGGCTATGAATCACTCGCGTCATTCAGGATTCTAAAATCCTTCATTTGCTCGTGATCCAACTTTGGCCCTCTCTTAAAATCCGTCTTTTATTCCCGAGTTGCACAATATATTGTATCACGTCGGGACATTCGATTGCTCATAACTTTTAAACGGCCGGCTGAACCAATTTTAGTGAAACATAGCTAAAAACTATTTCAATTACGTCATAAAACCGTATCGAAATCAGTCCCTTCGTTTAGGCGCTACGATGCCACAGATAGAAAGACAGAAAGAAAGAAAGACAAAAGATTTGGCCTATTCCTTCCCCAGACTATGTGCAGTTACACGGATGAGATTTATGTTAAAAATCCTTTGATAATTAATGGTTATTAGCATGATTAGTTAAATCACTGTTAAAGCAGCCGAAACAAAGTGAACAAAAATAGGATATTGTATTCATTATCGACGGGAAACTATTTGAAAATGGCGAGAACTACTACTTTTTTCTATCATTCACCATGGAGTTCACACTGACATAAAATGTCCGTGGTGCGAGTGTAAACCAGGTCCATGAAGGTTGGATCGGTATATTTTTTAGATGATCTCTTTATATGGCCATAGTTTATGCCGATTCTGTGTCATTTGTCTGTCTGTCATTTTGACTTACTCGTATGCAGTCATTGTTATTGTTATGCAGTCATTGTTATTGTTATTGTTACAAGAATAAAACAATCACTTATATATAGTTACCCATTGAGAAAGTAAACAGTAGCGCTGCGTTCCCGTTTAGCGAGCCCTCGACTGCTTTGCATGAAATGGATCCGGCTCCAGGATATATGTCGACTCATTTACGCATGAAAACTTGCGAAAACTTGCAATGATTGCAGATTTTGTGGTGATGTAAAAATAGCAAATTACTTTTAATCCTCTGCTTTATAAATTAAATAGTATATTCATGTTTAAAATACATGCTTTCCCCTTTCGTATGTTGCTTAAATAATTGCTGTAACTTGTTGGGGCACAGAACTATGGCAAAATTGGCCATCTCATTTATTATAACGGACATCACAACACATATAAGAGGCAAGATTAAACAGTAAAACACGATCACGATACACTACATGAAGACAATAACAAATACAATAGAAAACTAGCTTTAGACCGCTATGTGTTGTAGGGTCCGATCCGAGACAAAGGGTCCTCAACTCAGCTATATGTTGCGACTCGGGAATTAGGATATGAGACCGCGAGCCACCACGCTGGTTTTCAGTGAGATAGACACACAGATACACACGTCAACACCCTCCTTTTGTCGGGAATTAAAAACCGGTAGAATCTCTTCACTGTATGTGTGTAAGTGCAATACATATACATACTAATAGTATAAAGAGGAAAGATTTATATTTTTGTAACGAATTAACTCAAAAACTAAAACTGATCTCAAAAATTATTTCACCATTGGAATACTATATCATCTCCGAGTGAGATAGGCTTCATAATGTTCCCGAATTCCCACGGGAACGAAGACCCATGTGGAAAGCTAGTATGTAATATATCCTACACAACTGCGTGTATGTGCAACACAAGCTCATTTCTTTTCAAACCCCCTACAAAAAACAGGGTTGTTATAAGTTTGACGTCGGTATCTGTGTGTCTGTGCTGTGGCATCGTAGCTCCTAAACGAATAGACCAATTTTAATGCGGTTCTTTTCATTTGAAAGCTGACTTCATCGAGATGGTTTTTTGTATATTTGACCAAATTAGTTCAGTCATTGACGAATGTCAGAAGTGACACAGTTTTTTTAATTTTACTGTTCCAATACCTACACTAATTCAGTGTTTACTTTGGCGTCAAATGTAAAGTCCTTCATTCAAATGGTGTTTTTCACTCATGTCAAGCTCTGGCTACCTCAGTAATGCCATTAGACATTAACATAAACGTAAGTACATACAAAAATCAAGGCTCTGCTTGGCCTACCCGTAGAACGAAGTAGAATTCGTAGCTAACACCTACGAAAGTCTACAACGTGAGAGCTACGTGCTCAGCTACAAGGTTGACCTTTTCATCAGTCGCATTTTGGTACTATTCGTAACGAACAAGGTACTCAAAATACAAAAGACCACCGAAAGTCTCTCGTTGGATACAAAAGGACATAAATACACTAAAACTTAATTCCTTTTGCACAAATGTAAATAAATCTAAGGAACTGAAGCACTCTTGCCCCAATCAGGAATTGAAGAAGGTTTTGTTAGATAAAACAGAGTCGTTAACAACTACATATATCTGTACTGTACATACATCTCAGGTATAAAGTAAAAATAGAACACAAAACTGACGACAATATATCAAATATCGAAATACAATAGGCCCATTATCACGTCTTCGAAAATGTAGGGAAAACATAACACTTACCGCGCATTCCGGCTCCATTATATAAGATCCATTTGGGAAGTATTTCTTCGGACACTCCGACCAAGGCAGATCCGCTTGGAAGCTCTGGGCGAAGTAGAACAGACACCACGCGATTATGGAGTTATAGTACAACGCCACATTGAAAGAAACCACCGCTGAACTAATCCCAATACCACCCAAATAAGGCGATACTTGGTGCCAAACTCCGATAGCTCCTTTTCTAAGCCTCTGACCGATTGCCAACTCTAGGTAAAAGATTGGGATCCCTTCAATGGCCAACATGACGAAGTATGGTATCAGAAACGCTCCGCCACCGTTCTTTTGGGCTAGGTAAGGGAATCTCCACACGTTTCCCAATCCGACAGCATATCCAACAGTTGCGAGAAGAAAAGTCAACTTGCTATCCCAGGATTCCCTTTCCACTCCACCTTCAGGCTTCAAAGCACCAGGCTCCTCTACAGAACTTTCTTTGCTTGTAGGCGTCTCCGAAGACCGTCTGTTTGGGCTTGTGTCTTCAAAAGCTTCGTTTGTAGCGCCATACATAATAGGACGGTGTGCCTGTCCTTTCTCCATGGTCACTAATCTCCCTCGCAATTCCTTCATCTCCATGCGATCGAGAGACCTCTGGGCGTAAAGGTCCCGCGAACTCTGTCGCCTCATCAAATGCGCTGTATTCGCCATCTTTTCTTACTTATTTATTGTCTAAACAGTAGCTTTATTGTCGCTATTTTATTGTCATCGTAAATTTAAGCTAGTTAATTCTAAAACGACTCGTTTTCGCTGTCATGGCACATAATGATAAGGAATAAATACCATGTAATGATTAGGACCTTTTCGAGGCTGCTCGAAGCTTTCAGTATCGATTTGTGTGTGAACATTTTCGATAACAAGCGTTGTTTCACTCACGGGAACGTTAATCGTGGTTTTTCGATGTATTGTCACTGTGATATCTTAGGTAACATGTTTCTCTTTTTGTGCGCGAGGTGAGTTGGCGATCGTGTCGCCTGAAAGCGAGAGAGGCACTGGCGGGAAACCGTAAGATGAGGGGGGACGCCAATCTGCGCATGCTCAGTCTATCTTTCATCACACCCACAGTAAAAGAACGATAATATAATTTTCCACGTTAAAAACGTATGAGTCACCGACTTCAATCCCAACAACAGTTCGCACAAAGTAGATATCTAGTTTTTTGCGGACTACAATGCCTATTAGCAAATAACTACAAACAGAAATGTCATTCATTTATTTAGATGATGTTCTAGTTTGTAGTATATTTTGTTTTTGTTGATTTTTTTTAAAAGCGCTGAATCATTTTCGATAAAATTTATATGGGACCTCTTCAGGAGTATACTCTTTCGAACAAATAAAGAATTTCGAAAATCGGACAACAGTTGCCGGAGTAATCGCGTAACAAATATACAAAAAAAAAAAAAAAAAAAAAATACCGTCGAATTGAGAACCTCCTCCTTTTTTGAAGTCGGTTGAAAAACGTCTAAAAGGGTTGAATTTCTTTATAAATTTGCCCAAAAAGGAATGACATAATTCCTTCACTCGATTTACAAAAATACCTACAGAGCAAAACGGCACAGGAACGATAAAGGTTAACGAAATAAGATTCCTCCACCCACGTTTTCACACAACAATTTTAACCACCTATTATGTTTGGTTTTGGGGCAAATTAAGGCTTTTATGGGTTTTCCCTTCATTAACTTTCCGACCAATAAAAGGTTACGAAACAAACTGGTACGTGACAATAACAAGGTATTGTTCTGACTAAAGTTAAAAATTGTACGCAAGTAAAAAGTATATTGGTTTGTGGTTAAAGTACACATGGCAGCACATCACGTTGTACACCTTGATCTTGACGTTGCTTTTATCTCACTCGTAATAGCGCTGGGTGTCGTAGTGCAAATAGGTAACATAATGTGCTTCTGTCTGTACTTAGCGAATTTGATATAGGTTTTGCATCTTTAAATCAAATAAATGAAAACAAAAATTGGACAACTTTACTTTACAAACAGCTTGCTGTGTTCCGTCGGTGCGTGAGAGTACTGCCTTCCATCGAAAAGTTTCTATACCTAAAATCACCTAATATAATATTGTTGTGGTTTGTGGAGGTTAATTCAGCGCCTTTTTACCGACTTCAAAAAAGGAGGAGGTTCCATGTTCGACTGTATGTATTTTTTTTATGTATGCTCACCGATTTCCTCGCCAATTATGGACCAATTTTCAAAATTCTTTTTTTGTTCGAAAGAGTATACTCCAGAAATGGTTCCATATAAATTTTATCGAAAATGATTCAGCGCTTAAAACAAAAAAATACTTCAAACCAGAACATCATCTATATAAATAAGCGACATTTTCGTTTGTTGTTATCTGCTAATAGGCATTGTAGTCTACAAAAAATACTAGTTATCTACTTTGTGCGAACTGTTGTGGGATTGAAGTCGTTGACTCATACGTTTTTAACGTGGAAAATTATTAAATTTATTCTAAAGATTACCCGTAGGTTTGATCGAAGGTAGGTACCGATAAAGCTATTGATTTTGTACTTAGACGATGGAACGTACATGTACGGCTTATCACAAAAGGCCCTCCTTAAAGAGGTCACGAATGAAATCCCAGGGTCGAGTGAAACGTGCCATTCGTATGATAAACTACTTTAACCTATGCTTAAACCCACATAAAGCAGTGAGAAAATTTTCGTATCGTACCTTTTCAGTGCTAGTCCAGTTGGTAATGAGCCAGACAGATGGCTGCTTGTCTGATAAATAATTCTGATTATCAAACAAACCTATTACTTAAACCTATTCTGATTATTTAAATCCTTTAATAATAAATAGTTCTGATTATTTATCAGACAAACAGCCATGGGAATGGACTGCTCAGCTCTAGAGCTATTTTAGATTTAGAAAATAAGAAAATTTGTAATGCGATTAAAAGAGCACTCTCAGAGTAGAGTCAGTAGAGTTAAAAGCACGAATGTGTGAGTACCTATGTATTTAAATCCTTTAATGTATGTTTGTATGTATTTAATGTAATTTTGACTTATTTTAGTAATATCCTGAATGTTCCATAAAATAAAGATATTTTGAGTTTGAGTTTAACTTGTAACCAGAAGGTTGCGGGTTCAAAACCTGGTGCCCTCTTTTACTGTGTCCCAACGCAACGGGATGACACATAATGACAATGTATATTTAGTTTTAAGATCTGTACAGACTTTACATACATACATACGCTCAAGCCTATAATCCCTAACGGGGTAGGCAGAGCATCAGTGGTTCTAGAACCACTAGATGCCACGTATGACACAAAATGTGAGGGTCATCAGATGGCACAAGTTGCATATCATGGTGAGAGGTGGTCAGCCTTTCGCCCATTATACAGCAAAATCCTCGCATCCCTCTTACAGACTTTTACTGTATACCTGGGAAGAGTATGGTGATCGGTTGAGAATAGCACCACCCCATCTCTTTCCGTGGGTGTCGTAAGAGACGACTAAGGAAACACAAATGAGACCTGCCTCCTAGTAATCCATCCCAGGCAACGACACTTCATTGTTTTTCTGAATCTGAGGTGTCGTCCGATGGTCTCATGCGGTGTGGTAGGCTCTGTAAAGGGCCGTCTGGTTCGCGACCACCCTCCTACCGAAGTCCGACACCAAACAGCTTGTTGTGTTCCATCGGTGCATGGGAGTACCAGTGCCTTTATAGGCATTTTCTGGGTTAACTCGCTTCATCGTCGACCTCATCTTTGACCTTTGTGGTCGGGATTGAGGTCAAGAGTTAACCCATCTTATAATAAATAAATAAAAAAGTAGGTAGCTGGCACAATTTAAGTTTTTCTTTCACTCCCAGTATAGCATGGAAGTAAAAAAAAAAAAATTGTCCAATAAGTCAAAAACTTAAGAATCAAACGATTTCAATCCCAACAACGCCTATCAGTAGATAACTACAAACCAAAACGTTATCTAAATATGATTATTTTTTTCGAAAAGCGCTGAATCAACTTTCAATATAATATTTATAAAGGACCTCCTCAGGACTATACTCTGTGGCATTATGCTGAGCTGCATCCGTTTCGGCAATTTGTAATTTAGTATCTTAAGAATTACTTACCTATTGATAAATAAATATTTTCTATTTTTTTCTATTTTCCTATTCTACTCCATTGAACAAAAAAAGACTTTTGAAAATGTCGGTTAAAAAAAAGAAAATTATCTTTTATTTTTTAAACTCTACACACTCAAAGGCCCACACTAAGGTTTTCCCATGTGTTGTGGGTCCCTTGGAACACACATAAAGACAAACACAAACATCCATGACCCGAGAACAAACATCTGCTTTTTACACAAATGTTTGCCCCGACTGGGGATCGAACCCAGGACCCGCCGATCAAGAGGCAGTGTCACTACCACTCGACCAAACCGGCCATCTAAAAATGTAAATTGCTTGGATGTTTCAAAAACTTTATGAAATATTTATTATTCACGCTACATAGCCTTATTACCCTGTTCATGTCCCGACTGTTCCCCATTAACTAAATCGTTAAACAAATTAGGTCAAACAGCAACTCGATTACGATGGTGATAGCGCGCGTAATGCGCCGCGGTCTCCTATGTCAAAATGTGAGAATTGTCAATGCCAAAGGGCGAGCAAGCCTTTGCGCGGGGACCTCGCGCAATCAAAGTGAAGTTTCACTGTATCAGCCGAGTGGCGCGCCGCGCGAGTTTGTCGCCATCGTGCTCGAGCTGCAGTTGTTGGTTTCAAAACTCTGACGCAGGGCCAATATAATTGGTCACTTTACTCATTCGAAAATGTGATGGGTGAACCAAACCATTTGACTATATACAGGGTGTAAGGAAAGCTTAGCAAAAACTGAAACCCTGAATACTGACTATCATTCTGAATGATTTTCTAGTGGAATTTTCTTCAGGAACAAGAATAACTGTAAAATATGAAAACCAGCAATGAACATACTTAGTATTCGCGTTACATAACGAGAATTCCTTAACTAGATATTTCCTGAAAAAAAAATTACTGGTAGCTGATAATATGTAGCTATGGGTAGATTACCATTTTAGTATTTGCTAAGTTGTCCTTTACACCCTGTATAAATAACAAGCACAGAAAATACAGAGTTTATATTTCAACTCTAATACCCAGTTGCAGAAACGGCCCCTAAAATATTCTTTACTAGCTTTCCGCCCGGGACTTCGTTCCCGTGGGAATTTGGAAAAATTATGTAGCCTATGTGTTAATCCAGGGTATCAACTACCTCCATACCAACTTTTATCAAAATTGGTCAAGCCGTTTGAGCGTGAAAGAGTAACAAACATCCATTCATATACTGGGTGAAAAAGAACCTCCTAGCTATATAAAAATCCTGAACCAGTATCACTCAAAGAACACATTTATGATTTTTTTTTTTTTAATATTTTTTAAATGGGAATAGTTCATTTTTTGCCTAAACGTAGACATGACTCCTACACCAGGCACGCGAGGGGTGCGGGTAGCGCTCGGAGGGTGCGCTCGAGTAGTGTCTACGTTTAGGAAAAAATAAAAAACAAAAAAAACAAAAAGTGTTCAGTAAGTGATACTGGTTCAGGATTTTCAATAAAGCTAGGAGGTTCTTTTTCAACCTGTATACATAGTTACAAACTTTCGCGTTAATAATATTAGTAGGGAAGTAAGGATATAAATCAAATGGCACTTGAGGTTACAGACGCAGCAACGTACGTAAAAAAAATTGAAAATTAACCCTAACCAGACTGACAATTCAAAACAAAAAGGTTTATAAATGCGGTAATCCAAGTTTCATTGGAAACCTGCACTTGGCTTGTCGCCAGATATTGTGGCTATTTCAGGAAACACCCCACCCGACTCACCAGTGGAGGTGGGGTAATTACCCCACTGGTGGGAGGTGTACCCCCCTTTATGCAACTCTACGTTGTATGCACGGAACGTGAATGTTCTGATTGTTTCGTGTAATGCTACGTGTTAGATGTCACCGTAAATCTGTCAAACCCGTGATATTGTAATATGCCTCAGTATGATTATAAACTCTCTGTACTGTGTGAACTGACCCATTTTTTTAGCATTGACGGACTTTTTTATAATATTTATGCAACCTAACCAAACCGAACCTAAAAAAGCCTAACCTAACATAATCTAACTTTTATCGTAATTTCATGCAGGCGACCCTTACAGTTCCTAGGCAAATTATGGACACTACGACCTACAGGACTTCCAGGACACATTACTTACTCGCAACACCAATGATCGACTGAGAGGACATCACCTCAAATTGCGCACCTGCTTCTCTAACAACAACCCGCACAAGTTCTTTGTCAGCAACAGAGTAGTTAGAGCGTGGAACCAACTTCCTGATGACATCGTAGTATCACAAAGTGTCAATCAATCTAAGAATAACTTAGACAACTTTTTGAAAACTACAGTGAAGAAAAACTGACAAACAATGAATAGCAGGATACAGGCGTTATCAGTTGTTCAACTGCCTGCCTGATCATTAAATAATAAATAATTGAAATATCGTTGGAGATTATAATTTCACTAGTGAAGTTGTAATAAAATGGTTTTAACAATTTTCCGGTGACATAAATAGACAGATACTTTATTACATACTTAAAATGAAAAGACAAAACATACGGTACAAATTACAACCAAAAGTGAGCAATGTAAGTTCTGAACTAGAAACTTTAGTAAGAAAAAATAGCGAAAGTTAAAGATGTGAATCTTTTCTCAAGAAACATAGCAAAACATAGCAACTACTATAAAAATATTTGCCTCACCATACTTACTTGCCTTGGTATGAGAAAACAACTTTTTTTTGAGAATATCATGTTTTTTTTTATAAAATTAAAAACATTCATTTTTCGATAAGCCCTAGCGGATTTGTCCCGAAACGAGTTCATGGACATGACTTAATTAATACGATAAATTACAAAATAATTCAATAACATCGTTGTTGTCGTTGTTGTGGACATGACTTAATTAATACGATAATTACAAAATAAGAAAATAACATGTGGGATTCCTTAGGGAAAATTATTTAGTCCCATGGGGAGAATCACCCCCTAAAACTTCGCTAGCTAATTTAGAAACGTGAACCTCTACATAAAACAACAACCTTCCCCAAAAAACCCATATGAAATTCCCAAAAACAATTTTCGACCGTTCGATTTCTTTAAAGGTCAAAGATGAGGTAGACGATGGAGCGAGTTTACCCAGAAAATGCCTATAAAGGCACTGGACTTCGCGAAAAGCAAGCTGTTTTGGCATCGGACTTCGGTAGGAGGGTGGTAGCGAACCAGACGGCCCTTTACAGAGCCTACCACACCGCATGAGACCATAGGACGCCATCTCAGATTCAGAAAAAAATGAAGCGTCGTTGCCTGGGATGGATTACTAGGAGGCAGGTCTCATTTGTGGTCACTTACGACACCCACGGAAAGAGATGGGGTGGGGTGCTATTCTCAACCGATCACCACACAGCGGAAAACCGTGGGTTCAAGTCCCATTCGCGCCGAACATTTTTTCCCTTAAACCATAAAGGTCAAAGATGAGGTCGACGATGGAGCGAGTTAACCCAGAAAATGCCTATAAAGGCACTGGTAAGCAAATCCAAACACAAGTGTGGGTAGATAGCAATTTTTTTTCGAGCCTCTTTCGGTCAATGCGGCCTTTTCATAATGCCACCACCTACCGTGTGTAAGTCGTTTTGGCTTGCACTGTGAACATTGTAAAATATTTGAATTTTACTTCTCAAATATAGTTACGCATAAAGTCAGTAGAGTCATTTAATAAGAACTAATTTGTAGTGTTAAGAGTAAATCGATCAACGACACAATTGGTACAACACTACCAGTCCACGCGGTGTGGCGCAACACTACACGGCACTTTGGACAGATCGCTTTCGCGCGTAGATCGGTGTTTATGTGTTCTCGCATTATAATTTGTAAAATATCGAATTAAAAGGAATGTTTAAGAAGTAAAAGGTGTTTTAGTTTAACAGTAGGTATGTATTTAAATCCTTTAATTAAATTAAATTAAAAATCATTGATTTCGGACGGAGTCCATAAAATGTTCTAGTAAACAAAATTAGTCAGACAAACAAACATGGGTGAAAACAAAACAAAATTAGGTAGTGTGAAGCTCCATCCACCTTTTCAAAAGGTGCTCCCACCTTCCAATAATACCTTCAGGATACTGTTGTTGGGGCTGGCTCAAGTACGTTTGAGCAGCGAAGCACAGCGTTTTCGCATGAAAAAAAAAAGCGAATATCTATGTATGTATTTAAATCCTTTAATATAAAATACCGAATGAACGAATATGTATGTATGTATTTAAATCCTTTAATATGACATCCCGAATAAACGAATATTTATTTTTATATTTAAAACCTTTAAGCGCATTTTAAGAGCATTTTTCTCCACCCCTAACTATTTATTTTTCCATTCTGCCTGGAAAACACAAAAGTCATTTCGTTTTTAGACTGGTCTAGCCGTAATAACGTAAACAGATAGACGTACCCCGTGCTATAATAAAACTCGCAGGCGTTTGTTCGACAAACATTTTATTTATTTTTAACTTCCTTCGTGATAAGCGTTACGCCAACCGTAAATATACTTGAAAGCCATCAAGTATTTTGTGGTCTCATTTTATGGGGTCGAAGGTAATTTACTAGTTGTCTCACAATAAGTTACAAGAAACTTCGGTGGTCTATCGGCTAGCGGGTCGGATTCGTAAGCGAGAGGTGCCGAGTTCGATCGCCAGCGCTGCCAATGACCGATGCTCTTACAGTGAGGGAAAACATCGGTAGGAAATTTGCACTTGCAGGCCCCTGAATGCGTGACCATGATTCAATCTGGTTAGGTTCCCCTTTAAGCAAGGTTGCAGTGCAGTGGTCAGATGGCCCTCCATTGTAATAAACTGATCGGTTAAATACTGAATATTGGTCGAGCGTACCCCGAATCAGAAACGGGAGCAAGCGCTTAGAAAAAAGACAAATTAGGTACTTTACATCCAATTTTGTAACGACCACATAAAGGTAAATCTTTTCTTTGTTACACAATGGTTACTAGCTCAGTCTGTGGGGAAATACATAGGCCTTTGCATTGCAAAAGGTGGCGTAGAAAATGTTTTGACACAATATTGTTTAGGTATGGCAGGTTAATAAAAATCCAAGTTCTCGACCTTGAAGGACCCAGGCGTTAGCCGCCATCGTGAATTAAAGGTGCCAAAATTAGGTATATTTTAAATAACTTCTCAATTGTTTACTAAATCACAAAAGTGTCTATGAAGGGTTCAAAGAAGACAAAATTGCCTACATTTTTTGTATACATGATTATTCTGTAAGTCTTAAAGGTAAAAAGTTACAAGCGACGGAAATAATAATATTTACAAAAATCGAATATATAAAATGATAAACTGACTGGGGGATACACAACGCACAGCCCAAACCGCTGGACTTACGGACTTGAAATTTTGCACATAGATACCTTATGTAGTGTAGGCATCCACTAAGGAGCGATTTTTGGAAATTCCACCCCTAAGAGGGTTAAATAGGGGATGGAAGTTTGTATGAAAGTCCATGAATTTTGAAGTTAGGATCTTAGAACTTCGTATGTAGGCTGAAGATTAAAAAATAATGAACACGTGTATCAGCGATTTTGGAAATTCTACCCCTAAGGGGATTAAGGGGGCTAACTGACTGACATATCAATGCACAGCCCAAACCGCTGGGTCTAGAGACTCCGAATTTCGCTTGTAACTTTTTACCTATAAGACTTACAGAATAATCATGTATACAAAAAATGTAGGAAATTTTGTCTTCTTTGAACCCTTCATAGACACTTTTGTGATTTAGTAAACAATTGAGAAGTTATTTAAAATATACCTAATTTTGGCACCTTTAATTCAATATGGCGGCTAACGCCTGGGTCCTCCAAGGTCGAGAACTTGGATTTTTATTAACCTGCCATACCTAAACAATATTGTGTCGAAACATTTTCTACGCCACCTTTTGCAATGCAAAACTACCTACAGACTGGGCTATACCGTTACGTACAAAATAAGCACTTTTCACGCTTCGTGTCAACCTTGCCGTGCTCAGTCTTTTACCCCACATGACCGTTAAAATATTACTTAATCCTTATAAGTTATGAGCGTCTGTGTTGTTACCTATCCGAATTTTGTAATTTAAATCAAAGAATATCTACAAAACTACAAGCAATTAATATAAATTAAGGCTGTTTAAGTCTTAATGATTTTTGCCTGACCTACTTGAATGAAACGAAAAGCAAGCGGAGGTATTGCCATTTACGAAAATTACCCTTCTTAGTGGCAAGACTTGAACAATGGATGGTTTTTGCTAATGTTTTTTATTAATTAAAATACGACAGAAATATACAGGGCTTTAGGTAAATCTCTTTCAACCTCTCGGGTCGTTAACCAGTCCATAAAACTGAACAACTTTGCCAAGGAACATAGGCCAAATTACGAAAAAAAAAATAGAGTTCCCATACAAACTTCATCAGCATAAAGCGCATCAGCATATAGCGCATTTTGATTTAACACCCGAGAGGTTGAAATAAATTAACCTAAAACCCTGTATATATTTTCACCTTTTGTGTCTCATATAAAAATTATCAAAATTATTTTAATAATAATACAAAATTAACAAATTTATTACTTAATTAAAATAAAATTAACGTTTTTTGATTATTTACTTAATTGTTGTGGCAATCGTATCAAACTGTTTTAAAAGTTGTCACGTTAATTTATACTTTTAATGTCGCCGATGATTTTTAAAATTTTGCCAGCATCAGAGTATTTTTATAGTATCAAAATACTCATTAAAAATATGTCTAGTCAAGAAACCCTTTCAGAGTCTCTAGTCGATCTAGAGACTCTGAAATTCATTTCCTGAAAATAGGGAAGTCAAACCTCATACTATGGCAACCCTTTATCTGTCAAAAGTTAATTTGCAAAGCGCAATAGCGTTGAGTTTTATTCTGATATTATTTGTATAAAAAGGTAATGAAGATATCTTCCGAAACATGTCGATTGCGACAACAGAAGTGACTGTGGTAGTTGTTATACGATAGTGCAGTGCAGTTCTCTCGTGAACCGGCGAAATGTATTGTTTGCAATGGCTGATTCCCGTTTTGTTGATACCGAAGCCTGTGAATCCGGCTCTCGTCAACACTCATGTAATGTTTATGGTGTTGTACCTAATAGGATTTTTCCTCGAGAGGAAGCCCTGCACAGTGTGCAGTGTCGTTTTTCTCGCAGCAGTAATACTAATCTGTTATAGCGGTATCGGAAACTGTCTATTCTGGGCGAGCCAATGTGAAGCAGATAAATACGAGACGTAGAGCCGCAGGCCGCTATCTTCCAGAACTAACAAAGTGCTCAAGTGCAACCAAGTGTTCCAAAGGCCGTAAAAGCGCCGCGCGCCATTGGCTGAATAAAATTTGGTGCAGTTGCCTTCCACGACGCTATATTTTTATTATTTTAAAAAATCAATGTGAAAGTTTTTTGTATATTTTTGTAAATATAACTTAGTAATTTTTTGATTTACTTGTTATTGTTGTGTATTATAAATTCTTATAACAATGAAGTGTCCAAACAATTGAAATGTGCCGATCTGTACTTATTTATCTCTATTAAATTGTTATGTTAATTTTTAAATGTGATGATTATGTATGTACAGTTAAATATTAGTAAGTTTTGAATAATGTAACCATGTGAAATCAAGTTTAGAATAGATGTTTTTCTTTTAAGCTGTTGTTTTTACTTGCAAATTCGGTGTTGATTAAAAATAATAGCTTTCCACCTGAGACTTAATTCCCGTTGGAATTCAGAAAAAGTAAGTCATTTGTGTTACTCGCTAATAACGGAGCTTTCTATTGGTGAAAAAATTTTAGAAATCGGTCCAGTAATTTTTGAGTTTATTTGTTACAAAAATGCAGATCTTTCCTATTTTAATATTACCTAGTGCAGTTTAGCAATATTCTTACTTGGGTACCAAAATAAATAAATCATCTTACAGTAAGAGCATACAAAACTGTTTCTTAAGAATTGTGGTTATAAGACTAGATTTAATTTTCTCATCATGAAAACTTTGAACTTCCACTATCTATTAACAATAAAACACTTGAGTTTAATAATTGGTGTAGGTACATAACATCATTTAATCATGAAGAGATAAGAGGTTTATCTTCAAGAAATAGTTATTAATACTACGCGTTATGTATAACCGATAAGGACCAAACTATCATTTATTTCCTTCGATCAACTATAGAAAACTAGATACACAGTCCCATACAAAATGAAATTTAAAAGTGTCCTAACTACAATACGTACTTAGATAGTTGTATACCACTTCATGTATTATGAAAAAGTTCTAAAGTGCCAAACATTTTAATCTAATTTAAACCTTAACGTAATATTATAAGGTCGAAAATAAAATCTGTTTAATTTGTAGAATACCACTTTGGGTTTTGAACAAAGGATAACGTAAGACAATTTGATGACACTGGCTGTCACGTAGAACATGGGAGGAGTGGAGTTGCCTTTGTTAATTTTAAAAATATATTAGTTGGGTCGATTTCACATATAAAATCTTACAAACTTTTTAACAAATTCAAAATGCTACGAAATGGTGTGGTTTTCTTTTTAACCCCTGATTGTGTTGTGTATGTATAGGAGCATCATAGCTCTTAAACTGATGATGTTAATGGTGCAGTTTATTTTATTCGAAAGCTTCTTCTTGCGCTGGATTTCAGATATGATTTATCAAAATTGGTTCAGCCGTTTACTTTTATGTTAGTTTTTATGGTCTTTTATTATTAAAAAAATCACATTCATTTCAAATTAACCGACGATTAATATACATTACAATTGATAATCACAGCCGCCGCCATTCTTCTTAATTATTGCTTATAAACCTAATATTCTATGCTTATTTTTTTATGAAATATGAAATAACTTATAAAAAAAGAAAAGAACTGTGTCTTTCCCGATTACACATATATTATGTTTTGCTTATTTAAAACTTAGTATCATTTTTTGAACAGAAATGACCTATTGAGATTTAAGAGAGGAAATTAGCTATGAAATTGAATAGATATTTAAGTACAAGTAATAATTTATTTAAAAAAAAGCAACTGACTCAAAAAAAAAACATTTGTCTTCTTCGCTGTCATCATCTTTGTCCTGAAGATGAAATATATTTTTTTTATTTTATTCAATACAAGAAACTCCAAATCAAAAGTGATAAAAAGGTACATACTATTTGAGGTGCAGCTGTTTTGTGTAACCTTTTGACTCCTTTTGTAATGACATACGAGTCACTTTCTAAAAAATGCTTGGAGCAAAAGACACTACTTTGCGACGGCTAGAAAAAATCTTCACATCTTTGACGTGCGACCACGTATGTCCACTGTCCACATCGCACAGGATCTCTAGGAAAACTAAAAATCCAATAAAACTTTGTTTGTAAACGTCACGCACGTAAATTTTTTTATAAATTCAATTTTATATGATTAATGGTTTTGCCATAATACCTTTAATGTAAGTATAGAAAACAGAATTAATATATATACTCTTTACACTTAAATTTTGTAACACAGATGAAAATGAAAAAAAAAAAAAACAATATAAAAAAAGCGTCTCTATTTGTTTTAGAACAGAGTCACTGCATAACCCGAACAAATGATGTTGAAATACAACGGTATGGATTTGTAAGTTCCGCTAGTGTCTATTCAATTTAAAGGGTTATACTCTCGCCGAATGTTATTAAATTAAACTAAAAAAATGTTTTATAACCTTTTCTTGGCCAAATACCAAGATAATTTCAATTCACATATAATAATTACAAAACTACTTATTTAAAAAATGTCATTCCATATTCTTTTAATGTTCTGGAGGTGTGATTTTTACAATTTTTCACTGCGCAGTGAGGCATGCTTACTTTCGGAACGAACGAATGCTACTAAACGAAAAGACAACCCAAAACGTCAAGTGGGTGATCATTTAGTGAGGGAACTTTTTTGTTGTGGATTGTGAATCTAGTTCTTTATAGTTGATCGAAGTTTATTTCCTTAATTACATAATAATTAATATGCAGTGTAGATACTTGAATCTATCTAACTAGCGAATTAATATATTTAAACTTCCTACACATAACAAACTTATTGGAAACTAGCATTCCGCCCGGGAATATCAATGTAGCCTATGTTCAGGGATAATGTAGCACTCTAATGGTGAAAGAATTTTTCAAATTGGTCCAGTAGTTTCGGAGTTTATTCAATGCAAACAAACGATCAAATCTTTCTTCTTTATAATTTAGTGTAGATAAAACATTACTGCCTCACTATTTTCAGCCAAACCTGTTTAATATTTTAATGACCTGAATTTAAAATGTGAACCTAAAAATTTTTAAATTAAGTACTTGTATTAAAGAATCTTGATATCTAATTGCTTCAATCGACTTGCAATTCCTTAGATAATTTCAGTTACCCAAAGAACCTTTTTTTTTTAAGTAAGCACTACAAAGTAGCCAGCATAACTTCTGCTATTATTTATTATAGATGCGTAGGTAGACATAATTTGGACAAGATTAATTTTTTTTAGAAAATAGTATTTATTTTATTTATTTATTTTAAGAAACAAACAATCATTTATAACTTCTAAGGGAACGTACCCATACTACGTGACCTATTTTTTTTAATTTTTGGACCCCTCCCTCCCCTCGGTAACCACTCGTAGGATATGCCAAGACCCCCCCCCCCTTCAAGTTTTTACGTAGTATTGACAAGTATGATTTTTAATCAATTTGCAAGCAGAAAGTGTAACAAATAATAATAATTTGACTCACGGATCATTGAAATGTGAACACACTAATGTTTTATTTTAAAAACAAACACTTTTAATAGTTTCTATATGAAACTCTCTTTTCATATAGAAACTATTAAAAGTTTCTATATGAAAAGAGTCCAAAAAACTGTTTTTTGGAAATGATAGTCCAAAAAACAGGACGTTTCTCCCGGTGAAATCGACTACGTGACAAAAATCTAAGCCACCCCCCCACACTCCTGTGACTGATCGTAGTATTTTTAAGACCCCCCTTCCCCCCCTAAATAGGTTACGTAGTATGGGTACGTTCCCTAATCATATACAACTTAAAATTAGTAATGATAGAACTTTACTATCATTAAATTAATATCATTTTTTTTTTCTTTTTACTATAATTCTTTAGACTGATGCTTAAACATGTAAGATTAAAATAAGGTTAGGTAATTAAAAACAAACAATATTTTAATAGTTAAATATGGTTTATTACGAGCTGGTTAGAGATGTTCATCTTTGACGGTTTCTTAATGTTCACAATAATTTGGATAGATATTACATATTGACCTTAACCTAATGAAGTAATGCCAGTGACCTGAAACAATACAAAATGCATTCAACCATTTATCAAAAACAGAATGACAAAATTATTCTTGCAATGATAGGATGAATTGAAAATAATTTTTGGTGTTTGAAAGAACCCTAACATGACCCTCTGACCGAAAATTGATAATTTACTAGACACTACGGTGAAATCAATTTAACACCGCAGGCCAATTGCCACAGCCATTTCTAAGCACTGAAAAACTTAGGTCACTGAAGCTTGGACCTGGGAGTAAGTGGAAAGAAATTTGTTAGTTTGCATTGAAAAACATAAGGTTCACTTTACTGCCACAAATACGGTTCCGAGACATCAGGCCCCACTCATAAATGTTTGTGTCAGCTAAAACACATCGAACCTAAATTACAATTTTGTGTGGCACACTCATACTTAACTAGTACATCCCTATGACTTCCTACTTATTGGACATTCTAACATGAAATGCACAGTCAACAAAGCGGAATAGACGAAAAGATTCAGCGCAAACATAACCTCAAACCGAAACTTTCTGCTTAATTTTCCAGTATTAAATAAGGAGTTTCAAGTAAAATAGTTTATGTACCGTTTATCTCAATCTCCTGGCTTCACGCTCAGACTCGAGCAGCGTAAGGATATCCCCATCGCGCACGGGTCCCTTCACGTTCCTGATGATCTGACGACTGGTCTCGCCGATGAACTCAACCTTCACCTGGGTACACTGTCCCTGCGATCCAGTGCGGCCCAGCACCTTCACTACGCGAGCAAGAACGTTAGGCTTATCCATTACAGCGGATTTATCGAGCTAGACGAGAAAATACACGTGCACCAAAGCTGGCGTGCGTGAAAAAGAATTTTGACAGATACTAGAGTTGATACTCAAACATCGAATCGGTAAAATATAAATGGCCGCTTTTAAAAACCGTAACTTTGTTAAAAGAAGTCAGCGTTGCCATTAAAATAATATTTTCTCAAATTAAGGAAATTCGTTGTACAGTAGTGCGACACTTTTAATGGGTTTTATTAACTAGACAAAAACCCAAAAGTTTCCTTTAGGGTACGGAATCGTTATGACGAAAGAAATGTTTTATAAAGGTTTTCTGAAAGCTACTCTCATAGACATAAATAAGTTAAAACTACTCTAGCTAGACATAATATCAAAGTGGCTCGAATAGAATTTTCCATATTAAAAATTATAATGAAATAAAACAAATTGTTTCACCCCGGATATTCGATTGCTTATAATTACGTCAGCTTTCATACACAGGAAAAGAGAAGTTTGTTAAAAACCAATGAGAATAGAAGATATCGTTTATATGTATATGTGTATGTGTTGTTTATATGTGTATGTGTGTCGTTTATATGTATTATATATGTTAGTACTTATATATATTATTTTTATTTCATTATATTTAAGTATTAATAATATAAGCCCTTCTCTTATTTGGTATTTTCTTACGTTGTGCGCAATTCTCTCTTCCCGTCTCGTACACTATTTCTCACCGATTAGGTTGGCTGGAAGAGATCTCTTCTAGAGATAAGCTCGCCTTTGTACACTATTTTTATGTAATTTTTTTCCTAATATGTTTGTGCAATAAAGAATACAAAAATATAATTGATACGATTCGACCACTTTACATATATCAAAAAAATTGAGGGAAGGAAAAAGGGGTAGATAGGTCAATATAAAAGCTCCGCCTAGGAGCCTAAAAAAGAAAGTTGAGATCGTGTCATAACGAGAAGTCAAGTCACTAGCGGAGGATAGATGTGACTTGTGAGTGGCTCTTACTCCACTGACAAGAGCGTCTTAAATTAAGAAAACTAAAAGCTTAAAAATGTAACATTTTTTATTAAATAATGTCTTATTATCGCGCACGTTGTTATGCTGCTCACACTGTTTGTTCCATAAATTATTTTTCTCTCACAACACACTTAGCATACTACCACTGCACTCAGTCTGTACACAATAACACGACCAAAATAAGAATACGCCGGGAAGACTTAGTGATATTCTGATGATTAAAAAATTTCTTCCAAAATAGGTCCCTCATTATGCTTAAATATGTACATTTTCGTTACTTTGTTCTGAGATCATCATACTTCTTGAAACTTTCTTGTTTTGTTTGCCCATGGTACAATTGTACCAATTAACCCGTCGCGTGCTTGTTTACGCCACGTGCGATACAAATCTCGTACTACACCGTGTGTTCAAAAAGCATGCGAAGGTTTAATTCAACCCGTTCACTGACAGGATTTTCTATTGTGTATTAGTATTCAAGAGTAAATATTAAATAATCAACCCATTCTTATTTTAGTCGGGAATAACGGGTAGGACCGTAAGACCACTGGCTGAGCCACGTTAATCGTCGCCGGCGGATCTCTTTGCCTTCCTCAAACGTGGTGACTGTTTTGGCGTCTTGGGCGATTTCTCTGCAAGGAAAAATAAGTGTATTAGCATTTTATTGGCATCCTAAAACATCTGCCGAAAAGGCAGGTCTACTATTCTCTGAACGTACGAATCAGATAGTAAGGCAGAGGATGGCTATTATTTTACGCTTCAAAACAAATGGATACGCTTGTTTGGTATTTCACTATCGCATAAATAACATTAATTTATTAGGCAAGGTTATATCGGTACTACACAGGTTGAAAAAGAACCTCCTAGCTTTATTGAAAATCCTGAACCAGTATCACTTACTGAACACTTTTCTTTTTCTTTTTTTTTAATTTTTTTTGGGGGGGGATCTTTTTTTCCTAGGGACACCACTCGGGCGCACCCCCCGAGCGCTACCCGCACCCCTCGCGTGCCTGGTGTAGGAGTAATGTCTACGTTTAGGCAAAAAATGAACTATTCCCATTGAAAAATATTTTAAATTTTTTTTTCATAAATGTGTTCTTTGAGTGATACTGGTTCAGGATTTTGAATATAGCTAGGAGGTTCTTTTTCACCCAGTATAGTCCTACCGAATTAAATAGGCATTGTGCTATATTAAAACAATAAAAAAAGTGTTGTATCCACTACTTTGTAACGCAATAGCACCGTCTGCTTTCATATTTGGTTCAGCTGGGCTATGATGATCGCCATGATATATTATCTCACGCGCTATCTCATGGTCACGTGACTGTTTCGACCAATGAGATTACGAGAAAGCGTCACGTGACCATGAAATAACGCGTTAGATAATGGGGTAGGTGGGATTTTTCAAAGGTATAGTTTTTATATTTTTTTCTGATAGTTGTGGGTCTAGGAATCAACAATTGATAACCAGATTTTTTTTATGTCGTTTTTTTCAACAGCTATAATTTTTAAAATTTAGTATTCATGTCACGACTTACTACTGCTGTTTATAACTTTTCCCTTTGCCTGATGGGAATGGAAAAAAATGTGACGTTGACAATTGTCAAAACATCGAACGCAAACAACCAATAGCGCGTTGAGGTTGTTCCATTTGACAACTGTCAACGTCACATTTTTTCCCATTTCCATCAGGCAAAGGGAAAAGTTATAAACAGCAGTAGTAAGTCGTGACATTAATACTAACTTTTAAAAAATTATAGCTGTTGAACAAAACGACATAAAAAAAATCTGGCTATGGATTGTTGATTCCTAGACCCAAAACTATAAGAAAAAAATATAAAAACTATACCTTAGAAAAATCCCACCTACCCCATGATGTCGTGGCGATCATCATACGCCTGCAGAGTACACATTACTATCTTAATATTTAAATATCACCGCGGCTACCGTGCATGTTGTTGATATTTATATACGTAATGAATGGGCGTAATAGATAAAAATAGACCCTATCTTATTGACAGCAAATTCGTCATTGCATTCCTTCTCGTGTAGGTATAATTAAGTATGTGGCAAACTTGATTAACCCTGGTGTTAGATTATCCTAACCGCCGTATGGCCTTTTTTTATCAGCCTATTTATTTACGTTTCCACCGAGGGACACGGGTCTTCCTTAAAACACAAAGGAGATTTAGAGCATAATCCACCACGCTGGCCCAATGCGGGTTGGTGGACCGCGCACCTTTCGAAAACTAAATTCTTTAGATTTGCGGGTTTCAACACGATATTTTTCTCCACCGCTGAGCAATTCATATCATAATTAATGAAAAATTCATACATCAATCCGAAAAGACGAATTTAGTGGTACAAGCCCATACCAGGATTTGAACCCACAACAAGTCTGGCTCATTACCATCACCAACTGGGCTATCACTGCTTTTTAAATAGCCTTTGACTTAATATAACTATTATAGTCAGTCAGTCAGTCGACAACAGCCTGGACCGATGAGCACGGAAAACACCCGTGACAAATAGCGACTACAATTACCCGTGTACGTCGCTGAACCTTATCAATTCCGAACAGATTAATCCCTTGATAAATACTTACTCAGCTGGTTAACAACTTCCTTAGGCAGCCAGTCGTAGTCGACATCGTTGGCCGTGCCAGTCTCAAGCGGCTTGGGGGCCGACCGCGGCGAGCGGCGCCGGGCCAACGACGACAGCGCTTGTTGGCCCAACACTAGCGCCAGCACGCACGCGGCACCAAGAAATACGTATAGGAAGAAGGTCTCTCCGTCCAGACCTTCCGATACTTCTACTATGGACACTGTCTGGTTGTAGACGGCTTCCTGAAATTAGAGGACAATGTTGAGTTAGGATACCGAACACGCAAACAGTATAGGAAATCAGTTTTTTTTAGAATGGGCTCACTCTTGACCACAATCCAGTTCAAGACAAAGATGCGGTCGATGATATAGCGAGCTCACCCAGAAGCCTATAAATTGTAAAAAAAAAATTGTTAGAAAGAAATGAGGGGGGATATGTGTCCAATCTTGCTTACGAGAGAGAGAGATGGAACTACTAGCGTGACTGAGGTGTCGTGAGAAACTGAACGCCCTAGACTGCACCCAGGGTTGGAAATCGTAGTATAATTATACTATTTGTACCAGAATTTCGTTAAGTGTGTAGTATGTAGTATTGTAATACCAGTATACTACGCAAAAATACCAGAATTTATATCGACCAGTGGAAAGGTAGTTTTTAATGTATTTTTTTACTATTTCTTGTCTGTTTGACAGAATAGGAGTTGTTATGTATTTTATCTATAAGTGTAAGTGAGATCACGATTACTTAATGCACTTTCTTGTGTGTGCTCTTACAATTTTCTTGAATAATATGCTAAAATAAGGTAAAACAAACAGTTTTTTTTATATATGTCGCCGTTTCTATCTTACTTTAACTCAATAAAATAGCTAGAAATTGAAAGAAAGAACAATTTTAATTTTTTTTTATGAAATAAAACAAAATTTACTTTAAAGTTGTTGAAAATCGAAATGTAGTATTATTTTTTGTCAAGTAGTATTATTTTGATCTCCAAGTAGTATAATTTTCTGACTGTCTGATTCCAACCCTGACTGCACCTGTTAAAGTGCTTGTTGGGTTGGAAAGACAATGTTGATCTATCGCCCTCCGAAATCTTTTCTTTTTTTTGTGTCTATAAAACACTTAAGCCAGACAAAGCCAGTAATTGGGCATTTCCACGGCGTTTTGATCGATCTCGTTTAGTTTGTCTATTGTGCAGACAGAAAGGGCACGATAAAAGGTGCTCTAATCTATATAAATAAAAATTAATTGTTGTTCGTTAGTCTGATTAAAACTCGAGAACGGCTGGGCCGATTTGGCTAATTTTAGTCTTGAAATATTCGTGGAAGTCCAGGGAAGGTTTAAAAGGTGAGAAAATATGGAAAAAAGGCGTAACGAAGTTGGCCGGGACAGCTAGTGGTAAATAATAGCAATGGTACTGTAATGGATCGTAAATGGAATAAACTTCATTAAACAAAAAAATAAAGGACTACAAAGAATTTGCCATACACACATAAGTCTAAACTATAGCAATAATAACTTTAATTATTATGTCATAATTTGAGAGACAGGGAAAGAAATTTCACAAATTGATAAACAAGATAACCGCCAGATAAAAAATCTAAGACAACACATTTTTTATACATACACACAGATGTGCTCTTTTATTTGTACTCTTCTCTCAAATTGTTATATTCCCTCCCATTCATTTACATATAAGCAAGAATGTTTATTTTTTTTTTGTCTTTAAAAAAATATTATGATAAGAATAGATGTTTTATGTTAAAGGGTGTAGTGAGAGACTAAGAAGGTAACAAATATTAGGCTACTTTACCACCCCAATGAAGTTAAGAGCAGCAGAAAGCTAGTATGTATGAATTTATTCTTTATTGTACAATGATAATACAGAAGATAAAAATTTTACAGTAATAGGCAGTTTACAAAGGCGGACTTATCCCACGAGGGGATTTCTTCCAGTCAACCTAGCTAGTATTCAATACAACTATGTCAAGGCAATCATACCTGAAAATGGGTTCCACTGGCGTCTCTGTAGTGTAACTCAATGTTCAGTCCGAACGGTCTGCCAGCGAAAGCCTCATTTACGATGAAGGAGTATGCAAAAGTAGCTTCTTCTTTCGGTTTAACTTCCTTGTGGTATGCGTAGGTAGTGAAATTCTGAATGTAATAGGTGTAATCCATTGGGTAACGGAACGATGCCTCCATAGTCTCAACTATGTAATCTTCATTTCCTTTGTTCAGGAAACCAACGAGGAATTCGACAGGGTGGCCAGCTTGCAGGTCTGTAGTTTGAATAAACAATTAGTTGAATTGAATAATTGTATATTAAAATAAATTGAGTGACGAATCTTAAAATATCTTGAACAAAATAACTTACTGTATTAAGTAGTAAAATAAATTTTCAAAAACTATTTTTAGGGGAAGAAAAATGTTCGGCGCGAATGGGACTTGAACCCACGACCCCAGGATTAGATCTTCTGGTGCTCTAGCCAACCAGGAGATCTTCTTCGTGAATATCCCTCTATCTACGTGGTTAAGCTTTTTTAAAGAAAGTATTTGTTAAAAGCAGTTATTATAATTTAGAAATATGGATAAACCGATAAATGTTATAAATCTTACCAAAAGCCTTATCTCCAACACTGGTAATAGGCTTCGTAAATAGTATCGTAGTTTCAACATCTTCAGCAGATACCACAAAACTTTCTTCTTCTTCAATTATATCCTCACCAACCACTTGGTTGTCTTCCCCTTCAATGTCCACCACATCATCAAGATCATCTACTTCGGCCGCAGCAAGGACTGTGTTTGCTGTAATTCAATTGCATCGCATCGAAATTTTAATTATATATTTTGACATGTGTTATCTGTATTTTATATTTAGACGGGACATTTTGTATAATTATATGATAATAATAATGATGTATATGATACTGATATTTTGTAATTATGAAATTAATACGTAGTATATAAGGTTTATAATGTAATAATGCTATCGATTTGGGCCTAAGTCCCGTAATGGTATCATTTTGTAGTTTTAAATCAATCAATAAATTAAATGAAATGAAATTATTTATTCAGAAAACTAATAGCTCAATACAAAAAGATTTATAAGTAGTACATAAATTAACAATTTACAACCTTGCTTATTTTGGGGTTCGATGGCGTTGTGCGAATCGTTCGAGAATATACTTATATATTTTTATTTAATAACTAATCCGACATAAAAATGTATATTGGGGCAATTACCGGTTTTGCTAAGTTACTGTAGGATTTATTTTGACAGGGATGTGTAAGTTAAGACAATTAAAAAAAAAAGTAACTACATTAAACTAATATTTTTGGCAGAGTTGCTCAGAAAGCTTAAAGGGAAAAATAAAATATCTTCTGTTAAGTTTCAATTAATACTTTGCAAGATGATTTAAAGAAATGCAAGGGTATATTATATAAAATTATACATTGTGTTATTTATACACAAGACTTAAAGAAAGAAACTTTTAACTACTGCAACCATAAAGAGTATGAAGTAGCCCTACTATTGTTATCTTGGGAACAGTAGCTGGGAAATATCATATTTTTTATTATACAACTCACTGCAATCACTGTAGTTCATATTGCTTTCTTCTGAAAAGTTATTCAGTTTCATGGGTAAAATTACCCCTAAAGTTTTACAAACTAGTTCAAAATTTGTAAATTCTACTGTATAAAAGTAATAATTAGTAAAATCCAGTAGTCACCCCAAAATCGCTATTTAATGTTATTATTAGCAGACTTATATGTATTTACCATATAATTACTTCACTACTTTAATCATCATTTATCAAATTAGTCATTACTTTAATTAATACCTAACAAATCAACAATTTAAGTTTTAGACTAAAACAAACAAATTAGTAAAATTCAAAATTATGTTCTCTCCCACCACACTATCCTCATATATAGTATATGGGAATATTTTTTTGTCTTGCCAATTTCAGAATGAAAAATTAATTGATTTAAGTTATTAATTAAGTTTTTGTTATTCTTCATTCAGAACAAAAAATCTAGAGTACAAAAGTAGGACTAGTATTGATTTGTAATAACATGGCCCGAGCAAACTTCAAGGTAGATACATGCTGTGAATTATCATAATCACATACTTTGTATGCCCTATTAAAGAAAGGCTTTTTTTTATTTTACCATAACTATATATTTACGCCTTCATCTCTTTGGAGTGAGCAGAGGCCACATTATGGTTAGCATATTTTAATTAGCCAGTAAGCATATGTTACAAGAATCATACGCTTTCAAAAATATAGATATTTCTTGAGTGTCAGTGCTAAATATGCATCAATAATAATTAGGCAATGATAAATACAATTAGAAGTGGCATAATTAGTAGAGTTTAAAGTCTACAAATGAAATTATAAAAGAACCTTTATTTTTTAAGCTAAAAGATGTTTAAAACAGATTGTAACATTTCAGAAGCATTTAAATATTTGCAATAATTGCCAATCAAACTGAAATGCATTGATATTGAGGTTAAAATGTAACAAGTAAGAAGTCAAAGTATTTACATAATACAGTAAGAAAATTTTACTTAAATCTACTACCAAAGTAGTATTGAGGCAACAAAAGTGAGGAAAATTAAATTTAGGCCAACTTTCTCTCAAAAGAACCAAGATTTTGATGCCACGTACCAATAAATGGCAAATTTTTGGTAAAATACAGTTTTTCCCTTAGAACACTCACCGTTTTGAAAGCAGAGAAGCGCCGCCGGAAGGACTAGGAGTAATAAATTTATTAACTTCATTTTTATTTATATTTTCACTACACTTTGCGTCGACTATCTCTGAAGAATAAAGGCCATTCACTTCTCAACCCTCCAACGCCGCAAGAAAAACTCCAGGCAAAATGCCAATCGGCTATCCAACTCGATTGACGTGGAACGTTGTGTCACTAGTGTTGCGAAACGTTGCCGATTTTCTGATAGTTTCATAACACTTTCTAAAAGTTTTATTCTCATTTTATTTCATAATTCTAGCTTTTTAACAGACCTTTAAAGATTATTGTTTAGTGGAGAATTTTGTAATTTCGCAATTTATTTATTTTTTGCTAAAAACCGGTAAATATGTATTGACAGATAGTTGAAGAAAACACTAGCTACTTCCGGTGTGACCAGTATAAAGGTTAAAAAGTATAACCGAAATGATTGAATGAAAAAAATACCTTTCCAAGAATCAAGACATATTTCATAGGTTTGCGTATTCATGGTAACGTAACGTACTATGTGGGGTAGACAGAAGCTAGCTAACTGAATAAATTATATAATAATGGTTAGTTGACCAATATTAAAACTTGATAAGTATTTTTTATTTATTAAATGCATCACCAGTTTGAAAAATAATAATAATTAAATATTGTACAGTCAGCACATCAAGCTTGACGTGTTTTTAGTGTTCCGTAGTAATCTACGAACCCTTATAGTTTCGCCATGTCCGTCTGTCCGTCTGTCCGCAGGTTTCCTAAGAAACCCTTGGTACTACAGAGCTGAAACTAAGCATGATTATATATATGAATCACGCCGACAGAACTGTAGAGTAAAATCTTGGAAAAAAAAATTTTTCGGGTGTCTCCCATAGACGTGAAAGGGCGATGAATTTTTTTTTTCTCGCCAATATCATT
Organism: Aproaerema taeniolella; assembly: GCA_949987775.1. Taxonomy (NCBI): domain Eukaryota; kingdom Metazoa; phylum Arthropoda; class Insecta; order Lepidoptera; family Gelechiidae; genus Aproaerema; species Aproaerema taeniolella. The sequence goes on along the minus strand of OX465258.1, from coordinate 16,904,162 downwards.
GAGTGGGGTATCATAGGATAGCATTTTAAAAGATAGAAGGGGTTTACTAAGAACGTTTTTCAATTCAGCACTCCGTTTGCGAAATATAAATTTTTAAAGTGAAAATTTTTGTCAAACACAAGTGTCCCCCCCCTATACCTGCTAAACGGATGTTTCTAAAAATGTGAAAAAATTCACGTTGGTAGAATATACAACGAAATTTAAAGGAAAACTATCACACATAAGTTGGTCCTTCAAGTTTGCGAGTAATAGTCGACCAAGTGCCAAACACTGTTGGGATTAATAAGAATGTATTTGAACCATGCTGCTACGGAACCCTACAATGCGCGTGGCTCGACACGCTCTTGGCCGGTTTTTTCTTGAATATTCTAGGTATCTACAAACATTTGTGATTTGTCTACCTTTGTTTAAATTTTTAGTAATTTATTTAAAAATCTGATAGAGCACATTATGCTTAGGAAAATTTTTAAAGCATGGATGTTGTTAACATCAAAGAAAAGCACAAAAAATCAACTTATAGTACTCGTAATTTAGCAATGGGCTGTTTTTTCAACCGACTTCAAAAAAGGAGGAGGAGGTTTTCAATTCGACTGTATGTTTTTTATGTTTGTTACGCGATAACTCCTGTTTAAAAAAAACAAACAAAAACAAAAAATACTTACAAACCAAAACATTACCTAAATAAACGAATGACATTTTCGTTTGTAGTTATCTGCTAATAATAGGCAATGTAATCCGCGATCATTTTTCAATTTTTTGCTCATAGCTTGAATTTAGTAGGCAGATAGATTGTAGTTAGAAGACTTCTTCAGAGGACTTACCCCTACACAATCCTGAAACTATTGGAACTTTATAAAATTATTCCTTTTTTGACACTAGTTATCTACTTTGTGCGAACTATTGCTGGGATTGAAGTCGGTGACTCATACGTTTTTAACGTGTAAAATTATTTCTAAATTAATTGGTAATTTTTTTTCATTCCTTCAGCTCGTTTCAATTTTATCCAACTTATACTTAACTACCTAATGATTCCAGGGACTCCGTTCCCGTGTAAACATCCTTTTTTTAATAATTAATTTCAAATAAAGATTACACTCTATAATTTAAAACTAAAGTCGCCAAATTACAAGAGCAGTTTGTAGGCGTAGCGCTCTTGCCTTTCTTAGTCCTTGCCTAAACGTAAAAGGTACCTTTGTGTAGATTTGTCTGTCCAAGGATTTGGGCTGGGCGTTGGTGCATCAGGACCTTTAGTTTTATTAATGGGATGACTTAAAATTAGTTAGTAAAACTCTTTGAACAATTTTCCTCAAGGAACCCGTATTTAATTCTCAAAAAATGTTTGGCTTCATATGTTGCAATGGCAAATCAGCTGATCGTACGCCTATGAAGCATCAGAGTTTTTTTAAAATTATAATGGGTTAACTCTTGACCCCAATCTTGACCAAGGTCATAGATGAGGTCGACGATGCCTATGGCGCAAGTTAACCCAGAAAATGCCAATTAAGGCACTGGCACTCCCACGCATCGACAGAACACAGCAAGCTGTTTGGCGTCGAACTTCGGTAGGAGGGTGGTCGCGAACCAGGTTGCCCTTTACAAGTTTACATAGCCTACCACACCGCATGAGGCTATAGGACGCCACCTCAGATTTAAAACAAACTGAGGTGTCGTTGCCTAAGATGGATTACTAGAAGGCAGGTCTCATTTTTGTTTCCTTAGTCGCCTCTTAAGCCACCCACGAAAAGAGATAGGGTGGTGTTATTCTCAACCGTACACCACACGGCGAACCACGAGATGCCTCGTTTGGCACAAATTGTGAGGGTAATCAAATGGAACAAGTTGTGAAATGGTGAGAGTTGGTCGCCTTTCACCCATTAGTTATAATACATCAAAACCCTCGCATCCCTCTTCAGAATTTTACTGTATACCTGGGAACAGTAGGTAACTGGCACATTCTAAGTTTTTCTTTCACTCCCAGTCCCGCATGGAAGGAAGTCGCACAAGTTGTATGGAGAGGCAAAAATTTGTCTTTTTCATATTTCGAATTTTTGACCTAAGCTTCTCTGAGCGAAGTTTTTCCGTTTCATATTCTTCAGAATCACACACTGAAGTTTTGCTAATTTAAAGTTAGTTACTTGTTACTTATAGTCAAAATAACAAAATATAAATTCACTACCATCAATGGTAGCCCAGTGGCTCTCGCTGATCTCAACCGTTCAATGAGGTTAAGTAGCGTTCACAGGGGCATCAAAAGTGTTTCCGTGCTTCGTTAGGCACGTTAAACCGTCGATCCCGGCTTTTGTCGACTGACTACAGTCACTAAAACCAAGTCAGAGGCCATTGTGCGGTTTGAAAAACTCCAATACCAGGGTTAGTCAAGTTCACCACATACTTGACTATACCTACACTACACGATAAGAATGCAAATCAATAAGTATTTCATGCATTCTTAGTCTTGGTGTAAGAAAATAATCTAATATGATTTGCTAGTACTGACCATAAAAATAAGAGGTAGATATAAAAAGGAATAATACTTACAAAGCCACTTTAGGTATAAACAAAACATGATTATTATTTTCGATAATGAGTGGCTCATTGATGATCCGCTTGTGAACAATACATCAATTGATGTGATAGATAGCATAATCGCGACCTAATTATCTAAATGTAATTGTCACTCTTACAAGTGAAGGTCATTCTTATTTGTTATCGGTATTAAATAACACCACCCCATCTATTGCCAATGAAGTTATCTACGTCAACACTTTACTAAACTAAATTACGGATAACAGTGGGTATAAAGAGTATGAAGGCGAAACCAAGTGACGACGACATATATATATTTTAGTCATTATATAGAGCAATTATCACTCAAAAGCCCACAATAAGATTTTCTCGGCACCTAACCTAGGTTTTCCTTTTTATAGTAAATGCCCCGACTGAGAATCAAACCTCAAACCACGGCAGTAAGAGCTAAGAGGCAGCATCATTACCTCAGCTTTTCTAAACCGAGCCAATTTTTGTATTCCATGCTATTACCTTGTTGAAACTAGAGTTTCTTCTTTTTACTGCTACAGATTTGTAGCTATGGTATTTACTCTCTTGCAAGTACATAATTTGCGTGACATAGGACGGGACCGCGCTACACCTCTACAAAAACAATGAGGTATTATTTCAAAAAAAAAGATCGGAATAAAATAGTTATATAAATTGTGTCACCTTAGTTATATGTATGTTTATTATAGGTGCTTATACCTACTCCACCGACCAACACAGCCGCGGTCAAAAGCCGCACTCGCGCCACGCATAAATTATAAAAAGTCGCATATGTTTTTAGTGTTAATGTGACCGTCGTGTAGGAACATTGTTATTTTGATTATTTCCAAAAAATGGCTCGAGGTTCGTAAAATATTATAATTATTTTATTTGATGATTTTGATTAATTCGCTATTTAAGATACAGTGGTATAAAATAATATGATGTTTGAATGCAATTTAAAAGTTCACTAAGTAATTTTTGTGACAATACACGATTTTATTTAACTGTAGAATACACAATTTGTTTGCGTAATTCCATTATTTTAACAAAATTGACAAATAATTGTTGAAATGAGAATTAAAAGCTTACAGCTCACCAAGGAGTTAGTAAAAACTAAAAAGTTATTAAAATTGGTGTTACAATTTATAATTGAAGGTTGTTTGATCTACGGAAAATTATATGTGATTTTCATTTTTCTTCAGTTGTGCGATATTGCACCAATCCGAATATTCGTAATTATGCAACTTTACCTAAGTTAAAGAAAGATGACTTCGTGCCTCGGAAGTATAAGGTAAAGTGCACTTTAATTAATATATTTGTTATTCACAATGTAATGAATTGAAGTTTACATAATTATACTCGTAGTTATTTAACGGAAAGGTGCGTACCTACGTGTGATTTTTTTTGTATTAATTTACATTTAGGTATACGAAATAAAAAAATTGTTTGAGGAAGCTTCGTGAAGTATTTTCGACTAACAATCTGTTAATGTTTTCACTGTCAATTAAGATTTAACTTAATATAGACCACATATTTTAAGTTTGAAAAAAGATTACAAAGTTTTGGGGTCATCGGTTTATCGTGCCGCAATTTGGTATCATACTACAGGGCGTCCGAGACTTCCTTCCCGTGGAAATTTCTCAAAATCTTTCCTTATCCTATGCCTACGTAATGAAAAGAACCTTTGGGCAAAATTTTAGCTTTCAAGGGTTAAGCTAAGGGTTTGAACGTGGGACCTGCAATTTTACATAATAAGATTTTTGTTGGATACCTAATTAACTTTATGTTAACTTTCTCCATTGTGGCGAAATAGCTTAGTAAAACCGTTAAATCGATCGCTATCAAGGAAGTTTAAAAACTGTTTCTTATCTTATTGATAGAATTGCTCTTGCTCTTAAACTAAAAATCTCAAACGGATTGACATGGAAACATAACAATATCAGCTTTTACACTATCGGGTTTTCCCTCGTTATCTCTTTTATCAATAAAGGAAAAATCTTAAAATAACAACTAGATCGTAAACTAAGCTAACTGAACTATAGTAACAGATAAACGTAACTACTTATTTTTGTTTTTATCAAAAAAATCAACTTTAGGGGCCGAGCTACGAGCAGACGGATAAGATAAAATCAGAGAATATACCACCTGCCGTGTATAACATATACAAGAAGCCCTTGCTGATACACCAAGGTCACATGCAATGGCTGTTTGACCATGAAGGAAGACGATTCTTGGATCTTTTCGGTGGGATCGTCACAGTTTCTGTAGGACATTGTCATCCGTAAGTCGAGGATACTTACAATTATCCAATTTCCTTATTATTTTTATAAATTTACACCCGAATCAGTAGACCAGTCCCAACTAGTCCAACTAACGAGTCCCAACTACCTACGATTAAAGTATTCATATTGTTGAATCATTAACCTCTGCACCTCAGAACTCTACTTAGGCTTAAACAAAAAACAGTATTTATTACGAGTACAGGTGCTTAGTTACAATCTAATACTCATGTTTTTTACAGAAAGGTGGTATCTGCTCTGCAAGACCAGATTCATACTCTTTGGCACACTACTACCATTTACCGTCAGCCAAGGATTTACGAATATGTTGAGCATTTGGCTTCGAAAATGCCAGGAGATTTAAAGGTAGGTGTTTGGACACATAGCCATAGCCCCTATAAAATTTGGTTGTCCACATTCAACTTCAACTATAAAAATTATGAACATTATTTAAGTTTTGGAACGTATTTGAGTTCATTCAATACGAAATTGACACTCTGAGGATCAAAATTTGTTGTGAAACCCATTCAGCACCTCGTTTGGGCAATCAACTAATTCAGTTCCATTAAATTCACATTCATACTGTCTGAGAACTGACCGTTTGGGAGATTGCTCTTTTGATCGTTTTGAAGATGGCCCTGTTAAGTAGTATAGATAAAATTGTTTCTACTTGCAAGTAAACTTGCGAGATGTCAGTCAGTTTAAAAATTCGTTAGGTACATTATTAATTAATTTCAATAGAAATACTTCCTATTAAATAAAATGTTTAGATTTTTTCAATCAAATCGTCTTATGATGATTTTATGTCCTAAAATCGTTTCTCGGAACTACAACTAAAACTAAATTGTAACTAAATTAGTTTACAAACTAATTTCAAACATACATTCAATAAGCTCATGTCTTTGGCTTTGGGGTAGGCAGAGACCACAGATTGTCACCAGCTACGATCCAAACACACCTCTTTCGCTTTCTCTACATTCATAATTCGCTTCATACACGCTCGTCGGATTCGGGTACTAACACGGCTTTTCTATAATATAGTATGTTTGATTTCAAACATATTATATTAGGTCTCAAATATCCTCAAAGATTTTTTTCACATTTCAGGTCATTTACTTGGTAAACAGTGGCACTGAAGCAAACGACTTGGCAACGTTACTAGCCAGAGCTTACACGGGCAATCACGATATCATATCTCTCCAAGGCTCCTACCATGGATATTCCAGCGCAATTATGGGTCTAACTGCAACCCAGTCGTACAGAATGCCAGTGCCTGTACCAGCTGGCTTCCATCACGTATGTATTCTACACTAATCTAAATATATAAAAGGAGAAACTGACTGACTGACTGACATATCAACGCACAGCCTAAACGGCTAAACGTAGGCACTTGAAATTTGGGAAGGACGTAGCTTAGGTTCCGTAGAGGTGCACTAAGAAAGGAATTTTCGAAATTCCCACGGGAACGGGAATTAGCGGGAAAATCCTTTTGTATGAAAAATCTAAACCGCTTAAGTTAGACGCTTGAAATTTGGCATGCAGGTACCTTAGTAAACTTAAAGCTTAGTTGCAACAGGATATTGCAAAATTTCCACGGGAACGGGAGTTAGCGGGAAAAAACTTTTGTATGTGTACTCTGTACAAAAAAAACACGCAAACGAAGTTGCAGGCATCAGCTAGTATTATAAATAGGAAAGATTTGTATTTTTGTATGTAACGAATAAACTTAAAAACTACTGGACCGATTTGAAAAGCGGACACTCCCGCCACAGGTAACTTTGTTGCCCACTGGGAGTGCCTTCGATCAACTATAAAGAACAGTTGATCGAAGGGGAGTGCCCAGCAAATGATATGTTAATGTACATTTTTGATTTTTTTTGAACGAAGTCCCGGGCGGAAAGCTAGTTTTTAATAAAATTGGTCATCCATTTCATCCATGTTCTTAATTTTGTCCTGTTTTAATAAAGGATCCGTGACCTTACAACTTATTAAATATAATAGAAAAATCTACTAAAGTAATCGTAATCACGCATACTTATTCGAATTCTTGTAGTTTGAAGTCTTATGATCCTAGATACGTTCGAGTTACATTCAAAATGTTCAAATCAAAATGTTCTTCTCCCAAGGCAATGCTACCCGATCCCCTTCGAGGCCTCTTCGGGGGATGCAGAGACTCCTTGTCACAAGTTCCTGGGTCTTGCAACTGTCCAGAACACTGCGTCAGCGCTGACAAGTATGTTCATCAGCTTGGAGAAGTAAGAATATTTTTTCTATTTGCTTCCTTGTGTGGAAGTAAACTACGAGTATCTCTATATTAAAACACATGAAACTGATGGATAATCTAATCTGAACAGCTACTTAACTTAAAAGCGGTTTTTAACCCCCGACGCAAAAAGAGGGGTGTTATAAGTTTGACCGCTATGTGTGTGTGTCTGTGTGTCTGTGTGTCTGTGTGTCTGTGTGTCTGTGTGTCTGTCTGTGGCACCGTAGCTCTCAAACGGGTGAACCGATTTGGATGCGGTTTTTTTTATTTACAAGCAGGGTTTTTGGCGATGGTTCTTAGATACGTTTTATCAAAATCGGTTCAGCCGTTTCAAGGTCATCAGCTCTTTTGTTAGCTGCGGTAGGGTTCTTAGACTCTTAATGTGTATTTACTTTACTTTCAAACATACATGTGACCTAAAACTTGAAATACTCATGTATGCTTAATAACAATGCAGGGTTATGGAACTCTTGGTCTGATGCTGCAGCCAGGATATCCAGAACACTAGCACACTCTTAAAAAAATAATAGCAGATATGTCGTGTTTGGACTCGTTTTGTTCAGTATTTGATTCTGCATACAATGCAATGGTGGCAACACGGTGAGCTGATGCTGCGGCCAGGATATCCAGAACACTAGCACATCCTTGAAAAAATAATAGCAGATATGTCGTGTTTGGACTCGTTTTGATCAGTATTTGATTCTGCATACAATGCAATGGTGGCAACACCGTGAGCTGATGCTGCGGCCAGGATATCCAGCACACTAGTACACTCTTAATTATTTTGAAAATAAGTTAAAAATTTTAAAATAAAAATTAAATTAAAAATTTAAAAAACCCCCCCCGCAAAAAAGTAAAGCGGACATTTAAAAAGTAAAAAATAATACCTTTCGTTGAGCCATCAAATTCATTTCAGAAATACCTATATATATATTTTAATTATCGAAATCGATGGATGGCACGATAGGGTTTGCTCATTAAAATGGCGCTATAATGTCGCGTCGGGGTACCGCTTTAGTGAATCAGTGAATAGTCAATCAAATGAAGGGTCTGATTCACTAAAGCGGTACCCCGACGCGACATTATAGCGCCATTTTAATGAGCAAACCCTATCGTGCCATCCATCGATTTCGATAATTAAAATATATATATAGGTATTTCTGAAATGAATTTGATGGCTCAACGAAAGGTATTATTTTTTACTTTTTAAATGTCCGCTTTACTTTTTTTAGGTAATGATATCAAATTATTTACAGCTATCCTCGTGTCCGTTGAATATCTACCTACTAATATTATAAATGCGAAAGTGACTCTGTCTGTTTGTCTATCTGTTACGCTTTCACGCTTAAACTACTGAACCGATTTTGATGAATTTTGGTACAGAAATAGATTAGACCTTGGGAAAAGATATAGGCTACATTTTGTCCCACAGCTGGGCAGGATATAAACTGTAGTACACGCGGGCGGAACTCTGGGCGGAAAGCTAGTATATTATAAACAAAGTCTCGTCTGTTTGAAAGTGATAACTCAAAAATTGAATTGAATTTAATACAGTTTGCACCAATGGACGGATTGATTCAAGAGGAAGGTTTATGTGTATACCTATTTCATTCCGTAAATTCCCACGGGAACGTAGTCCCAGGTGGAAAGCTGGTTTTCAATGAAATATCTATTTTATCACAATCAAACATAGCTAACATGGACGCGTGACATAATTTTGCCATCAAGAACGACATCGACATGAAAAAATTATGTCACGCAGATATGTTAGGCCGGCAGGTATATAATGTCTAATGACTAGACTCGACTCTAATGTCTGAGTATCTAAAAAAAAAAGTGACTCTCATCTAATATTTAGTACTATTTATATTCTCTCTTTATTTTCTCGTAAAATAGTAAAAAAGAGACTAAGTACTTTTTTTACACTTTTCGTTAGTCTAGAACAGTCTTTCCCAACGTGGGCGATAACGCCCCCTTGTGGGCGCTGCAGGTAAGAGACCCAGAAAAAAAAGGGGGCGTTGTGTAGGGCTTTGGGGTCGATTTATAATTTCATCTACCTAGCTAGGAAGACTCTTAGACACCGACTGAGCTCTCGACTCTCGACTACATCTTGTGAACATCAACTAATATTAATTAAGATATAGCTCAAACTCGGTTCGATATAATAGACCGCGGGCAATCATGTTTTAACAAGTTTTTGTTAAATAATCCGATTTGTACATTCCTGTATCAATCGGCTGGTTCTATAATACTTGTTCTTGCTTGTCGAGTACGATTGGGCGTCGAATGAGATAAACGAGTTTATGCACGTTTGTCTTATTCCTGTTGGTGCGTGCTGCTTATGCAATCCTATATAAACGACGTAAATTTATTTTATTTTCATTTGCGGTTTCGCGCATAATAGATAAGCAGTACTTCATTATAACTCTTACGTATTTCTCAAAACAAAACAATGTCGGAAGTAAAAAAGAAGAGACGGCAATACTCTGCGGAATATATTAAATTCGGATTTATTGAAAATCCCACAAACCCGTCGTCGCCTTTGTGTCTTCTATGTCTAAAAACATTTTCGAACGAAGCAATGAAGCCTTCAAGACTGCAAGATCATTTGAATAAAATGCATCCAGATAAGAAAGACAAGAATGTAGCATATTTTCAAGACCTAGAGAAGAAGCATAATACTCAGCCAAGTGTATCAAAACTATTTTCGGCGGCTGCTAAGCAAGATGACGACGGACTTCGAGCTTCGTACAATAGCTCAAAAAGGCAAACCACACAACATCGAAGAAGAGTTAATTTTGCCAGCAATAAAGGAAGTAATAACTACTGTGCTTCATAAACCGGCCGCAGATATTATCCGAAAAATTCCTTTGAGTAATAATTCTGTGCAAAGACGAATTGATGAAATGGCTGAAAACATTGAAGAATCATTGTGCAATCATCTGAGGACTAGTCAATTCTCAATTCAGCTCGATGAGTCCACTTTACCAACTAATGAAGCGTTGTTGCTATCTTACGTGAGGTTTATTAAAGATGAGAAAATACGTGAAGAACTATTGTTTGCCAGAAATTTGGAGACAGATACAAAAGGCGAAACCATATTCAATACATTGGAAAAGTTTTGTGAAGAGAAAGAGATTCCTTTGAAAAATATTATATCAGTTGCTACGGATGGCGCTCCGGCTATGACAGGGCGCCATAAAGGCTTCATAGCGTACTTAAAAAATAAAATTCCAGATGTCCTTGCTATACATTGCGTTATTCATAGACAACATTTGGTTGCTAGAAACTTAAGTGAACGACTATTTCAATCACTGCAATATGTCATCAAAGCAGTCAATAAAATCCGTAGCAGCTCTTTGAATGATAGATTATTTCATCAGCTTTGTGTTACTAATGACGAAGATTTCAACCGTTTATTGCTTCATACTGAAGTTCGTTGGCTGTCAAGAGGCAATTGTCTGATTCGATTTTACAACCTGTTTGACTCTGTGATAGAGTTCTTGGAAACTAAAGATACAGAACTGCGCAACAAGCTCATAACATCAAAGAATGATATAGCTTACATGACAGACCTGTATAAATTGTTCAACGACATGAACCTCCAACTGCAAGGCGATGAACTAAATTTAATTAAAACAAAAAATGTCGTTGCTGCTTTCGCAGCCAAACTGCTTCTGCACAAAAAGAATATGGGCAGACGTGAGTTTCACAATTTTCCGAATTTATCAGTATCCTGCAGTAACGACGACTTGTTTGCCTACTGCCAACATTTGGAAAACCTCCACATTGACTTCACCGAACGATACCAGGACATTTTAAACTTGGAAATACCAGACTGGGTGTTAGATCCGTTTTCAAATGTCAACATAGCAATGTCACCTCAGCTGGAAGAAGAACTTATAGAATTGACAACAAACGAAGAAATAAAAATCAAGTTCAAAAATGGATATCAAGAATTTTGGCTTCAAAAACCGATCCTGCAATTGTACCCTGGATTGTGGTCAATTGTTCAACGATTCTTGATAGCATTCCCATCGTCATATTTGTGTGAACGTGGTTTTAGTGCTGTGGCAACGCTGCTTACTAAAAAGAGAAATCGTTTGCGTGTTACCGAACGTGGCGACTTGCGGCTGTTTTTGAGTAAATTGGAACCTGATATCAACAAACTTATTGAACAGCATCAGATTCAACCTTCACATTAGTTTTTATATAAGACTTGATTATGTTTGTTTTATTTTCAATAAAAGATACTCTGTCCGAATACTATAAAGTTGCGTTTCAATAATCAGTTATAAGTACTTAGCGGTTTTTAAGTATGTTTAAAAAGGGGGGCGTTAAAAAATAATTTATTCTTAAAGTGGGCAGTAGACAAAAAAAGGTTGGGAACCCCTGGTCTAGAATCTTCAGGGGCACTATTTTTGATATATTTTAAGGCCGATATTTTTTTATTGTTTCACGATGATTCTATTTATGTATATTCGAATTTTTTACCGCTTCAAGAGTGGTTAGACCCGTTCGTCAAAGTACAATAAGAAATATTTTGAAATTCTATAGAATTGGCGAAAAACAACATATAAACATCACTCAATAAGAGGCGAGTAATTCAAAAATAGTGCCATGTAGATTTATCGTTTTAGAAAAAACACTACTATGGATACTACAGGATTTTAAATTTTCAGCTATTAGCCAACTCAGTCCCGGCTGGTCGTGTTGCTGCTTTATTTGCTGAATCTATTCAAGGAGTAAACGGCACAGTACAGTTTCCTAAAGGATATTTGAAGAAAGCTCATGAATTAATCAAGAAACACGGAGGTTTACTCGTTTCTGACGAGGTAAATTTATATCATTTTTACTGAACTGAGTTTCAAGAAATCTGTACCTGAATTACTTTAATTTTACCTACAAATCTAACTAGATTCTGTTAACGAACCAATATTTACAATAAACATATGACGTATTTTTGAAAAAAAATGATATTTTTCAACCTTCTTAATCTGTTTTGTTTTACACAAGACTTTGCTACCGGTAGCACTTGAGTAAATAATTAAAACGTGAAACAAAATACTTTATTTGCTTTAGGTACAAACTGGCTTTGGTAGAACGGGTGACCACTTCTGGGGTTTTGAAGGTCATGGAGTGACTCCAGATATCGTGACGATGGCCAAAGGAATAGGTAACGGATTCCCACTTGCCGCTGTTGTAACTACTAAGGCCATCGCCGAAGCACACAACAAAGTTTACTTCAACACATATGGTGGCAACCCATTGGCTACCACTGCCGGAAAAGCCGTTCTTGAGGTAAGATTGGGTAAAAGCCCCTTTAAGAGAAAATTATTTAATCTGTTAGTCACTAAATCTTATATATAAAATTCTCGTGTCACAATGCTAGTTACCATACTCCTCCGAAACGGCTTAACCGATTTTTATGAAATTTTATATGCATATTCAGTATTTTTCCTATTTAAAAAAAAGAAAATACACCGGGAACGAAGTCGCGGGCGGACAGCTAGTGTTATTATAAAATAAATGAATACTTTGAATCGAAGACGACACTGTCTAAATAATTTCGTAGGATAATACAAGTACATACATACTTAAATAAATAATGTATGTCAGTATGGCAAAGCGAAACAGCTGTGCTACAGAACTTGACATTAAAATCTGTCTTTTTACGTCTTATAATTATAATAAACTATATTTTGATTTTGAAAAAACCTGGAAGAAAATCCCATGCTATAAGTACTTAGGTCTAAAGAAAAAGGTGACTTTGATTGAAAATTCAAAAATTGTCGGATTTCAGGTGATTGAAGAAGAAAACATCCAAGAAAACTGTAAAGTCCTCGGGAAATACTTCGTAGAGCAGTTGATGGACTTACAAAAGGCTCACCCACTGATCGGCGATGTGAGAGGAAAAGGACTCATGTTAGGCATCGAATTGGTTAAACCAGGCACTAAGGATGCACTTAGCGTTCCTGAGGTTTCAGAAATTCAAGAGAATATTAAAGATTTAGGAGTTCTGATTGGGCGTGGAGGACGATACAACAATGTAAGATATTTTATGTCCGTTACCCTCCTAATCTCCAGATTTTTCCGGTTTGTTTTCCCTTTCGCCGTTGTCGACAACAGGTTGGTGTAAAATAGAAATTAATTTCTCAATAGCCTTGTTTAAAGGATAGAAATTATTTTATTAAGATATTAATTCGTATCATATAGGAACATACTGCCGACTATGACGAAAGGTAAAACAATCCGCAAAAATCTGTAGATTCACCCTACCATAAAAGGCTTAATTAGGTTGATATTTATTGTTTTATTACCTAATTAAGTATTTTACATCTCCTTGGCTGATTCATTATTTTAAATAAAAGAACTGTTGACGGGGCGAGTTAATGTGACTGATAATGTTGAGTTAAGTTTTATTGTTTAATATTTAGTTTGACCGATGTTTTAAGAACTGATTTTAATTTTATTTGTCTGCATAAAACACACGTGAAGTAAATAACATTTATATATTTTGTTCACAGGTACTAAGAATAAAGCCACCAATGTGCATCGACAAAGACGATGTTAACTTTACTATATCTGTATTAGATGAGTCTCTAAAGAAATTTGCTAACAGCAACAAATTGTATTAAATTAAGTAAATCGATTGAATGTGGTTGTAAATTGTAATATTTTTAAATTATAATTATCAATTATTTGAGTAAAATTATAAACTGTGATGTGTTCATTATTATTACAAACAGAGAATTTTCTGTAAATTCAAATTAGATACCTTACTAATGTTTTTAGTAAGGCACATATATGGCACTTTGAACAAACAGGCCAAATTAGGTTTGTATAAGTCTTTCATACAAGTATTTTATAAGTGTGAGTAAAATAATGTTTTTTGTTGCCAGTACCTACCTAAACCAGTTGTTAACAAAAGCGATGTACGTATTTTGTTAAAAAAGGCTGTCTCAGCAAATGTTTATTGTACAATAAAGGATTTACATACATACATGTTTTTTGCATCAATATATGAGAATGTTCAAATGCAAGACCGGCAGTTCTTATTTTATTTATTCCATCCCTATTTTTGCTGACTGTAAACAATACTTTTTTAGAAATTCTACCGGAAATTACGACGACTGATTTTATTGGTAATAAAATGACAGTGACAGCACATTTTGGTTCCATTCAATCAATCGGTCATCAGCTGAGTGAGAGAGAGTCGATTCTAATCTTACTTTTCCAAGTTTAGTTTTTTGCAAAGTTTCAACAAATAACGACAAAATATAGTTAAAAATAATAATTTACATTGTTATTGAACACTAAAAATGGTTTTCAAGTGCCAAGAGGATAGCTTTCTAAAAGAGGTTGGTTTTTTTTTGAAGATTTATGGCCTTATTTTAAATTTTACTAAGTAATTTTTACGAAAACTCAGTTGTATATTATTCTTTCAGCTACATATATTCAATAATTACGTTAGTAACCCCTAACATGACCCTCTGACCAAACATCGCTTAATGATTTAGTTTTCAGCGAAAGTTGTGAAATGTGAGCCAACCAAGGAATCTATAGTAGAGTATGGGAAGACGTCGAAATTCGAAGGATATCAAATTACACTTGAAAACACCATCATATTCCCTGCGGGCGGTGGTCAGGTAATCTCATTAGCCTTAGATATTATTATGTCTATGTGTTCCCTCTTTTAGGCTAATGTTTACCTTCCTCAATATCAAAACCACATCCTAAACACTTTTTAGCATATTTTTTTTTATCAGCCCATATTACGTCCTTAATGAGGGGCATGGGCCTCGAAACACGAAGGGGATTTTAGGTTATAGTCCACCATGCTGGCCCAAGTCTGGCTCATTACCATAGCACCATGGTCCCTACCCTAACAAAGCATAAAATTTTCACCTCATTAAACTTTCTAGAAAAGTTATGTTTTTCTAAGAGTTTTGACAATAAGAGATTGCTTTTTAGCAATAAGGCCAGGTTCTGTACACTTTCTTGTTTTTGTTTGTGTTATATTTATTTGTGTATAAATAAAGAGTTAAATAATAATACATGCCTTCCAAAAGTCTGGTACTTATTTGCCCGAGATTATGGGTCATTAGACAAACATAATAATAAGACATTTTTTCTAGCGATGAAGGCACAGGGCATGTGGCCCCAATATAGACATGGTGAACAGCATCTTGGCTCTTCCAGAATCTGGTTTAGTCAAGATGCTTATTTATGTTTATAGATAAAATAAATTCTGTTTTAGGCTGTTACATGTATGATATATCATGATGAGGTGACATTCCATAAATAAAGTTTGGTTTTGTCTCTACCTTCCAGCCTCATGACTTAGGCTGGCTAGACGATAAGGAAGTACTCCAAGTGTTACGCAAAGGAGACGAAGCTCTCCACTTCACAAAGGAGCCGATAGAAGTCGGGACCACCGTGGCACAGAAAATAAACTGGGAGAGGAGGTTCGACCATATGCAGCAGCATTCAGGTAATAAAGCATATTGTATTATATTGTATATGTATGTATTTATTCTTTATTGTACATGATCAAAAATTACACAAGACACATAAGAAACACAGTACAAAGGCGGACTTATCCCACAAGGGGATTTCTTCCAGTAAACCCATTGAGGAAGGAGTAGTCGGCAGGTAGCATTCAATGTACAAAGGTATAATATACAAATAATGTAAAGGTATAGTATGTTATAATGTATAAATATACAAATAATATATTACATAAACATAAGACATGTACATACCTCTCATTGGTGCTTTGTTGCTTAATTTAGTTTTTAAAACAATTGCATGAGCTGTTGGTCTTCCTAAAATTAATTAAATAAATAAATAAATATAAATACATAATTATATACTTACATAAATATTTATAAACAAACAACAAAATGCGAGAAGATACCTACAAACTTAGCTAAGAGCTTCAGCATCGTGCTTTTTGAGTCTCAATTTAAAACTTTCAACTAGGCAATTTATAGTTATAGTTAATTCATAAAAATCAAACTTCCTTAGTTCAAAAAAGTTAGATGGAGTTTTAAACAAAAGTTTTGAATATTTTGTAAGGAACATATAGCAAAAAGGTAACCAATCAATGGAAGGGATTGCCTTACTTGTTTTACTAAAAAAAAACTGCTTATGGTCCTTGGACCAACTGTATTAAAAAAAACCTGCTAGCCAGATAAATAATACTTCTTACACATGAAAATAAATAATGCTTAACTTAGTACACCGTCTGGGTTACTCATATTCGGAACATACAACTTGATTATATCTATCAGTTTAATTAGTTAACAAAATATTAGAATGTTAATCTGTTGATCGCTCAAGTTTAACGGAGTGGCAAATTTAACCATGTTATGAAAAATTTAATAATTTAAGTTACGAAAAGTAGTTATGCAAATGGACCAAAGGATTTTTTTCCATATTTCTACCTTTTTTTTTAATTATAAGATGAGCAGGGGTGGAAACTCATTCCATGTCCAAAAATACTGATTTTACTGACTACAACCCTCTAAAATACTGACCATTTACTGACCAAATTTCTAGAATACAGACGCATGGTCGGTCAGTTTGACATCGAATTACGAATGTTAGTTTCTGTTATTTAAGTATGTGAACATATTATATGGAAAAACTTGTGAATAAGAAACAAAAATGTTTTTGTGTTTGGACTACACTATTCCCATAGCCAACCTGCACCTCCCTTTATTATTAAAAAAAATAATTTACTTAAATTATTAAAATATTAATTTGAACAAAACAAACAATAAATTATTTTTTATAAGTGAAAGAAGTTACTTATTAATTTATTTTTCTTGTTGTCTACGTGTTGTCTACATATATCTGCATCTTTTGTGCCACTTTGATTTTGTTTTCTTCCTCTTCTCTTTCGTTAGACAATATAGCAAGCATCAGTTGGCCATATTTATGGCGACCGTCTCAATCTACAGACACCAGACCACTTATGTGGAAATGTACCTACCCCTGATCCTCAAAATACTGACTTTACTGACCATTTTTCGAAAAAACTGACTTTTACTGACCTAGGCCAAAAAAACTGACTTTTACTAACTTTACTGACCATTTTCCACCCCTGGATGAGTTAACTCTTGACCTCAATCTTGACCATAAAGGTCAAAGATGAGGTCGACGATGGAGCGAGTTAACCCAGAAAATGCCTTTAAAGGCACTGGTACTCCCACGCACCGACGGAACACAGCAAGGTGTTTGGCGTCAGACTTCGGTAGGAGGCTGTTCGCGAACCAGACGGCCCTTTAGCCTACCGCACCGCATGAGACCATAGGACGACACCTCAGATTCAGAAAAAAATTAAGTGTTGTTGCCTGGGATGGATTACTAGGAGGCAGGTCTCATTTGTGTTTCCTTAGTCGCCTCTTACGACACCCACGGGAAGAGATGGGGTGGTGTTATTCTCAACCGACCACCACACGGCAAAAAGGAACTATTGTTCCTTAAGGAAAGTTGTTCAGTTATCATCAGTTTCGTTAATTGACAAGGAAGAATGGCAGTTGGCAGGCATCACTCCCTGTCGAGTGTGGAAGTACGAGAATTATAATTCTCATTTAATTAAATTATTATTTTAAGGCCATTCATTAAATTATTTCTAGGCCAGCATCTTCTATCAGCTATCTTAGAACAAGAGCACCTTCTACCCACAACCTCTTGGTGGCTTGGACAAGATGAGAGCTACGTAGAGCTAGACTCAACTAACGTTACGGATGAAGTCATAACAAAGACAGAAGAACGCTGCAACCAGTTGATCCGAGAAGCTTTACCTGTAAATGTGAAATTCTGCAAAATTGACGACCCAGATCTCAATGAGGTACCTAATATTTTGTTGGCCAGTTGAAAGAGAGTAATTGGGAAACGTGACTTTTTAGAGGGATCTTGTCTAAACAATTTTTTTTTGTAAGGGTACCACTTATTATATCAAACGTGGCATTAAGTGGTTAGAAAACCACTTAATGCCACGTTTGATAGTGTTTGATAGTTTGATCAGTGGTTCTTTCTAGAACCACTGATGCTCTGCCTACCCCGTTAGGGATTACAGGCGTGAGCGTATGTATGTATGTATGGGTACCAGTTATAATTTTCAGGGGGCTTTTTAATTTCGCCCCGCTGCAAACTTTCTGGGTTAAAAACAAAGGAAACGTGAGTGGTTTAGCTTTGGTAAACACGTTCAAACTTACCGCAATCGGGGGGCTGTTTTGTTCTTGAGAATACCTTCAGTATGTTGTATTTTATGTTTCAGGCACATACTAGAGGACTGCCGAAAGATTGTATGCAAACGATTCGGATTATTTGCATTGGAAAAATAGATGAGAACATGTGTTGCGGCACACATGTGTCTAATTTAAGGTGACTATGCCATTCTACCTAGCAGCGTTGCCAGACATCCCGATTTTGGCAGGACGTCCCGATTTTGACAGGACGTCCCGAATTTTAGCCTAAAATTGAATTGATACAATAGAAACGGTTTAAGGTACAAAGATGGGACGATGTGACGTAGGCTCCTTTGTATCCCGAAAAAGTTTCTTACTGAGCTCCATATAACCGAATTCCATGCGTAGTTGCGGGCGGAAAGCTTGTATTTTTTTTTTCAGCCCATATACGTCCCCACCGTGGAGCCTCCCTTCGAAACACGACGAGGATTAAGGCCATAGTCCACCACGCTGACCCAATCTATATTTTTCAGTCAACTGCAAATAATAAAACTGACAGGCATAGAACCAGGTAAGAAAGGGAAGACAAACCTGAAGTTCCTAGTCGGCAATCGAGTCACAGGGACATTTCAACGCATGTTTGACAGAGAGATAGCACTTACAGCGTTACTGAAGTAAGTCTGTTTTTGAAATGTATTTTCTTCATCGTATCAGCCTATTGCAGTCCACTGCTGTACAAAGGCCTCCCCCAAGGTGCGCTACTTTGCACGATCCTCCGCTTTTTGCATCCAGCCACATCCCGCTGTCTTCTTTAGATCATCTGACCATCTGGCTGGGCTGGGGGGCGTCCTACACTACGTCTGCCAAGACGTGGTCTCCATTCGAGAACCTGTCTACTCCAACGGTCGTCGGTTCTGCGACAGACGTGGCCAGCCCACTGCCACTTCCCGTTTGGTTGAGTGGTAGTGGCCCTGCCTCTCGATCGACGGGTCCTGGGTTCGAATTCCAGTCGGGGCAAATATTTGTGTAAAAAGCAGATGTTTGTTCTCGGGTCATGGGTGTTTGTGTCTGTCTTTATGTGTGTTCCGAGGGACCCACGACACAAGAGAAAACCTTAATGTGGGTCTTTGAGTGTATGGCGTTTTATTTATTTATTTATTATTTTACTTCAGCTTGCTAAACTTTTGGATAATATCCATCACTATGGGTTTCTGTCGGATGACCTGGTTTCGGATTCTATTCCTTAGCGAGATCCTATACCAGGGATGGCGAACCTTTATGAATTGACGTGCCATTTTTAAAAGAAATGTTGAATGACCATAGACGTGCCATCAAATAATGTGGAATATTATAAAATTTAAGTTAAACAAGAGCGCTTCTTGTTCACCACGCCTACTCATTTCGTAATTAGGCTCACCGAAGTTCGTTAGTTGAACTGTATAGTGAATTTTGTTAATTGTCTGCTACTCGTAGTATAGTTAAGTATACTATTATCTATGCTTTGTCAATCGGTGGCGTGCCCTAAATATTTTGTCTCGTGCCATTGATGGCACGGGTGCCATTGGTTCGCCATCCCTGTCCTATACTATTTTTTCAGAAATGAACCCAGAAAATATACTATTTTTTCAGAAATGAACCCAGCAAACACGAAGAACTAATTCAAAAACTACAGAAAAACCTCAAAATAGCCAACAAGAACCTACAAAACGTTCTATCAGAGCTCGCGCAGTATGAGATTGACAAAATTAAAAGTGCAGACCCTGGACCAAAATTCATATGCATGTTTAAGAAGGAAGCGACTCCCGAATTTAACAGGACTATATGTAAAGCATTGGAGGGCGAAGGGATATTTTTGTTCCTAGCTTCCGAAGAACCGGATAAACCCAAAGAAGGCCAGATTATAATTCAGGGACCACAAGAACATTGTAACGCTTTGGGGCAACAGTAAGTTTGCTTTTTTCTGTTCTTTAAACATTTTATACTGGGTGTAAGGGTCAACTTAGCAAATACTTAAATGGTGGAATCTACCCATTACTATGATCGGTTACAAGTAATTATTTCGTCTCGGAAAACGTCAAGTTAAGGGGGTTTTGTTACTTACCTACTTTGACGTCCGCAGTGTACGGCAAAACTGCGGCCCCGCGCGTGATCTCGCCACTAAGGTCACCACACGCGTGCACTCTTTAATGTTGTGATAAGAGCGGTTTTGCGATGAAAATGGCGTAAACTGATGCGCTGGCCTCTGTACATTGCTGGTTTTCGTGCAGGGTGTAAGGCAGCTAAGCCAAAAACTGAAACCCTGATTCATCATTCTGAACGAGTTTCCAGTGGAAGTTTCCTCAGGATTTTCGAGAACTCCACATATTCTTTTTTCGCAAACATTAGTCACCATATTGTACCGGTAATTTATTATTAAATGTTTATTTTGCAGAATAACGGAGCTGCTAAAAGGCAAAGGCGCATTCAAAAACGGCAAGTTTCAGGGCAAAGCCGGGGACTTAAGTAACATAAACAAATGCAATAAGTTAATTGAAAACTATTTTAATACCGTCAACAACACAGAATGAAAAATTGTAAATAAATTTCTATTTTTATTCGTTTGAGGATATAGGCGCAATATGTAATGCTTGCATAATAAGAGACACAATCCTACTAATATTATAAATGCGAAAGTTTATGAAGATGTATGGTTGTTTGTTACTCTTTCACGCTCAAACGACTGGACCAATTTTGATAAATTTGTTATGGAAGTAGCTGACACCCTGAATTAACACATAGGCTACATAATTTTCCCATGGGAACGAAGTGCCGGGCGGGATGCTAGTTTTGTCATATTTATCTGGATCCGATCTCTTGTTTTAAAACATAGCGTTAGTACAGAACAGTGGCCTCAGCATGACAAAACTCTAACGCGTATTAGAAATTAACGACATTGTAGTGAAATCGAAGGAAATCTTCTGCTAATAGAAAATTAAGCGGTTTACAATAAATTCATAATTGGCGACGTAATCGCTTAACAAAAATACAGGGAAAAAATACAGTCGACTAGAAAACCGCCTTTTTTTTGAAGTTTGTTAGAAACGCTTGTTTTCTTTAGAGTGTAACAGTTGAGTTGTCATTTGGCCATCATGTTATGCGTGCCACTAGTTAAATGACCATGTATATCCTTTATGTGATTAAAGGAGTTATAAATGAAATAGTCAAAACTGAAAATTTTAAATCGATTTTCGGAACTTAGTATTTACCGATATTATTTGAACATTTTAACAGTAATTAATCAATATTTAAAATTAAAAAAATGCTAGCAGTAGAACGAAGTTGGTTAGAAGAAAACCCAACTGACTACTTAACCTTGCCTTAGAGGACCTTGCCTGGGGATTGGGGATTAACTATTAACGTTTTGAACGCCACGTCATGTTACGAAAGTGATGCATCCACACGCATGACATTTCTAACTTTTTTCGATCGTAATGCCTTTAGCTAATGTTATTACAGTCAGTGTTCGAAAGGATAATTATCACTGATAATTATCGTGATAATAACATACGGATAATTATCGATTGATAACAACAAGCAACAAAGCCAATGGAAATACAATCATCATCGGATGAAGATATTCCTTTGGCTTCTTTGGTCAATCTAAGTTTATTTATTTACGACTAGCTTTCTGCCCGGGACTTCGCTCTTTCCGAAAATTGTGTTACCTATGTGTTATTCTGATGCATAAGCTATATTATTGTTAAGTTTAATTAAAATCCATTCAGTAGTTTTTGTGTCAAAGAGCAACAAATATCCACACAGCCACACTCACTTTCTTAATGTTTTGTTACAATTTGTTATGAACCAATATAACAAATTAATTTCTTACACTGGTGATAATTATCCAATAATTATCAGATAATTATCAAGAAGCGTAATTATCTTGATAATTTCGAACCCTGATTACAGTTCTTTATCGCTTAAAACTCGAAAAATTACTTGTGATATCCCGACATGGCGTATATGGCACGATTTCCCGTTGTCGGCAATGGCCGTCTTTGGCGTTCAAAAGAATAACATACATTTTCGAATAACATAACACGCCTGTATCCTCAAGCCGTAGTCCCCTACTGCCGTACTCAAGAGACGTCAATTAAAGTGAAGAAGTAATTAAATGTCATGCTATCCTTGTTTATATCAACAAGAGTGAAAGAGACAACATCAGAGTTTAACAGTACTTAACTTTAATTGACGTCTCTGAGTACGGCAGTTAGTGTCTATTTACAAATAAATTATAATTAAAGTGCAAATATTCGTTAACATTGAAATGCAATTAAATCTTATTTTACACCAGTACACATACAATAAACATTTTTTAATATAGGAATGGATTTGCCGACTTAATTTAGTTTTTCTAAACACCGAAATACATATATGCGTAAGACAACCATAAAATTAACGAAAATAAATCGCGTTGTTCCGAAATCATTACATGCATGATATAAGCTTATAATTATAAGAGAAAACAAATAACCCGGGTTATTAAACCGCAACTAAATGCCTTCCGAGGTGTATCTCATTTACCATTCTGTGACTACGCCACCAGAAATAGTTGAAATTGATATATTTTTTAAAGTATTTAATATCAGTAAGTACGGTAAATCGACGTAGGGGCAATTCATATATTATGCCATCCATTATAGTAAATTTTCGCCCATCATCCCCCCAATTTCAAATGACGTACTTTAGGGATGACCCCATACCCCACCTACTTCTATATGCTCGAAAAACTACTGTAACTTGAGGATTTTTCAAGCAGTATATCTGCGAGAATGCATCTCCTAGAAAGAAAATTAAATAGGTTAAGAATATAAACTTAATTTAACGGCTAAGCTAAATGCTAACTAATTAATTTTATTCCAAATTAAAAATACGACAGTCGACTACCAATGACATTGATTACATTACAAAAAATTACTAGTAACTAGTTATATAAATTAGCAAAGCTAATTAGAAGACGAACTATTTCCGTTGATTTTAAGTTGTCTATCTAGGTTTAATACACTTTATACTCTAAAATACAAACAAAATACATTTATTTTACTACTGTACACTATACACGATTTTACCTATCCACATATTGCTTACATACAAAACATTCAGACAACAAACGAATCACTTTTTTTAAAGAGCCCATATAAATCCCCACTACACAAATACGTGCGTCACTTATCGACGTTTAAATGCAAAGCAAATTGATCTTTATTTTCTTTATCAAAATGTTCATGTTCAATAACTTTGAACTTACGCCCTTTTGGCTGTTCGTGATTCAGATACTACATAACTCTATGTACTCAACGACACCGTTATTTACCTAATAGTATCAAGGATATACTTGCTTACAATTGGCTAGTTTAATAAATATATTTATTTTATGAAAGAGTGTTTGATGATTTGATATTAGTAGAAGTCAACTACATTACTGATTGTGGGCTTTAGTAATCCTGACTGACTATGCCAGCTTTATAGAATTTAAAACATTATTTTTCATTTATAGAGCTTGGAGAATCGTTAAAGCGCGACTGCTTTCTCTTAAAATGGGTTTGATATGGACAGCCAGCAGTTAAGCTGTAAACAGAGCCTATGCTACTATGTTGTTCTCACAAACACTCTTTTATACCAAACAGATTCAAGTCTATATATTTAATCTTTACAATCAATGTTATTAGAAGCGTTGATACTCGCAATAAGCTTCTCTATGCCAAGGTTGGTCCAGTCTTGCGTTAAGTCATCTAAATAGTTGTCGAAATCCACCAAGTCCTTCTGGACCCCTCGTTGTAGTAAGTGAGAGACAGTTTCCAGGGCATAGGGCGTTTCTGTCAGAGGAAAAAACGTTGGAGATTAAGGGCCGTATTACAAGAGACTCAAGTCTTGATCTATACTTAAGTATTGATTGACTCTTTCTTTCACTATCAAAATGATAAAGACGACTGCTACTTAAGTTTAGATCAGAGTCTCAGTCGCATTCTTTAATTTTTTAACCGTGTGGTGATCGGTTGAGAATAACACCACCCCATCTCTTTCCGTGGCTGTCGTAAGAGGCGACTAAGGAAACACAAATGAGACCTGCCTCCTAGTAATCCATCCCAGGCAACGACACTTCATTTTTTTCTGAATCTGAGGTGTCGTCCTATGGTCTCATGCGGTGTGGTAGGCTCTGTAAAGGGCCGTCTGGTTCGCGACCACCCTCCTACCGAAGCCCAACGCCAAACAGCTTGCTGTGTTCCGTCGGTGCGTAGGAGTATCAGTGCCTTTATAGGCATTTTCTGGGTTAACTCGCTCCATCGTCGACCTCATCTTTGACCTTATGGTCAAGATTGAGGTCAAGAGTTAACCCATCTTATAATAAAAAAAATATATATATGGACCTAAGAGTCTGAGTTAAGTGGGCAGAATTTTTTCATTCAGTAGCAAACTCAATATATATATTTTTTTAATATAAAACTTAAAATGTATGTAACACCAATGATGCATGGCTACTTTTTCATTTATAGTTTTTGGGATTTAGTGACAATAAAGGAGGTATCATGAGTAAAATAAATACACAATACTAGTTTTTGCCTGAGATCCTTTGTGAGAATTTAAAAATTGCATTCCATAGTTTTTGCATGAAAGAGTGATGTTCAAAATTTAACTTTTTTTAATATCATAATAATAAACAAACACAACATACAAAAGTCATGCAATCAAATACAAAAAAAAACATGTAATTCCGAATAAAAAATAAATTAATACAAGTCACAGACTCATTTAAAATGTGAACTGTATACTTATTTTTATTATTACTATTACAAGCCCTCAGAATCCCACAGCTGGGCAAAAGCCTCCTTTTTCTTTTTCCACACCCCACGGTCCTCAGCCATTCACCACCGATTTGTGGAGGAGTCGAATTCGTCGCGCCATCAATAGGCGGCCGGTTTGGTCGAGTGGTAGTGACGCTGCCTCTTGATCGGCGGGTCCTGGGTTCGATCCCCAGTCGGGGCAAATATTTGTGCAAAAAGCAGATGTTTGTTCTCGGGTCATGGGTGTTTGTGTTTGTCTTTATGTGTGTTCCAAGGGACCCACGACACAAGGGAAAACCTTAGTGTGGGCCTTTGAGTGTGTAGAGTTTATTTATTTATTTATCTCCTTCGTGGGCGACCCCATCTCCTTCTCACATTTGAAGGGTCCATTTTGTGCTCTTTTTAGCTTACAGGGTGTCAGGCATTCTAGCCAGTTGCCCTGCCCAGTCCCACTTTTAATTCGCAGATATACTTAACAAATAAATAAAAGTCTTTATTTCTTTTCATAAAGGGTAGGCTTAAAACTAGTGGCAGGTGACTCCTAGTAAGCTCATCGCCTGTGTCAGGAGTCACCGCTCTTCCATTACTAACAAACATAGCTAACTTATATGTAGTAATAGTACTAACAAGTATTAGCAAAAATAAAGTAAAAATTAGAAATACATATTAAAAAGAAAGAACATATTATATGTGAAATTAATACAAGTAATACTTACGAAATTTAATTTTATTGGAGTCTGCTGGCTTCCACTTGGCTTCACTGTATGTAAACAGCTTGACAGCTGGTGATTCCAGCTGTTGCATAATACTTTTGTTGTCCACCTGCAGAAAAATAGGTGCACTAATACATTATCCTTTGTAAGCTGACTTTGGACCTTACAGGTGCTATGGTACTTATTTTCCTTTTTTCTTCATTTTTTTATTTATAGCTTTTATTCAGAATTTGCTTATATTGTGCTTATAAACAATATAAGCAAATTATGAATAAAGGCTATATTTTTTCTTTATTAAAGCTTAGATCATTGATCAACACTTGAGGTTTGTCAGCATAATATATGTAGAATGAAGTATCCTAAGCATCAAAGGAAAGGCAAAATAAGGCAAGATGAAATTAGAGAGAAAACAAGACTAACAGATGATTCATATACTTTAAACCATTTAAACAAACTGAAATGGACTGGCCATATGTTAGCAAACAAGAAAAATGTTCAAAAGAAATTACAATCTGGTATTCTAGAGAAGGACGACATCCTTGACTCTTGTGGACCAGACTTGCCAAAGACAGAGACGATTGGAAGAATCTGGAGGAGGCCTATGTGTCCAGTACACACAGAGTACTCAGCAAAGAAATTAATCAGTTTTAGTAATTTAAGTTAAAAATAAATAAATTTAGAAAATAATTCATATAGGAACTTAAGTAAAACAAGTTTTGTAAAATCTCTCAACTCTGTATTTAGGCTTAATTAAAATAAAATAAAAATTCTAGAGAAGGAAAAAGGAAAAGGGTTAGACTATTTATAAGATGGGAAAATGAATTAGAACATATTTCTGGAGCAACATAGAGAAGAGAGGCACTGGATAGAGAACTGTGGAAGGCACTAGGGGAGTCCTATGTGTGCTCAGACAAAAAGGGTAATCTTGATTTAATTATCCAATAAATGATTTAATACTGGATTTTTCGCTTGTCGATGTCAGATGTGTTTGAGTTAATAGAAAATCTATACAAAAAAAGTAAGGTCTGATAAAGTCGTCATAGCATGCCACAGCAGCATGCATATAAACTAATTTGCCAGTTAAATATCATTAGGCGTACTGTGAAGCAGTAACACTATTTTTTACTAAGCCTTTCACACTGTTATGATGGGAATTAAACCTTCCCCATTATGCTCAGAGTGCAATAGAATTGATGATTTAATGCATATTTTGCAGGAGTGTCCGGAACGCAGATCTGAGACAGAGGTATATAGGATCACTTAATGCCCATAATGGACAGCTCAACCGCTGGCTGTCCAACCCACTGTCGGAGCGAGCAGTTGGGCTGTATAGATTCCTCGAACGGTCATTATGATAAACTAAAAGAATGATCCTATGAGGCTGGCATGGTCATCTAGAATGACTGAAGCCTCTATAAAAACTTGAAAAAAAAAACACTGTTATTACAATAAATTTAATTTTGCAAATTATTTATCTATTTATCATGGTTTTTCAACAGTTTGCCCTTTGGCATAGGCCTCCTCCATCTTCTCCCACGTCTCCCTATTCCTGGCTGTTTTGCACCACACAGCTCCTGCCATAGCTTTTGCAAAATGGCAAATCAATAAATGTAAATTAATGTATGCAAAATGGCAAATCAATAAATGTTAATAAATGTTTTGAAGACAACAAAATAAGCCGTACCACAATAAAAACAGCAGCGGGAAAATGCTCCACGATCTTGTCAGCAATCCTCTGTCCTGGACACTTCTCTGCCGTGTTGTCATTGAAGTTCTCACACGCTGCATAGTAGCCTGCGATAACACGGTTGTCTTGTTGAGCCACTGCTTCTATCTGTGAAAGATATGAAATGGTTGAATATCAACAGCGCAGGGCGGCTTAACATGTGTTTGTTTATGGATGGTTTTTTTTAATTGTAAGATCTATATTGTTCTATTTTTTTAACTAGCTTGCAAAATCCCACTGCTGGGCAAAGGCTTCCCCTGCATCCTTTCATTTCTTGTGATCTTGTGCAAGTTCTGGATTTCGATTGTAAGCATCCAAATCATCAGCCATTTCTTTTTGGATCTGCCCCCGCACCTATGGCATCCAATGGGTAACATTCCGTGCTCAGCCCAGGTCCATTTTAATATGGCTGATTTGTCCTGTACATCTGCTATTACAGTCATGGCGTGCAGGTTGGTGTTTCTGACTTTATTAGTCGATCTGACACACAAGATGCCTCGTTAATTTTAAATAATTCCCCAAGTATATAATAATAATAAGTCTTTTCTCAGACAGTGACACGTTATTTCTTAGTTGCACATTATTCCTTTACACTGTATGTCTGAATGCCAATTGGCAAAGACCTCCTCCAACCTTTTCCACTCCTTTCTGTCTCTTGCCACTCTGTACCAGGTTGTACCTGCTATAACTCTTACATTGTCTTCCCATCTTTTAAACTGTCTACCTCTCTTCCTATTACCCCACCTTGGGTAACTCTCTTGCTCCATTTTTCTTTCTTTTCTCGTATCATGTGGCCAGCCCACTGCCACTTAATTTTTTTAATCTTCACAGCCACATATATATTTTGGTTGTTGATCTTGTCTAGCCTTTTAATACCCAGCATGCTCCTGTCCATGGCTCGTTGGCATATTGTAAGTTTATATAACGTGTTTTTTGTTAGGGCCCAGGTTTGGCTGCCATACATTAGGATGGGAAGGATGCATGTGTTGAACAATTTTGATTTTGTTGCAATATGCAGCTGTTTGTCTTTCATAATTTCTTTCATGCCCCAGTACCTTTTCCACCCATTGGCTATTCTTCTATCTACTTCCTTATTTATTGTTTCCGTCGGTGAAATGATCTGCCCTAGATAAACATATTCCTCAACATAATCAATCTCGCTCTAGTCCACTGTAAATTTGATGTCTTTTGTAAGTATATAGTTTGTAAGTATAGTTTGTAAGTACACAGGCTTTTTGCTTAAAAAAGCCCCAGCTTGTTACATATACTGTGTAATATTGTTAAAACAATAAACATTTTTTATTTTTTTTAATTTGATTTTTTTAGTACAAAACTATAGTTTCACATTAGGCATGGTATTAAAAACCACGAAAACTTGCATTGTTTGCATCAAAATCAGATGTTCTTTATGATGAGCTTTTTCCCTTTGATGAAAATGTATTGTATATTTTAACAATATTGTTAGTGGCAGTCAATGTTGTGTAGGAAATTATATTATAAATATAACCTAATCAAAAATTTATTATTCTAAAAATTACCTGTGTAAGGGCAATTTCAGCCATCGGCGAGAGGTTATGGCTATGGTGGAACAACGGGATCGTATCCACAATGTCCAGATCCTGAATCCTTACCCCATCTCTGACCTTAGTCCCATCAGCTAACAGCACCCCGTTAACAGCACAGTGCGGGTACTTAGCCGCATGTAAGATTATCTTAGCATAAGCAGACGTTTCTAAAGATACTTCTCCCATTTTTATGGCTAATTACAATGAAACACCGTGACAAATCTGATTTCAAGAAATAAAATAATATTTCCGTCAGCACCAGCAACGAAGAATAATTACAACTTGACATAAAAAAGTGTTCTATAGGAGCAATTCCGAAGTGCGAAAGGGTAAGATTGATAGAAAAACACGTTACAAGAAAGAGAAAACAGCACATCATCATACCTACATTGTTACTCCTAGAACGCTATCTGTCTGTTTCATGGCATGCTTTGAACAAAATTCTCCAGGAAACTATAGACATAGAAAAAATAAGATGAACAAAACGAATATAGCCAAGTTGACAGTTGAAAATAGTGATACAAACTAAGGGAGTTTCCTCACAAAAGGGGATAAAATTTTAAAATATTTTTTTTTAGAACAATGCACAATACTAATGTAATAAACTATTGAAATAGAAAAAAAAACACGTTAATCAGGTAGTTAAGGTACGATTTCATATTATTTTATGAAATCGCACCTTAACTAGTATCTTAATTCTAAAGCTTCAAGCGCTTCTCAGTCAGTCAGTCCTGCAACCTGCAATATCGGTCTCACTCTAATACATTTTGTTTAATAATTTTGTTAATGTTGTTAAATAAAATGTATTAGAGTGAGACCGATATTGCAGGACTGACTGGACTGACTGAGGAGCGCTTGAAGCTTTAGAATTAAGATAGTTAAGGTGCTACATATTGAAAAAACGGTAGGTAACAGAGTCTAGTCTGTGAAGTTAATTTATGGTAAATAAAACAAAGTCACTTGGCAACACTAAAACGGTTACAAAAAAAAGTTCCAAGCCAGAAAATAATTATTAAAAAAAAAAAAAAAACAAAAAAAAGAGGTCTTTGGCGGGAACTCGGCGTGAGCGGTTCGGAGCGGTTGCTTTGTCAATGAGGGATTTTCTCTTTAGTAGTCATTGGATTTTCTTTTTATTTTTTTTTAAATTTTTCCCCAGTCGCCGGATAGATGGCGCTAAACTATGTACGTTACTGCAAGGAACGGAACGTTAAATTATTTTTGATTTATTTACTTGAACGTAATTTTGAGATTATAAAACGAAACGTTATAGTCATATCACATCAATATCACGTCTACCATACGTATTTAGGCGATTTTACGAAAACAACGAAAAAACAAAACTGAATTATAACAAAGCGCGAGAAAACTAGGATGATTGGAAAGCCAAAACAAACTCAGAATATTTGATGCAATGTTTTTCTCCAAGCCTTTTGGCTTTGGCACCTAGTAACGGAGTCAGTTCAGCGCCATCTAGAGAGCTCTGGGGAAATACTTTTTTTTTTTTAATACCCAAAAAGAAAACCTCCCATTGAATTTTCGTTTTTAGCGTCAAAAAGTTGTTTAATGTGTAATAGTGATAGTGTATTATGCAGTAAATTGACTAAAATTCGTGTAGTGATGAAAAATTCAAGTGATAAGAGTGTTTCTGCTCCGTTTGGTACCGACAAAGATCCTCGCGGTTGTGCTTCTCGCCGCCAGTTTTCGTAAAACAGACGCTATCCGGTTGTACGCAGAACATGAGAAGCTTAGGTCTTAGGTTGAGTTGAAGAAAGAAGATTTTTCACTGAAGACATGGCTGTATGGACATAGTTTCCTTTGCCTTTCCTGAAAGGGATAAATTTAACAAAAAAAGGTCTTTGGCGCGAACTCGGCGTGAGCAGTTGCTTTGTCAATTGAATTTTCGTTTTCGGTGTGAAAAAGTTGTTTAATGTGTAATAGTGATAGTGTGTTATGCAGTAAATTGACTAAAATTCGTGTAGTGATGAAAAATTCAAGTGATAACAGTCTTTCTGCTCCGTTTGGTACCGACAAAGATCCTCGCGGTTGTGCTTCTCGCCGCCAGTTTTCGTAAAACAGACACTATCCGGTTTTACGCAGAACATGAGGAGCTTAGGGCTTAGGTTAAGTTGAAGAAAGAAGATTTTTCACTGAAGACATGGCTGTATGGACATAGTTTCCTTTGCCTTTCCCGAAAGGGATAAATTTAACGAAAAAAAGGGGATCTTTGGCGGGAACTCAGCGTGAGCGGTTGCTTTGTCAATTGGATTTTCGTTTTCTGCGTGAAAAAGTTGTTTAATGTGTAATAGTGATAGTGTATTATGCAGTAAATTGACTGAAATTCGTGTAGTGATGAAAAATTCAAGTGATAACGGTGTTTCTGCTCCGTTTGGTACCGACAAAGATCCTCGCGGTTGTGCTTCTCGGCGCCAGTTTTCATATTTTTTTTATTTGACGAAGCATTGGTAACGAGACCATCAGCTTAAAAGCAACAATAACACATGAAGTAAGTATTCTCAGGTCAGGTCAATAAAACATGAAGTAGGCTTCTCAGGTCCTTCGTAAACCGATAGTGTTTTTACGAAAAACTATGGCGGCAAGAAGCACTGCCGCGGGATCTTTGTCGGAACCAAACGGAGCAGATACACTGTATCACTTGAATTCCTTTATCACCACACTGTTTAAAGTTAGTTTACTGCACAATACACTATCACTATTACACATTAAACCACTGTTTAATGTAATAAACAAAAATTCAATCGGCACAACAACCCCTCACGCCGAGTTCCCGCCAAAAATCCCCAGTTTTTATAAAACAGACGCTATCCGGTTTTACGCAGAACATGAGGAGCTTAGGGCTTAGGTTAAGTCGAAGAAAGAAGATTTTTCACTGAAGACATGGCTGTATGGACATAGTTTCCTTTGCCTTTATAAATTTAACAAAAAAAAAAAAAACGAAAAAAAAAAATTAACAAAAAAAAAACTTCTTTCGATTATTCCTTGATTTACCTAACGCTAAAAATTGCAAAATGCATTTGAAATCACCTTAAAACCATCGATTTCTATCAATAATTGAAGATGGAGAAGTACGATACATCGCAGCTGACGGAGTTTCCGCGTTTCGAGCCAGAATCGACGCAGAGTGGTGTATCAACGTTTTTCAACAAGATATGGAAGCTTCCGTTGTTTTCGCCTAGCGAGACTGTTGATAATTTGCAAAACAAGGCTCTGACGGACGGCAAACAGAACGCCCCTCAGCCTACGGAGCAAACCAAGCAAGAATATGATGATATGAAGACGGAAACTGGGTCTTACGCTGTTGAGTTTGAAGGAAGAAGTTTGCCGAATGTTTTGAAAAGAATCAGCAGTCTCGTTGCGTTGGGGTCAAGGGTAAGTAAAGCAGACTAACATTTATCTTTCCAAAAGATTATAACGGTAAATAACGCTATATTTTTCGTACAAACGCTTACGCGTAGCTCCTGTTAGGTTATACAATAAATCACATGCGTGGTACCTACATAATTAGTGCAGGTTGCGATAAAATTCAGTGGTGTAAAATTGTTGTAATGGTCCTGTTTTTTATTATTATTATTATTATACTGTTGATCAGGCAGGTACAGGTAATTGATTACAACTGGTAATTGCCCATAGCCCATAGGTCATTGAGTCTATTCTTAAATTGGTTCACATTCTGAGCTGATAGAACAATACATTGAAAATGAAAAGGGGAGGAGGAGTGTTCAAGAAAAAAAATCAAACATGAAGAAATAAATGTTTGTAGACACCCACTTTTTCTATCAAACATTATTTTCAATTTATGGTAAATTGAAAATAATGGTTAGAGGGTCACTCATTTTAAGCAATGTTACTACTAATAACATTCAGTTGCAGAGACATACATTTAAACTTAATGCTACTTTAAATGTCATACTGTCACTTTCCATCCTGTTGATACAAACAATGACAGCATTACATTTAAACCCTCGGGCGATTTATGCACACCCGCATGTGCAGGATTTGTTGTATCACACGGCATGTAAACAAGCGCACGACGGGTTAAAAGAGCTTTAATGAACACTTCTGCAACTGGCTAATAGTTTTTTTTGGTTCTTCTACTTTTTTGGCTAATAGTTTTTTTTGGACAAGCCCTTAGTCAGTAAGATAGAGAAGTCAACTTATGATGTACAATCTTAATTATCAACACTCATTAATATTTAACTCATCAGGCAGGCACAAGATACGCAGACACCGAGTTGGCGCGCTATTGGATGCCCGATGACATCTCTCGAGAGTGCTATGAATGTGCGACTCGGTTCAGCGCTCTTCGACGTCGGCATCACTGCCGTGTGTGTGGACAGATCTTCTGCTCACGATGCTGCAGCCAGAGGGTTCCAGGTAGAAACACTAGTATTAATCATCCACTTGACAAAACGGTAAAACAACATTTCGAAAAAAAAATACTATCATAACTAAGTTGGCGTTTCAAGTTTACAAGTAATAGTCGAACAAGTAATAAATTATAGTTTTTCAACTACAGAACCCTGCACGTTGCTGGACATGCTCTTGGACCGTTTTATCTTAATGTGATGGCATAAACTTACAGGTGTTATCCATTATGACCTGTTTTTTCACTAATATTATACATAACACTAGTATAGATTTATACAGTGGGACCCTCATAGAATCATTTCCTCGGCATCTGTGGTATGTACACATTTATTGTTAGGTTTTCAATTCAAGTCTTGGCAAAATTGAAAAAAGGTTTTCCATATTGTCGTTGGTCCCTTGCAACATAGGTACACAAAGACAGACACAAACCCATGATCCGAGAACAACCATTGTTTTTAACTCAAATATTTGCCCCAACTGGAAATCGAATCCAAGACCCATTTGGAGTATTGTTTCATATCTATCAAAACACAAAGAATTAATAACAGCAACATTGAGATCACCATGATTTTAATGCACAAAGTCAAAAAAAGTTCAGTATTATTATCCTTTACAGGGCACATATTCGGTTGTGCTGGCGGTTTGCGCGTCTGCAATTACTGTTGTAACATAGTGCTGAGCTATTTAAAAGAGAATGACGCCAATGGAGAGATGTCCACTGACCTCCGCACTCTGCAGGAAAATTTGCAGGTACCTCCTTTACGTTTTTGACCTTAAGGAACGTGTTTCTTTCGTTTATGTACACACGCCAGAATATCAGGCTATACAAGTATACATGTTGACCTTGACGTTGCTCTTATCTCGCTTGCAATAGCGGCGCATTTCGTAGTGCAAATGGATAACCTGATGTGCGGCTGTATGTAAAGAACGAATGTGCAATAAAGAAACCTTTTTACATACAACTTGTTTTAGTAAACCAATATGCTGAGTCAGCGCCAATTTGATTGGCATGATACAGATATTAACACGGTGTAAAATAGGTTGTGAAATTATGTTTCTGTTCTGTTTTTCTGTTAACTTAATTGTTTGTTTGCTGATTCATGTTTACTTGTATGTATATCGTTTGTCTAGTACTGTGTTGTGCTGTTTTATGTCAATTGAATAAAGTGTCAATCTATCCCTCTATCTAAAACTTAATGCACAAAAAAACCGGCCAAGAGCGTGTCGGGCCACGCGCATTGTAGGGTTCCGTAGCAGCATGGTTCAAATATGCAGCTGGCTTCTTAATTCTACAAGCATATTATCATAGTTTATGTTAAAATCCCCAAATACTATACTTAGTATCATAAACAAATGTATTAAAAAGTTTGGCCTAAATATAACAGAATGGAAGTGTTCAATGCGCGAGCGAAGCGAGCGCGACTTTTTTTTTGCGACAATTTTATTGTAAGGAATAATATAATAATATCAAGCTAAGCAGGTGTATATTTTTAATGTCGTTTTCGTAATTAGCACCCACAAAAACCTATTAAACGACACCTGAAGTGTCAATATGTTACAGCTTGGCTTTCGGCTCGCCTCACTTTTAGCGTGGAAACCTTGTATGTCAACCATTTTGGATTAGGGTACACTTCGTCGTAAATGCTACCCTCGTGAATTATTCCACATTTTTTTTCATTATAAAAATTAATGTTTCCTAAACGGATTGCTGAATCGAAAAACGTTTGTAGTAAACCCCTTCTATCTTTTAAAAAGCTATCCTATGATAACGCACTCGATGACATCAGCTAGAAAAAAAACCATCGCCCATTCACGTTAATGGGAAACACACGATAACATTTTTTTTCTACCATTTTATTTTTTAGATTTGTCACCACAATTAATAGGTATGTATGACCATGCCAAATTTCAGTTCTGTGCTACCAAGGGTTTCATAGGAAACCTGCGGACAGACAGACATGGCGAAACTATAAGGGTTCGTAGATTACTACGGAACCCTAAAAACAAATGTATTATTAAAGAGTTTGTAATTTGGGAAAAAAATTTTGTTTTGGTCTAAATGCAACCGAATGTAAGTATAAAATTCGCGAGCGAAGCGAGCGCGAATTTTTTTTGTTGTTTTTTTTTTTGTTTTTTTTTAACGGCAATATTACTGTTAGAAATAATATCAACCAGCTGTTAAAATAATTTTGATGTCATTTTCGTAATTAACACCCCCAAAAAACTATTTAACGACACCTAAAATGTCAATATGTTACAGTTTGGCTTTCGACCTCCCCTCACTTTTAGCGTGGAACCTTGTAAACATATTCTTATTAATCCCAAAAACGTTTGGTCGACTATTACTCGCAAACTTGAAGGGCCAACTTATGTGTGATAGTTTTTCTTTTAATTTCGTTGTATATTCTATAACCGTGAATTTTTTTACATTTTTTGAAACAACTGTTTAGCTGGTAGTGTCCCCCCCGGAAACTTGTTTTTAACAAAAAAATTTACTTTAAAAATATTTTTTTCTCAAACGGAGTGCTGAATCGAAAAACGTTCTTAGTAAACCCCTTCTATATTTTAAAAATCTATCCTATGACATTCAATTCGATGGTATCGACGAGAAAAAAAAATCCATCGCCCTTTCACGTGTATGGGAAACACCCGAAAAAATGTTTTTTCCAAAATTTTATATTTTAGATCTGTCGGCGCAATCAATATCTATGACCATGCCAAATTTCAGCTCTGTAGTACCAAGGATCTTATATTAGTAAATATATTCTTATTAATCCCAACAGTGTTTGGCACTTGGTCAACTATTACTCGCAAACTTGAAGGACCAAGTTATGTGTGATAGTTTTCCTTTTAATTTCGTTATATAATCTACCAACGTGAATTTTTCCACATTTTTAGAAACAACCGTTTAGCAGGTAGAGGGGGGGGGGGGACACTTGTGTTTGACAAACATTTTCACTTTAAAAATTTATATCTCGCAAACGGAGTGCTGAATCGAAAAACGTTCTTAGTAAACCCCTTTTATCTTTTAATATGCTATCCTATGACACCCCACTCAAAAATATTGGCGAGAAAAAAAAAATCATCGCCCTTTCACGTCTATGGGAGACACCCGAAAAAAATGTTTTTCTAAGATTTTACTCTACAGTTCTGTCGGCGTGATTCATATGTATAATCATGCCAAGTTTCAGCTCTGTAGTACCAAGGGTTTCTTAGGAAACCCGCGGACAGACGGACAGACGGACATGGCGAAACTATAAGGGTTCGTAGATTACTACGGAACCCTAAAAAGGTAGTTTTTACTTTTTACATAGCCATAGTTACAAGAAATCATATTTATAAAATTGTATTATTTGAAAATTTTCATCCTTTTCTTATAATTAATTTGACATGTAAACTTGTGTTTTATTTATTGTTTTAATTCTCCTTCATTGAGGTCCTATTAGACCTCCAACAACTCCCATTCTGTCCTGTTCTAATTTAATATCGCCTCTTATTTTAAGGAGGTACCGACTGAATGAAATTCGCACCCTTGCTAACAGGCGTAGGCAGAGTCAGTATAGTCAAAAGAACGAATATGTATTTATGTATTAAAATCTTTTATTGTAACATCCTGAATGAATAAACATGTTTGTGAGTATTTAATATAATTTTGACTTATTTTAAGTGACATCCCAAATGTTTTCTATCCCTACTAATATTATAAATGCGAAAGTAACTCTGTCTGTCTGTCTGTCTGTCTGTTACCTTTTCACGCCTAAACCGCTGAACCGATTTTGATGAATTTTGGTACAGAGATAGATTAGAGCCTGGGAAAGGACATAGGCTACATTTTATCCCACAGTTGGGCACGATATAACCTGTAGTCCACGCGGGCGGAGCCGCGGGCGGAAAGCTAGTACTTAATATTATAAGGAAGAAAGATTTGTATTTTTGTATGTAACGAATAAACTTAAAAACTACTGGACCGATTTCAAAAATTCTTTCACCATTAAGATGCTATATTATCCCTGAGAAACATAGGCTACATAATTTTCTCGAATTACCACG
The DNA here is from genome assembly GCA_949987775.1 of Aproaerema taeniolella. Lineage (NCBI taxonomy): Eukaryota > Metazoa > Arthropoda > Insecta > Lepidoptera > Gelechiidae > Aproaerema > Aproaerema taeniolella. The sequence continues at coordinate 16,866,620 of OX465258.1, read as the reverse complement.
GGAACGAAGTCCCGAGCGGGATGCTAGTATGAAATAAAGCTATTCTGAATTTAAATTTATAACTTCCTAGGTGAAATTCCCCGATAACAAGTCTCAGCAGCTAAAGTCACGCGACAACTTCATGCTATCGCACGAGCAAGACGAGCGGTGCGAGCCGCGGCCCGCGCACAAGGAGGCTTTACACGATGTCTTCAGACAACTCGTCTTTACACTGCCTACACAGCAGCACAGGCGAGTACAATCAATACCCTATTCACCAATTTCACCATTTTAACAATTTCGATTTTTTCGTAGATAACTACATTTTTATCCGGTAACTTGTGTTTTTTTATTACAAGACCCACTAATTAATAGCGCCACTTGTATAACTGACAGCTTATATCTTAGAAATGTGAAACTTCGAGGTATTTTTTTCTTTTAACTTATGTTTATAAGAATTTTAGGTATAGATTCACGTAAGGCCCCGTTAGGGGGCGTCCATTAGTTACGTGAGGCGTTTTGGGGGGGGGAGGGGGTCGGGCAGGATCTCACTCAATCTTACGTGGGGGAAAGGGGGGGTCTCTACAAATATCACGTAATATTTTCCCCCAAAAGAAATAGTGTTAAATTGTGGGAAAGCTAAGTTAAACCAACTAAAATGTTCTTCCAGTAGCCACTCTGAGTTCCCGTGGACTGAATTAGAACAATCTTTTTTTTTACAAATTTAAATTGGTAAATCATAGCTGTTTTTTATTGTTCGATTATTATAAGTGAAGCGCGTGTGTTGGAGAGGATGAGCAATGATAGTCCGACTCCAATTAGTAAATATTAATTATATTGTCTTAAAACACACTACATATAAAGTCAGAAGGAGAAATGGAAGGAACAGTTCAGGAACGGCACAGTACACGATAGAAAAGCAACACAACACAAGAAGAAAGTTCGGAAGTGAAAGAATGAGGAAAATTAACATAAAAAAGCATACGAAATTAGATCGCGTACGAACAAAAGGCGACAGCGTTAAGAAAAGTAGCGTGGGGTCGCGTCGAGGGCTAGATCCTGACTGGCGATGCAGTGCGGCCGGCGACCGCACGGAGCGAGTACATAAGAACAATGTACAGTGCGCGTACGCCGATCCGCGCAAGTTTGATTTTGCGAACTTGTTAGTTTCGCGCGGGTTTACTCGCCGATTAAAATGTAAATGTTAGTTATAAGTTAGTACATAGTATTTAGTGTATAAGTTAGTATAGTGTTTAGGTATCTAGTGTTTAAGTGCAATGCAAGGTTAGTGTTAGTTAGGGTTAGTTAGTGTAATGTATGTGGTAATGTGCGTAGGTACGCCACATCACTCCCCCCCAGTGCCTTAGGCACGATAATAATCGGGAAACCTAACCCTACGACCTGACCTTGTGATTAAGGGTGGAACCGTCTGTTCTGGAGATTCATCCAGATTAGTTTCCTGGTTGGTGTGGTCAGACAGTATGTAGGCTGGTTTCAAGCGGTCTACAGATACCGTGACCTCTTTACCTTTCACTAACAACTTAAATATTTTGTTATGCCTTTGTAACACTTTGTATGGACCTGTGTAAGGAGGTTGTAGTGAACCACGTAATGCGTCTTCACGGAGGAAAACGTGATCAGTGGTTGAAAGATCCTTAAAAATAAAAACTTTCTCTTTACTGTGGCGAGAAGTGGGTACAGGTCTCAATGTTTGGGCGAAAGATCTTAACCTCGCGGAAAATTCGGATATATCCGTGGTTCCAGGTACGGTGGAATCGAAGAATTCGCCCGGCAAACGTAAAGGTTCGCCATAAACTAGCTCTGCTGAGGAAGCTTGTAAGTCCTCTTTGAAAGAGCTGCGTATGCCCATAAGGACCCAAGGCAAAGCTTCAGTCCAGGTGTCGGTCGCGTGGCTCATAACAGCGGCCTTTAACTGCCTGTGGAACCGTTCCACGAGGCCGTTGCATTGAGGGTGATAGGCTGTCGTCCTTTTATGTTCGAAACCGGCAATCTTCGACAGATGTTTGAAGAGGGCCGATTCAAATTGTCGGCCGCGGTCTGTGACAATTTCTGTCGGGCAACCAAATCGAGCAATCCAGGTCGACAGCAGTGCCTTGGCAACGGTCTCGGCTGTAATATCAGCTATTGGAACGACTTCTGGCCAACGCGTGAAGCGATCCACAGCTGTCAGGCAGTACCGGTAGCCTTGTGACATTGGTAGCGGTCTTATCAAGTCTATATGAACCTGCTTGAAGCGCGCACGTGGTAAGTTGAACGCACCTAATGGCGTGGTCACGTGACGCGTGACCTTGGCACGCTGGCAAGGCAGGCAAGATTGCGTCCATTTCCTGCAGTCCTTACGCACACCAGGCCATACAAAACGCTCCGCAACAAGTATGGCGGTCGCATTAGCGCCAGGGTGGCTTAGGGAGTGCAGGCTATCAAAAACTTGCCTGCGGAAAAGATTGGGCACAAATGGTCTGGGAGTCGCTGTACTGACGTCGCAGTACAAGGGAACACGACTACCAGGAATATGCAGCTTTTCCAGCCGCAAAGATGATCCCTCAGTAAGGAGCTTTTGTAGCTCTGGATCAGAGGCTTGTGCTTTGGCAATGGACTCGAGGCTCACTGGTGCGCCCAGTTCTTCAATACGCGACAAAGTATCGGCGACGACATTGTCTTTGCCGGAAATGTGACGTATGTCGGTGGTGAACTGGGCGATATAATCCAGGTGTCTATACTGCCTTGGCGAACAGTTGGTTTTCCTTTCATGGAAAGCAAAACTGATCGGTTTATGGTCAGTATAGACTGTAAAGTGACGGGCCTCGAGCATGTGCCGAAAGTATTTGATGGCCTCATAGATCGCAAGGAGCTCTCTATCGTAGGGAGAATATTTCTCCTGTGAGGGGCTCAGCTTGCGGGAGAAGAAAGCCAAAGGCTGCCAAGCATCGTCCTTGAGCTGCTGAAGCACTGCACCTAGCGCCTTATCTGACGCGTCAGTGACCAGTGCCAATTTAGCAGAGCAGTCAGGGTGCGCTAGCAGTGCAGCGTTGGAGAGACTCTCCTTGCTGGCTTCGAATGCAGCCTTAGCCTCTGCGGTCCAGTCGACCGGGTGTGAGCCCTTTACAGAGCCAGTTAATAAGGCGTTCAGTGGGGCTTGTACTTGGGCGGCGTTTGGCAGGAACCTGCGGTAAAAATTGAGCATTCCCATATACCTACGTAGCTGACGTACGTCCGTGGGCAGGGGGAATCCTTTAATTGCCTGAACCTTGGTATCCAGTGGACGGGTGCCGTGTTGCGAGATACTGTACCCTAAGAAGGTTATCTCTGAAACACCGAAGACACACTTGGAAGTGTTCAGGACCATGCCGTACTGCTTCAGCCGCTCGAAGATCTGGCGTAGATGCTGCTCGTGCTGCTCCTCGTCACGTGAGAAGCAGAGGAAATCGTCGAGATAACAATACACAAAATCCAGGCCCCTAGTCATCTCATCCACGAAACGCTGAAAAGTCTGACCAGCATTCCTAAGGCCGAAGGTCATAAACGGAAATTCGTATAACCCGAACGGCGTTGTGATTGCGGTCTTAGGAATATCCTCTGGACTGACCGGGATCTGGTTGTACGCCTTGGTCAGGTCCAGAGTACTAAAGATCTTGCAGCCAGACATGCTGTGAGCGAAGTCGTGGATGTGCCTAATGGGGTACCTGTCAGGCACAGTACGGGCATTCAGCATGCGGTAGTCGCCACAGGGACGCCAGCCGTTGTCCTTCTTCGGCGCCAAGTGGAGAGGGGAAGACCATGGGCTCTCCGAGGGTCTGGCAGTGCCGTTGGACAGCATGGACTGGAACTCCTGTTGTGCTATTTTTAATTTGTCGGGAGCTAAACGGCGGGGAGAGCAAGCTACTGGGGGGCCAGGTGTCGTGCGTATGTGGTGCAGTGTGTTATGTGGAACGGTGCGTTGTGTACCTGCTGGTCGAGTAATCTCGGGAAACTGCTCAAGTAGCTTGTGGAAGCGCGTTTCGCCAGTCAAAACCTTCACCGACGCTATATCGCTATCTACAATAGATGCTACAGCAGATACAGTGGTAGTACAATCAACTAAGCGTTTATTGCGTATGTCTACACTTAAATTATAATAATTAAGAAAATCTACGCCTATGATTGGCTTAGTAACACTAGCTACAACAAATTTCCATGTAAAGGTTCTACGTAAGCCTAAATCTAGGTTAAGGTGCACAAAACCAAAAGTTTGAATAGGCGTACCATTCGCAGCACATAGTTCGTAGTCCGTTTGCGCACGACGACCACTAATCATCGACCGAGGGAACACGCAGAGATCGCTGCCGGTGTCGATCAGGAACTGCGTCTTCGTAGATCGGTCAGTGACGAAGAGGCGACCAGTAGGAAGAGGGCAATCGTCAGTCGCCGAATTCACCGACTGCCCCTGGGGTTTTCCGCCTTGTAGTCACAAGGACGGACGCAGCGGTTTGCCTTCTCCCCAAATTTGTTATGGTACCAGCAAATAGGGAATTTTCTGTACCTTGATTGCGACCTGGTCGTGGAAGTAGACCCACCACGTTGTCCTTGTCGAGTACGGGATCGAGGACGTCCTCTCCGTTCCGTCGTCAGCGCCTGGACCTGCCGTCGAAGCTCGGCGATGTCACGGGCCATAGCTTCAAAGCTGGAGCCGGAGGCAGCTGGAGAGACGGCGGTCACCTGGGGTCCCCCGGGAGCGATCTCTCGAATACGGTCGGCCAGGTCGGCCAACCCCTCGACTGGTGCCGAAGGTTGAGCAGCTAGTACGGTCTGGATGTTGCTGGGAAGCCGACTCATCCAGATAGTCTGTATAAACTCCTCCGGTACATCTGGTCCTGCGAGGCTCTGGAGGTGGCGCAGGAACTGGGAGGGTTTCCTATCGCCGAGCTCCTCGTGCATCAGCAGCTGCTTGACCTTCTTTTCGCGCGATGCTGTTAGCCGTTTGATTAACTCACTTTTCAGTCTTTCATACTTCCCGGTGGCGGGCGGGTTCACGATTATGTCCTTGACCTCCCGGGAGTGTTGAGGGTCGAGCTGCGAGATAACGTAGTTGAACTTGGTTCCGTCGCTCTTGATCCCAGAAAGGTCAAACTGGCCTTCGACCTGGGCGAACCAGATCTCCGGTTCTTCGGGCCAGAATGGAGGTACCCTCACACCTATTTTAAATATGTCCGTTGGGCGTGAAGTTGATCCTGCTCCTTCGCCTTCCATGTTCTTCTCGGGGTCACCAGTGAAGCGCGTGTGTTGGAGAGGATGAGCAATGATAGTCCGACTCCAATTAGTAAATATTAATTATATTGTCTTAAAACACACTACATATAAAGTCAGAAGGAGAAATGGAAGGAACAGTTCAGGAACGGCACAGTACACGATAGAAAAGCAACACAACACAAGAAGAAAGTTCGGAAGTGAAAGAATGAGGAAAATTAACATAAAAAAGCATACGAAATTAGATCGCGTACGAACAAAAGGCGACAGCGTTAAGAAAAGTAGCGTGGGGTCGCGTCGAGGGCTAGATCCTGACTGGCGATGCAGTGCGGCCGGCGACCGCACGGAGCGAGTACATAAGAACAATGTACAGTGCGCGTACGCCGATCCGCGCAAGTTTGATTTTGCGAACTTGTTAGTTTCGCGCGGGTTTACTCGCCGATTAAAATGTAAATGTTAGTTATAAGTTAGTACATAGTATTTAGTGTATAAGTTAGTATAGTGTTTAGGTATCTAGTGTTTAAGTGCAATGCAAGGTTAGTGTTAGTTAGGGTTAGTTAGTGTAATGTATGTGGTAATGTGCGTAGGTACGCCACATAAGTTAAAAAATAATTAGGCAAATTATGTAAGTTTTCTAAATAAATCACCAATTAACGTATTTACACTAAAACTAAGCATTTTCATAAAACTCACGTGAGATAAAAGGGCATAAGATAAGATAAGATAAGAGATAAAAGGGGGTGGGAGGTCGAAAAATCGCCAAAAACGCCTCACGTAATTAATGGATGCCCCCTTACTATCTCAAAATGTGTTTTTTTTGTTGAAAGAATACACTTCTGAGGTGGTATTTTTTTTTTAGATTTTTTACATTTCGACTTCTGTCGACTGCGCGACGCAAAGGAGTGTAATGTGGTGGTCTAAACGCGTGGGCCGGTTTTGATAAATGATACGTCGTTGGATTCGTCATGACGGCGCAAAATGTCATAAAAAGTATAAAAATTTTTAAAAATCATAATAGCCGACTTTGGACGCCATAATGTGAAAAAGAAAAAAATTAAAATCGACGAACTATGTCAAATGGGGTATCGTTGAATAGGTATTTGAAAATATTGTTAGGTTTCTCATACCGTTTTTCAATCAGAATTACCGTTTAGGATCTATAAGGATTTAAAGTTGGTTAGTAACGATTTTCACTTAAATGTAGACTTTTTATTCGGAAATTGTCAAATTTTTATGCAAGTGAGATGTATACAGCTACAGAGAAAATCAATAAAAAAATATAAATATCTAAAAAGTGTAAAATAAAATAAATTAATTTATAAAATAAAAAACCCTACTGCGTAATAAAAACTGAAAAGAAAAAAACAAGTAAGTCCAGTAGTCAAGACTTTTGTTATTGAATATTATTGAATAACATAACGATTTCAACAGTCGGGACCCATTATTAGAAAGCCGGATTTTTTATGGGTCCCGACTGTTAAAATCGTTATGTTATTATATAGTGGACTCACTTGTTCTTTTCTTTTCAGTTTTTATGACGCAGTTGGGTTTTTATTTTTTATATTAATTTATTTTATTTGTAGTTTCTTGTGAAAAGTTGTTAAATTTTTTGACGAGATTGTAGGGGTTCTGGTGTTTGATTTCTGTTAAACAAATAAATATGAGACTGTTTCCCTAACCAAATATTTCCCACCGTTACAGATCTATCAAGAAAATTTGGGAAAAGATGTCGTGAGTGACAGTACTGATAGTATTTGTTGTACGGCTATCGTTGTCTTATTCGCACCTTTGAAATCTTAATAATTTATGTTTTTAATATTATTCCGATTATTTTAAGTTATGTATAGTGTACATAATTATTATGTCGTCTATTAATTCGTGTTATTTTAATGAAAAAAAAAAGGATTATCGCTAAACATTATTGGTCTTGCTAATAATAAAATATAAACTGCGAATAACATGCGCAAACACTGTTTTTCATAGGTTTCTGATCATTATAAGCTTGTATACGCAATGTGTAGGTATGTTTTAGTAAGCGTATGATTTTAAACATTTAACTGATTTTCAGGGATGAATCTCATTTTGAGCACATTAACAAAGCTCTGGGCTCTGTGTGAAGCTGATGAATGATGATATCATTTTGACTGCCATTGCTTTCTCATTATCTACCGATGTTTAAAAAAAAACTCAATTTTACTCACTGTTGTACGCTATTCCATTCATTTAATAGTTAAAATATTAAAAATAAATTGTAAATAATGTGGCTAATTCAATTTCATTCTTTATGAATTTTTTTATTAACACTCTACATTTGTCATCTATTGTATTTTGTTTTTTTAATTATTATGTATTCAACATCGACCGCATCTTCGCCCTCGTGCTAGATTGTGGTCAAGAGCAAACCCATAATTAATTTAAAAAAAAATGTATTCTGTAATTACAGCAGTAATTCTGATTGCAGGTACCGTTTGGTTCGATATAATGGCGTGTGGCGCGGCTGTGATATCTTACAGTGGATTGTGGACAACACTAGTAATAAGTCAAGGTAACGGATGACTGTGAAATAAAACGTTTGCAATAATGGATTTTTCAAAATCTTAAAGGAGGAATATATAAGTCCAAGATCTTCAAAGTCAAAAATAGCTTCAATTCATATAGAATTGAAGCTATTTTTGACTTGCTCTTCTGAAAATTATAGCCCTCCGTGTATCTCGAGTATGCTATTATAGCTTCTCAAACAGACCTCTTTTGTATGAAAAATCGTGCAATATCCCTAGACCGTGTTGATGTGTGTATGTATACGCTTCTCTTCAAAAATTCTTAGATATTGATGTCAGTGCCTATTTTACGTACATCCCGAGTCTATAAGTATAGATAAGCGTTCCGAAATTCACAGTTCTTGATTTTATTAATTAGGAAATTGTATTTTCTCGTCTTAACAGAGCTCAAGCCATGCTAATCTGCCAAAGCCTCCTAAACTCAGGCTTTATGGAATGCATGACAGACTTACCCCAGTTCGCGGATTACGCACTATACAAGCCCATAGTCATAGCCAAACAGACTAGTGAAGAGGAGTCGTCTCCGGAAGAACAGCAACGGTTGACTGGAAGTGTGTCTTCGTACTGCCTCGATTTGAATCTTGGAGAGAACTGTGCTAGGCTTATTAAAGCTACTAAAACAGGTAAGTTGCTAGATCACAAGAGAGGGGCCGTTCAAGTATTACGTAAGCAGAATTATTACAATTATGTACCCCCTCTCCCCCTTGTCAGCAAAAGTAAGCAAAGCTCTTACCCTCCTCCCATGCTTACGTAAACATTGTTTTATGCATTTTATGGAAATCCCCGAAAATGCGTTTCGTTTTCAAGCATATAGATTGTGTGGTTTGCCATTTGAGTAAAAAAATAAATTACTACTGATATAATCACCATCATGACCTCCTCACCCCCATGTCATCAAAAATAAGCAAAGCAAAGACCCCGCCCCTCTATAGTGCTTACGTAATTCTAGAATCACCTCAGACAATATTTCTACTAAAATGCAAAAATTATTTTAAAAAAAACCGAAGTGTTATTTTAATTTATTTCAGAAGCTAAATCATCGCCATCTGGTGAAGAAGAAACCCCTACTCTAGAAAACAGTGAGGGTAAGTTACTAAGGTGCTTGTTTTTTTTCTATAATTTACTAACTCTCCGCCCGGGACTTCGTTCCCTTGGGAATTCGGAAAAATTATCTAGCCTATGTTACTCCGGGATAATGTAGAATTCTAATGGTGAAAGAATTTTTGAAATCGGTCCAGTAATTTTTGAGTTTATTCGTCGGTATGTTTGACCAATCTTTCCTCTTTATAATATTAGGGTAAATTTGTAAGTATCTATCTTTGAGTCATCGCGCGTATTTTCACAACATACGTACACATACTTGATGCCACGTTTGACATAAATTCAGAGGGTTCTAAGATGAAAAATGATGTAAGTGGTGAGAGGTCAGCCCACAATACAGCAAAATCCTCGCGTCTCACTTACTGACTTTTACAGTATGCCTGGGAAGAGTACCTGGCATATATTTAGTTTTATTTTCTTCAGGCAACACAGAATCAAAAAAAGTCTGCAAAGCGATCGAGGAGTCCGGTTCGGACCACCTAAAGCTTTTGATGAGACAGTGTCTGGCGCGGGCGGGGCTGTCTGCGAGCTGGCTGGATGTACTGTACCCGCTGTGTCAACAGGCCGCTGAGATTATCATGCCAGGTTAGTGTAGAACCAGGTTAGTGTGGGACCAGGTAAGTGTGGGACCAGGTGAGCGTAGAACCAGGTTAGTGTGGGACCAGGTGGGTGGGACCAGGTTAGTGTAGAACCAGGTTAGTGTGGGACCAGGTGAGTGGGACCAGGTTAGCGTTGGACGAGGTTAGTGTAGAACCAGGTTAGTGTGGGACCAGGTGAGTGTTGAACCAGGTTAGTGTGGGACCAGATAAGTATGGGACTAGGTTAGTGTGGAACGAGGTGAGTGTGGGACCAGGTGAGCGTAGAACCAGGTTAGTGTCGGACCAGGTAAGTGTGGGACCAGGTGAGCGTAGAACCAGGTTAGTGTGGGACCAGGTGAGTGGGACCAGGTTAGTGTGGGACGAGGTTAGTGTAGAACCAGGTTAGTGTGGGACCAGGTTAGTGTGGGACGAGGTTAGTGTAGAACCAGGTTAGTGTGGGACCAGGTGAGTGTTGAACCAGGTTAGTGTGGGACCAGGTTAGTGGAGTCAGGTAAGGGTCACCTGAAGTTGCTGATGAGTTGGATGTACTCTACCCGCTGTGTCAACAGGCTGCTGAGATTGTCATGTTAGGTTAGTTGAGTCTAGTGAAGATCATCAGAAGTTGTAGTGACAGTGCCCGCAACAATCGGCCAGAACTTTCATCATCATCATCATCATTATACTCAGCCCACATCAACCCAATGATGAGTATAGGCCTCTTCTCTGTAGCGCCAATCGTCACGGTCCTGTGCTAGCCTCATCCATAGAGGTCCCGTCATTTTGACGACATCGTCTGACCATCGGGCTGGTGGTCTGCCCACTGGCCTAGTTGCTCCCCTTCGCCACCATTCTGTGACTGCCTTGGTCTGTCATCCCTCCTAGCCAAGTATGTTGCTCATCTCCACCCTAATCTCGCTATCCGCTTCCTTACGTCTTCAACCAAAACTGCAAGTTCTGTTAATAACTATTTCCGAAGCAAAAGTTGGTAATTCATACGTTAGTGAAATACCGAATTAGGTACTAATAAATAGCCTTTTATTTTCGCAAGTAACTTGACATTTGAAACTTTCCACAGATCTATACAGCAACGACATCGACGTGCGTAACTACGTGCAGATTAAAAAGGTCCCGGGCGGAGCCGCGGCCGACAGCAGCGTCGTGCCCGGCGTCGTTATGACCAAGAATGTCGCGCACAGGTAATGGTGGTCAAAAGGGAATATGCATGATTTTTTTTTATTTAAAAAATTAATCCTCATTCATGTAATGAACAGTTTAGTAAAACATTTTTTGAATAACTATGAAATTAAAAAAGATATAAGCTATCTAAGATTTATTTCTATCTCTTTCTAGCAAAACGAAATTTAACACGGAGTTTGTATGGACGTAGTGACATGTGACGTCACAGTCCATGTCGGATCTCTTTCTAATCGGTGCGTAATTAATAGTTTTAAATGCGTATATCGGCCGTATTTCTTGGCCGATTTTAATTTTAATTTCACTTTTTGTCATCTAAACTACGGTATTTTCATATTTTGTTAATCAATGCGATAAAAAAATTCATGCATATTCCCTATTAGCCTGGGAGACGTATTTTTGAAACAGTATAAATGAAACCTTTTGTGGCGTTTTTTTTTGCAACCTACACGTGTTTGTAATTTATTGTAAAGAGTATCTTTGTTACAGAGGCATGCCTCAAGAGATATCCAACCCCACAGTATTGCTGTTAGACTGTTCCATCGCCTACCAGAGGGTGGAGGGGAAGCTTACGTCCCTTGAACCAGTTTTGATGCAGGTGTGTATATAGGGTGTTTACATTTATATGTATTTACTATGTTTATACATTCACGTCTATAATTCCTGTTGGGGTAGGCAGAGCATCATTTATTTATTTACTTTATTGCAAACTTCACAGCTTATACATGTTACATTGCATAGCCCTTATATTAAAAATGTATACAGCCAATTAAGAAGTTAAACATATTATAACCTGTAGATTTAGATTAACGGGTAGCATAGATATATGATTAACAAAACAAAATAGGTTGGATGAGTAATGTAAAAGTAAGGACAGTGTGTGTGTGTGTTATGTGAGTGTGTGTGTGTGTCTGTGTATGTATGTGTATGTAAGCGTATGTAGTTATTCACACCTTATGAAAATATAATAAAAATATTGATGTTGTGGTTAAATTATTTATTTATCATTTACTAGGATCAATGTCGTTCTCATTAGGGAAAGTCTTCGATATGTGCTTAATAAACTGGGTTCGGCTTAAAAAGAAAATTGGAGTTTGGAGTATATTAGTTAGTTATGGAAGATTGGTGACTCCTGACAGACGTTGAGCTTGCTAGTAATCACCTGCCACTAGCTTTAAGCTTACTTACTTACTTCGCTGGCTCAACGACCCAAAGTGGATCTTGGCCTCCGACAATAAAGTGCGCCATTCTTTCTTTTTAAGCTTATCTTGTAATAAAAGAAATAAATTATTTATTTATTTATTTAACTGTTAGATGCCATGTTTTGACCTATTATATACTGAGGGTTATTTGATTGAACTTTAGATGATAGGTAGTTAGCCTTCGCCCACGTTGTCCACGTAGGGTTGCCAGTATAATTTTCATTTCATTTATTTATATAGCGTACATTTATTGTTACAGGAATCCCAAGTCAAGAAATATACTCGTCAGTTATACTTAATAATATAAGCCAGTATTATCTTACAATAAACATGCTAGTTACCATCTAACTAAAAGAAAGAAAATACATTTATTGCACTACACTGTACAAAACATACATTTAAAACTATGAAGTAATAATTTCCTTATTTCCATCCATCACACGATCGACCTTTTATGGCCGACCCCCAACAGTCAGTCTAGTGACTATTAAATTTGTATAAGTTGTAACATTACCCAGGAACAAGAATACCTAGTCCGCTGCGCAGCCCGCATCACGGCGCTCCGCCCCAGCGTGGTCCTCGTCAAGGGCTCCGTGGCCCGCGCCGTGCAGGACGCGCTGCGGGCCGAGGGCGTAGCCCTGGCCGCCGCGCTCGGGGACCGAGCCCTACGCAGGGTGGCAAGGACCACTCGCGCAGAGATCGTTACGTCGATCGATGCTAGAATTGGAACCCCTAAACTTGGGACCTGCAAGAACTTTTATGTTAAGAATTGTAAGTGCTTATTTACTCGAATTCTCTTAGGTGTCAATTTTAACAGCAACTTTCTAAACACATCACTCATCATCACATAAAAATATCATCTTTAGAAGATCAATATTCTTTTCAGAACCTTATTCTTGTATAAATACTATATTACCCCCGATTTGGTTCGCGTAGAAAAGTAATAAAGTAAAAGTAACTTGTCATTATGTAAAAAAATCCCGTCGATCTTTTGCAAACAAAGAAATTAAAACACCTTCATTAGAAGTATATTAAACAATAAATTTACATTTATTAACCTCGTATCCGTGGGTATTTTGGTTAAACACATAAACCTTCCTCTTGAATCACTCCATCTATTGGTGAAAACCGTGTAGAAATCCGTTCAGTAGCCTTTGAGTTTATCGCGTTCAGACAGACAGACGCGGCGGGGGACTTAGTTTTATAATACAGGGTGGCCCAGTAAGCGACAACTATGCGATTTCCACCAAGATTTTTTTTAGATAATCTTTAACCGATAGGAAACAAAAAATCGATGCTGGGTTTTCATGAAATGAAAACAAAAAAATCTCAAAAAAGTTGTTAAATGTGTTAAAACTTCTAAACTACAAAAAATCGCGGAACGTTCATGGGGGTGATCTGAATTTTTCTTTTGGACGACGCTTGTTGAGCCATCCTGTATATTAAACGCTACACACGAAAGCCCACACTAAGGTTTTCCCTTGTGTCGTGGGTCCATTGGATAACACATAAAGACAAACACAAACACCCATGACCCAAGAACAAACATCTGTTTTTTTTTACACAATTGTTCGCCCCGACTGGGGATCGAACCCAGGACCCGCCGATCAAGAGGCAGCGTCACTACCACTCGACCAAATCGGCCGTCAAATTTATATGGTATGGTGTCCGATTGCATCTTTCTTATTTGCAGACTCAAGCAAAACCCTGATGGTGCTAGAAGGCTGCGCTGAGCCACAATTAGGCTGCTGTGTTTTACTAAGAGGAGCGTCTTTACTAGAACTGACCAGAGTCAAAAAAGTTGTCAAATTTATGCTCCTCGCCTGCTACAGTTGGAAGCTAGAAAAAGCGTTCCTAGGCGACATTGAAGCTGTATTACCTGAACCTGGAATGACATTTGCTGATGATGGAAATTATAATAATGATGTTTTTAAGAAAAATGAAGATGACGGTGAAGGAAATGACGACGCTATAAATAAAGGGGAAGACTCTGACATAGAAATCAACGAAGAAAATAAAATAGACAAGTCTGACCCAAAACCACTTAACAGTGTTGACATAGAAACAAATACGAATCAGGAATTAGAAGATCCTTTGCAGAAAACAAAACCATTTGTTCGTAAAACTGATAGTGATAAAACTCTAAGTTGTGGAGTGCCTATAAGAGACTTTAGCGATCCATTGCGTGCTACGCTATCAGTTGATGATGATGTGTTCTTGCCCAAAGAGGAAGGGATGTTGAAAGCTGATGATACTCATAATGATAGGTGAGTAATTTATATAGAAGCTCTATAAACATAATTTGGTTGATACTTTTGCAATGTAAGGCGCTGTTTATACACAAACGACGTGGCGCGGCGGTGTGGTGATCAAAACAACGTAAAATGAATCTTAATAGCTACGGAGCAAAGGTTTTGTTTGCCGAAAATAGAAGCACGAAGACACATCCGCCGCCTGAAGACGGAGCGACGGACGAAAACAACCTTTGCTCCTTAGCTTTTAAGATTAATTTTACGTTGCTAGCGACCTTTTGTTTACTTCCTTACTAATACGCGAAACTTTGTATGTATATTTGTTACTCTTGTATGCTCAAACGGCTGGACCAATTTTGATAAAATTTGGTATCATGGAGATAGCTGACAGCCTGGATTGTCACATAGGCTACATAATTTTCTCAAATTCCCAACGGTAACGAAGCCCCGGGCGGAATGCTAGTTATTAATAAAGAACTTGAACTGTTAAAACTGAACCTGAACTTAATACTTTTGCCTAGGCCTACATTTTTCAATTTCTAAAAAGGATTTTTTACCAAAATATCCTTTAACTTTTTAGATGGTCAGCTGACGACGCAGTTCTCTCGATGTCTCCCAACGTAATAATCCCAGCGCCGTATTTAGAGACGGAGGCGGGCCGAAAGTGTCCATTGCGGGTTTATTTCCCGCGGCCATTATTATCTGTGCCCAGTAAAGCCCCGCACACGCCGAGGATTGGGAGTCGACGGATCAGTAGGCCGCAAACTAGCGATAATGTCGTGCTAAAAGTAAGTCATCCTATTCTACTAATATTACAAATGCGAAAGTTTGTGAGGTTGTATGGATGTATGTAAGATGTTTGTTTGACGGCCGGTTTGGTCGAGTGGTAGTGACGCTGCCTCTTGATCGGCGGGTCCTGGGTTCGATCCCCAGTCGGGGCAAACATTTGTGTGAAAAGCAGATGTTTGTTCTCGGGTCATAGGTGTTTGTCGTTATGTGTGTTCCGAGGGACCCACGACTCAAGGGAAAACCTTAGTGTGGGCCTTTGAGTGTGTAGCGTTTATATTTTGCGTTTACATGTAAGACGTTTGTTACTCTTTCCCGCTCAAACGGTTGGACCAGTTAAAAAAAAAAAATTAGGTAGCTGACACCCTGGATTAACACATAGGCTACATAATTTCCCAAATTCCCACTGGAACGAAGTCCCGGGCGGAAAGCTAGTTTAATATGTGGGGTGGGTGACTTTAAATTAGATAATTAGATGCGTTCCCCAATGTATCGTATTATGCACTTATACAATACTTACTTTAATGAAATAGATTTAATGGCGACGCATGTCAGCAGCTTCAAAAGATTACTACAGCTTAAACTTTAAGAAATTACTTTTTAGTTCTTTAGTTTAGTTTCTTACCTTTCTTTTCTGTATTTTAGTTCTTTACCTGTCTTCTCTGTATTTTAGCTCTTTACCTATCTACTCTTTTATTTTTTATTTTTTAGTTACTTACCTGTCTTTTCTGTATTTTAGTTCTTTACCTATCTTCTCTGTATTTTAGTTCTTTACCTGTCTTCTCTGTATTTTAGTTCATCACCTATCCTTTCTGTATATTGATATTTATTCTAAATTTTCTCTGCTTCATTTTAATTAATTTTTCAACACTATGTCATATTATAAAACTGCTTCTTCTTCTAGTGCATATGTTATGTTATATTAGATTAATCTATACTTTTTGCTATCACTATCACCCTTAACTAAAATCTATGTACCTAGTAATTCGTGGTTATCGGTGCTGGTAACACAATTACGTGTTCTTAGTTTTAATGTTTGTTTATTCGTAAATATTGTGTTACTGTTTGATAACCCCAATAAAGTGAAAAAAAAAAAACGAAACTTTAGGGGGTGATTCTAGAAAGAAAGAAATAAACTTTATTTAAATGAGACAAAATTTCTTATGACTAAACAGTATAGGCGCTTACTCAGCGTTAATGCTACAGCAGGAGGCTGTAGCGCTGATATTCTGTCAGTACCTTTTGGCTTAAGCCCCATCATCGTAACCGCATAAAACATACGTCTGTGGTGTATTTCTACATGTGTGAGGAGTATATGAGTGTGTGTGTGTGTGTGTGTGTGTGTGTGTGTCGATAATGTCGACCTCCCAAACTAAAAATCAGCTGATCGCACAAGTTGTATGGAGGTCGAAATATTTTTTCTTATTTCGACCTATGTTTCTTGGGGAAAGTTGTTTGGTTTTCTCGAGCTGATTCACGTCCTTAAGAGGATCGTCTCAGTGTTTTTTCCCCATACAAACGGCGTCAATGGATTCCATCCCCTAAACTTCAACGGATCCCTGTGAAATTTAGGTATAGTGTCAGGAACACCAAAAACTAGGTCCGTAGGTTTTGATTTTTTTGATATTTTTAGTAGACAAAAAGATATTTGAGACTAAAATTCAGCATTTTTATCAACATTTAAGAGGTGACTGTTGAAAATCTAAGAACAATTTTGAAAAAAACAAAACGTACGAACCTCGTTCATACGCTTACAAATCGATAGAACGTACGATTTTATTAAGTTTTTAGGGTAGGAATTCATTGACGCCTAAACTCATAATTTTGGAAATAAAAATTGGCATTTCGCCGGAAAACTGCAATTGTCCCTTTCGCACAAGTCTGAGGCGGGTGGTCGACATCAAGACAGCATGAAAAACAACTGAGACACTAGTCCAAACTGAGACGCTCCTCTTATATTTGCTAACTTATTTCGTTGGACCAAAGTAACTTAAAATACGCCAAATACTTTTATCTTAATGTCTGTTCGCAAAGGCGCAATTTTGTAAGACAATAGTACAAATGGTAAAATATCTCATAGTCAAAGGTCGAAAAGAATTCTCTTCCTGGAATGACTGGTTTATCCTAAGTTAGGTCAGCTTAAGGATTGATTAGTCAAAGCACAGAACAAATAATAGTACTAACGTACAGAAGTCTCACTCC
Organism: Aproaerema taeniolella; assembly: GCA_949987775.1. Classification (NCBI taxonomy): domain Eukaryota; kingdom Metazoa; phylum Arthropoda; class Insecta; order Lepidoptera; family Gelechiidae; genus Aproaerema; species Aproaerema taeniolella. The sequence continues at coordinate 16,849,524 of OX465258.1, read as the reverse complement.
CTAACAAAAATCAACTTTAGGTATAAAAATTTGCCTACTATTGCGAGCGGCACAGGCTTGCAAGAGAAATTGAAACTTATGGTCGGCCGCTAGCGTTTATATTCTATTGCGCACCGCCGACTCGATGCCGCGTTCGCGACGAGAGCTCAGGGTTAACACCCGCCGCCGATTTAGAGGTAAAATTATTATTGAAATTAATTAAGTAAGATAACACTGCTTATAAAACCTAGAGTAACTTTAGTTAGAAAGTGTAATAAGTAAAAACACAAGATAACATAACCAACCATGTTATTTGATACCTAGCTTACATACCTACTAACTACAGACTATTGTGATGGCCAAACGTGTTTCTGTCTGGTTTTAATATTGTTGATAAGTAGGTACACTTATTATTTTGTTCAACACGCGACCAGCGGCTCACGCGCGCGCGGCGAGTGTCAGCCCGAGCTCGCTGCATACTCAGTATGCCCGCCGCGCGAACATGCCTAAACTGCGGAGTGACACCCCCCTGGTCAAAGCTAGGAGCGCCGGAGCTTCGAGGTTTGACTGTCCTATCCTACGAGTACTAATATTATAAATGCGAAAGTTTGCGAGGACGTGTGGATGTGTGTTACTCTTACACGCTCTAACATCTGGACCAATTTTGATAACATTTGATATGGAGGTAGCTGACACCCTGGATGAACAAAGAGTAAGGCTACATAATTTTCCCAAATTCCCGCGGGAACCTTTGCGGGCGGAAAGCTAGTCCTTAATATTTGATAGTCACCCAAATATGTTAGAAATTTAAGTAATTTATTTTATGGTAATAAATTCACATAAAATATATATTTTTTTAACTTAGTACCTGTTCGTAAAGGTACACACGGCAGCACACCAGGCTATACACGTCGACCTGACGTCACCCTTATCTCGCTCGTTATATCGCCGGCTTTCGTAATGCGAATGGAAACCCGCCGCTTTTTGTACAATCGAGTGCAAAAGGCAATATAATATACTGTTGTTTCAGGAGCCCCATCCATTCGAGAGCACCCCGCTGACGGCGCCGGCCGACGACCCCGGCGTGCGCGCCGCGCTGGCGCACTACCGCGCCGCGGGCTGCCGGGTACTCAACAACAACCATATGCGTGAGTGGCAACTTGATCATTTATGTGAACACACCCACAAACTTGCACATACTAGCGCGCATCCACACCCTCTAACATACACACGTACGCAAACACCCACCCACGTATGCACTTAAACACCCACGTACGCACACATACACCCATGTACGTACACATACACCCACGTACGCACACATACACCTACGTACGCATGCAAACACACCCACATACGCTACACACACCCACGTACGCATATACATACACACATACACACACCCACGTACGCATATACATACACACATACACACACACACATACACACACACACACACACACATACATACACACACACACACATATATACACACACATACACACACACACATACACACACAAATTAAAATCAAGTCAAGAGGCTATTGTGCGGTTTGAAAACCCAGACACCAGGGTTAGCCAAGTTCGCCACACACTTGACTATACCTACATGATAAGAAGAAGAGGAGTACCTATCTGTGATTTTTTCTTGCAGCTGGTTGCCCCTTATACAAACCATCAGTAGTAAAGAAGGTTCCAAAGGATCCTGAGCCAGAATCCATGGAGAAACAAGCGGAACTAGAGCTATTGGATCCACTGGCTCCAGAGAACCATCAGAGGTTGAGCGTACTGTTGTATAGCTTCAGCAATAAGTCCGCCAACGTGCCTGACTTCTGTGTTAATCCTTGGTAAGTTTGTTGTATTGTGATACAGTTTTTTTCCAATTGTCATATGATTTTGGACCCCAACAGATGCTCATGGACCTCCTGCAATAGGACACACAACCACCTGTGTTTTTTTTGTAGCCTGCAATTATCTTAAAGTTTAAGGCTTGAACAATTCGTATTACCATAAAGAAATTTAACCATTTTTAGGGGAGTTAAATTCCACGTTTGTACTGTTTCACTAGTTTAGTATTTGAAAAACAAGACAACTAAATTGTCGGTAGACATGGTTTAAGTACTATCAGAGGTCTTACTACAAAAATCATAATTAAGTAAGTACGTTCTCAATTAAGTACGTACGTGCGTACTTTTGCGTTCATATTAAATTTTATAAACGCGGATTATTAACACTAGTGGTTTAGTTTTTGTAGTAAGAAAGATTGTTTTTTATTAGACTTAAGTATTCTTTCACATACATCCGCGTACAGTCCGCCAAAAATGTGGTGTACCACCCTAAGTTTGAAATTCGTTTGCCTGACATAAAACAGCAAGGTTGATTTTCCCTTGCAATAATGAACTGACAGATATGACATCTCATTATAACTACATCGTAATACTTCATCATTTTATATCTTTCTTTGTTACACTGTAAACCTTAGCGATATTTTGATACACCACTTTCTTGGCCGACCATACATGTCGATTTTTCTCTATTCACGTAATACCTCTTGCAGGGTAGCTACAATGGAGATGTACGGCCAGCGTGATATATCGCTAGGTGCCTTCTTAGAAAAATATTGCTTCAACGGGGATTACAAGTGTACTTCTAACTCGTGTCAAGTGCCTATGAACCAACATGTGAGAAGGTAAATCGCGAATAGTTTTTTTTATTACATTATACTTTATTCCCGTGGGAGTTTTCCGTACTGGACTGGGAGTGACAGAAAAATTTAGAATGTTCCAGCTACCTACTCAGTAAAAGTCTATAAATGGGATGTGAGGTTTTTGCTGTATGAGTGCTGTAAAATTGTAAAGACTTACTATACATTCTCATCATACAGTAAAACTTTAGAATTACTAAGTCGTGTCCTTATGTGATAGCCATGATAAAGTGTCCATAATCAATTTTGCGAAAAAACAATTGAATTTGCAAACAATGAAAAAATGGTTCATTTGTTAGTAGAAATTAAAAACCCTCAGAATGGATGTCAAATGTGGCGTTAAATGGTTCTAGAACTACAAAACGTTCTGCCTATCCTAAATGGGATTATAGGAATGAGTGCATGGATAGATGGATGGAATTAATCACAGTACTTTAGTTTTTTAAGACGTTATTTTCCGCTCGACTCCTTAATAGCGAACATTTATTTCTACAGATTCGTTCACGGCGATGTATGCATTACGATAACTTGCAACACTGTCGGCCACAGCAGTGTCGATAAAATAAAAGAAGAACAGAGTAAGCAGGTGAGAAGTGATAATTTGTCCTACCTTTACCGATGAAAGACATGACTTTTACACTAGTTCCAATTGTTTATTTTATACTAGGTTCGTTCTCGTGGGATTTTTTTTTGAATATAAACCTGTCGTTACCGTTTTGTTTTCCCTCTCTGTCTAATTAGAGTTTTGAACGTTCATATCTTTTTTTTTAACGATACATATTTAAAAACTGTTTATGAGGTAAAGAAGCTTCAATTTAAATTTGACACTAAGTGTCAAACGAGTTTTGACGCGTAGAAGAGCGTTGCTGTCTTTAAAAACTTCTAACTTTAAATTCTGTGATGTGTTTCCATTGAAACTCTCCTTTTGAAGGCAAGAAAATAAACAAATTTCAGCTTTCTGAATCTCTTCGCACTTCAAATCTCCATGCTGTCTAACTGAACGACGCGCATTACAGGCAAATTTTAAACACCAACCTACTGTCCTAACTATCTTATTGTAGTTGCTAAAATACAACAATCGGTTAGTAAATGTTTCATTTGCTTGAACGGCTAAAACAGGTGAACTAATCAACTCTTTAATAACACTAAGTTCATCCGGACACTCGATAGATTGTGGCCACTCTGAGGAAGAACCTTTCAACCAAAGCGGTCCATTCCACCACTCACTCTTCAACAAATGCTGAGGATCACAACCACGTGATGGAAAATCTGCCGGATTTTTCTCTCCTGGCACGTGATGCCAGTCTTTGACGTTGGTGTTTTGTAGTATCTCTTTCACTCTGTTATGTACAAAGACGTGCAATCCTGATTTTCTTTTTAACCACGCTAATACGATGCTAGAATCAGTCCAGAAATATTCTCTACACGATAACTTAAGCGAGTCTCTTACTTCATTCGCTAATCGAGACGCTAACGAAATAATAAAATAATACCTTATTACTGAGCTATTTCTGAGCAACTGCAGTGTGAAAATAGTCGTTCAGTCAAAAGTCAAAAATGTTTATTTCATAGAACATACAAAGTGCTGCTCGAAAACGTCATAAAAATACAGTAGTGGAGCATACCCCCCCCTCAGGTGATGTTCTGGTCCCGCTGCGGCGCGTGCGGCTGCGTGGGCGGCGCGTGCCGGCTGTCCCGCTCTGCTCTGTGCGTGTCGCTCGCACACTACCTGCGCCTGCGCACGCGCGCGCCGCGCTACGTGCGCCGCTGCCCGCACCCGCTGCACGCGGCCGCGCACGCGTTCGCCTGCACGCTCACCACCGCGTGCTTTAGGTGACTATTATAAACTACGTTACAGGGATGGTGTAGCATTATAAATAGGGAAAGTGACTTTTTTATCTTTATCTAATTCACTAAACACCACATAGATTGTTTAATTTTTTTTCTGTCTTTTTGTAATTTTTTAAAATTCAGTGTGACAAGAAATCTTAATCTAGACAAGGCAAGGGCACGGACGTAAAGTATGTGGATGCTAATAATAACATTAAAAAAACAGTGTCACACTTAATCGCATTTTAATGCTTTTTTGTGAAATTTTCCTTCGCCTGATCAATAAATAAACTGCCGTTCGAATAATGGGTTCGTCCGTCCTGTCGATTAAAAGGCAGCATCACTACCACTCGATCGAAGCGGCCTTCGAACTTTCATAAGTAGCCAAGTTATATTACAAATACCGTCGACAGATACAGCAAAATCCAAACCTACGACATCCAGTTACCGCCCGAGATCATCCACACGAAATACGACACCAAACAAATGAGAGAGGCACTCATCAATCAACTCAATGATCTCATGCTTAAAGGTAAATGTCTATTTCTTGCTTATTTTTTTATTTTCAATTAACTTTCCGCCCACGGCTCTGCTTTAGCCTTATATCCTTTCCCAAGGTCTAATCTATCTCTGTACCAAATTTCATCAAAATCGGTTCTGTAGTTTAGGCGTGAAAGCGTAACAGACAGACAGTTACTTTCGCATTTATATTAATTTCAACTGGAATGTTCCGGCTCGAAGGATAAAAACAATGTGTGGGTTGTCAGCGGTTCAGCAGCATATAAATAATTACTGCTGATGGTCTTTAAAAAATAAAAATAAAATAAACGCTTCACACTCAAAGGCCCACACTAATGTTTTCCCTTGTGTCGTGGGTCCCTTGGAACACACAAAGACAGACACAAACACCCATGACCCGAGAACAAACATCTGCTTTTTACTCAAATATTTGCCCCGACTGGGAATCGAACCCGCCGATCAAGAGGCAGCGTCACTACCACTCGACCAAACCGGCCGTCTTTACGAGAGGAGACCGAAACACCTTGTTTTATTTATTTTAATTTTTTTATTTCCACCTTTGTGGCTTTTCGCCCGGGACTTCGTTCCCGGGAGAGTTCGGGAAGATTATGTAGCCTATATGTTAATCCAGGGTGTCAGCTACCTCCACTCCATACCAAAATTTATCTAGCCATTTGAGCATGAAGAAGCTACAAACATACCAACTTACTGACTTCCGCATTTATAATATTAGTGTGTTGTATTATGATTAGGCCACGAAGCTCTCAGCGGGCTAACAGACAGCGAGGCTGAGAAAGAGTACCAGTCGTTCAAACAACACACGGAACAAATACATCTCGCTCTCACTTCTTCACAACTACAAGAACAGACCACTGGAGCAGGTGAGACGGCAATACTATTCACAACTCCTTTGTTTTAGGCTATATTCAAATAGATTAGGGCTTTTTCTTCTATAAAATGACGTAAATAGTACGTATTCGCAGCATTACAAATATGTACATCAAATCTGCCTGTAAAATCTATCATTATCTCCAAATAACTGAAATGCATTTTCTTAAGTCTCAAATTAGTGAGCTATTTCCCGTTATTAATTTTAAAGACTACTATTAAAAAAAAAATACACGCACAAGTTACGTATATCTCGAAGGAGTTAACTTGAGACCTGGGCCGACTACGTCACCTTCAATGTACGGTGTGCAAAATGATAAAATATCGAAAAAGATACACAAAAAAATAGTATCTTTGTTTGTTACGGATACGTGTTTCGACTTTCTTTCGATATTTTATCATTCCGCACACCGTACACCGAAGATGACGTCGTCGGCCCAGGTCTCAACTTAACTCGTACGGGTAATATTTGCGTATATGACATGTACACAAAAATTTAAATTTGCGTATACATGTCATATACGCAAAAATACTATGAAGTTCTGTCTACATTAATAGAGTTCCACGACATGTGTCAGTTCCTTTATTCGTCTGATCATACTAAAGTCAGATCCGTTTTTTGTCAGGTCCGTTTTTCGCCAGATCCGTTATTTGCCAGAACCTTCATTGGCCAATTCCTTTTATCTCCAGATCCTACATTAGCCAGTTTGCATTGCATACTATTAGAACTAAAATAAGTAAACATAACGTAATTTTGAAATCACTTTAATAAATTTAATTTATGCTCACGAAAATTATAGAATTCTATAGTAATTGTTTATGATTATGCAACTTTTGAATACAATTATCTATTGTAATATATTTGTCTCCTCACCAACTTATTCTTGTTCATTTTTTTTTTTCAAAATACTTTGTCTCGTCTTTCAACATTTCAACAAAAAATAATAATTTCTTTTTCTCCTCTAGCTTAATCTTAACTCGATTATTCCAGCCTTTCAGGGCATCTGTGGTTCTGTTTTTCTTGTAAACATGTCCAGACTCGGCTGTTATTTTTTTGATCAATTGGACGGTAAAACATTCTTGAAAATTTTCGAAATGTGATATATGTATTTGGAGAAATATTCATAATATAGAGCCAAGCTTCAGGTCATTACAATTTTTTTTCCCGTCTTTACTTTCAAACATACCAAATTCTTTGCCTTTAGTGAAATTGACATCATGGTATATCCGGACATACCATCAGTATGGCATTCATTACAGCCAATTCCAAATGCATTTTTCAAATCCATAAATTGTTTTAATAATTAGTTGTGAATCAGTTTTGAATGAAACTGTACTTTTGATCTGATGAATTACGGATCTGACAGAACAAGCATCTGCTTAATGTAGGATATGACAAATCACGGAGATGACCAAAAAAGGAAGTGACTAATGTAGGATCTGACGAAAAACGGATCTGGCGAACTACTGATCAGACGAAATAAGGATCTGACAGATGTCGTGAAATTCCATTAATATTATCCAAAACTATCCAGCTGTGGTGCGAAGTCTGTGGAGTGTGTCAGACCGCATCATAATGGGAGAGAAGATGCTAAGAGACGCCCAGGACAAGTGGTCCACTCCGCCAGCGAAACCAAACAAAAGTCAGCCAGAGAACAGTGGTAAGTTTATATCAGAACAGCGGTGAAAAACAATTATACTAGCATAAAACTATGGTAATTTGATCTAATAAGAAAACGAATGAAAATACCTATCTTCGATTGTACACTTTAGACTTCTCTCCAAGGTTTCAAGTGAAACTGGCTAACTTTTTTTTTTTTTTTTTTCAGTTGAAGACAAATCAGATATCGAGGACTCTGGCGACACATCTAATATTGAATCTTCAGGTATTCAAGATTTACTTTAAGTAGTTTTTTTTTATTCCATTGTTTTTTCGCATATAATACAGTATTTATTTTTTATCTAAAACTTTGTTCAACAGTTATTTTTTCTTCTCAAAACTACATAACATTATAAGTCTGCAATTCTTGTCAGTATTTTCTAATATTTTTATGTTTAACTTATAGGCACTACTTATGTGTTCGCAGACACCACATCTAAGGAACTGGAAAAAGAACATGGAGGTGAGTATTTAGTCTTACATTCGTAACTTTTTAAGCGGCAGAGAACCTGATGGGTGACCACAGTGGCCATTTATGTTTCGGAGGGCACATTAGGCACATTACACAAGCGACGTGGCGTTGCGGCCACAGTACCGTAAAATGAATCTTAAAAGCTACGGAGCAAAGGTTATTTTCGTCCGTTGCTACGTCTTCAGACTGCGGATGTCTCTTTATGCTTCTATTTTCGGCAAAAAAACCTTTGCTCCGTAGCTATTAAGATTCATTTTACGTTGCGATTCGTCGCTTGTATATAAACAGCGCCTTAAAGTCGGTTCGGCTGTTAACGATTGACTAGTCGTTAAACCATGTCATAGGCCGGTTCAAAAACTCTGAGATCTGGCTTAGTCAAGTTTTCCTTATCGTATGTATTAACACGATACATGATTATATTACATTTTTTTTTAGTTGCCGAGGAAGACGAAGAAAAAGGTGACAAGAAGACAGTACGGCAGATTCTTTCGCAGCTGCTTTCTAACAACTCCTCCAACTCAAATCAGGTTTGATTTAAGATTCTTAATATCTTTTCTGATATTATAAATGTCGCACAATAAAAACGTTTATTTTACTAACAGCAGCACACTTCTTTAATAAAAACATTGGAAAATTGTCGAAAAAATTCACATGGGAACGAAGTCCCGGGCGAAAAGTTATTTTAAAATAAAAATGCAAATCTAGGAACTAATACAGAGCCTGGTGCTCTGTAACATGCGCAGTTACGCTTCAACCAATTTTTAAAAAATACGCGTATATTTATAGATATTTTCATCTTTATCTGGTAGTGGGGGTCAGCACCCGTATTGTACATCATTCGACTAGAATAGAATAGAATAATCTTTATTTTATAGGACATTCAGGATGTCACTTAAAATAAGCCAAGATTACAATGAAATACATACAAACATACATAAAACGATTTAAATACATCATACGCATTCGTTCTTTTGACCCTACTGACTCTACGCCTGTTCGCAAAGGTGCAATCTTCCTTAGAGAAGAACAGGCAAGAAACTCTGAGGTTGCTCTTTTAAATCGCATTACAAATTTTCTTATTTACTAATTTTAACTAAATCTGAAATAACTCTAGAGCTGAGCAGTTCATTCCCATGGCTGCCTGTCTGATAGATAATCAGAAATTTTGTAATAGCCCTTTTTGCCAAGTTTTTGTTTAATTACTGTCTTAAATTTATCCAAAGGTAAATTTTGAATACACATGGGAATCTTATTATAGAACCGTATACATTGACCCATAAAAGAGTTCGTGACCTTGTGGAGACGACTGTCTAGTACATCCAGTTTATGCGAAACGGATATTCGACAAGACTATACCTGTCACTTTCATCTAAATACCGCAAGAAAGGGATGCACTGAGACTTTCCGAGCGTCCGTGTCAAATCGAATGGTGTAGAATAAGGGTGAAGGTATATCTTCAACTGACAAACAAAAAAATAACAACAAATAAATCGCCTTTATATTATTTTCAGAGCGGAATAATAATATCGTCGGGTCTAATCCCCGTGGCGGTATTAGCCGGAGAGATAGGGTCAGTGATAGCAGCGACCTTAGCGTCCGTGACCTACCTGCGGACATTGAGGACACAGCACCATGACCCAGAGGACGAAAGGGATAAAGATGCTAAGGAAGGGAAGAGGCATGACCATATTGAGGTGCTGTTAAAAGTAAGTAGTTTCTAATATTATCTATTACTAGCATTCCGCCCAGGACTTTGTTCCCATGGGAATTAGGGAAAATTATGTAGCCTATGACCATCGGGGATAATGTAGCTTTCTAATGGTGAAAGAATTTTTCAAATCGTTTCAGTAGTTTCGGAGCCTATTCAATCCCAAAAAACAAACAATGACATATTTTCTCTTTTTAATATTAGTATAGATAAGATGAGTAAACTATTGACCTCAATCTTGACCAAGGTCATAGATGAAGTCGACGATGGAGCGAGTTAACCCAGAAAGTTCTTTTAGTAAAAAAAAAACATCGTAAAAAACCTGTAAGATGGAACCCTGATCCATTGGGTCACAGAGGTCACAAACCTCCAGAATCATTAACAAGCATACTTCGATCGCAACTCTAAAAGTTTTAATTAGCCGGGGAGATAGGGTCGGTGATAGCGGCGACCTTAGCGTCCGTGACCCAGAGGACGAAAGGAATAAATACATGACCATATTGAGGTACTGTAGAAAGTAAGTGGTAGTTTTTTTTTCCTTTTGATCGTAATTCAGGATTAAAAGGTTTGTGACCTCTGTGACCCAATTGGATTATGATTTTATTAACCCCCGACGCAAAAAGAGGGGTGTTATAAGTTTGACCGCTATGTGTGTGTGTGTGTGTCTGTGTGTCTGTCTGTGGCACCGTAGCTCTCAAACGGGTGAACCGATTTGGATGCGTTTTTTTTTATTTACAAGCAGGATTTTTGGCGATGGTTCTTAGATACGTTTTATCAAAATCGGTTCAGCCGTTTCAAGGTCATCAGCTCTTTTGTTAGCTGCGGTAGGGTTCTTAGACTCTTAATGTGTATTTACTTTACTTTCAAACATACATGTGACCTAAAACTTGAAACACTCATGTATGCTTAATAACTATGCAGGATTATGGAACTCTTGGTCTGATGCTGCAGCCAGGATATCCAGAACACTAGCACACTCTTGAAAAAATAATAGCAGATATGTCGTGTTTGGACTCGTTTTGTTCAGTATTTGATTCTACATACAATGCAATGGTGGCAACACGGTGAGCTGATGCTGCGGCCAGGATATTCAGAACACTAGCACATCCTTGAAATAAGTTAAAAATTTTGAAATAAAAATTAAATTAAAAATTTAAAGAACCCCCCCCCCCGCAAAAAAGTAAAGCGGACATTTAAAAAGTAAAAAATAATACCTTTCGTTGAGCCATCAAATTCATTTCAGAAATACCTATTATATATATTTTAACTAGTTTTCGCCCGGGACTTCGTTCCCGTGGGAATTTTCCCGTCAATTTTCCAATGTTTTTAATAGTTATTCTGCTATTCGGGACGGAGAGAAATACAACAAATCAAAAACCATGGCAATCGGTCCAGCCGTTCTCGAGTTATAAGTGTTGTAACAAACACGACTTTCTTTTATATATATAGATTATCGAAATCGATGGATGGCACGATAGGGTTTGCTCATTAAAATGGCGCTATAATGTCGCGTCGGGGTACCGCTTTAGTGAATCAGACCCTTCATTTGATTGACCCTTCATTTGATTGGGTCTGATTCACTAAAGCGGTACCCGACGCGACATTATAGCGCCATTTTAATGAGCAAACCCTATCGTGCCATCCATCGATTTCGATAATTAAAATATATATAGGTATTTCTGAAATGAATTTGATGGCTCAACGAAAGGTATTATTTTTTACTTTTTAAATGTCCGCTTTACTTTTTTGCGGGGGGGGGGGGGGTTTAAATTTTTAATTTATTTTACAGGTTTTTACGATGATTTCTCAAATAATAATAAAATATTCCATAGGAAAATTATTTTGGATGGTGACCTGAGTTCAGGGTTTCGGTTTTTTCTAACCTGTCCCTTACATCCTGTATAACCGAATTCCACGCGGGCAAAGACGCACTCGGAAAGTTATACTAACTTGTTCTATTCCAGGATGGGCTAGTCTGCCGCGTATACTACGCGCTCCACTTCCAGCGATTACGTCATACATTGCTGGCCCCGCTGCACAACAACCCGCACGTGGCCGACTCATACAGCGCGCGCAATGGAAACAACCTCGCCGAGCGATGCGACTGTGACGACGCTAACAAACAGGACGGTGAGACATTATGAAGGGTAGCGGGTGAGGCACAGTAATCAATACTGTGGTAGCCTTGTAGGGTATGTCATATATATCAAATGCCTATACAGGTCTTTAGGTATCTCTCTTGCAACCTCTCGGGTGGTAAATCAGTCCATGAAACTGAACAACTTTCCCAAGGAACAAAGGTCAAAATACGAAAAAAAAAATTATCAGTATATATTTCATTTTGTATGGGAGATCAATTTTTTTTTCGTACTTTGAACTGTTCCTTGGGAAAGTTGTTCAGTTTCATGGACTGATTAACCACCCGAGAGGTTGAAAGAGAGATTCTAAAGCCCTGTATATATTATGTTTTACCTTTGATCCTATATTTAGTTATATTTTGACCTACGCATTATGCTTCACTAGGAAAAGATCACTTTTAGTGATAAGGTCGCCTTTTGCACTTAATGTAATAGTATATTTTTTTTGTTTGTCTTTCTTGTGCAATGAAGTATTCATTTATTAATCGCGACGTTAAATATATAATATACGCAAATTTTGACCCGTGTGAGTTTAAATTATGTGTTCAAATTGCAAAAGTTTAAAGTGTTATATTATACCATTGCTCAGACAACTCGCCTTTACTTACACTGCTCTCAAAGCAGCACGGCCGTTGTCGATTGACTACAGTCTTTAAACCAAGTCAGGCCATTTTGCGGTTTGAAAACTGTCATACCTGAGTTAGTCAAGTAAGCCATATACTTTATTATATTTACACGATAATAATAAGGGTGTAGTCAAAAAAACCAGTTACCATAACTTATTATACAAAACTTATCTTACATCAGTCGTTATAAAACGACTACACCCAAAGTTTATCCCTTTTACCAGACAGTTACAATTTTATTGTGTTTTTTTTTCAGTGAAATCACTCTGCGACATAGAAGAAGGCTTTATTCGGTCTCTGGCGTACTGCGTGCCCTGGGCAGCGAAAGGAGGCAAGTCGGGCTCTACCTTCTGCAAAACTAAAGGTAAGCCTAACGCTGATAAATCATTTTCTATTCTAATACTATAATAGATAATATTGTTAGATGAGTGTATAGGGTCTTCCCTACCTAACCTGCTAGGATAACACTATTTACAAAACATCTATTAACTATATTATTTAGAAAATTTAAGAAAGATTAGCTAGTATACAATATACTTTATTGCACATCAACATATAGAACAAGGTACAGAGTAAGGCATGTTCTTGCGGCGGGCATACTGAGTATGCAGCGAGCGCGGGTTGTTACTCGCCGCGCGCGTGTGAGCCGCAACGGTCGCGTGTTGAACAAAATAATAAGTGTACCTACTTATTAACAATATTAAAACCAGACAGAAACACGTTTGGCCATCACGATAGTCTGTAGGTGTCTGTAGTTAGTAGGTATGTAAGCTAGGTATCAAATAACATGGTTGGTTATGTTATCTTGTGTTTTTACCTACTACACTTCCTAACTAAAGTTACTCTTGATTTTATAATTATATAATTTTTATTTATAAGCATTGTTACCTTACTTAATTAATTTCAATAAAAATTTTACCTCTAAATCGGCGGCGAGTGTTAACCCTGAGCTCTCGTCGCGAACGCGGCATCGAGTCGGCGGTGCGCAATAGAATATGAACGCTAGCGGCCGACCATAAGTTTCAATTTTTCTTGCAAGCCTGTGCCGCTTGCAATAGTAGGCAAATTTTTATGCCTAAAGTTGACTTTTGTTAGGGAGTGAGACTTCTGTACGTTAGTACTATTATTTATTCTGTGAGTTAGGGTACAAAAGGCGACTAAGAAGCAATATCTTATCGGTAAACTTTGGGTGCGAAGAAGACGATATTACACCATGTAAGTGTAGGTGCAAAAATACATAAAGCTGAACAAACAAAACTATAACCATCTCTTTCTATTGCAGACGATAGGTACGTGCTAAAAGAGATGACGAAACCGGAATGGCAGCAGTTTTTGGAGTTCGCGCCGCATTACTTCAACTATGTCACCACGTGTCATCAGAACAAACAACCTAGTCTCTTAGGTGAGTCTTCAAACTTGTTTTTAACCGACTTCAAAAAAGGAGGAGGTGCTATGTTCGACTGTATGTATTTTTTAAATGTGTTTTCACCGATTTCTCCGCCAATTATGGACCGATTTTCAAAATTCTTTTTTTGTTCGAAAGAGTATACTCCAGAGGTGGTCCCATATAAATTATATCGAAAATGATTCATCGCTTTAAAAAAAAAACTACAAACCAGAACATCATCTAAATAAATGAGTGACATTTTCGTTTGTGGTTATCTGCTAATTATTGTAGTCTGCAAAAAATTACTACAGTCCAGTCATCTTAGTAGTTTCACCTCGGAATGTGAGATACCAAGCTGTATATTTGTATAAACTTTTATTTTGACATCCTGAAACTTGTCTCAAAACCTACATACTGTAAGGTTTCCGCATTTGTCAAAAATTAAGGTCAAAGGGCACAAAAATCGATTTTTTGGACATTTTTTGCAAATATCTCGTTTCCTATGGAGTTGACGCGATTTGTATTCATTATCAATATTATAGGGGATAAAATTTTCTACAACTTTTGTCTAAAAAGTTTTTTTATACGTTCAATCGTTATCGAGATAGAGAGCAGTGAGCGCGCAGTGTTTAACTCTGTAGAGTATCATTTAAGGTCAACCGGTAGGCCCGATCAAAAATATGCCTTATATAGTTCATAAATTATTGTTGAGAAATATTTTCATCAAAATTAATAACTTTTTTCATTAATCAATCAGCTATCTATTCAATAACATTTATAACTTTTAACCTATCCTGTAATTGAAAAATCATTAAGGAAAATACTTTAGTAACATTCTTATTTACACTAATTACATTTTAAGCAGAGGTAAATAATTAAAAAACTTTTTAAAGAACTTTTGAGAAACTGCCGGATTTGGATCAAATTGCTGCAGCATTTGAAGAAAAAACTGCCCGGTACAAAGATTATTTAACCCTTAAACTCACAACTTAATTTTTTTACCCTTAAACGTATAACTGGGGTCCAAATAGACCTCACTGGTTTCTTGAACGTAAATTCGATTCTATGATAGATAAACACACTTTACTATAGACTATCTTTTTCCTCTTTTTATAAGGACTTTAAAAACCTAATCCATTTGGACCCCAGTTGTGAGTTTTAGGGTTAAAAATGGAATTAAAACTTCATTGGCAGTCTATAATGCTCCAAAATCTGTGGGCAGCATCGATCATCTCCGTTGTGCCCAATATCTTAAATCTACAAAATCAAATCAACTTGTGCAGTTATCAAATATTCGACCAACGAGTTCTGCAGCTCATCAATATCTTAATCGTGTATATTATCACGTTCAAACTTGGTAAGGGCATGATTTGGAACCTCAGAAGTGGGGTTGGAGAATGCGTGACAAATTCCTGGAACCAATCACTACAATTTTAACACCTGCTCCAGAGGAATTGCTAACAAACACAATATTCTGCAACTGCAAGAATGGTTGTTGTTCGCGATATGGTTGCAAGAAATCGGAAAGGTGGGACCTTCGATCCTGACATCATGGAAGACTGGAGACAAATGTCGCTGAAGACGAAAATGAAGAAAAAGCTGAAATTATTTTTATTTAAGTAATTAGTATAGCTTTGGTTAACATTAAAAAATAATTTAGGTATTTCACTAAGTAATTTTCTAAGTACACAATCAGGTAAGTGTGATTAAATACATTGATACTTAATTAACAATAGATACGACAAGAAAAAAAGTTATTAACTATAATGTAAAATTTTAAAAACATTATAATTACTGTTTGAGGCATATTTTTGATCGGGCCTACCGGTTGACCTTAAATGATACTCTACAGAGTTAAACACTGCGCGCTCACTGCTCTCCATCTCGATAACGATTGAACGTATAAAAAAACTTTTTAGACAAAAGTTGTAGAGAATTTTATCCCCTATAATATTGACAATAAATACAAATCGCGTAAACCCCATAGGAAACGAGATATTTGCAAAAAATGTCCAAAAAATCGATTTTTGTGCCCTTTGACCTTAATTTTGACAGATGCGGAGACCTTACAGTATGTAGGTTTTAAAACAAGTTTCAGGATGTCAAAATAAAAGTTTATACAAATATACAGCTTGGTATCTCACATTCCGAGATTCTTACCTTATTTTGACTAAGATGACTGGTCTATAGTTATCTACTTTGTGCGAACTGTTGTTGGGATTGAATTAGGTGACTCATACGTTTTTTCAACGTGGAAAATTATATATTTAGTAGAAGAATTACAGCCAATGTGGTAGCCCAGTTGGTTGGTTGCGGGTTCGAATCCTGATGCGGGCCTGTACCACTTATTTCGTCTTTTCAGATTTATGTATGGATTTTTCATTAATTAACTTGCTCAGTTGTGAAGGAAAACATTGTGATGAACCTAGTGAATAAATCAAGACATTTTACACTAACCTTAGTGTCAGACGTCAAATTATAATTAAATTCGTCAAGTACTTTAAGATTACGCCTATGCTATAAGGAAGTAGGGAACTTTATCGTCTGTTTATAATATCCCTTCCTTTATCGTGTAGGTATATTCTAGTATGTGGTGAACTATGAACTATCTACACTAATATTATAAAGAGGAAAGATTTGTATTTTTGTATGTAACGAATAAACTCAAAAACCGATTTCAAAAATTTTTTCACCATTAGAATACTACATTAATCCTGAGTAACATAGGCAAGATAATTTTCCCGAATTCCTATGGATACGTAGTCCCGAGCGGATTGCTAGTGGTTTATAATGTGAGTAGGATCTATGATCTCTGAAGTTAGTAAATCGTTACATTTCTTTCGCAGCGCGAATTCTCGGCGTGTACAGCGTAGGCGGAGCCGGCAATGGAGTGCTAGTGATGGAGAATGTGTGGTACGGCTGCGGACTCAGGGCCAAACGGTTCGACCTCAAAGGGTCCAGCCGACACCGACTCACGCCTGACTCGGCCCCACTCGCCGTGCTTATGGACGAGAATCTCCTTAACTGTGAGTATTTCTACTTCCCTACTGATATTATAAATGCGAAAGTAAGTCCGTCTGTTACGCTTTTACGTCTAAACTGCTGAAACTATTTTGATGAAATTTGCTACAGAGATAGATTAAACCTTGGGAAAAGATATAGGCTACATTTTATCTCACAGCTGGGCACGATATAACCTGTAGTTCACGCGGGCGGAGCCGCGGGTGAAAAGCTGTAATATTATAAAAAAGAAAGATTTGATTGTTTATATCGAAAAGGCTCCGAAACTTCTGGACCGATTTGAAATTTGTTTTCACCATTAGAATGTTGCATTATCCCAGAGTAACATAGGCTACATCATTTTTCCGAATTCCCACGGGTACGGGGTCCCGGGCGGAATGCTAGTTAATAATATACAGGGTGTATGGGACAGCCTAGCAAATACTTTAACGGTGGGATCTACCCATAAACTAGGATCAGCTACAAGTAATTATTATTTTTCCCAGAAACGTAACAAAGTATTTACCTACTTTGGCTTTAAAGTTAAGGAGTTATTGTTATTTAGCTACTTTGGCGCCATGCAATGCACTGCCAAACCCTCCGCAGCGACGATGTCAGAATGCGATGTTTATTGCTGGTTTTTGTGCTTTACTCTGATATTTTTGTGTTTTATTGCGAAATCGGAATGTATGCGAAACAATTTAATTTACAAGCAGATAATATAAAATTTAAAAAAATCAGCGTGAAAATCATTCAGAGTGATAATTTGAATTCAGGGTTTCAAGTGTCATTAAGCTGTCCTTAAATTAAATGTTTTGCTTCAAATTTTCGAGGTTATTTTCACAAGTTTTGAACAAGATTTTCTTGGTCCTTCGAGCCGGATTAAAATACTATTTTCCTTCCAGTGCGATGGGAATCGCCCCTGTACATCCAATCGCATACAGGCAGCGTTCTCTGGTCGTGCATAGACAGAGACACCGACTTCCTAGCAGCCAATAGCGTCATGGACTACTCGCTACTACTGGGCATTGATAACAGAACCCTCGTGCTTGGGATTATTGGTGAGTCAAATTTTAAGACAATCTTTAGCATGACTGTTAGGCCCGTATTACAGAAGAAGACTCAAGTCCTGATCTATACTTAAGTAGCAGTCATTTTTGTCATTTTGATTGTGGGAGAAAGAGACAATCACAGACCTTTACCTTTAAGTTAGCATTAAGAAAACACTGGGCACAACAATTGAGCAGTAATAATAATATATAGAGTCATATATGCATTAGGTACGTAGTCATATTTATATAGTATATTGTATATATTATATTTATTTATATATTTTAAATATATATATATATATATATGTATTATCAATATAATTAGTGTAGCGTTAAAGTAGATATTATTAGTTAAAATTCCTTATTGCGCAAGTACGCCGATCCTGCGATTAGTCTCCTTTCGTTTCTCTCGAGGGTTAGCTGGAAGAAATCTCTCTAAGGGATAAGCTCGCCTTTGTACATAGTTTTCTTTGTATCCATCTCTTTTGTTTTGTAATTTTTATTATGTGCAATAAAGTGTTTACATACATACATACACACATACAATCAATACAAGTATAGATCAAGACTTGAGTCTCCTGAAATACAGGCCTTAGAAAGCCGAGACAAGAATATTGTTTATTCAGAAAACCAACAGCACAATACAAAAGACTTTAACTTAAGGCCAATCTCAGTTTTCCCTAAATAACCTTAACATATTTGAGAGGGATGTGCAAGTTATAACAATTTTAAAAGACAGAAAGATGACTTCGTTGAAAGACTGTTATTAAGATATTTAATAATCCAAGATTATGAAATGCAATATAATTCAATTGTTTTATTTCCATAGTTGAGAATTTAAAAAGTTCACAGAAACGTTTAACTATTGTAACCATAAAGAGTGTAATTGTATGTGTGTGTTTGTGAGTGAGTGAGTGAGTGAGTATGCCTGAATTTTATTTATTTACTTAGCATAGGAATTAGAATTTTTTTTGAGAGTTTCACATCGGTTTTTTAATGAAAGTTATTCAGTTTCGTGGGGAAAAACACCCCCTAAAGTTTTGCAAATTTAAGATTTCCCCATATAGGATGTTGCGGATTCCTTCGTGCATAGCCGTAGGTTTTGACCCAACTTGACGGGGAAAACAAAGGACGATCCGACAGGACTTTATGGAAGACGGACGAATTATTTTTACAATATGTTTTTGTAAAAATATACTTTTAATCAAGAAAATCGACGCCTATCCGTTGTTAGGACGCATTATTATTATTATTATTATACATGTTGAATAGCTAGTAAATTTTTCATGCATATTCCCTATTTCCAGATTACATCCGCACGTTCACATGGGATAAGAAACTGGAACATCTAGTGAAGAAGAACCTCGGCTCCGGGCAGCCCACGGTCGTGTCGCCCGCCGAGTACAAGAGGCGCTTCTGTAACGCAAGTAGGAAATACTTCTTACAGTGTGTCGACCACTGGGACCATCTTTATAATCATAACTTGAAGTGAAAAACGAAAATTGATGTTATTACAACGTGGCAAAGCTCATTATTCTTTGGTATTCTTGCGGAATACAAACGGCGGTTATGTAACGCAAGTAGGAAATACTTCTTACAGTGTGTCGACCACTGGGACCATCTTTATAATCATAACTTGAAGTAAATTACGAAAATTGATGTTATTACAACGTCGTAAAGCTCATTATTCTTTGGTATTCTTGCGGAATACAAACGGCGGTTATGTAACGCAAGTAGGAAATACTTCTTACAATGTGTCGACCACTGGGACCATCTTTATAATCATAACTTGAAGTAAATTACGAAAATCAACGTTATTACAACGTGGTAAAGCTTATTACTCTTTGGTATTCTTGCGGAATACAAGAGGTGTCTCTGTAACGTAAGTCCTTACAGTATTTTGACGATTGAGACCGTCTTTTTAAGCATAACTAACTTCAAGTGAAATGGGAAAATTTGTTTCCTAACTGTAAATTAATAGGTATTTTTTAATCTATCACCAAATAGTATTAACATCGGTGGCCTTTCTAGATTTCTAACCACAACTACCTATTACTTAAATTACATAGCCAATTTTCTCGACCTGAAAGACTACCTTTTACTCCCAAAGTAATAACTTTTAGGTGCTAGGCCAATATGTTGATATTCTAGGCTATATTGAATTAAAATATTTTATTTAAACATTCCATTGAAAAGTGAAATATAAGGGTGTAATAATACTATTTTTATAAAAGAGTGATTGAACTAGCATGTGAAACTTTCCCCAAGGAACCTGTGTAATTAGAAAACTTGACTGGGTATTCATACCAATCGCAAACATTCTAAGGACAGGTGATTTCTTTTTTGTAGTTTATACTTTTTCATTTTTTTTTGTATTTTGACACGTGTTCTTTGGAGAAATTTGTTCAGTTTCTTGTTCAGTTTCGTGGGCTCATTTGCCTTTATCTGAACACACATAAATCTGTAAACTTTAAGAAGTTTCCCCGCACGTGTATGGTAGATTTTGAGCTCATTTAGGACCACCTTTGAACACTACATTTTTAAATTTTAACTTTGCCGATACATTAGTCGACATTTCTGTTACACTGGCTTAAAGAATGGACCGAAATTTTCTTTTTTTTACTTTGCGGCCAAGGTTTTCAGTCTTCCATTTATTTTTTTATTGTTTTTTAAATAATTTATGTGGTTTGAACACAGCTACGTCCATTGGGTGCTGTTGGGGTACAGAGTAATAAGTTCGATTTGGTTGTTTGCACAAAATTCTGACAATTGCAGAGTTAATTATTGATAAAATTTATTTTCTCACCACAATAAATTTGATACAAAAGCATGAGTCACAATAAAAAACTAAAACTTAAAGATATTGTGGGAGACTGGCATTCGGGTATACAAGTATTCAAGTTTTTATAAAACTTGATTTATAAAAACTTGAATGTTTTTGTATAAATTATAAAGGTATTTCAAGTTCTATGTAGAACCGGTTCCGAAAGAAGGAAACCCGGTTTTCCGTTTTTTTATTTCGCATAGGTATAACGCATTTTTAAGGCAAGCGTAAGATGTTACACGTTGCCAACGTTACGTCGTGTAGATGCTTCTCCAAAAGCAATGCATTTTTTACGTCCGAGGGAAGAAAGGCGCAGATGGAGTGTGCTTGTGCAGCTCATGACCCCGTTCCCCGAAGTACATCCTGTAATTGAGATGCATGACCATGACCGTCTGTTTAGTAAATTGGTAGGCTTTAAATGTGAAAACATAGGCGCTAAGTCTTGTGGGGTGGTGTGGCAATTTACGTACCGGTTTGCTTTGCTTGCTTGATGCCCGATGCGGGGGCCCGAAGTCTTCTTGTTTGGTTGTCTTGTTTAAATTTGGATTTCACACGTGCACCACACCACTATGATGAAAGTTATCACAAAATCTCGTAGAATACGAGAGTTTAAATGGGTAAAACAGGAATTGGGGGACCAAGCGTCAACGCCCTACCGAACCGAGCGAAAAAAAAGGGCAGAGACAATTTTCATAGAGATAGACTTACTGTCTCCTTTTTTTTATTTGCGTTCGAGTACACGCAGAAGTTCTTACACCGTCTAAAAAAAGACAATCGGCATATTCCACTCGCAAATAACCAAGGATAGCACACATTCGTCATGTTTTCGTAGAATGTATTTCCGCACATCCAACCTGATTCCGATGTTCAGGGACGCTATTTGAAATGTAACCTGGAACACGCTCGTAAGTTAACACAATCACAGGTGGTAGCAGCAGCGTCTGCTGTTACAAGAACGGTTAAATTGTCTTTTTCATTTACATATTTTTTGTCCACGCCTGACTAATACGCGGTCTCCTTTCGGATTTAGATAAAACGCGCTCTCATCAGTATTAAATACGATGTAAGGGTCGTTTAGCACGTCAGTTAGATTACTCTTTTCGAAATAGTTTTCCAGGTCTGCAAACCTGCTCCTAATTTCCTCTTCGTCATGTTATCTCTTGTTTTAGTAAGATTTTGAGATCCTTAGCTGTGAGAATGGAGGCCAAACAAACCTTATGTTAAAGAAGTTTTGTATGGCCACTATTCCCACAGTTTAATATAAAAATATATTTCTGATGTATCAGTGCATCCATCGACAACCAGAAGCTCTTTACATATACTGCATTGATTATTTTTAAATAAAATTGAAGATATATGTCCACTGACATACACGACTACCTGCTTGTAAATATTAGCTAAATTTTCTTCTATGATTTCATATTCACAGTCGTCTTCAATATGAAGTACAGTAATCGTTGGTTAATTATGTTCTTTCTCTTGTTGCTGTTGATCTCCTTTTATAATTTTGGCCTCCACTTTTAGCTATTCCCCAAACATCAAATTGTGAAAGTAGGTTAACAGGGTTGGGGGATCTTTCTAGCAGTTGGCTTCGCGACTATGTGGGGCAGTCATTCCGGACCCTCAATCAGTCTTTAATGCTGCGATGAACTCTGTACATTTTGGAAATTTATTGTTTGGGCTATGCTGGCGAATTAGCCTACACAAATTTTCTACTGCACCTTTCGTTTGATGCCACGTACCGTTTTCGACCTAATGCTCTGCACCCAGCTTAGTCTCCCTTTCCACAATACAAGTGATTCGTCAATATTATGCATTATGATTTAGTGTTGCCAATTAAAATTCTTATCTGGAATAATTTTGAGTGCTATATAGTGTTTTTTACTGGTTTCATTACTGGTGCCACTACCTCATCCAAAAAACACGTAACTATACCTTTAACACGTTGGCTGTCATGAGCATCACGTAATCTTTTCTCTGTGGCCATGAGCATCACAGGAGCGATTAGAAGCTTATTTTTGAGTGCATTGTTTTGCGGATTTTTTAGAGGGGCGAGAGCTATACCCTCAAAACTGAGCTTCTAATCCCACCGGTCATGCTCATAGCCCCTTAATAATATGTAGAACGATGCTTCGAGCATCACCGTCGGGATCAGTGTATCTTGTTTCCCAATCTTTAAGTAATACCTCACTTATGTGACTTTTATATGCACCGTGTATCTTGTTTCCCAGTCTTTAAGTAATTCCTCACTTACGTGACTGATAATACACATAAGTATTTTGTTTCCCAGTCTTTCAGTGAAGACTGTTATATGCATCGTGTATCTTGTTTCCCAGTCTTTAAGTAATTCCTCAATTATATGACTGTTATATGCACTGTGTATCTTGTTTCCCAGTCTTTAAGTAATTCCTCACTTATGTGACTGATAATACACACAAGTATCTTGTTTCCCAGTCTTTAAGTGAATCCTCACTTACGACAAATGCCGAAACTGCGTAATTTTCAAGTTTACCTTTTCAAGAAAAAGTAAACATTATCGCAAAAGGCCGAGTAAGACATTTTAATACTAAAATATACGACATTCATAATAATTGTCTCACGGGCTGTGTGCATACTAACCGCTTATTTTGTGTTCCGTGCATTTTGTTTTCAAACTGTTATACATTTAAAAGTTTGGAAGCACAGGTTATTTTGATTTGAATAACCTTAGGTTGTTTTAACTAACATTCTAAAATCTTAATAATTTTCATCACTAAAAGTTCACTGCCTACCCTGCCTAAAATGTCTATGCACGCCACTGCTGTTATATGCACCGTGTATCTTGTTTCCCAGTGTTTAAGTAATTCCTCACTTATGTGACTGTTATATGCACCGTGTATCTTTTTTCCCAGTCTTTAAGTAATTCCTCACTTATGTGACTGATAATACACACAAGTATCTTGTTTCCCAGTCTTTCAGTGAAGACTGTTATATGCACCGTGTATATTTTTTCCCAGTCTTTAAGTAATTCCTCACTTTTGTGACTGTTATATGCACCGTGTATCTTGTTCCCAGGTATTACTTAAAGTAATACCTCACTTATGTGACTTTTATATGCACCGTGTATCTTGTTTCCCAGTCTTTAAGTAATTCCTCACTTACGTGACTGATAATACACATAAGTATTTTGTTTCCCAGTCTTTCAGTGAAGACTGTTATATGCATCGTGTATCTTGTTTCCCAGTCTTTAAGTAATTCCTCAATTATATGACTGTTATATGCACTGTGTATCTTGTTTCCCAGTCTTAAAGTAATTCCTCACTTATGTGACTGATAATACACACAAGTATCTTGTTTCCCAGTCTTTAAGTGAATCCTCACTTATGACAGTTATATACACCGTGTATCTTGTTTCCCAGTCTTTAAGTAATTCCTCACTTATGTGACTGTAAATAATTATCACTTATGTGACTGTTATATGCATACCCGTTTCAAAGCTCGCAAGTTCCTCTGTGTGGTTTATGTGATGTTCATCACTGTTAGACTCATTAATTTGGTCGTCATTTTCACTTTCAGTAACCTGTTTACCGATATTTAATAATGCAAATATCGTTTTTGACCTTCCTGATATTTACATAATATAGAGAAATATAACAGCATTAATTAAAAATCTTTCCTTAATAACGTCAAAATAAAAATGCTAACAACTTAGTAGGTAAACAGCGCGCTAGTCCTCGAACACTGACGATCAAAACAAATCGTCGCTCGGCAGAGGGGCGCGGGGGAGTGAGATATTATAACGAATTCCGGCGGTTTAGAAATCAAAACTGTCAGTATTCGTTATAATATCTCGCTCATTTATGGAAATAATTTAAAACTTTTCTTACAGTTCGATTTATTACGATGTATGAAGTCATATTAAGTAAAAAAAACTAAATCATAAAAATCAAAACCGCCTCTGTTCTACGACTATGACGATATGACTGTTATATGCAGAGGCGTGGTAACATAAATTCCCTAAGCCCGTATGCCCGTTTCCGATGTGTTTGATTTCTTCAACTAGCTCCTGAAATTAAATATCGCTACATTGTTAATATAATTAAACCGTAAGTGATTTTTGTTGAAACTAGCCACAGATTTCAAATTAATTAATATTAAGTCTATTTTCAAGTTGAGGAGCATCGGAACAAAGAACGATATATCCAAGTTACCGTATTTTACACAAATTAGACAAAAGTTTGTAACTTTCTTGATGTTACAGCTGTGGAAAAATAAATTATGTCAATATGCAGTTAAAAGAGACCCAGATTGATTTGTGAAACGAAACGGAAGGTAGATACATAATTTGGCGAGATATTGGGTGAACACGTTTGGATATATCGGTTCTTGACGCGATCATTTGGATATGTCGGTTTTTGAAATGATTAAAATAGATTTATCGGGTTTTGGTAAAACCAAATCATATTAACTGCAAATTAGTTTTCAAATTATGTACCTACATGGTATAAATTTGAGAATTACAGTAAATTAGCCTTGTTTTATGTAAAGTAGGTACTTAAATAAAAACAGATAGGTAGATATTATAATTTTTATTATTATACAAAATCGTAATTAACTAAAATTCTTAAACAATATTCGAGATTTCGTATTCTAGGCAATCACATTGTTCATCTTCACAATCTTGAATCTCGTGATCATCATTCTCCTCGTCTTCATCAATGTTTTCATCATTTAGTACTTGTTTATACCATAGCAAATCACACGTAAAAAAACATCAGACAGAATCGAACATGAAAAATACTGACAGCGAGATGACAAGAGATATTGACAGGTAGCCAATCACGTCAGCGTAAGAGGGGTGTTTACGGAGAGTGTTAAGATACGTACAGGGAATCGATTTTAAAAAGAATCGAAATAAAGATTAAGCTTATTTGAAAACATGTATTTCTCGGCATTTGAACCGACCACTATTAAATTATGTTCAACTTCTTAAGGAATTATCGGTTTTTGATACGACAACTGAAACTGAACCTCCTTAGATATGTATGTGTCGGGTTTTGATTGGACCACCACTGTTTTGTGATATTTTTTTAAAGCTTTTGCTAAACAAGATTCACACATGACCCTCTCACCTTTCTATATATAAAAGACAATATTAAAAGAACGCAGCTACGAAATATACGATATCAAACATGTTTTCCAGAAAATCTCAAGATGAAAGAAATAAAATGATTTGTTCAACTTACGGTTTCCCAAAAGCTTCATGATTAATTATTTTGTTTTCAAACTCTACAACTTCCTGAGGTTTAGCCATTATTATATTGAAGATGATGAAGTTCGTTGGAAATTCAAATTGATGTTATTGTTTAATTTATCCCTTTCGGGAAAGGCAAAGGAATCTATGTTCATACAGCCTTATCTTCAGTATATTTTTCCTCGTGTTCTGCATGTATTTTCTTGCGAAGAACTAAGGCAAGTAATACAACATTTTGCAACGGAAAAAAATAATAAAAAAATAATGGCATAAATGCGACATATCGGTTTTTGTTCCGACGCTCCTCAGTTTATACCCAGTAACAAATTCGTTTCCCTTTGCGCTTCTAAGAAACGTGTGGGTGGCGTCTCTTTTCGCGGACGTCTTTGCCCCCGCCAAGAACGTTCAGCAGTTGGCTCGACCCTTGATGTGCTAGGTTGCGGGTCTTCGAGAAGTGGTTGCTAGAAAATGGTAACAAAATGTTAGGTTACATAAAATAAATACATAAATTTCACGACAGCTTTTGTATCATACACTAGCTTTTGGGAAAACTATGTAGCCTATGTTACTTGGGATAATTAAGCATTCTAATGCTGAAAGAATTTTTAAAACTAGTTCAGTGGTTTTCCAGTTTATTCGTTACAAACATACAACATACTGATGTATCAGTGCATCCATCGACAGCCAGAATCTGTTTACATGTACTGCATTGATTATTTTTCAACAAAATTGAAGATATATGTCCACTGACATACACGACTGCCTGCTTGTAAATATTAGCTCTTCTACGGTTTCATATTCACAGTCGTCTTCAATAGAAGTACAGGAATCGTTGGTTCATTATGTTCTTTCTCTGGTTGCTGTTGATCTCCTTTTATAATTTCTGCCCCCACTTTTAGCTATTTCCCAAACATCAGATTGTGAAAGTAGGTTGGTGGATCTTTCTAGCAGTTGGCTCCGCGACTATGTGGGGCAGTCATTCCGAACCTTAAATTAGTCTTTAATGCTGCGATGACCCCTGTAAATGTTCGAAATTTATTGTTTGGGCTTTTCTTTCGAATTAGCCTACACCAATTTTCTAGGGCACCTTTCGTTTAATGCCACGTTTATCTCATCAAAACGTTAAAAAAATTAAAGTATGAATCGCCGTTCAAGCGGCTCGGCAATTCAAAAGGTCCGATGTACGATCCCAGACCACAAATTTGCACTGAATTGCTCTTGAAAGGTGGAAGCTCTAGATTGGTGCGGATTTTCGATGCTCCACGAATGATAATTGTAGATATTAAAAACACAAATACGCTTAAAGTGGGATTCATCGGTCCATAGATGTTTTCTTGTTTCCCAGTCTAAGTGAATCTCACTTATATGACTGTTATATGCACCGTGTATCTTTTTTCCCAGTTTTTAAGTAATTCCTCACTTATGTGACTGTTATATGCACCGTGTATCTTGTTTCCCAGTCTTTAAGTAATTCCTCACTTATATGACTGTTTTATACACCGTGTATTTTGTTTCCCAGCCTTCGAGTGAATTCCCTCTTATATGCACCATTATATGATTCCTGCATGAATTAGACCAGTCTTGCGGCTCGCCGTCCCACGCTACTGTCCCATTAGCGCAATCTTATACCAGTAGAGTACTATGGTAATAGGCATGTGCTGAAGCTGGAATCAACTTCGCAGAATACTTGTTGATAACGCTTTGTATTCCTACTTTATTACATGAATGTAACCTGCAGGATCAGCATTGAACTCTATCGGATTGTTTACTGACAAATCAAGTCTCCCCACCAATGACGAATGAATCCTTCCATAGTGGGTCGTTGGTTAGTGGTGTTTCATTTGTAGATTTTCTGATTGGCTGCAGGATCGTCTCGATCGTCTTGTTCTTGGAGCGTGGGACGTTGGGCTTCTTCTTGCCCTCCGCTGGTGGTGCTGCAGAGTTCGCAAAAAAAAATTGTAGCTTTTCACCAACATCTTCGTTGTCAGTTTTTGGGCATACCGGTTTGTCTCCATTACAATGTTTTCGCGATCCCACAAAGCTTTAAAAGCATCATATGGGATTGAAAATGGAACTGTAGGACCACAATTAATGTTAGAAAAAGGTTCCCTTCTCAATTCAGGAAGAATTTGAGATTGCGGAAACGCTTTCCATTCCAAATACAAAGTCGGGTAAATGAACCCGTATACGATCTCGCTTGTTTGATCTGATATGTTCCCAGGGAGAACAATATTAGGTCAGACATGTCCATTTCCGGGAAACTTAAGTCAATACCATCAATAGGTCTGAAATCAGCCCTTCTTCTTCTATTCATATTATTTTAAGTTACAAAATTACTTAAAAAATTGGGCAACTCCATTCGTTCTTGTGCGCGGTTTAATATTTCATTAGCGTCTGACTTGTTTGGTATCACGGGGTGAAAGGCGTTTATAAGTGCTGCAGCTATTCTAAAATCTTCCATTAAATGTTTTGAGGCTAAATTGAAGAACCTGCTTCGGAATGTTTTATAATCTCTTTTGAACCTGCCATTTACAACCTCCACCACCCACCTGCATAAAGTAACATAAATAATAGTACTAACGTACAGAAGTCTCACTGCCTGACAAAAGTCAACTTTAGGCATAAAAATTTGCCTACTATTGCAAGCGGCACAGGCTTGCAAGAGAAATTGAAACTTACAGTCGGCCGCTAGCGTTCATATTCTATTGCGCACCGTCGACTCGATGCCGCGTTCGCGACGAGAGCGCAGGGTTAACACTCGCCGCCGATTTGAAGGTAAAATTTTTATTGAAGTAAATTAAGTAAGATAACAATGCTTATAAAGTCAAGAGTAACTTTAGTTAGGAAGTGTAGTATAAGTAAAAACACAAGTTAACATAACCAACCATGTTATTTGATACCTAGCCTAAATACCTACTAACTACAGACACCCTATAGACCAGGGGTTCCCAACCTTTTTTTGTCTACTGCCCACTTTAAGAATAAATTATTTTTTAACGCCCCCCTTTTTAAACATACTTAAAAACCGCTAAGTACTTATAACTGATTATTGAAACGCAACTTTATAGTATTCGGACAGAGTATCTTTTATTGAAAATAAAACAAACATAATCAATTCTTATATAAAAACTAATGTGAAGGTTGAATCTGATGCTGTTCAATAAGTTTGTTGATATCAGGTTCCAATTTACTCAAAAACAGCCGCAAGTCGCCACGTTCGGTAACACGCAAACGATTTCTCTTTTTAGTAAGCAGCGTTGCCACAGCACTAAATCCACGTTCACACAAATATGACGATGGGAATGCTATCAAGAATCGTTGAACAATTGACCACAATCCAGGGTACAATTGCAGGATCGGTTTTTGTAGCCAAAATTCTTGATATCCATTTTTGAACTTGATTTTTATTTCTTCGTTTGTTGTCAATTCTATAAGTTCTTCTTCCAGCTGAGGTGACATTGCTATGTTGACATTTGAAAATGGATCCAACACCCAGTCTGGTATTTCCAAGTTTAAAATGTCCTGGTATCGTTCGGTGAAGTCAATGTGGAGGTTTTCCAAATGTTGGCAGTAGGCAAACAAGTCGTCGTTACTGCAGGATACTGATAAATTCGGAAAATTGTGAAACTCACGTCTGCCCATATTTTTTTTGTGCAGAAGCAGTTTGGCTGCGAAAGCAGCAACGACATTTTTTGTTTTAATTAAATTTAGTTCATCGCCTTGCAGTTGGAGGTTCACGTCGTTGAACAATTTATACAGGTCTGTCATGTAAGCTATATCATTCTTTGATGTTATGAGCTTGTTGCGCAGTTCTGTATCTTTAGTTTCCAAGAACTCTATCACAGAGTCAAACAGGTTATAAAATCGAATCAGACAATTGCCTCTTGACAGCCAACGAACTTCAGTATGAAGCAACAAACGGTTGAAATCTTCGTCATTAGTAACACAAAGCTGATGAAATAATCTATCATTCAAAGAGCTGCTACGGATTTTATTGAATGCTTTGATGACATATTGCAGTGATTGAAATAGTCGTTCACTTAAGTTTCTAGCAACCAAATGTTGTCTATGAATAACGCAATGTATAGCAAGGACATCTGGAATTTTATTTTTTAGGTACGCTATGAAGCCTTTATGGCGCCCTGTCATAGCCGGAGCGCCATCCGTAGCAACTTGTATAATATTTTTCAAAGGAATCTCTTTCTCTTCACAAAACTTTTCCAATGTATTGAATATGGTTTCGCCTTTTGTATCTGTCTCCAAATTTCTGGCAAACAATAGTTCTTCACGTATTTTCTCATCTTTAATAAACCTCACGTAAGATAGCAACAACGCTTCATTAGTTGGTAAAGTGGACTCATCGAGCTGAATTGAGAATTGACTAGTCCTCAGATGATTGCACAATGATTACTCAAAGGAATTTTTTGGATAATATCTGCGGCCGGTTTATGAAGCACAGTAGTTATTACTTCCTTTATTGCTGGCAAAATTAACTCTTCTCCGATGTTGTGTGGTTTGCCTTTTTGAGCAATTAACAAAGGGATATTGTACGAAGCTCGAAGTCCGTCGTCATCTTGCTTAGCAGCCGCCGAAAATAGTTTTGATACACTTGGCTGAGTATTATGCTTCTTCTCTAGGTCTTGAAAATATGCTACATTCTTGTCTTTCTTATCTGGATGCATTTTATTCAAATGACCTTGCAGTCTTGAAGGCTTCGTTGCTTCGTTCGAAAATGTTTTTAGACATAGAAGACACAAAGGCGACGACGGGTTTGTGGGATTTTCAATAAATCCGAATTTAATATATTCCGCAGAGTATTGCCGTCTCTTCTTTTTTACTTCCGACATTGTTTTGTTTTGAGAAATACGTAAGTGGTATAATGAAGTACTGCTTATCTATTATGCGCGAAACCGCAAATGAAAATAAAATAAATTTACGTCGTTTATATAGGATTGCATAAGCAGCACGCACCAACAGGAATAAGACAAACGTGCATAAACTCGTTTATCTCATTCGACGCCCAATCGTACTCGACAAGCAAGAACAAGTATTATAGAACCAGCCGATTGATACAGGAATGTACAAATCGGATTATTTAACAAAAACTTGTTAAAACATGATTGCCCACGGTCTATTATATCGAACCGAGTTTGAGCTATATCTTAATTAATATTAGTTGATGTTCACAAGATGTAGTCGAGAGTCGAGAGCTCAGTCGGTATCTAAGAGTCTTCCTAGCTAGGTAGATGAAATTATAAATCGACCCCAAAGCCCTACACAACGCCCCCTTTTTTTTTCTGGGTCTCTTACCGCCCCCCTTTAGGCCTGCAGCGCCCACAAGGGGGCGTTATCGCCCACGTTGGGAAAGACTGCTATAGACTAATGTGATGGCAAAACGTGTTTCTGTCTGGTTTTAATATTGTTAATAAGTAGGTACCTACACTTATTATTTTGTTCAACACGCGACCAACGCGGTGAGCGCGCGCGCGGCGAGTAGCAACCCGCATTCGCTGGCATACTCAGTATGCCCGCCGCAAGAACATGCCTAAACTGCGGAGTGACATCCCCTGTCTAGATACATTTGCAGCATGTCTGCTCAATTGTGTTTGTCCCTCCTCTGCTAAGGACTCAGGTTTGTGTATTGAATACCCTAATGCTCTTAGCAGAGGGATACTATCGCGAAATCCCCTATCCAAGATGAAAACATCCCCGTTCTCAAAATACGAACGTAGAGGATGATTTTCATCTTTGAATAGGGATCTCATTATGTCGGCATCCGATACATTTGCCCCGTATGGCCCAAAGGCATCTCAAATGTGACCATGGGTAGGCACTATTAAAAATAGTTTCACCAAATTACCATATTTGTGGTGACTATAAGTCTGTTTTTGGTAAAAATAATTTGGTGATTTTTGAACATATGTATATATGTTCCGTCACAAATAGCTATTGGTTTCGTGTTTTCTTGTCCAAACAAACCGTCTGGTATGATAAGATTTCTTGCAATTAATTCTTCCCGTGTCATATGTTCTACTCCCAAATGTCTCGTTACAAAGTTGCTCGTCAAACCGTTCCGAGCTTTATTAATTAATTTACACACCCGGCTCGGGGCCATCCTCATGAGTGATGCCACTCGTCTAAAAGGTTCTCCTGTCCTTAGTTTGAGCAGATACAGGTCCAATGCTAGCCTTGCGTTGTTTCCTTGTATGTTGGCCTCACAGAATGGTCTTTCAAATTGTTGTTTATGGAGTAATCCGATTAATTTCAAATATAAATGACGCGTTTTTGGGATTGTTGACTTTTCAATTCCAGTACGGTCTGTAGTATATTATTCAGATTCTGAGAAATGGAGTCTGTCTCGCTGTCAAGGACACGGGCTATCTTAGCATCTGTTGCTTTACAGTATCTTCCTGATCTTCCTCTTGGTGTTCTTCCTTCAAATTCTCGGCTAGCTGATGCGGGATTTCTGGAGCAGGAACAGATTCATTAGCTGGTCTGAAAACTGGAACCAGAATGTGATTTCCATGCAACACGGATGAAGCTGATTCTGCTGCGATGGAAGATGAACATTGTGCTGGAACGGGGGAGGCTGTGTGACTGATGGTTGATGCCGTGGACATATAGGAGCAAATTCACATGTTTCTTGAATTGATGCTGCTTCATAACGAAATGGCTGCGGATGCAATGGACCCAAAGGCCCAGGACCGGACATTTGATGTGGTGCTGCTTCATAAGGAACTTGTTGCTGATGAAATAGACCAACTGGCCTAGGACCGGACATTTGATGTGGTTCCGTATAAGGAATTGGGGGTCTCTGTCGATTTCTAAGATCGTTCATCAACTCAAATTGTTTCTGAAGCAGTATATCATTCACCAAATCAGGACTGACTTCTGTAAGCCCGGGCATTTGTCTGCTGGATTGTGAAACTTGCAGAATCCTGGAGCTCTGAGACGGACTTGGGGTATTTTCTGTTTCGTAGACCGGCGCTGGAGTTGGCCTTACATGGAACAGGTCAGCAGAGACAGCTACAGAACTCGGCACACGCTAAAACTGTTCCGGCTCCGAAGATGTATCGCTAGCATCAGAGCTGTCGTTAACGCAAAATCCTACACTTCTCCAATGTTTAAGGAAGTTTAAACAAGTCCTTACAATACTATGAGTTAACTACCTTAGGTTGGGTTTTGTCTATTACAACACTTGGTGAAGTTCCAACATTCACACTGGCTACTTGTCTCTGCAACCGTTTCTTTGCACATCTCTTACACTGTTTGCATAAGCAATAGGAAACTTTTACTGATTCCAATATTCTTTCAAGGGTCTAAATACAGACAAATCCATGGGCTGGAGTAAGTGAGTGGAGTTTGGATATAAAGAAATAACCACTATTCCATTCTTGGAGCAAAATTCGGATAAATGTAGCGTGAGGTAGGATTTATGGCCATCTAGGAAAAAAATAATAGGTTGTTTTCTTGTTTTCACGGGTTAAAAACATTTGTAATGTACTCGTAAAATGTACTGCTGCACATCCATCAGCTTTCCGACTTCCCTACAGCCTATTCGTCGGGTATGCCAGCCGCGATTGATGATGGGATTCTCTCGTAATTATAAAAATCATAGGAGGAGCAAGTTGCTCCGCTGCGTTTCCTGTAATTAGGACCGTTAGATAATCTTTTTCATCGTCACAAGCACTATAAAGGTGTTTGTCTCTCTCCTTTTTTGGCCAGCACCCGACCAGGTTTGGGTGCCAAAAAGAACGTACTTTCATCCGTGTTGAACAATCTATTTGGATCTTTTAAAATATCCTTCAGATTGTTTTTCTCTAAATAGTCCTCTATTTCTACGAACCAACTTCTAATGTCCTCTTCAGTAACATCATCCCGTGCTCTTGTCAAATTATCTGGTACCCTTTGTGTCAATTCTGGGTGTCTTTTAAGGAAGGATTGGAACCACTTCTTGCTAGGCCTATTGTTCGTGAAGGGATTTGGCCTGTTTTGCACCGTTACAAGTTTTTGAACACTGTCCAATAAGTTGTCTTTAGTCAGGGGAATATGCCTTTTAGATAATGCTATTATCCATTTCACCAAAATATTTTCTTCCTTTGTTGTAAGAATGGTACTTGGACCCGTAGTACAACCCATTTGAGTCTTTCCAGTGACTTTGTCATGTAGAGTTGAGCTGCCTCTGCTGTCTTTTTCCCATTTCTTACGGCTTCAATGGCCATTTCCATCTGCTCAGGCGTATAGTTTTTTCTTGGAGCCATCTGCAAAAAAACCAATAATCGACACATTATATCTCCAATAATCGACACATCGTCATTTAGTAATTGCTGTTGAGTTTTTTTTAATACGCTATAATCATAGGTTTCAGTGGCTTCTCTGCGTGCTCTTGACGCTATTTCTGTGTCTGTTGTCGTTGGTTCCGGTTGGTGTTCAAGTGGTGTCGTAATTAAACTTGTAATTGGTTGATGTCCTAGGATGAGGCCTTGCTGTTCGTGATCTTGAATCCTGTGTCCCATGACTAGCGGATTTGGTTGTGGGTTCCTCATTGCTGTACAGAATGTTTTGTCCATTTGACAGCGCTTCTATTTCTATTCCTGTTTCTACCATTATATTTAAAATGCTATTTTCGTGGTTTCCGTCCGAACTCAATAACGGTAGTATTCCAATACCGATTGGTGGTGTAAAGCTCAGCGCTGGTACGTTTGTTATGTTACTGTACAAGTAATTATCGACTGTTGCAAATTCATATTTAATTGCTGCTGCCGGCATGTGATCCACTGCAGTTTGTGTTCCATCTCTCAATACTACATTATGTATTGGATTTTTGAATTTTAGGTAGTCATATTTTAGGAATCTCCATGCATTATTTTTTATATGAAATGTGCCATCGTCTGGTACATGTTCTTTTTCATGTATTAATCCTATGGAATTTGTTGCGTTAAAGTATTTCGATGCGCTTGCTATCAACGGTGGTAAGTATGAGTATTGTTCTATGCTGTTCGCTTTGATTTCTCGTGTTTCTGTATTGTAAATTCCATTATGGAACCAGTATTCCATTCTGTTGTCTATAAATCTTCCTTGGCATGCACCACTTTGATGATCTCCCGCTACTTGCCTGTGTTGTGTACTAGTTGGTAGATTTCCTATTGTTTTTCCATAGAGATGTTCTGGTTTTAGTCCGTTTCCTAAATTTATCATTCCGTGTTGTCCCATGTCTTCCCATATTCCGATTGTTGTTTGAGAGTTTGCATTTGCATATTGTACGTTCCCCGATGACGCTACGAACGGAGTTCTGTTCCCTAAATTGTATATTTTGACGTGACAACGTCTTAAATTAGGTTGCGGCTGGGAGTCACTTATGAAAAAGTGTAACGCTCGGTAACGTTACGATGAGTCACCGAACGAGAGAGAGGCCCGCCGAATGCCTTGCGTCTCTCTCCCCGAGTGAGAGGCACGCGTCCCTTCCACTCGGGCATGGTTAGCCCGCTAAAATTATTTTTTCACTCAAAGTCGTTGTCACGTAAAACTTTCGCCCGTATACCGACTTTACAGGCAACCGGTTTTTAAGTAGGTTTTTTTTACAGTTGCTGTATGGTTCGTTTCAATTATGTCGTCGTATTCTTTGTGCGTCAGATAGAAGAATATTTTATCCCATGGTAATGTATGTATGAATGTTTTTATTTTTATTACTCCGTTGGATGCTGAGGCGCTTGGACCTTTTTTGAAGTATGTGCATAGAGTGCTCTTTATGTGGAAGTTGAACATTTTTTTAAATCGAAAGTTTTTTTTGTTCATGTCATTGTTCACTCCAGTTGCAATTATGTTTGGCATGGCCGCCATGTTTAATCCCCCGTCCATGTGTCTTTTATTTGGGTATGTGCTCTGAAGCGTGGATATATTGTTCATAATATTCTTTCTCCTAAATATTTTGTTTCAATTCCTGTAAGTGCTGCTGCTTTTGCAAATGTATCGTATTTAGACGTTGGATGGTAGTTGTACACTTTTTTTTAGGAATTCTTCGTCTGCTAATTTTATTTCAGTTGTTGCCCACTTTTTGAGTTGTCTTTCGTTTTATCCTAACTGTATTCCTTCTTCATATGTTTTTTGTATTTCACTGTAGCTTTCGTCGTGTTCTTTTGCTATTTTATCTAATTCGTTTGTCGGTTCTCCTAGGTCAAGTTCGTTGCCCGGTCCGAGGTATTTATAGCCTGGTAGTGTGTAACCGGTTTGTTGTGTTGTGTCTTCGGTTGCTTGTTCCATACTGTGTGTGTGTGTGTGCGAGTGTGTCTATTTATAGGTGCATATGTGTGAATGAATGAAAGACAGGTTGTTGTATTGAGTAACTTAATATTATTACCATCACCCTTTAATTAATTTTTATATCACACGTTAACTTAATATGTCGTCCAAGTCCATTTTGGTGTTTGCGTATATTTTCCAAAATGCTTCCCGTATAAATGGGTTTATTTCGAAATATTTTGTCGGTTGAGTGAAGTTCTTGTTTGTACGGCGTCGTTTACTTCTGCGGTATTTACGTATGCACAGATCGGATAATTACTGGCAGTGTATAAGATGCAATTTTTGATGTCTTGCCTTGTTTTATATTTGACATCAGTGGACATTGGCTGTCTTGCTGCCAGTAACTTCCATTGTTCAAATTGATTGTCGGTCAATTTGCACTCATCCATGAAACATGCATTAGTATGGACTAAACTTGCAAAGTTGAATGAGGAACTTGGCGTCAGTCCTGTTAGTCTTTGGATGCATGTTGACAAGGCTTTCCATGATCATTAGTTTTGCCTGTGCTCGGAGGCCCATAGAAGAATAAGTTGTTTTTTTTTGTCGGTTTGTCCGTAAAAATGGTCGCGAATGTCGCGAATTGGTAGGGGCTTATTCCATTTTTTTCTAGTATTTCTACCATGTTGTCCAATCCTAATTCTACGGTGTTTGGATGATTTGCCGTCGGGTCTTGGTTCAGTTCATATTCTTTGGCTCTTTCTAGTCTCTGTTCGTTCGATTCTTGAAATACCAATGTTCTGGCGACTCGTAGTGCTGTTGCAAGTCGCTCGCCGAAGTTTCTGTTGAACTGAATGGCCTTCAGGCGTGTTGCATAGTAGTCGTGTTGCTTCCCCTTCGTCAAAAGCCTTGTTTTTACATAAGTATAGCACAAGCTCTTGGTTTTCTCGGATAATGTTGCTACGTCGTGATTGTTGAATCGGTTTTGGAGTATTAAGGCTGCCTGTTGACCTCCATTGTCATCGTTATCGGCTGCACACTGATTAAGCTGCCGTTCATCACCGTGTCTACTTTCAGATAGGTCTTCATCGGTCTCAGTAGCGCCATAATCCATGCCTCCGAAAACTGTTCCTCGTGTTGTGCCTTCTGTTCGAAATAGACTATCTCCCCCTTCAGAATATCCAACTTTATTTTTCGCTTGTTTAGTATCAATTCCCAGTGAATGAGAGACGCACATTGCAAGTTTCTTATCACTTCTGGTGAGAATTTGTTTAAGTGTTGTACGATTAGGGCCGGTAGTAATGTACTCCAGAAGGCACTAAATACATGCAATTTGAGAACACTTGTGTTCTTTGGATCTAATAGCTTTTCCAAGCTTGCTGTTATGCCCCCAGTTCTTTGCGGTGGAGATATAAATGATGTGATAATGCGGTCGTTTTGTTCCTGTATGACTAGCGATGACTTTTCAAGGAGACAGTTTATTTCTGTTGATGTAAGGTTTTCTTTGACCCATTGCGCAATCCAATGAGTCCCATCCTGTTTCTTCATCGCTTTGGTTTCCGCTATCAGACGCTGCTTTTGCTCTTCTGCTAGTTTGATTAGTTGTCTCCTCGTTGGGGCTTGATTGAATGCTGGCCAAGCTGCTGCCCTCTTCTTGGGTGCTGTTACAGGTGTCATCGGTTGTGTTCTCTCCGGCGTCGTAGTCTTCGTCGTTTCTTCCTGATCTTCCTGCGGACACAAAGAGATCGGCGTTGGTGGTTGATAGTCTTTCTCCTCCGGCGGAAGTGTATTGGGTTCTTCGTTCCACTCCTCTTCCTCCATGTTCATTTCCTCTGGTTGTTCCTCGTTGATCGACATTTTCCGGCAGCAAAGCTCTAACGTTGATAGATGTGATAATGTGGTAAGCACAATGCATATTGAATGTTAATGTCTCTAGTGCCCGGTATTTATATGCATCTAATGTATTCAACTGTCGCTCTGTTCTTGCTTTCCCCCATTCAATTCTAATTGCGCCCTGTGACCTTTAGCGTGACATTTCACCGCCCCAGGGTTATGTAGGTGTGTAGGTTTTGTCTGTTGCTAGGTAAATATCGATTGTATGTATGTTACGTGATGTTTCGCCAGAAATGTGCCCCTATGCCAGTTACTAAAAATAATATGAAACTGGGACCAGTAACTGGCCAACTTGAAAAATGCAATAAAATATCAAATAAAGGATTAAATCAGTATGAATTATAATTGCTTACCTCAAAATCTATCGTTGTCACTATTATAAGTCACTCACAGAAGCTGGGGACAAAAAATATCGTATCTTGAAATGATGTCTTCGCTTAACGTTTTCTTAGCGCACAACTATTCTAACCGACGCACTGTCGCCGACTGTCAAAAAATGGCGGGTATTTTGAAGTCCAATCCTCCAAGCGGAATAAGTGAGAACTAAAATGAATGACAACATATTAATGGTTAGTGTCAAAGTATAACAGATGGCGTGCTGTCATCGTGTATCTTATTTTAGGCGTATAAAAAGCCGTGTGGCTAGTTATTGGGGGTGGCCAGTTATACCAAAATTTACCCTAATATGATATAACCGGCACTCATATACAACAACTATGCTCATACAACAACGATGATAATTATCATCGTCATCAAATTTTACTTGATACGAAAGTATTTTAATTTTTTTTTGTAAGACGTCAGCATGTTCTTCAATAATAAAAGCATACTGTCGTATCATCTGTTGTGTAAGTCTTTCCAAGCCTGAGACGGCTTTTGCTTTTTGTTATTTTTTATTTATACAGGGCTAACAGGTTGCACGTCTTCTGTGCTTGAAATACTGATTAGAGATATTCTTCTCTCCTCTACTATGGGACATAATTTGTCTTGCTGGGGCTGTGCCTCATGTTCTTCTTCTGATATTGTTAACAATATAAATTTTCATCTTCTCTAGTATTTTTCAGAGAATTGGTTTCGTACATCAGCAATGTCTTGCCATTTTGACATTTTTCCATCACTGACAATATTTTTGTCTATAAAATTGTTTCGTATCCCTTTTATTAAATGAGAAGGTTCATAATATTTTTTTTTAATTTACACAACTAATGGTGACAATGTCATCTTAAAAAATGACAATGGTTCGGAATAATGTCACTTAATCAAAAATAACAATAACATTGAATTTAATCCACTATGACCACCTAGGTGATATCATCTGGGTGATATTTCTGTCGCCCTAAATCACTTAGAGCCTGATCACCTAGGTGTTCAAATTCTACATAGTTTCATCTTACTTTTTTAATTTCCTGAAATCACCTGATTTAAATTGTAGTAAACTACTATAAAAGACATCTTGGCTCATATGATTTTTAGCACGTTTCGAGAAAAGGCCAGTTTGCCGGAAAGACATTATTAAATTGAGACTTATTTATGATATGACTGAGTTTTTTCATTTACTTTTTTCTTCATTTTTGCCTTTTATAATTTACTGGCTTCGTATACTAGTAAGTTTTATTATACATTGGCCCCAATTCGAAACTGCATTTACTAAACTTAAAATATTCTAAAACTATTTTTAAAAACTGCAAACTCAATTTTGACAGAACTAATTAAAAGGAATTAGAAAACACTACTTTTAGAAACTTGTCAAAAACAATTTAACGCATTTTGTCCAAAAAATGGCCTATTGAAATTTGTCCCTCAAGCACAGACAACTGGCAGTCAACAATTTATTGCTCTTTATGTATTTTTTTTATTTTATTTTTTTTAATTTTGTCACTTTTAGTTATTTGTTTACCGGGTTGCTGATATCGCACCATATAAAATGCCGCGTCCTGTCGTGCAATGTTATTTTTTTGCGACGCATTACATTATTCAGTTTGTGGTGCCATCCTTCCAGGTTATTCTTGGTGCGAATTGTTTCACACCACATACACCAAATGAGAATCTCTCATCCAAAACTTTTCAAAATATTTCAAGAGGTCATGTATTGTTTCAATGCATTACATAACGACGCACAGCGTCGGCTTTGCTTGTCTTTACTTAAATTTAAAGACTTTCGTTTCCGCCAGATACATTGTGTGAAATGAAAATGGCAGCCTTTTGTGGTTATTTCTGGGAAAACGGCAACTATGGCATTCATCGCCGCCATCTCGAAATCGCTCGTGAACTTTGATGGCTTCCAATTTAGGAATTTCCGGGACGTATTTCCGGTTATGTCACTAACCTGGGATTAAAACAAGCACTTGAAGTACAACACCATCAGGTATTCTGTGTCTCGAAGTATTTTCACAATGTAAGAAAACACAGGTTCGTAGGACGCACATAGCCAGGTAGCATCATCGAAATTGGCTGAGGGTTGTTCTCATTAATAGATGCATCATCGTCTGCATGTTCATTTTCTCCTCGGACAAGCCGTTGATGTTCTTTCAGCTCTTTGCCAACAAGGTCGGCAAATGAAGTCAGTTGGTATCATCACCTTGAATTACACTTTTGTAAATCTCTCTCAAATAAATGAAAATAATTGTTAGCTAAAATGTTAACAAATAACAATACGACGATCGAGCCCATGAAATAATGTGAAACAATACAAAGCCTGGGCTTTTATCAGATAGAAACGAACGCCCGTCGATCGGTTAGCTTCACAATAACGTGTTGTTTTATGTTCTCTTATTTAGAGATATGTTGAGATTCCAGAATTACCGGACAACGACGCAGTGCCCAGTTATATCCTTAACCAACGGGAAACAATTTAAAAATACAATATTCAAGTAAAAAACCATAAAAAAACATTAGATAAGTAGGTAGTACATATCTCCTGATCTAGCAATTCTGCAATAATAATCTGTGCAATTTCAATATATTGCTTCTCTGGAAGCCCAAGTATAGTTTCTCCTGCTTTCAATAGGTTCACGACACCGAGCACACATTAGTTCATTCATTTTTTTTTAACGAAACTCGAGTACGAGCGCACAAAACACTTATATCTGATACGTAAGGCAGCCGTCCGCTGTAACTAAAGTCCCATGGATAACTGGAAGCATTGTCAAGCAAACGAGGCGAGGCGCTCCCTCGCCTCGTTTCACCCTGCCCCGCCCACTGGTTTCTTTCTAACGTATTTTATTTAGCCTCGCATGTTTTACTTTTTTATTTCAAAGACTACACTCAAGAGTACTTGTTCAAGGTCACTTTCTGAATACTTTTTATTTATTTATTTTCACTAACCGGTTGGTTCATGTTTCAATAAAACATATGAAAACTGGATTTTTCATTGACGATGTGATCTTATATTAAAATTTCTTCGCCAATAAATGGCAATTCTGGGATATGATAGTATTCCCATCAGAAGATGAACACCGTGGTACCTACCTAACACACGACAAATTTTTCTTAGGTAGTACAGGTTTGTACAAAATGCCATCTTTAAAAAAAATCGTCGTTGTAATAATCTTCGAAATACTGCATGGGTGAACGAACTTCAGTAGGATTTGGATATCCGGACTGATTCGGAGTAGTCGTGAAGTTCATCAATGTAAGGAACTTCTTTCCATAGAAATGTCAACGTGGAGGCGGGTTGACTTTCGTTGGCTTTATGCGGTTCTTACATTTTCATTTTCATAAAACCACTGCGACCGTAGATTTTTGCCTTGAAATACATTAGCGGCGGTATTTTAACACCACAGGCGTTGGTCGCTAGAAGCACAGTAGTGTTGTGCCGGCCAGGTCCGCCTGTAGTTCTAGTAGCCGGAAAACCTTTCTTTCCGATGATTTTTCCCTTAACAGGATCTTGCATATGGAAGTTTCGTCTAGATTGTAAATTTGTTGAGGTTTGTCTTTGAGATCTAACTCTTCGACCACCTTCTCTAGCAAGTCGAAGTATTCATATACTACAAAAGGATCGCATGCCTTTCGCCGTGCCATTTCAACGTGTTGTGGTTTTTTAATAGACAAACCATTTCGTTTTTGGAATAAAAAAACCAATCCTTGCCAGGAATGTCATCTTTAAAGGATGTTGTAATACCATTGCGGCGTACGTATTCCGAAATTAACACCGATGCTTCCTTTCTACTTAAAGGAAAACCATGTCTTTCCATGATATGTAGATGTTCCGCCATTCGTTTTTCGAAGTCAGCAGAAAACACAGTTGGTCTGACAGCCGTATCATGCACACATTTAAGTCGTAGTTCTTGGTATTCCATAAACCAGTGCCGCTTGGCTGCTGCTTATTCCGTTATTTTTCACATCATCAATAGCTTTCTGAAGATCTAAGTCTGTGTATGCTTTTTCTTTTCACTTTCCTTTTAACACGTTATTGTGTAGGTCAAAATATATCATTTGAGTCAAAAAACAAAAGTATAATATTAAATTTAAAATGTCTTGAAAAATTTTGTTATGATATTTTTTCATTACTATGTTGAATAAACCCATCTATTCAAACGTAAATAATAATGGCAGTAGTAGAGCGGGCGAGCGGGGAGTGGATGGCTATAATCGAAAGAGAACCAGAAAATTTAATTTTCAGATAATTAATTTTTATGTTGTTTTTTGGAATACTATCAACCTATACAATAACGCCTTAGAAGGTAAGTGACTAATAAATTAGGACCTTATATAATTCCGGACCATCTACAACAACGTGAGACATAATTAATAAAATTCTTAACACACAATAACGCATAGCCAAAATCAGTTGATTTACAAGCAAAAAGTTCTTAGGTATACCTAAATTAAGTAAACACTTAATAAGATTTTTGAAAAAAGGTTGAAGATTTTAGCTTAGTCATGTTGTTGTTATTGTTGTTATTTTATCAAAATGGCGGCGCACGATAAATCCTACATATATCGATTAGGTATACTTATACAAACAAAAAAAACATAAAGGTCAATATATCCTAGTGTCACGGAAGGTCGGGCAAGAAGGGCATGTTAAGGTTTATCAAGTAAAATGCACATGAATCGTAGGATATTTAAATAATTAAAGTGAACACAAATTAACTTTACTTCTTTGGCAATTAAAATATTTAATAAAACCCAAATAATCAACGTTTCTCAAATATTTTTTTTTAATCTAGAAAAAACCCGTTTTGCCCATAGGGGTGGGTAAAAAGGTTACCCTAGACGGGCAAAGAGAATACTGATGCGGGCAAAAAGACCATTAGGTTCTAATCAAAACAAAAATCGCAAAAGTAGGATCCGTGACCACTGTATGAAGTGCAAGATTCGTGTGCCCATTCCTCACACTGTGAACACATAATCCAGTCTTCTATTGTAGGGTCCAGATATAATTCTTTACATGCTAAACAATAACAGTTTTTTACTCGCTGGTTTTCAGAAGTTCTCTTCTGACGCTTTGCTAAACCAGACGTTGACGGATTTCTCTTTTTAAGGTTTTCCTTCTTGTGTGTTTTTTCTTTGTTATCTGTATCTTCTCCTGCTTTATCTTCGCTTTTTCAAATTTATCCTTTTGTTGGATCTTTATGGGTGTACTTGTTAATACCTCTGACTTTTGCAGGTTCCTACGTCTGTTTGTCTTTTTTTCAATGCCTTGAGGTAACGGATGTATTTCCTGAAGGATACTGGTACTCTGAGACCTGTCAATTGGCGGTGTAGTTGTTCCATCCATTGGATCTATATTTGGAATATTCAGCTCAGGTGGAACGTATACTGAAAGAACACTTTCACTTGGTGAAG
The DNA here is from genome assembly GCA_949987775.1 of Aproaerema taeniolella. Lineage (NCBI taxonomy): Eukaryota > Metazoa > Arthropoda > Insecta > Lepidoptera > Gelechiidae > Aproaerema > Aproaerema taeniolella. The sequence continues at coordinate 16,805,583 of OX465258.1, read as the reverse complement.
AAGCTTCATTTTGTACGTCAGGTCCGCGATTAGATGAAGCAGCTGTGATCTCCACTGGTTCTGGCTCAGGAACATTTACCGTCTGTTGGTCAATACTTTAGATCCAGCACCTGTAATCTTCGCTGGTTCAGGTTCAAGAACATTTACCGGCTGCTGTTCAACACTGTCAGAGCTAGCACCCAAGATCTCCACTGGTTCTGGCTCAGAAACATTTACCGTTTGCTGGTCAATACTTTTAGATCCAGCACCTGTAATCTCCATTGTTTTGGGCTCAGGAACATTTACCGGCTGCTGTTCAACACTATTAGATCCACCATCTGAGGCCTCAACTGTTTCTGCAACTGGAATGTCTTGGTTTGGTCGAGTCGAGTAAACAGCAGCAGGTGCAAAATACTCATCTGGAATAGCATGTCTATCAAACGGTTGAATTCCGGCTGCGCGAAAGCCACTTAGGGCATTCTGCGGTGTGGCTGCTTTTAGATAAGCTTGAGTCACTAATTTTGCTATATCATACTGTCCGATCACTCGACCTGGATGAGCCTTTTGAAATTTATTGATTTCAATTTCCAAAAATGTTTTGAACGGCGAATATACAGCCATGTCAAGTGGCTGCAATTTGTGGGATGTATGTGGCGGTATCGTCAAAAATACAACATTGTTACTGGTGGCGTACTCCAAAGCAGGATAATACTTATGCGACTCGTGGTTGTCCAAAAGTAGTAAAGCTTTACAATCTTGAGTAGGTCTGACCCAACTGACAAAAACTCGAAGCCAGTCCAAAAATATTTCGCCACTAATCCAACCACTATCTGAAACAGAAGCATCACATCCTGGCAAGGAACCGTTAAGCAATCTAGCTTGGAATATTTTTCGTTTGAAAATAAAGAAGGGTGGTGGTGCAAAATTTCCAGAAGCGCTGCAGCAGCAGACAACTGTTGTAAGTGTTCCCTTTTCTAAGCTGCTAACCGCCCCTACTTGCTTTTTTCCATAAACTGACAGCACCTTGGGTTGTTTTGTAGATGATGTTCTAACACCAGTTTCATCCATGTTAAATATCATGTCTGACCGGATATGTTCTTTTTCTACGATGCTTTCAAGTAAATCGTAGAATCTATTCACCGCAGGTTTATTAAATGCTTGTAGCCTAGCTATGGACGTAGATTCAGGGGTGCGCAATACAATTTCTGGGTGACGTTTTTAAATGTAGTTTGTTTATTTTTGCGTTTGGCAAACTCACCAACTAATTGCAAGTGTAAGTAGTTTCCGAGTAACCTCAGGAGGCTTCGATTTAGACACAGACGAGTTTATAACATCTTTGTTCGGGACCATCTCTAAGTTGGCATTTTTTACCCATTGTTGAACTGTGTACCTCCCTAATGTCAGTGTATTTAGAAACATCGTTCGGCAAACTTGAACTTTCTCATCACGGTCAGATAGTTTTAAAGGTAAAAAATATGTTAATGTATCGTCACGTTTGTATTTCTCATTAGCGGCTTTTGTTTTTCGCGAAGTAGATTGTCGAGACACATGGCCTATCACAAAATTTCATGATTGCTAGAATAATCAGTTTCAATATTCGGATCATTAAAAACTGTCGCGGTGTCGAATATCTTCTGATTGCTTAGGCCTTCCTGAAATTGAAATATCGAAGGTGCAGTTTCATACCTTTTTGTGCGTTGTTTTAATGATACATATTGTGTTAAGTCGCTCATAGAGAGCGAACTTTTGTGATTGTATTTTTTATCAAAATCTAAATGATTCAAGGCCTCTTCAATACTTACTTCTTTTTGCAATTAAAGATTTTGATATAACACTCTCACAAAGTTCTGAGCTTTTTGGTTGCGACATTTCCTCAATATTAACGTCCAAATTTGCATTAGCTGAAAAAAGTAATCAAATTACTATACACCCACAAATTTACCACAAATTTTACGAGACAGATAAAAACATGTAAAGGCTATAAACTATAATAATTTTCTTGATTTACGGATGATAATTTGTTCGAATATTATCATGTGTACTAGTCAAATACACGTCAAGGTTAGACTAGATTCTACACGGTTGATTTTCATCACCGCAGGTAAACGTAAGTACCGCTGCAGGTGACAAGTTTAATGTCCTAAACCTAATTTGACTGTACACGTCTGTTATCTGAACCTTCTAGGAAATAAGAATAAATTTATCTTTCAAAATACATGAGTTTTTATGATCTTAAGTTTTTTTAAATACTCGTAGTTGTTCAGTTGGAGAATAAGTACAAGTATCAAAACAATCCATGGGTGAGATAACCTTTTGTGAAATAAATTCATCTATATCTCATAGGAGGGTGCGTTGTCTCATAAAAAATAATTAAACTTACGTGTAACAGTAAGTAACATTATTTAATACCCGACGCTTTCCTTTTTGTTGTTTAGTTTTGGAACCTTATAGAAAAAGACAAAAAGTATGTAGATGGCAACTCTTAACTTTGTTAAATGATAAGAATCATTATCTGCTATCTACATTACAATAAATGTACCTAGTTACTAATAACTTAGGTAATTCAATAAACAATATATAAGTACTATTAAGGTAAAATATCATAACTTCATAACAAAACGAGTAAATTAGAACAAACCATAAAGAACTATGACCTCTTACTAGAAGTAGGCATTTTGACTATAAAATTGGTACGTTGAAGGTCACAAAAGAGCCTGATTATATAGAATTAATATTGGGACTATTCACATATTGTTTACTCTATTCTTTAAACTATCTTGTACGACTTTAATAAGACAGAGAGAATTAATAAGTACACCTATGACTCTGATATTATGTGACCGGCCCGGTACTACCTAACCTAACCTAATCCAAACGCTTCCATGCATTTTAAGCTCGTATACAATAAGTTTTTTTTCTCCACTTACCTTACTCAATTTGTTTTATCGTCCAAACACACTATCACAGTAAATTATCCAATATTACTCAATATTTATTCATTTTTACGTGAGCACTGACTCCCGCAAGAAAAAATGGTTTGGATGAAATTAATCGGACAATCACGATGCGAGACATCGTCCGCCCACAATCGCGCCACCCCGAGTCGCGCGAACTTCAGACCATAGAGTTTATCCCGGCAAATTATCAGACGGATACGAACAACGTAGGAGTAAACACGTATCGCGGTGTAGTTAGCGGATTATTCCAGAAAATTTAAGGTGATCTAAGATAGCAGTTGTTCGCATTAAGAAGATGGTTACTGTTGCCAGCAATATTTAAAATATCTTTTAGAATACTCAGTTAGCAGGTATTGGCATACCTTAATAACATCGTAAATAGCAGTATTTTGCAATAAATCTTTTTTTTTTCACCTGTGAAACAAAACCAGCTAAGTCGATCTAAACTAAAAACGAAAAATCGAAAAAATGTAGATAGCAGTGTTTAGTGTTTAGTAGATTCCATTTTTTAGAGGAAGGTAGTCTATTTAAGTAGGTATAATGTGACATTTATTGTTTCCTTAAAAACACAGAAACATGACCAATAAGGGGGACTTAAAAAAAATGTGAATTGTTTCATTGTGTACACCAGGGTGTAGGTATACAATGAAACGCCCTGTGTCCAACAATGAAACACGATTAATAATATTGACTTATTCGAAAATCTACAAAAATCACAAATAGGAGTTATTAAATTTGACAGGCAATAACGTCTTACAATCAATCAAATAGTTTCGTATATTAGCAATAATGTCGTTTATAAATCTTTTTAGACACAAACTCTAAGTTTAATCAGTCGCAAAACGACAAAAATCACATCACAAATAATATAAGGTAATAGGACTAGTTACCTATGACAAGAAATAACGATTTATAGTCAACAGTTACCCATATTAGGAAATAATGTCTTCTTTAAAAATATACTTAAAGTTTAATCAGTCTCAAAACTACAAAAATCACAAATATAAGGTAATACGACTAGTTACCTATGGCAGTAATAATAACAACAATCAACAGTTAACTCTTAATAAGCATTAATTGCTTAGGTAAGATTATTTAGATGTTTAGGTACATAATGAGTCTTAAAATCACAAATATTAAGTAATAGTTACTTACATGAAAATACTGAAAATCGCAATTATTAGGAATGAAAAGTTAACGCAACTTTAAATTTGGTGACACGCGAACTGGGAAAACATAAAAAGAGTTGCGGCTTTTCGTCCCATTTATTTGAGGTGCGGGAAGAATCATTTTTATCTCATCTAAATGAATTTCTGACATATCAGGTTCTAATGACATTTGGAATTTCATCATCACCCTACGCTGATAAGATCCACCTTTATGTAGATTGAGCCGCTTACCACAGTTGAATTTACTTATTATGCTCATGAAGTTTTCAACATGATTGGTAGTTTCGTTTGACAACCGGTATGTTTTACCCATTACAATTTTATTCGCAGCACAAATAAGCGCTCAAACAGCAGGAGCCTGTTTCTTCATATTTTCCACACAATTTTCATCTTGCGACTATAGCATTTGCCACCCACACATGGGTTCCCTACTTGTCTGCGAAAGATGCTGGTTCGATTTTTACTGTATCGAACACTCTGTGTCGATAATACTATAGCACGATGTCTTCTTGTACCGATGTTTTGTTGGTGCTATGTAACGTTAGTGCGAAAAACTTTGTTTCGACAAACCCTACAGCGATGACTCGTTAGTTCGGTATTTTATTTGTACTATAGTTGTTATTTCGAAACACCTACTATTAAATAATTTTTTTATGTTATATTATAGCAGCCCAAATATTATATCCTTACCGAGGAGCACAAGCCTTCCCTGAACTAGAGCAAAAAAACTATAGGTATTAATAAACACAAGAGCCTAAGATAATACGGTTGCATTCTAATTGTAGCTTTACTTTTTAACGTTTGCTAATATTCCCTTGCCAGGCGTTTCATATAGCTATAATGGAAACACTAAGTTCAGCTATTGTGGGTAGGTGTAAATTTGTTTGTACAGATTTACTCTGGTCTGGTGGTGAAATAGTAATGTGTAGTTCGCGTTTGCTGTCGAATGTTATAGTATCAAACAATGTCTGGAAGTGTTATTAAAACAGAAAAATCTAAAAACGGTAATGATATAATCCTTATTGATGGATATGAGTTTATGTTAAATAAACATGCGGGTGCTAAATATTATTGGTGTTGTGTATTAAAAAATAGTAAACAGTGTAGAAGCCATATGACAACAGAGTTGCGTAATAATGAACATATTCTTAAGAAAGGTATGAGTGAACATTCACACGCTCCAAATGCTGGCGTACAGGAGTCAATATTTCTTAAAAATAAATTGAAGCGTGATGCCGCTAGTAGCAGTGACGGTCCTACTAAGATTATTCGAAATAATTTGGAATCTGTACCAAGCACAAGTGCTTGTTGTCTCCCTAATAAAAACGCCTTACGGCAAATTATTTACAGAGCACGAAAAAAGACATTTCCTAGAGAACCGTCTACTTTGGAGGAAATTAATATACCTACAGAATATACTGTAGAAGGAGAACCGTTTTTGGCACGGCATACAAAATATGGCGAAAATAAATGCTTGCTTATATTTTGCACGAAGCAAAACATCAAACTTTTACGTGATTCACCACTATGGATTATGGACGGAACTTTCTGTACTTGTCCTGGGCTATTCGTTCAAATTTATAGTATCCATGGTGTGGTAGGAAATAATGCCGAAAGCAGAAAAATTTTACCTTTGGTGTACTGCTTTTTAGTGGATAAGACCGAAGAAACGTATATGGTGATGTTCAGAGAACTTTTGTCATATGCTGAAGAATTACAGTGTGAATTACAACCGCAGAATATTCTTACTGATTTTGAGACAGCTGTCATCAACGTTGTAAAAATATTTTTTCCTGAAGCTACACATACCGGTTGCCTTTTCCATTTGGCACAAAATTTGTGGCGACAAATACAAAAAGCAGGTCTAGCTTCCAGATACGGCAATGATTGTGATTTCTCTCTGCAACTTCGTCACATTGTTGCTGTGACGAAGTTGCAAAGAAGAGGTTTTGCCAGAAGAAGCAACACCAATCATTGATTGGTTTGAAACCTATTACGTGCAAGGCAGGGCAAAATCGTTTTCGAAAGGTACAACAGTGTCTATACAAAGAACCCCTCCATTATTTCCACCACAGTTATGGTCCATTCACAGAATTAATCAACAAGGTCTACCAAGGACGCAAAATAATGTGGAGGCTTGGCACAGACGATGGAATTACTTGCAAAATAACAATCGACATGGTTTATATGCAACCATACGGAGTCTTGTAAAAGAGCAGATAACTACGAATCACGCAGTAGAAAAAGCACAGGCTGGCGTTGATAAGACTCCGCCCAAGAAGAAAAGCAGAAGAGTGTCCGATTCAATTGCTAGGATTTGTAGCAATCGTGATGATATGGAACTGATTCCGTTTTTGAGAGCTATAGCCAATCATATAGAACTATAATTTTTTTTCTTAATTTCTTTGTGCTGAAATATAATGTACTTAAATTGCTTTATTACGAAATTCGATCAAAAGTGAAAATTTACAATAATGTTTTGATATGATACTGAAAGTATATTATAAATAATAAAAAATGAAAATGATCTAATTAATAAAATAATTTAAAACAATATGTACTTCAATCTAATATTATGTTAGTACTTAGCTATAATATTGCTTTATGTATCTATGTATATGGTTTTTTTTTTGTTAAAATAAAACACTTTTTTGAGCAATTTAATAGTTGCTTTTACTATCTAGAGATCCCGATAATATTTATTTACGCTGCAATAGTCTGTTCACAATTTAGACAAACATTTTTTAACTTACTGGTTTACCAGTATTAGTTCAGTTTACTAAACGAATATTTTTTATGGCTTTCTCTGGCTAATACATGAACATTTTTTCTCAGTCTCCTCTCTCATTGTTTCGAAATAACAACTATAGTACAAATAAAATACCGAACTAACGAGTCATCGCTGTAGGGTTTGTCGAAACAAAGTTTTTCGCACTAACGTTACATAGCACCAACAAAACATCGGTACAAGAAGACATCGTGCTATAGTATTATCGACACAGAGTGTTCGATACAGTAAAAATCGAACCAGCATCTTTCGCAGACAAGTAGGGAACCCCCCACACATACGTAAAATTGTTAAAAATTTATCAGTATTTTTTGAGTGATTTTTGTATGAAATACTTTATTTTTATTCATTTTGCGCAAATGAATACCCATTAGTAGGTAAATGCGCACATACTTAGATATAAAAAATGTTTATTTACTAAATTAATGACGTTTGTTTTTTGTATCAAAATCGAACCACCTTAAACGGATTTACGTATGTTCGTATATAAAATTTTGTAAAAGTAACCGATTCTGCTCGATTTCCCACTATACGCCTTCGACGCTTCGGTACACGAACTTTCATAAATTTTAGCATAAAATTGTCTTGAACGATTTTATTCGGCTTTTTATAAAATGCTTGATGAAATTTTCGAATATCTTGAAAACTTAGTGTATTGCATTTAATTTGTCGTCCTTCTTATGCCTATACAGCTTTTAATATCCACTAGATTTGGTGGTCTTTTTGATGAGTACCTGAAAATAATATGTTTTTTGCTCTAAACGATATAAACTTATCCGTTATCACATCCTTCAATTTCATAGTAAAGGTGTTAATATGACATACTCGTAGTAGTTTATTTATTTATTATTACGCCAACAGCATATTTATATATTGTAAAAAAAAACAGATATTTAAATGCATCATCTGAAATAAACACGCGAGCGGGCACCCGCACCGCATTTTCGACGTCGACCTATTGCATGAACACGACCAAAGCTAAGGTTAACAAAACTTACCTCTCACGCTTTTTTATGTTGCGCTTCCACTGATTTTCATCTCGAACCCTTTTCCTTCCACTGGGGCAATATTGACTTCCACTTATTGTCGTTTTTATAATTAAAAACAGAAAAATAAAACCACACGGAGCACGGATACAACACGCGAACGCCATTAACGGCCATATGAAATACTGTGCTGTGATTGGTCGAGCCGAGACAGTGGCGCTTTTGTTACTCAAGTTTTGACAGAGACGGTTTTGTTCCTAACTTCAAAATTCTTACGAAGTTTTGTATCGGATAGAGGCGGTTTTAGACCTATAATATTGATTGAAATCAAAGAGAATTAGTAGAAGGTTGCCAATAATAAAAAAAATGTTTTTTAAAAAAGTGAATAGAGGCGCATTTGCATTTATACGCCTCAAATAGCGCCGTGGGTCTTAGGAGGGTAATAGTGATACTAGAAGCTGGGAACATTACATTACTTTACCTTGTCCATTACTTTCGCAAGAAGAGGCGGGAAATTAGATTTATTAAAGCCCTGCTTGCTTTAGATTTCATATTTGTACGAGGTTAAATTTTACGCCATACTTTTTTCAAGGGATCAAAGAAAGCCACATCCAATGGTTGGGTCAGATGTATTGAAATTGGTGGCAGTAGCACAAACCGAATATTATATTGTTCACATAATTCTTTAACTTCCGTATTAATGTGGCTGGAAAGATTGTCACCAATTAAGACCTTTTTTTTTTTTTATAATAAAGATATTAGCATCCACAGACTTGATGTCCGTGCCCTTGTCTAGATTAAGTGTTTTATTGTTAATACTTGCTTTTTCTTTTAAAAATATTTTACTATACTTTTCATAGTAGTTTACAGTAGGTAGATAAATAGCTATAATAAAGATATATATTTATATATTACATAATGTATTTTTCTAAACCAGTGACGGTTCCCCGCTGTTGCATCCAGACCTCAAAGCATCCATGACGGCTCTGTCTCGACTTTTGATCGCCATTCTGAGGTTGTAATTGACCACTTTTTCCCTGCCAGCCGCCTCTGCTTCTTTGATGAATCTGCCTATCGCATCATTACCATCATCCGCATAATATTTACAGCTGGCGGTATGGCGCGATATGGCAACCACAGCATGAGGGATACTGTCGTGTAGCTCCTGCCTGGTCGTTGTTGTGCGAACAATCACCACCTTTTTGTACGTCAATCCCTGAGCCTCGTGTATGGTGAGGATGCGTGACCCGGTACCCGATCCGTATCCCTCGTTTTGTAGGGATCTCTTTTCTACCTGTGTATGCACAAGGTACAGGGTTTCGGACTGGGTTCGATCGATTTGAGCATCCGTATACCTTTCAAGTTTTAAGGAGTGCGTACAAAGTTTCGACGAGTAAATGCCACTGTAGACTTCTCTAAGGGCAAATGCTACGTCGAGAGGGTTTCTATGGGTGCACAGAAGCTCCAATTAAGACCTTCGGACCTTCAAGCTTACGTGCCCAATTGCCCATGGCACAATTATGGTTTAAACCAGTCTAAAAATGTTGTTGAATCAAACCAACCACTTTTGGTTTTGTTGAAGCGAGCATTTTCAGGTCCTCTTTCGACCCACTGACACCACAAGCTCTCCGCCTTATAAATAACGTATGGCGGCATCACTACTCCGCTGTCTGTAGCCGCAAACATAACTGATACACAGCCTTTGGAATTATTCATTAAGCCTTCCGGATATTTTATACTAGCTTCCCGCGCGGGACTTCGTTCCCGTGGGAATTCGGGAAAATCATGTACCCTATATCCATCCTAGATAATGTAGGATTCTAATGGTGAAAGAATTTTTCAAATCGGTCCAGTAGTTTCGGAGCCTATTCGATGCAAACAAACAATCAAATCTTTCCTCTTTATAATATTTATAGACCACGACGGAATATGCATTTCGCTGAGCCGGGGTCGTCGCTGAAATTTGTTTCATCGTAGTTAATAATTTGTGTTGAAGGCACGTTTTCTAATACACACTCAAGGTTTTTGAAATACTGTTGAAATTCAGATAATGTTTTTTCTGCTCGTGCCCTTTTGATATTCTGTACTACTCTGAAATCAAGCTTATCTCGACGGCGCTCAATAAAAATTTTATCATTGAAAATATCGTTCCTATTATTATTTTTTCAAATAATTATGAACAAGTATTCGAAGATCGAGTTTTGTGAGTGGAGCTCCGTAGTCAGAAGCCACGGTAAGAACTTTGACAAAGTTAATTTCTACGTGGTGGTCCTGGTTTATCAGAATGATTTTTTTAAAATTGTTTTTCGAAGTATATTAAAAAGTTTTTCGGCCTGGCAAGAAGTCATTTTTTTCGTTTCCACCATTTCAATGCCAAGTTTTCAAGTTTTCTTCGGTCTCGTTTTTAGGAGCCATTCTGAAACAAAATGACACCACACAAATAAGAATAAAGCATTCACCCTCGAGCCTTTGATGTTAAATCACGCTGGGCGTAATAAAATTATTATTTAAAAAACTCCCGTCGGCTGATAGCCACATTTCCAAAAATCAAATGTGTTCCCATACTTTTTTACTATTTAACCAAGAGCGTAAATAAAAACCGACAAATGTTTTCAAAGTCATCCTGTAGATTATTAAAGAAAACGTTGTGCTAACTCTAGCTACCGGCAAAGTTGGCACAAAGCAATCGTTGTCAACTTTACCTAACCTCAAACAACATATACCATATACCAGAAGACTTTTTTGAAATACGCTTCAAAAACTCCGGCCTCCATCCACCCATTCTTCGTAGACGCGTACGTAGTTCCTGGGTAGGCTTCAGGAGAGGTCTATCAATCCCACATGTTTTTACCTTTAAAGATGATTGTTAGGACCTTTTTTATTTTGCATGATTGGTTATTTGAGTTAGAATATTCAAATCCTCCAAGTAAGTTCCAAAACATGAGTGGAATAATACTTCTGATGTTTTTAGAATATCTGCTCCTGTTTTTATTTTGAACTTGTACCCAAGTCCAATCATGTGATTATATAACTTTAGCATAGGAGCACCTGAAAAACTCCAAGAAAACCCCGCAGGTTTCATAGATCACATAGCAACATTAACCAACAGAGGGAAGTATATTTTCTGCGTTGATCTGGCAGTTGTCATTAGAAGGATGTCTCCCAATTCTTTTAATATCCCTGCCACTTGTCCAGGACTCCGAGCTTCTTTTAAACATGTTACTATCTCCTGCGCCATTGGTAACATCATTAAACTGTTCAAAAGTGCATTTGAGAGCTTGCTTTGATACTTATCTTCCATAACTAATAGAATGGCCTGAGCCAAAGGTCCCAAACTGCGTATTACACCAGTTCTACGTTCTGGAGCGAAGGTTATACCTTGTAAGAGCGGAATGTGATGATTAACAAGACCATATTGGGATATACTTTGAGTGAGTTCTTTGTCATTTGGATCCCAACCTATTGGCTTACCTGTTGAATCTCTCTTAATTGCTTTTTTTGCAACACTCGCTCTAACTCTAAATCGCGTTACCCCTGTTCGGACTTCATCAAAAACTGATTTGAACAAGGTCATCAATTCAAAAATGGGAGTGGCTATCAAAAAGTTAATTTTTATATCTTGTGCTTTTACCTTTTCCACTAAAATAATATGGCGCTTTATCCCTCCTGCTGCGCCATGGTGGGGAGGGTTTTGGGAACGGATGGTGCGCACAGGTCCCAACAATGATTAAAGGTGGTAGTTTTTCCCCTAAAGCATTGCAACCAAGTAACACTGTAGTGTTGTCTCTACCAGGTGTAGAAATCACTCGCTTTGATGCCAACCACCTTCTTGCCACCTTTTCACCTTTCTTGCCAACCGTTTTTGTTTTTTCGGGATCCTTGGAAAAACTGGTTTCGTCCATATTCCACACTGCAGATGGGTTTTCTCTTAAATTTAACTCATCGAGAGATTTTTCGAGTAGATCGAAATAGGGATGTATTATGAAGGGATCCATTGCAGTTTTTCTAGCATACTCAACGCCTTGTGGTTTCTTCAAAGACAAATTATGTCTGTTTTTGAATGATCTGAACCAGGCCTCACCAGGAATACCATTTTTAAATGGCGTAGACAAATTATTGAGCGCCACATAATCGCCAACCAATTCTAGAACTTCTTGCCTGCTTAGGCCAAATCCGTGTTTTTCCATCGTATGCAAGCTTTCGGCCAATTTCTGTTCAATTTCGACAGAAAGAGCAGTATTTCTACCTAGAGTGTTACTTTTAAATCTTTTGTTACCTATATACGTGGTTCATTATTGTCATGCGAGGGATCTTATGTTGTTTGATGCCTGCGATTGGTCCTTAGGTACCTAGCTCGAATTTTAAACTATACATAGTTTTTTTTAGTTTAAGTTTGTAGTATCTGTCCAAAGCGCCACTATGTAGTTCTACACAAGTACAATTGCACACAACAGACTGAGAAACCAATGTAAGTGTAAGTAGGGTAAAACACCCAGTAGTCAGCCTTTTAGTGAGTAATAAAATTTGATTAATTTTAATTTTAATTATGAAACACTATTAATGAGACCAATATTTTTTCTCAGAAAGTTTCTTTATTATTTTTTCAAAATTAATCAACAAAATGTTAAAGTTATAGAAAAATCAACAATAAACAAATTATGGCACTTTTCCCTAGTACTCAGCCTCATTTCTCCAGAAGACAGACGTGGCTTACCCTGTAGTCAGCCTCCTATTTATTTTTACATATATGGCACACAAAATTCTTATTATATACATTTTCATACATATCGCCAGCAAATTCGGTGCATTTTAAATGGTACCAAGCAGGGCAATTATCACATCCAATATGTTTCATGTCGTTAATTTCAGTGTCGCTGGTGATTTCTTATTTTGTTCACGGTACATGTTGTGTTTTTCTTCCTCTTATTACTACAATTGGAGTTCAACAACAACAACTGCTTTTCTTTTTTTTGTAATATTTCTTTCTTTTTTTGTCTTTCTTCTTTTTTTTTGTCTCTCTTCTTCTTTCTTCGCCTTAATTTCAAGTCTTTTGATTTTTTTATTTAAAATGTCGTTTTTTATGTTCTTTCATTTCTTCTTTTTGTCTTTCAAATTGCCTCCACTCTTCTGAAGAAATAGCTCCTATTCTATTGATTGATTGTATCTTTTTTGTTGGTTTCGCTATAGCAGGTAAGGTCAAATGCTTGTGTAGAATGGGAGACAAATCTCTCGACTTTATAACGACATTGGATAAGATCGTTATTTTGTTTTTTATTTTTTTGGACTTTCAGTTAATACATCTTTTTTTTCTTGTTGTTCATTGTTATTTTTAATTGGATTAAGTAAATATTCTTTCTTGTGTGAATGGGCCGTAGTTCAACACAGTCACCTTCTTGATTATTTGCAACATAATTATTTGTCTCTTGAATTTCACGATTTTGGTGAATCACTTCAAATTCAGTTACGACTTCGAGTTCGTTCAAGAATATCTCTCCTTCAGTGAAGTTATTCATATTATTTTCCTATGTGTAATCACCTATGATTGGCAAACTTATATCAAGAATTTTGGTTTTTATCGCTGTGACCAGCAGTACTATTTAATATTTTTAAAGCATCAATAGTTGAGTTCCCTGTTGAATTTAAACTGTCAGTTCCGATCGAATTTGTCGCTGCGCTCAAAACATTAATGACAGTTGTAGTGTCCACTCCAGCATTTTTTAGCTCGTTGCTTAGCTGATTAATACATTTGATGGCGATATCCAAATGCCTTTTCTTAATTTTGCTGCCTGGAGATTTCAAATTCTTGCAAGCGGCGTTAAGATGGTTCTCAAGATTATTCTGCACACATTTTGAGTAGTCCAAAGCATTGCATGGGTACAATCCACATTTGCGAAAACCGTTGCTGATTGTCGCAGGCAAATGTTCTTTCTCTAAGACCTTTTTAAGTAAAGGACAAAACGTTGCCTTAGTCAAGACACTATTGGCATTTTCAGGTTGAGTTGCCCATTCGTGCACTGTATTTTTCCATTCTACCTTCAAAGGTTTAAATACACTAACATCAGCAGGCTGAATCAAATTCGCATTTGGTGGAAGTGCATAGAGGATAATACCATTTTCGTAACAATATTCGCTGAGATGCATTGTTAAGTGGCTCTTATGGCCATCAACAAAAACGAGAACAGGTTTTTGTATCTTTTCTTCCTCTACCCATTTGTTCAGACCTTTAACAATATAATCGTAAAATATATCCGCTTTCATCCAACCTGTTTCTGACTTTCCCAGTAACCATCCATCAGGCATACTCTTAATAACTTCTTTTGGTGGTCTTACATAATCGTCGGTCGAATCACGAAAAGGCGTAACTGTATTTTAACAACTTTGCAGGACAGCGAATTAAAGAAATTAGCAGGGAATTGAATGGCCATAGAAAATTATTCATAATGTTTATTAACAATTTTAATGTCCGATTTTGCAGATAATTTAATCTTTTATACTTATGTAAGTTTCATCAGGTTTCTGGTAAGTTTTTTAATTTATGAGATATTGTGTTTTTTTTTAACTAAAGATCCACTTACGCCTATTCGTGTGTAGCATTTTCTAATAGTTGTCATTTATGTCTACTAAATGTAATGAAATTGAAAGAAGAAATATGAATTAATATTTTTTATTTAAATCAAATAAAACAGTCTGAAAATCTCTCAAAAAGTTTATAATCAAATAGAAGCTGTAATAAAAAGAAAAAGAAAAATTTATGACGAAAAAAGGAGAACTACCTCCTTTTTTCGTTGAACCAAAATCGAGTAATCTTTGTGGCAAAAATGCTTATAATGTAAGACATAATTCTATCTTAGTCTCTGACCTCAAAACCATGGGGTATTGGAGATATAGGCTGACGAAGTTTGTATCGAAAATCATTATCTTGCTAGCCAAACCACATACACATCATTTTGTTCTTATCGATTTCTGGGTCTATTGCGATACGTCAAATATTTTAAAAACATACTAATCATGTGGTAAAGATGTATAAAAGAGGACATGTTCTTGGTTTCTTATTATAGGCATATCTCCAGTACACATTGACAAAAGGTCATCATATTTTTCTTTGGTGATTCTTTTGTCGCTAGGAGATTTGTTGATGGGATCAATTTTGTTTCTATAATAATGGAAATTCTGTCGTTTTACCGTAACTGAGCGATACTCTTTTTCTAAGTGGCTTGTTTTGAAAAACAAAGTTCCAGGTTTGCTCTTTACTACTCTGAACTCCATCTTGTCAGTCCATTTTACAGATTCACCTAAAGATCTAAAGATCATCTTTGCGTAGCTGAAGGAGCTTGATGTTAAGTGAAAACTCTTTGAAATTTAAAAAATCGTTGTGATTATATTCATTCTTTAACATTATAAGGAGTTCGGCGCGCAAGTCTCACAATCGGAACTAGCTGAGAATTAACAAAAATGTTTCCTGCTTTGGACAAGGCATAGGACACAGCACTGTGTACTGAGTCTCCCTCACTCTGTCCATGGGATGGGCAAAAAAAGCGCAAGCTTATTTCTTCAATCGAATCGCAATGCATCATAAAGTATAGAAGCATAGACGCCACTACTGAGTTTTTGTTTTGCCCCTGACAGCCATCACTAAACAAATAAACTTTTTTTACCCCTTGCGTATCATAATGAGTTAAAAAATAAAAAAGAGCCGTGCTTATTTCTGAAGCACACACCTCTTTTACTTATAGCCTCATGCCATAAATTGCATGTGCATTCCTTTGAGTTCAGGTCGTAAATAGTAAAATTAAAGTTCGCTAAGCGTCTCTTATAAAATAAAGCGCTTTCGTTACTTTGAGGCAAGTAAATAACTTGTTGAAGGTCAAACGAAGAACAACGAACTGTGTTTGAACACTCGTTCTTACAATCGGCTTTTATTTTCCGTACTTCTTCTTTCTCAGATATATGACCTGTGTATTTCTCTTGCAGTTTTTCTTTTACTTCTGTTGTACCTTCTCTGTAGGTCGCACACAAGCCACATAGATCTTTCTTAGGTCTGTGGATGGATAAATTCATTTCCTTGAAGATACTCCTATACAAAGTAAAGGGAACTTTTGTTTCATACTCTTGTAAAAACATGGAATGCATTTTGCGTAATGTAAGGTCAGGGTGTAGATCTAAGGAGGTGCGGACAGCCTTCTCACTAATGGCTAATGTATTAAAAACATTTTTTGCACACTTTGTGCTTGTTGTCTTTCAGGGGCAGATAGAAATTAAAAGTGAACTGACGGCGCGGCTCTGATGCAGTGGTTCGTCTTGCAACAGGCTTTTTTCTGTGAACCTAGCGATGAATTCTCTTTGTATTTCAAGTTTTCCACTTGAGTAATAATCCAGTAAAATATTTTCGCGATCTTCTTCTGCAAACATGTAACAATAGTTTCCGTATCTCGCACAATATTCGAGATTACATACTTACGTGTTGGCTTCGGCCCCACGCAAACCTTCCAAAAGTCCGAGACTTAATTGCCCGAGATTATGGGTCATCAGACAAACATGGTCCTTAGGTACCTAGCTCGAATTTTAAACTATACCTACATATTTTTTTTTAGTTTAAGTTTGTAGTATCTGCCCAAAGCGCCACTAGTTCTACACAAGTACAATTGCACACAACAGACTGAGAAACAAATGTAAGTGTAGGTACACTAAGCTTCAAATTGGTCCAGCCTTCGATTGGTCCTTACTATTTGAATCTAAAACATATGAAATCACCAATAATAATTAGGTTACTTTTTTTTTTACACTAAGTAGGGGGGTGTATTAGGGTCAGCTCACACCGCGACGCGACGTTGCGAATAGAGCCACTCAAAATTGAATTTTATTTATTCCATGAAAAGATAAACATTTCATTGTGAGAACGCCGCGGCGAGCGGCGAAGCGCGGCGCTGCGTGGTGCGACGTGTTCTAAATTCTCACTTGTAATAAATAAAGTTCAATTTTGAGTGGCTCTATCCGCAACGTCGCGTCGCGGTGTGAACTGACCCTATAGCGCCTTTATGTACACATGGCAGCACATCGGGATTATACATCTTGACCTTAACGTCACCCTTATCTCGCTCGTAGTGTTAATGGGTAACCTGACGTACTGCTGTTTGTAGCTACGATGTGTAACCTGAGGTGCTGCTGAGTGTACCATATTAGCAAAAATCGTTACCACAACCTACACGTGCGTTAACTTTAATAAAAATAAATTGTATAGTAAATAAGTATTACACTCATGTCATTACCTATAGCTTTAAGTAAATTAAGTATTCAAATAAATTATAAATTTGTTTTTGTTTGTATAATTATTATGTTCCATGAATGTTTTAAAAATTATAATGACCGGATTATGTTTTTCACACAGGTCTTAGATATTAAAATCTGTAATACTGTGTAGATATTAAATAAATAAATTATAAAATAAGTAAATAAATTGTTTTACAAAACTTTTTTACCTTTTTTTTGCATGTACTATCTACATTACGAGCGTCTATTGCTCTAGTCACTAGATTCTAGTAAATGGCTGAGGAATTCGTCATACATTGCTTCAAAAGAAAAATCACAATCACTAGAAAGGCTAGTGAAGATGTTAGCTAAATGCAGCAATGTACGAAATTGAACATCTTGCAATCGTTACTGACATTTTCGGTAATAGCAAACATAGCTCTCGTAATTCGTACTTACAAAGTAACCTACACTGACCATCAGCAATGTATGATTAATTTAAAACCAATGGGTATCAAATTTATTGCGTCTTAAACAATAGGTACCTATAGATACGCGGAAGAGCGAAGAAGGCAGACTCATCTAAGTATACTCAGGCAGGATAGCCCATTTTACAAAAGGGCCTAAAAGATTGTCTCTTTCAGTATCAAATGACACACGAGTGCTATTCAAGTAGGTATAGATCAGTCGCGTTCTGTAATCTTAAAATGTCTCAAGCGATCCTCTTACAAAGTGCATTTCTACACTAATATTATAGAGGAAAGATTTGTATTTTTGTATGTAACGAATAAACTTAAAAACTACTGGACCGATTTCAAAAATTCGTTCAACATTAGGATGCTACATTATCCCTGAGTAACGTAGGCTACATAATTTTCCCGAATTCCGTATATTGAGTATAGTAGCGGGCAACGAAACTTTAATTTACCGTTTCCATCGCACGCCACGTGCTGTACCGTACAGAAACTTTTCTTCGCAAGTAACGAATGATGGAAACATAAAACCACACACCGCCGCCGCCGTCGCTTCGCTGTTGATCGCTGACGTCCATATGGGAAGTAATTTACTAAGTAGTAAGTACACTGGTCTATAATTTCGACCTACCGGTACATTATCTGCAGCTCGAGTACGATGTTAATAGCGCGCGTAATGCGCCGCGGTCCTATGTCAAAATGTCGACATTGACAACGCAAGCCTTTCATCAAATCAAAGTGAAGTTTCACCGTCAGCCAAGGGGCGCGCCGCGCGAATTTGTCACCATCGTGCTCGAGCTGCTGGCCGATTCGAACAATTATGTCTAGTAAATGAAACAAAATTCTAAAATCCATCATTTATTTATATCAGGCGCTCATAAGTTACATTTGGAGTTTTATTTTACATACAGTAACATGAACATAATATTTATCTTCTTGAAACAAACGTGATGATATTACACACATGAACATATGTTCACGTTTCCCAAATATTTGGGAATCGCTTGAGGTAGGAACGAGATAAGTTTCACGCCAAATCCGATAGGCCAAACTAGTTTATCGGTAGTGACATTTTATTTTTTACAGCGTAGAACGGAGACTCAGCGTGGGGGTTTATTATCAAGGAACCTAGCAACCTGCTGCGTAGGAATTTTAAACTAGTCCTAGAATTTTAAATCGAGTTGGTCGGTAATATACATATTAGATTAGACCAAGATCCCAGGGCCGCCAGACCTTACTTATTTTCTCACAAACCAAATGTGCGGGAAATAGTAGTGCTAGTACGTACTAGTAATCTATGAATACCAGCTAACCTGGGCCGCCGGCCAATTTTCAGCTATCAGGTTCTGAAGGTACTTCCAAAAATTGCTCACTTGTCAAACATATGAAATCACCAATAATAATTAGGTTACTTTTTTTTTTACACTAAGTAGGGGGGTGTATTAGGGTCAGCTCACACCGCGACGCGACGTTGCGAATAGAGCCACTCAAAATTGAATTTTATTTATTCCATGAAAAGATAAACATTTCATTGTGAGAACGCCGCGGCGAGCGGCGAAGCGCGGCGCTGCGTGGTGCGACGTGTTCTAAATTCTCACTTGTAATAAATAAAGTTCAATTTTGAGTGGCTCTATCCGCAACGTCGCGTCGCGGTGTGAACTGACCCTATAGCGCCTTTATGTACACATGGCAGCACATCGGGATTATACATCTTGACCTTAACGTCACCCTTATCTCGCTCGTAGTGTTAATGGGTAACCTGACGTACTGCTGTTTGTAGCTACGATGTGTAACCTGAGGTGCTGCTGAGTGTACCATATTAGCAAAAATCGTTACCACAACCTACACGTGCGTTAACTTTAATAAAAATAAATTGTATAGTAAATAAGTATTACACTCATGTCATTACCTATAGCTTTAAGTAAATTAAGTATTCAAATAAATTATAAATTTGTTTTTGTTTGTATAATTATTATGTTCCATGAATGTTTTAAAAATTATAATGACCGGATTATGTTTTTCACACAGGTCTTAGATATTAAAATCTGTAATACTGTGTAGATATTAAATAAATAAATTATAAAATAAGTAAATAAATTGTTTTACAAAACTTTTTTACCTTTTTTTTGCATGTACTATCTACATTACGAGCGTCTATTGCTCTAGTCACTAGATTCTAGTAAATGGCTGAGGAATTCGTCATACATTGCTTCAAAAGAAAAATCACAATCACTAGAAAGGCTAGTGAAGATGTTAGCTAAATGCAGCAATGTACGAAATTGAACATCTTGCAATCGTTACTGACATTTTCGGTAATAGCATACATAGCTCTTGTAATTCGTACTTACAAAGTAACCTACACTGACCATCAGCAATGTATGATTAATTTAAAACCAATGGGTATCAAATTTATTGCGTCTTAAACAATAGGTACCTATAGATACGCGGAAGAGCGAAGAAGGCAGACTCATCTAAGTATACTCAGGCAGGATAGCTTTCCCCTCTTTTAGGCCCATTTTACAAAAGGGCCTAAAAGATTGTCTCTTTCAGTATCAAATGACACACGAGTGCTATTCAAGTAGGTATAGATCAGTCGCGTTCTGTAATCTTAAAATGTCTCAAGCGATCCTCTTACAAAGTGCATTTCTACACTAATATTATAGAGGAAAGATTTGTATTTTTGTATGTAACGAATAAACTTAAAAACTACTGGACCGATTTCAAAAATTCGTTCAACATTAGGATGCTACATTATCCCTGAGTAACGTAGGCTACATAATTTTCCCGAATTCCGTATATTGAGTATAGTAGCGGGCAACGAAACTTTAATTTACCGTTTCCATCGCACGCCACGTGCTGTACCGTACAGAAACTTTTCTTCGCAAGTAACGAATGATGGAAACATAAAACCACACACCGCCGCCGCCGTCGCTTCGCTGTTGATCGCTGACGTCCATATGGGAAGTAATTTACTAAGTAGTAAGTACACTGGTCTATAATTTCGACCTACCGGTACATTATCTGCAGCTCGAGTACGATGTTAATAGCGCGCGTAATGCGCCGCGGTCCTATGTCAAAATGTCAACATTGACAACGCAAGCCTTTCATCAAATCAAAGTGAAGTTTCACCGTCAGCCAAGGGGCGCGCCGCGCGAATTTGTCACCATCGTGCTCGAGCTGCTGGCCGATTCGAACAATTATGTCTAGTAAATGAAACAAAATTCTAATATCCATCATTTATTTATATCAGGCGCTCATAAGTTACATTTGGAGTTTTATTTTACATACAGTAACATGAACATAATATTTATCTTCTTGAAACAAACGTGATGATATTACACACATGAACATATGTTCACGTTTCCCAAATATTTGGGAATCGCTTGAGGTAGGAACGAGATAAGTTTCACGCCAAATCCGATAGGCCAAACTAGTTTATCGGTAGTGACATTTTATTTTTTACAGCGTAGAACGGAGACTCAGCGTGGGGTTTATTATCAAGGAACCTAGCAACCTGCTGCGTAGGAATTTTAAACTAGTCCTAGAATTTTAAATCGAGTTGGTCGGTAATATACATATTAGATTAGACAAGATCCCAGGGCCGCCAGACCTTACTCATTTTCTCACAAACCAAATGTGCGGGAAATAGTAGTGCTAGTACGTACTAGTAATCTATGAATACCAGCTAACCTGGGCCGCCGGCCAATTTTCAGCTATCAGGTTCTGAAGGTACTTCCAAAAATTGCTCACTTGTCTTGAAGTCTGGGTGCTATAAAAAGTATTGTTATAGTTCCCTGAACATCATATACAAAAATCACGGCTCAGATTGTAGGTATAATCGCATAATTTACTTGCGAAATGTCAAGCGTCTGGCAGAAATTACACCCGTCGGAGAGTGTCTGGCGGTGTTGAATATTAATTTTTATATTTAATTAATTATATTCTATAAGACATCAGCAGCCAGACTTCAAGACAAGTCAGTAATTTTTGGAAGTACCTTCAGAACCTGATAGCTGAAAATTGGCCGTCGGCCCAGGTTAGCTGGTATTCATACATTACTATACGTACTAGCACTACTATTTCCCACACATTTGGTTTATGAGAAAATAAGTAAGGTCTGGCGGCCCTGGGATCTCCGTCTATATGTATTTACAAGACTACAAGTTTGGATCGCTGGTTAAAGTTAATCCATTACCGCGCCTTAGGTATGCGGGGCGAGGCGGGGGGAAGAGTAGGCCGCTCCCGCTCTTTCAGTTTGTTAGCGATGACAGCGAACTGAAAGCGGGAGCGCCCTCTGCTCTCCCTCTGTGTCTTGCTAAGCCCCGAATAATTTCAACACAGTATTAAAGACCCACCGCGATGCATGAAGAGGCTACGCTACGCACGTGTCTTAAGCTTCGCTTTGCAAGAAAATGTATGTGATTGTGTCTACTGCAACCCACGATCACGCTACGCATGGATACGACCAAACGCCAGGTGATCATCTACTCAGTATTAATGCAGAAATTAGATTTTGATCTAATCCACGTAGCTAAAATGCGCCGCGTGCTCGTGCTCAGCAGGCAGAGTACGATAGTGACAGCGCCGCAACAACACCGCGTTGCGCGGGACCCTCGCGCAATCAAAGTGAAGTTTCAGCGTGAGCCGAGCGCGAGTTTGTCGTTATCGTGCTAGAGCTGCAGCATGCGTAACGGTGGGGTCTGCGCCTTTAGCAGTTCCTGGGTTCGATTTCCGGTTCGAGATAAAATTTGTTTAAAAACTTGTCAACAGGAGATATTTGTTTTCGGGTGATGGTATTTAAGTACTTATGTTTTGTCTTAGTTTGTTTTCTCCCAACTGAACCACGGAACTGTTTAAAAGTTCGTGAATAATTTGGAAATTGCAAGATTCATTTTTGTTGAAGTCGACTTAAACAAAAATGAATCTTGCAATTTCCAAATTATTCACGAAAAACAAATCATGTTTTTTTTGTTAAAAATTGAAACTGCTTACTATCTTACTCTGTGCTTTTGTGATAAAATCGGTTTTGCAATGAAAATGGAGTAACCTGATGCTCTGGCATCTGTACATTCGTGATAGTCGTCAAGGTTCACAATTAGTGTGATGAGCTATTGTGAATAGTAATTACGTACCCTCCGAAGCACAGAAACGCTCGTGAATTTGGTCACCCATGAGGTTCCCTGCCTCTGTGTTCGTTGTTTAACCTCACTGATCGGTTGAGATAAGCTAGCGCCACTGGGCCAAGAGCGTTTGTTCTTCTTCTTATCGTGTAGGTATAGTCAAGTATGCGGCGAACTTGGCTAACCTTGGTGTCAAGAGTTTTCAAACCGCACAATGGCCTCTGACTTGGTTTTAGCGACTGTAGTCAATCGACAACAGCCGGGACCGACAGCTTAACGTGCCCTCCGAAGCACGGAAACGCTCGTGAAAAATTGCCACTTTGGTCACCCATTAGGTTCCCTGCCTCTGTGTACGTTGCTTAACCTCACTGATCGGTTGAGATCAGCGAGAGCCACTGGACTACGAGCGCTTCATTTGAGCGTTTGTAACCTGATGTGTTGTCTGTACATTGTCCCAGATATGAGTAAATACTTCAAAAACTACGTAATTTCGCCTTTATAAGACTTTCACATTAATTTATCAATTAGCAAGGCAAATAAATTTCCAAACACTTACAGAAACAAATGTAGCGATGTTCTGCACTTGAAAGCAACATATAGATTTCTTTAATGTAGCCAATGGCCTTAATACAGGGTGATAAAAAACCTCTTAGCTATATTCAAAATCCTGAACCAGTATCACTTACAGAACACTTTTTTTTGGAAGGGAATTTTTTTATTTTCTTAAACTTAGACACCACTCGAGCACCCCCCTCGCGCTACCCGCACCCCTCGCGTGCCTGGTGTAGGAGTAATGTCTACGTTTAGGCAAAAAAGAACTAAGTATTCCCATTGAAAAAATATTATTTTTTTCATAAATGTGCTCTTTGAGTGATACTGGTTCAGGATTTTGAATATAGCTAAGAGGTTTTTTATCACCTTGTATAAACATAATTAAATTTAAAATTCTTTTAAAATATTATTTTTTGGTAATTTGGTAATTTGACATAAAAACAAAATGGGCGAGAATGTAAGGAGCTAAGCATAAAGGTTAATAGGCGACTTTAGATCAGCAAAAATTAAGAATGTGAAAATGTGCACGTAACTGAACAACTTTCTCCAAGGATATAAGTCGACTAGCATTCCGCCCGGGACTTCGTTCCCGTAAGAATTCGGGGAAATGTAGTATATTTTACTCAGGGATAATGTAGCATTCTAATGGTGAAAGAATTTTTCTAATCGGTCCAGTTGTTTCGGAGCCTATTCAATGCAGACAAAGAAACATCTCTCCTCTTTATAATATTAGTGTAGAAATGTGAAAAAAGTCAACATTCCATACAACATGTGTGATTAGTTTATTGCCTTGGTATAGAAAGTATTTTAATTAAAATGTCATATAATACAGTCTTTGGGTAAAAGTTGTTCAGTTTCATGAAGCAGTTCATGTTTTAACATTCCGCTAATTCAGTTCACTTATTTAAAGGAGTGTCAACAATAACAGTGCTGCTATTTTTTCATTGTCTCTTGGCTATACACAATATACCAGGGGTGGCCAACCGGTCGATCGCGATCGACCGGTCGATCGCGACTGTTAGTCCAGTCGATCGTGACAAGGCAAAAAAATGAAAAAACATTTCACATTTAAGTTTTTTCTCTTAATATAATAAAAAAAATACTACATGATTGTGTACTGAACTATGCTGTTTCATTTAAGATTTCAAAAAGTATGTAGGTAATTGGTAGATCGCACAGGGTTTCGTTAGTAAACAGGAGATCTTGGGTATAATCAAGTTGGCCACCCCTGCAATATACTATGTTTTTGGTTTCCTAGGCTGACGAAAAACATGACTTTGTTTCGTATTTTCTGTGTAATGTTTTGAAAAGACAAGGCTTAAGCTGTGTCTCCTGCACGTGTTTTTTTAAGGTAACACAAAAACAGAAACATTTGGGTGTGGTTATGCACAATATGTTATGTTTTTGTTTTCCGAGGCGTTTCGATAAAACACGCACAAATGACACGTTTTTAAGCTGCATTTACTGTTTCTAGGAGAGATTTACAAATATACATCGAGTGCCAAAATTACTTTAAAAGTTTATTCGAGTTTTTTTACAGTTGTTATATTAAATACAGTGAAATTCTCAATTACTGTAAAAACTTTAAAATGTCAATCAGTCTAAACTGAACACAACTTTCCCTAAGGAACCTAATCTTTGTAGGTACAGGGACAACAGCACATCATGCTATCCAAAACTGTCAAATTTCTTCATTAGATTTTCAATTTTATCTCTAAATATTAGAGTTTACAATCCATTGGAAAATTTGACAGTTTGTGGTAACCTGATGTGCCGTTGACTTTACATTAAATTATTTAAAAAAAATTACAACTTCGCATATTGCAATTACACATTTTTTATAGAGGTAAATTTTTTTTTCGCGATTGGTTTATTGTTTATTGGGAAAAGTTGTTTAGTCACCTGAGACATATATTAAAGTTTATAAAGTAATTCAGAACGTTTTTGGGGAAATTTTACAATTATTGAACATGATACGACGAATGAACGCATAAATCTATGTCTAGAAATGCATGCACAACGGCCTGTTTGTTAGACGACGCTCATTCTAGACATATAATAGCTTTCCGCCCGCGGCTCCGCACATGTGGACTACAGGTTATATCGTGCCAAACTGTGGGATAAAATGTAGCCTATGTCCTTTCCCAGGCTCTAATCTATCTCTGTACCAAATTTCATCAAAATCGGTTCAGTAGTTTAGGCGTGAAAGACGGACAGACCGAGTTACTTTCGCATTTATAATTTTAGTATGGATTATTCTAAGGAATAAACATGACGCTTATAACAACGCCAAAACATCGGAAGTGCATACAAATCATTTGAAGTTTTACTAAACCAAAAATATAACGAATTTGCAAACGAAAAGAACTTTCGGGTAACAGAAACACACAAACTTAAACCTTATGCAGACAACAATAAGTACTAGTTAAAAATAGCACATTAGAGAATATGATGTTGTTCATTTACACTCAGTTGGAGAAATGATCATTATAGTTAAAGCTTCTTTAAAAATTCCGTTCTCGTTTACGTCAACAAGACAGGATAATATCAGTATGTCATTTAAAGTAGCGTTAACTTTAATGGACGTTTCTATAACTTGGCGTTAGGCTTTAAAATCGTCGCTTTTGCATATACCATTTTCCAATTTCTTGGTGTAAGTTTAGAAAAATGTATTTATCATGTCCTTACAACATTAAAATGACACCATTTTTAATGTACATTTTCTATTTATTTTTTACATAGACGAAGAGATAAATTAATAATTTTTTTGTAAAGACATTCGATTACTGATGGCAAAAATACATCAAGAAATCTTCTATCTTTTAAAAATAGAAAACACGATAAAGTTGTGAAATGTAAAAGAATTCATTTAATTTTGTACATTTCTTTAATAAAATGGTAAGTATTTATACATTGTGATATCTTTTTGGTGATTCAAGTTAGTAAAAAAAATTAAAGAAGTGAATAAATCCACGAAACTGAACAACTATTCCAAAGGAACATATAGGTCGGAATATGAAAAGATTTTCGTCTCTTAGTTCCGTATTACAGAACGCGACTCTGATCCATACTTAAGTAGCAGTCGTCTTTGTCAGTTTGATAGTGAGACAATCAATACTTAAGTATAGATCAAGACTTAAGTCTCATTCTGTAATAAGAACCTTAATGGTAAGAAGAATGCTTACTAATGGAAAGATGAGTTTTTTTGTGAATTTAATTTGGGTTGTCGGGGAAAGTAGTTCAGTTTTACGAGGCGACTCACGTCCTATAACTAAATCGAAGTCACATCAATAGGATTATAATAATTATTATAACTTAGTATTCTTCTCATATAAATAATTAGATACAATGAATAAAACCATAAGTTTTTCAGCTCTTAAACTTTACGAAAATAAAGTTAAAATCACAGACAAATACACGACTAGATTACGCTTGTCCCATCTTCTTTATAGAAATCAAGCGTGCCATTATTTTTCTACGTACTGTGACGACACACGAACGATTTAAGGGCGTATTAGGGGTCATCTATATATTACGTCACAGCGTAAGGCGAGGGGGGGGGGTCATACCAAACGTGATGTTAAGGGAATACCAAAAAAGGGGTTCAAAAAGTCGGAATTTTGCGTGACGTAATATGCGGACGGCCCCTTACAGAAACTCAGGTCTTGATCTATACTTACTATAATTCAGTATTTATTATCATTCTCTCACTATCAAAATGACAAAGACGATTCCTACTCAAGTACAGATCGTTCCGAGTCGCCTTAGTGATGGGAAACGTTTCCATTATCTCGTCCCACTTCATTTGTGTAGTTTTTACAGCTTAAAAAGGCACAATGGGGTAGATGACTGATATTGAATATTATATATTTATTAAGATAATACATTAATATACATACTATGATTACATAATTTGCAATCAAATTTGACAATGATCAGAAAATAAAAAACTTACAGCCTATTGATTTTTTTCTATCTCTTTCTTACAAAACGAAAGGAGATGGACATAAGCGGAAGGCAACTTCCGGCAGAGTCAATATATACACCATTTTAAACTTTGATTTTATGTTTTACGGACATACATTTTTATTTTTTTATAAACCTCCGTTTTTTTTTTAATCCTGAAAATGTATTTGGTTGGCGGTATTTCGTTTATGAACGCACCCTTTCATATATGTTAGGAAAAAATAGTGTACATTGTGTGTGTGTTTCTGAACGCACCACAGCTTGACGTTAGCTGATTCTTTCCACCCTCGGCTAACAATCTACTTTAAACATAAATGGGGGTTGTTTTTAAATATTTTTAATGATGAACCCTTTATCAGGCATAGTACGTTTCATCGACCACCTAAATAATTAGAGTTTGTTAGTGACCTTCACCGTTTTTAAAAATTAGCGAAACCTTTCTTTATTAATATGTTTGTTTAGTTAGGTATCGTTATATTTTATAACTTAAAAAAAAATAGTTTGGCAAAAATCGTCACTCAAAGTAAGAAAAAAAAACAGTTATAGAAACAAATAAGTTATACATTGTGCAGGTAAAAAGTAAGACCACACCGTATTTAAAAATATTTTTTAATGACAGTGCAAATGGGGCCTGATAAAGGGTTAATGTATTACAAAAATTATGCACTTAAACCAGTTTAACTATCCTCTCTGCCGGACGCCGCCTCCCGGCTGTCATACAAAATCCATCCATCTCCTTTTGTATGGAATTTATATGGCAGTATCATAATCATTTATTCGTGAAAAAATGGTTACATAAGATGTTCTTGTTAAATAAAATTATACTCCTCATTTTTTACCATAATGGCATACGAATCATACAATGTATCATAATTATATTTTTAATGTACAAACAGTTATATTAGCTGTGACGTCAACGTTTTGTATTTCCGTCTCTGTCTACTTGAGATATTTTAAACGTTTATACCTTTATTATTTTCATAGATATTAAAAAAACTATTTACACCAGGCTATTTATGAGGTAAAAAAGCTTCAATTTAAACAATTAAAAAATGGTCATCTACCCTATAAGGCATTTATTGACATCAGGTTCAGAGAACGTTCGAATGGAACGGCGCTAAAGGAAGCAAATTTTGCTCCTTTTGTACACGCGAAGTACGAACGGCCGCAACTCAGGTTACCACACGCGTGCACTCCGTGATGTTGCAATAAGAGCGGTTTTGAAACAAAAATGGAGTAACCTGATGCGCTGACTTCTGTACAATAAAAAAAATACATTATATAGTTCTATTTCTGATTCAGGGTAGGCTTCCATGATCCAGGATTTGGCAGGTCAAGTCGTTACCGTTAGCCTAGCTATTTTAGGCCCGCATTACAGAATACTTGAGTATTGTTGTTGACTTGAGTCTTGAATCTTGATCTATACTTAAGTATTTATTGTCTCTTTCTCTCACTATCAAATAGAAAAAAGACGAAAGCTCCTCAAGTATAGATCAGAGTCTGAGTCGCGTTCTGTAATACGGACCCTTAAGAGAGGTTTTGCAACGAAAATGGAGTAACCTGATGCGCCGGCCTCTGTACATACACTTGAGTCGTCTAATCGTGTATATGTCTGTGGTTAAAATAAATGTGACTCTGTGTTTAGAAAAAGGTACAACTTTCGGGGTAGTCAATAAGAGCTATTTACAATAGCTCATCACACTAATTGTGAACCTTAACGACTATCGCGAAAGTTGTACCTTTACATTTTCACAGTCACAAATACATGAGATGTTTACCATCGAACGGGAAGGCGTGCCCACTAGTTTCTTGCCCACTGTTGGGGTATATTATTTATGATTTATTTTGAGTATCATGTCGGATCTAATGTTGAGCTTAAACTTCGTAGTTGCTCTAAGCCCGCCAGAAGGTCTCTGTAATAGAAAAGAACATTTATGAATAAATTATTAATTTTATAGTTACTTACCTTACTTACCAGCCCATATACGTCCCCACCGAGGGGCACGGGCCTCCCTTCGAACCACGCTGGCCCGATGCGGGTTGGTGGACCACTTGTTTTATAGTTAATTTTAAAATAATGAAATAAATAACTTGAAGAATTCTGTGACTTGGTTTAAAATTGTTTTATTTGCTTACTACACTCAAAGACGGGTAAAATTGTGTTTGAAACCTGTGAATTTTTAATATTATAATCCTATACATACAGTTTAGTCTAAATAAATGAATTGAATTTAAATGAAATTCGTATTTTTGCATATGTAAGAATGGAAAGTTACAATTTTGTGGATAGTCATTGAGATAGTCATTAAGGTTCAGAATTATTGTTATTGGCTTTGTATCACAATACACAATATCCCAAAATTTTACTTTTCCATTTTCAGTCAGATATGGTCACAAATGGTTACGTGTCGTCACAAATGGTAACGCACGGTTACAAATTGTAACGAGTGGTTACGTATAAGCTAATTGTATTAGGTTGTACATGTGTATGTGCGCGTGTGTGCGTTCTTGTGTGCGTAAGTGTGTGCGTGCGTGCGTATGTATACGTGCGTGTGTGTGTGTGTGTGCGTGCGTGTTTGTGTGTATGTGTGCGTGCGTGTATTCGTGTGTATGCGTGTGTTTGTGCGTGTTTATGTGTGTGCGTGCGTATATTACCGTGTGTACATGTGTTTGTGCGTGCGTGTATGTGTGTGCGTGCGTGTGTGCTTGCGTGTGTGTGCGTGCGTATTAGTGTATGTATGTAGTTACCGGAGGCTGGTGCCGGCGACGGCGGTGGCGGTGCGCAGGTCGGCGGCGGCGCGCGCCTGCAGCCCCAGCAGTGACGTCACTTCCGACTGCGACGCAGACAGCTCTTCCTGTAATTACGTAAACCATACATACACTAATTTTCAATCAAATAACTCCATAATTAAACATTTGGTATCACCCACGACATTCGATTGCTTATAACTTTTAAACGGCTGAAAATATAGCTCTGAACCATCTCGATTACGTCAGTTTTCAAACATAAAACCGCATCTAAATCGTTTAGGAGCTACGATACCACAGACAGACACACAGATCTCTTTTTAGTCGGGGGTAATTAATTCAGACCATTTCCTGTCTTCTTTTTACCCGGCTGCGCGACGCAAAGGAGGGTAATGTGTTTATCAGCCTATGTATGTATACTTGTTTTTTTCTTTTCAGTTTTTACAACGCAGTCAGGTTTTTTTATTTTTAAAATTATTTTTTCTAAATCAAATCAAACTGATACTCATACCACGTTTTCGCTTTCGATTAAAAGGACCACTTTTAACTCATACCACTTCTGTTTCAAATAAATTATATCTATTAATATTTATTTGTATCAAGATTCGAAATTATCACTATTATTATTTTCTTGTTTTCGCAACTTATTTTTTGGGTTAAATAGTTAGGATTCTTAGTTATTAAATGGACTTCAATACTAGGTAGTGTTAAAAAAATCAAAGTGGTAGTTTTTCTGATACTAAAATGCGTAAAAATACAAGATGTTTCAAAAAAACCCAAAAAAATAATAATTCAAAATTAACTAAAATTTAGCTTATTGCACAGCTCTATTACAAATATGACAAACATGTCATATTAATTATATGAAATTTTCATTTTGTAGATGTCAAACCGTGCAACTGATTACTAGAGTTGCGACTATTTCACTTTTAAAATTAAATTTTGGATTTTTTTTTGGGTTTTTTGAAACACCTTGTATATGTAACAAAATTACTATCAAGACATTATTAAATTAAAGACATAATTCATAATTTATACTGAGATGTATCGAGATAATTATCACTTAAAACCCTAACTTGTATCATTACCTTCAATTTTTTTATTTCTTTCCTTAGTTTCGCAACCGTTGATTCTGCTTCTGTCGCCCTCACCTATAATCATTAAAACATTTTAAGATAGATAATATGGATGAGACAAAGGCGTGAGCTTATGTATGTATGTAAGATGAATTTATGGAAACAAATCTTGTCTTTTCTTTATGTCAAAAATCGTGGCTTGGCACTGACTTCAAATAGATCAGTCGGTACTACATAGCACATTAAATGATTTTTTCTTTATTTTTCACTTTTTTGAACTCGGTTTAATTTTTTTTTGGTTTCCTTCGTTTTCCCTGGGGTTCCACCATCAGATTCTGATGTGATGACGATGGGCGTTTCCCGACTGGCCGGCACCGGCGACGGCGACGGCGACGGCGAGAGTGACAGAGCTATACTAGGAAGCAAGAAATCGGTAGTCGGTAGGTAGTAGAGTGACAGAGATACTTGCTTCCTAGTATAGCTCTGTCACTCTCGCCGTCGCCGTCGCCGTGCCGGCCAGTCGGAAAACGCCCAATGGGACCACCCCTGAAGTATCCTCTTTCGAACAAAATAAGAATTTTGAAAATCGGTCCATAAATGGCGGAGATATCGGTGAACATACATTAAAAAAAGATACATACAGTCATACATAGAACCTCCTCCTTTTTATTATCACTTGTTCAACGGTGAAGGAAAACGTCGTGATGAAACCCGCCTGTCCAAGAAAATTCATTACGAAGACGAGCGGTCCACCAACCTGCATTGGGCCAGCGTGATGGAATATGGCCTAAATCCCATTCGTGTTTCGAAGGGAGACCCGTGCCCCTAGGTGGTTACGTTTATCGGCTGGTAAAAAAATAATAATAATAACTCACAGCAGCATCCTGCAGATTGCTCTCCAGCCGACTAGCGGCAGCATCTAGCTGCCCCGTATAGTCGCGGTCCACTAGCCGTGCCTCGGTCAGCCGGGCCCGTAGCGCCGCCTCGGCCGCCCGCGAGGCAGCCACCTCGGCTCGGAGCAGTGAGGCTGCCTCGCGGGCTGAGGTTAATTCGGTCTCTACTCTGGATCGGCGGCTGCGTTCCGCGAATAGTTCTGACCTGGTGTTTAATTGAAGAGGCATAAGTCAAGCATGTTAATCCTATTAGTAATATAAATGTGAAAGTTTGTGAGGATGTATGGATGCCAAATGGCCTTTGAATTGGTTTAAAGATACAGTGAGGAGCGAGGCTGCCTCGCGGGCTGAGGTTAATTCGGTCTCTATTCGGGATCGGAGGCTGCGTTCCACGAATAGTTCAGACCTGGTGTTAGAAGATGCGTAAGTAAAACATATTAATCATTCGCGCGATTCTTGTACACCCGTGTGTGCAAGATTTGTATCGCACGCGCCGTAAACTAGCGCGCGAGGGGTAATATTTACGATCTTTTGACATTATTGGGAGTATTTTATTTATTTTTGACATTTTAATAGTATGTAGCATACTCATAAGATTTCATTTATTTAAGATATTGACGTTATGTTATCATTTCTAAAAATTAGGATCGAGGTTGCCTCGCGAGCTGAGGTCAGCTAGGTCTCTACTCGGGATCGACGGCTGCGTTCCGCTTATAGTTCTGACCTGGTGTTTAATTTCAGATGCATAAGTAAAGCATATTAATCCTATACTAGTTTTATAAATGTGAAAGTTTGTGAGGGTGTATGGATGCCAAATGGTCATTGAATGGGTTTTAAGTTACAGTCTTCAGCCACCTCGGCTCGGAGCAGCGAGGTTGCCTTGCGGGCTGAGGTTAACTCGGTCTCTACTCGGGATCGGCGGCTACGTTCCGCGAATAGTTCTGACCTGGTGCTAAATAAATAAAATAAAATGGTGTATTTAGTTCAAAGTGCAGTTAGCCAGTTACATAATAATAGAGAACAGTACATTTTGTTAGAGTGCTGACTAGATATAATAATATGCCCGAACTAGGTTACAAAGCAACCTGTATCTCGGGCTACATAACTACTGAATAAGTCTTTAAATTCTAATAAATAAAATATTTATACACATAATAAACTTGTTTAAAAGGTCTTGAAGTGCTTATCTTATATATATATAATTGGATCTTATACAAGGCTTTAGGTAAATCACTTTCAACCTCTCGGGTGGTAAATCAGTCCATGAAACTGAATAACTTTCCCAAGGAACAAAGGCCGAAGTATGAAAAAAAAATTTTGACTTCCCATACAAAATGCGCTATCAGCTGACGCAGTTTGTATGGGAACTAAAAAAAATTTTTCGTATGCCGACCTTTGTTTCTTGGGAAAGTTGTTCAGTTTCATGGACTGATTTACCACCCGAGAGGTTGAAAGTGATTTATCTAAAGCCCTGTATATAAAATTGGATCTTACATATAAAATTGGAGGTCCTGATTCACTGACTCATCAACGCCCAGCCCAAACCCTTAGACCTAGAAAGCTGAAATTTGGCAAAAATGTGTCTTTTATGACGTAGGCAAACGCTGAGAAAGGAATTTCCGAAATTTAACCCCTAAGGGGGTGAAATGGGGGTTCAAAGTTTGTATGGAGAAAACAATTTATTTTGGCATTCGTCAAGATATACCTTGAAGCCAATTAACGGACACGTGTTTCGCGATTTTTCGAAAATCATCGCCGAAGAGGTAAAGAATGAAATGGGTGACTAAAAAGTGCTCTGCGCGAGCGAAGCCGCGGGAAAAAGCTAGTTAACTATATTCTTAAAGTTTTTAAGCCCATATATGTTTAAAATGGCAGATGCATAAATAAAGCATATTAATATTCTTCTTTCTTTATCGTGTATTTGGCGAACTTAACTAAATGTCAGAGTTTTGAAACCGCCAAATTGCCTTTGATTTGAATTCTTTAGCTATATATTCTTTAGTAAAATATATCTAACTAAAGAATATATCGTATATATCTGTTAGTATATCTAACGAATATATCGTTAGATATATTCTTTAGCTACCTCGGCTCGGTGGAGCGATAATTCTATCTCTGTAATTAGCTATATCTGTCTACTAGTATATAAGATGCATATACAGTGCTTTTATTTTCTTACTGTCTCTCGACAAACAGTGTCTTTCTCGTTCTTGTCTTTTCAATTTACTACTTATTCGAAATACCAAATCTGCCGAACGACGGTAAAAAATAGAAGCACTAAACTCCCCTGTACAGTCAAGAGCAGGTCGCGCTTTACACTACCAGTTTAAGCTGAGCTCTGATTTATACTGCGCGCCATACAATGCAGGGCCGGTCCAAAATGTCAAGCTTGACGTGCTCTTGAGTGTACCAATTAATGAAATCCATTAATTAAATTGTCATTTTCTTTTTATTTCTCTGCTTAGGGGCCATCCATAAATTACGTCACACGAATTTCATGATTTTTTGACCCCCTCCCCCTCCTTGTCACAGCTGGTCACATTTGTAAGACTCCCGCCTCCCTAGTGTGACGTCACATATTTTCAATATCACTCAAAACTCATTATCTCATCAAAAGAATAAACTAAAAAAGAGTGCTAGGAACTGAGGAGGTTAAGTTTGTTGTTAATAGTTAACGCGTTTTGATACTCATAACACATTTTGAAATGTGACGTCACGAAACTTATGACCCCTCCCACCCCCTTGTCACACAATGTCACACTTTGTCGACCCCCTCCCTGTCCCTTAACGTGTGACGTAATTTATGAATGGTCCCTTATTTATTTACTTCAAGTCATTTGACACGCATGTGACACGCATTAACTAATGTAACATTGACAAGTCAAGGTTTCTTACAACTCGTGTATAACTTCCAAATTCTGTTTACTGAAAACAGTTCAGAATCTGTTTAAGGAAGAATATAATTCGATTTTAGAGACGCGTATTTCCTTATCCTTACTTCCTTACTAATATTATAAACGCGAAAGTTTGTATGTATGGTTGTTTGTTCCTCTTTCACGCTCAAACGACTGGACCAACTTTGATAAAATTTGGTATGGGGGTAGCTGACACCCTGGATTAAATAGGCCTCATATTTTTTCCAAATTCCCACGGGAACGAAGTCCCGGGCGGAAAGCTAGTTAATAATATGATGTAGTTGGAAGGGTCGGAAGAGGGCGCCCTAGGCGAACGTATACTTAGACCAAATTGGTGATGTACTGAAAAAAGGCCGTGTTAGGAGTACCCAAACCCGAAGAGCTTGTATGAAGCGAATTATGAATGTAGAGGAAGCTAAAGAGGTGTGTTTGGATCGTAGCAAGTGGCAATCTGTCGTCTCTGCCTAACCCAACGGGACAAAGGCGTGAGCTTTTGTATGTATGGATGTATGTATATTTTAAGAAGCACTCGCAGCTCTAGCCCAGTGGCGCTCGCTGATCTCAACCGATCAGTGAGGTTAAGCAACGTATATAGAGGCAGGGAACTTGATGGGTGACCAAAGTGGCAATTTATCACGAGCGTTTCCGTACTTCAGAAGCTGTCGGTCCCGGCTGTAGTCGATTGACTACAGTCGTTAAAACCAAGTCAGAGGCCATTGTGCGGTTTGAAAAAACTCTGACACCAAGGTTAGCTAAGGTCGCCACACACTTGACTATACCTACACGATAAGAAGAAGACTCGCAGCTCAGTGGCGCTCGCTATTCGTACCAGATCAGAAAAGTTAAGCAACATTGTACATTGATTAATTAACCTCACAACAACATATACACTTTAAAATTCAAATTGACGTAGCAACATTAGATCGCATAAATAAGTATGCTAAGCTGTGTCTTATAATTAGGTAAGGTAATTTAGAACAAATTGTTAACGTGTTCATTAAGTTTTTATTTATTTATTAAGCCTAAATAGGGACCATCCATTAGTTACGTCACATGTTAAGGGGAGGGGGTCGACAAAGTGTGACATTGTGTGACAAGGGGGTGGGAGGGGTCATAAGTTTCGTGACGTCACATTTCAAAATGTGTTATGAGTATCAAAAGGCGTTAACTTTAGGTACTGCTTTTATTAAAAAGGTACTGTACTGTCTTTATGTGTTCCGAGGGACCCACGACACAAGGGAAAACCTTAGTATGGGCCTTTGAGTGTATGTCGTTTTATTTATTTATTTATATTATTCAATATTCAATATTTTTATTTCTTTAAAAACACAAAATACACCATCTTACAGTTAGTCCAAGGCGATGGTGTTTTATACAAAGACGATTGCTACTCTTTGCACGTCTACACCTTGTGTATGGTTTCCTTCACCCCCTGGTTAACTAGAAGAAATAAGGCCGCCGCATTGTACACTACAAGATGAACATGTTTTTGTTTTATGATCATGTTTTTTTGTATGCAATAAAGAGTATTTTATTGTATAGATCAGAGTCTGAGTCGCGTTCTGTGATACGGACCTTAAACGGCTGAACCAATTTGATAGCGCCGTGTGGTGATCGGTTGAAGATAATACCACCCCATCTCTTTCCGTGGGTGTCGTAAGAGGCGACTAAGGAAACACAAATGAGACCTGCCTCCTAGTAATCCATACCAGGCAACGACACTTCATTTTTTTCTGAATCTGAGGTCGTCCTATGGTCTCAAGCGGTGTGGTAGGCTCTGTAAAGGGCCGTCTGGTTCGCGACCACTCCTACCGAAGTCCGACGCCAAACAGCTTGCTGTGTTCCGTCGGTGCGTGGGAGTACCAGTGCCTTTATAGGCATTTTCTGGGTCATCTTTGACCTTTACGGTCAAGAGTTAACCCATCTTATAATATAATAAAAAAAAAAACAAATATAGCTACCTCCATACCAAATTGTATCAAAATTATTCCAGCCGTTTGAGCGTGAAAGAGTAAAAAATATCCAAACAAACTTTCGCGTTTATGATAATAGGTCTTTACCTATGAAATTGCCAATTTTTTCTCAAGCTTTATTTTATTCATAATTTATTTGATTGAACAGCTATTACTAAAATTGTTTTTTATTTTTAAAACCTTGACCATATAACGGAGATATTGAGTCAAATTAATACATATTTACTTTAGATTTATTTGCTGAAAAAGAAGCTCAAATATAGCTCGTTTCATCCGTTGCCCGTTTGATTGCTTATTTTTGCTGTACCTTTGTTACAGTTACAACTTTCAATAAAGTAAGTATGATGAAAATTAACTTAATGTTGTCCAAACCTTCCCACAAAATTTTGCTAAATTTGGATTTCGCATTCCCGAGAAAAATCCAAAAACGTTAGTATGGAAAATTCAGTTTTCCAAAAATATTGTATGAAAAATGGCAATTTCATAGGTAAAGACCTATTATTAGTGAAGAAGGATAAGGATAATCTTTGTTTTCGTTTTTTCTAATTTAATTTTTAATTCCTTTTTAGATCAGCCCTCAAAAAACACAATAAGTACTCTACCCTGACACAGACCTACGCTTTCGTACCTTTTGCTGTGGAGACCACGGGTTGCTGGGGAGCAGAGGCTAAAAGTTTTGTGGCAGAGCTCCGGCGTTTAAGTGAGAGCACAGGGGTCTATCATCGCACTCAGTGAATGAATCGTTTATTTCTGCACACACAAAGCTTACAGTCTGGCAAAAAGAGCAGAAATTAAAAAGTGGCAAAACTGTAGTGTCGTCTTAGTGCAAAGGCAGGCCATAGCCATCCAGCGTGGCAATGCTGCCAGTGTTATAGGGTCCTTCGCGCCAGGATCGACTGTAGGCGGTTTAACAGACTGAAATTTCAGTCTTATTCCTATTTCATAATTGATTAATTGAATTCATAGTGTAAGCTTTGTGTGTGTAGAAATAAACGATTCGTTCATTCATACAGAGACTTTAAAGAGCAATATTATAAAATGTTCATACCTAGTCCGTTCTAGTTCCGCCATTATCTGCTGCAGCTGTTCGTCCTGGTGCTCCGGTTCAGGGGAGGTCCTCCCGGGGTGGACGGGGAGGAAGTCTGGGAGACGCATCGATTCCGCTCCTGTGGTATCAATAACAATGTGGAATGGATTTAAACTAACGAAACTCTAAGAGTGAATCCTTACTAATATTATAAATGCGAAAGTAACTCTGTCTGTCTGTCTGTCCGTCTTTCACGCCTAAACTACTGAACCGATTTTGATGAAATTTGGTACAGAGATAGATTAGAGACTGGGAAAGAGACTACCTCATTTTAACCAAAATTTTAAAATAATTACTTATTGGATGCAATTATATTTAACTTTTTTTCAAAGTTAATAGTTTAATAAAGCTAGGAAAGTCATTACCACCCAAAATTCATTAACAGTTTTAAATCATGAGCCGAAAAGAAGATTCAAAAATTTTCTTTTTTTTTTGTAACAGATTAAATACCAATGCCTAGGTCAAAACTTTACTATGACACCAAGTGTATAAACACCTTAACTAACTTCCTCGTTTAATAAGCTATCTAAAAAGTTATGAAAGTCAATACAAACTTATGGTCTACATCACAAAAATTACTTTTGACTTAGTGCAGGTAGAATTCATCCCATAAAGTTGATTCACTTTTTTCGCAGTCTTTTTAAACTTTTTTGTTTAAAAAGACTGCGAAAAAAGTGAATCCCAATAGTGCAAATATTTGTAATTTGCGATACCACGACAGTCGAACCGTGATTCGTCCATCCACAGAATGTTTAAAAAAAAAAAACTTGGCTTCAGCGTCGACATTTAACATTAAACGACAAAATTCCAACCTTCTAATTGGGTCTTCCTCTTCCATTGAATGGACAGGTGTTGATGGTAATGTCGCCGGAAATTAATAGGAATCGTAAGTTGATCAATTTTCGAGGTAGTTTATCAACTATCGGTAAATCATACACGGCAGTTGAAATGTATGATTTAACGCAATACATTTTAGCTAATTGATCAACTTAGGCTGCCTGGCTGTAAGTTTATCAACTAACGATTTTGCCACACGTAAAATCATACACGAATGGACCAATCGCTGCTCAGGGTACATTTTTACGTTAAACTGACATCCGTAATATAATACAGTTCTCTGATTGGTTGATGCGACAACCTCTTAAGGCAACAACAGTCTAGTTGTTTCTGGCACTTCGCCGGCCGCTGCCGCGGCACGCTCGCTCGGCTCGTGCGTTGGGGGTCGCAGTTCTAACCTAACCCAACCAACCCTAGACGGGTTGGTTGGGTTCGGTTACTAACAAACCTACTCAGGGGCGGATCTACTTAAAGGCTTTTTGGGCTGCAGCCCAGGGCCCCGCGAATACAGAGGGCCCCCAACCGAACTGAAACCAATAGACGATATCGTCAATAATAAAAATTATCTAGAATTTTTAAAAATCCGATCATGAGGTTGGCAACACTGCGATCAATCAACCCGAGTGCGCATCTATCAAACGGAACGGGGAATTCTCTGTCGCTTGTTTTCGGTCGGTGTATTCCGTGTATAGTAGTGTCTATTACTGGGGACTTCCCTCCGCTTATCGCCCGACGCAATTTTATTATTTTTCCGCACTTCTGCTATAGTCGACTATATTAACGAATTGACTTTGTTATTGTTAGAAATGTGTTTAGTGCGTGTGTTTAGTTTACTAAGTAATAGATAACTTAAAAGTTATAAGGACCGGACCTTTCTTTTAATTTACTAAAATTGAAAGTCTTCAGCATAACTAGACTTCCTGCTTTTAATAGGCAGTAGGTAAGTAAAAAGAATTATAAAACATGACTTTTTATTTCAGTTTTCAAAACTAAATGAATCAAACTCGTTCGATATTTAATTATAATTTGTGAATTGCTACACTCATTACAAAGTAGGTATTAAAATTAAAAGTTCTATCCAGTTCTTTGTTTATTTTCAGAAAAATATCTTATTTTATATTATGGATTTAAATAATAGAAGCCAAGCCTATGAGACCTATAGCAAAAAATTTAAATTTTTAATGGATTTGCAAGACAAAAATCAAGAACACATAGATCTGGAAAGTGTACGTAATATTATTGATTATTATCCAAATGACGTAGACGAACATTTAGTGAATGAGTGCATTCAGTTGAAATCTTACTTACTGCAATCTAAGACAGAGTCTTACACCTCTTGCAGTGAAATTTTTTGGCTAATTTATGAAAAGAAACTTGTTGATGTTTTCCCAAACTGCTATACTATCTTAAAGATTTTTTTAACGATGCCGATCACTAGCTGTGAAGCGGAGCGTTCTTTCTCCAGAATGTCGTATATAGAAAACAAATACAGGACAACAATGTCGAACTATCGACTAAATCATTTATCAGTTCTTTCGATAAATTGCGATTTAACAAAGGACCTACAGTGCGATGACCAAATAAAAGAATTTGCAGCACAAAAATGCAGAAAGGTTGCTTTATAATTAATATAACATAACCATTTATAACCCGTCAATTTATTTTGCAATAAATAATGTTTTAATAAATAAATAAAATATTTTGTTTTCCTATTTTCTTCCTGTACTTAACATATATTACATTACATATACCTACATCACTACAGAAAACAGTTTCTTGTCAAAATGGCAATTAGTTGAGTAATTAGGTAGGGCCCCTAAGCAGTATTAGCCCAGGGCCCCACAAATTCAAGATCCGCCTCTGAACCTACTTGTTGCAGTTCTAAGTGAGACATTCAAACAATCAGCGTACACCTCGAGTTTTCAACCAATCAGCGTACATGTATACGTTAAATAATACATTTCAACTGTCGTGTATGATTTTCCGATAGTTGATAAACTACCTCGAAAGTTGATCAACTTACGATTCTTATTATTTTCCGGTGACAGTAATATAGATGTCGGCCCGATAAATGTCCTACAGACCAGACTTTCCATTGTGACATTCCAAATTAACGCGGTACGATGTTTGTCGAGGTGTTGGTCGTCAATAAATCTTTGCAGAATCGGTCAAAATACGAAAATAAAATGTTGAGTTGGTTCCCATTCATTGTATGGGAGATTTTGAAGTTTCAACCTTCATGAGAGATACCTAAAGCCCTGTATCATCTACACTTACATTAAAAAGAAGAAAGATTTGTATTTTTGAGTGTTTGTAACGAATAAACTCAATAACTGCTGGACCCATTTTAAATTGTTTACATAGTGACATAAGCTACTGTATAATTTTACCGAAATTCCACGGGAACGAAGTCCCTGGCGGAAAACTAGTAAAATATGCATATTCATGAATTGATCATCAAGATTACTACTAAAAAAATCTCATCTCAAACAAAATTGTCATTGTTTTAATCATTTTAAAAAGTTTTAAAAAAATAGCGGCATTTTTGAAATGCCAACATTATAAAACTGTTAAAAGCTGTACTGTACTGGTATTAATTGTTTCCAATATCGCCAATTAATTGACTTTCAAAATATTCTTGTCATTGCTTTTAATCAGTTTAAACTGAAAGTGTGTTAAAATGTAATAAATTACAAAAAAACTGTTTTATAAATAACTGTAACTGGGTTCAGTTCAAAGAACTTTGAGACTCAATTTCTAATTGGCTTTTATACACATAATGGGAACTCGCATTTGCATCAATTTTAAAATTAGTGTGGTGTCATAATCTGACCTGCAGCACTATAAATAGATAAAACAACGATTCTTCATTACGGAAGTATGCTGGAGAAAATCTAAGAAAAGCCATTTATTGCTGGTGAGTTGGTGATATAGCCAAATAAATAGACATAAAACTTATATAGTATGTTAATCATAAATAAACAAAAGCCTCAAGTGCTTCTGTCATAACAAAGTTAGACTTATGTGGTAAGGTTATCACTATCAGTCTTTTGCACACAAAACCTTCATCCACTATGTAGCATGTATTGTATTATAATACAATATGTCATATTGCAGCCCGTACCTGTCCCCATCAAGGGTAAAGAGTCTTTTCGAAACATGAAAATAAAAATGTTGCTATAATCTGGGTGTTTCTCAGTAAATTCAACGATCTGTGGCACTTTTTGTAAGACCTTTAACAGTTTTGTACAGGGATAGTACAAAAAGTATTGAATAAACATAAAAGAAATTAGATGTATTCTGCAGACTTTCTGTGAAACATCAATCTGTTATTCTTACTTCCTTACGCATACTTGATAAAACAAAAGGGAAATTAACTCCTTTTTCTTTTTCCTTTTTCCCACCTAAGCCACTTAACTGATGATGGCTAGTTAATTTTTTTCGTAAGGGTAGGGACAGATGGAGTGGCTATTTTGGTCATGCAAGGAAAGTTGAAAGGAACTATTATCTATTTAGAGGTAATGATTCTATGCATTATTCTACACAAACAATAAGTAATTTGAATAATTCCTTGCTCGTATGGTTAGGATTCAAGTATGCTTTTACGGTGGTTGAAACCTTTTGTAATGCTTAATGCAATTTCACATCTATAGCACCACACTAAAGTATCAAAATAATCTTCTAAGTAATAAAAGGAAAAATTTAACAGCTATTATTAAGGTTAAAGAGGTGATAGCCCAGTTGGTATAGAGCCAGACTTGTAACCAGAAGGTTGCAGGTTGAAATCCTGGTGCGGGTCTGTAACACTACTTTTGTGAAGGAAAACGTTGTGATGAAACCTATACATCTAAGAAAATTTGTTTTCAAAACTTGCACTAAATCCCCGTGTTTCAAAGAGAGATCAATGCCCCTCAGTGAAGACATATTTATGAAGAGGTTTACATTTAAATGAGTAAGTAGTTTTTGACCTTCAACCTTTACAATACAATATACTTTATTTGCTCACAAGGACATACAGCACAATCAACAGAACATAAAACATAGTGTACAACAAGGCGACCTTATTGCTAGGTAGCAATTTCCTCTAAACAGAACTTCTTTTGAACATATTCTTCATCTAAACGCAGCTCTTTTTAAAATATGCACTCCATTGTGTAACAAATGGTACCCTCAGTGATTTTGTGGTCTAAATTAGTTTTCACAGTTCTCTATATAGCTTGCTAATATTATAAATGCGAAAGTTTGTGAGGATATGGCTGTTTAGATGTATGGATTTTTGTTACTCTTTCAAGTTCAAACGACTGGACCAATTTGGATAAAGTTTTATATGGAGGTAGCTGACACCCTTGATTAACACATAGGCTACTTAATTTTCCCAAATTCCCATGGGAACGAAATCCCGGGCGAAAAGAAGGTTCAAAATATAAGTGTTACAAGAATTTTTTTGTTAGCAATGATTCTAGTTCTCTGGGCATTCTAAGGGTGGAGTGCAGAAAAGTTTCTAGGGAACAAATAAACAATACAACATACCTGCATTTGGAGGCAAGTCCAAAGGAAAATTGTTTCTAGGAGATATGTTTCTCCTGTCAGCAGGGTTCACAGACTCTGTGAGGTCAAGGCTGAGGTGCGCAGGGGGCTCCGGCGGCGGCCCCGCGGCCTCCGCCCCCGCCGGCAGGTCTAGCGGGATGTTCCGCTCCTCTCCCGTAAATCCACTCGAAGATGAAGCTGCTCCCATGTACGATTCATAATTGTACCCTCTATTATTACCATATCCAACATTATTTCGCCTCCCCACAGAACAAGACCCCACATTAAAATTAGTGTTAAATGTAAAATCCGGCAAATTGTCCAAATCAACAGATATCGGTCCATTAGAGTTCAAATACGCTTGCTCCACCAGAATGTGATCCTGAACAAAATCTGGCAGAGACGGCATTCCAAGAGGCTCGGATGCCAAGTTTGGCCGGTGATAAAACGGCACATCAGGATTCTCCGGATACAAATTATGTTTAGAGTCAGTATTGTCCACTACACTAAATGGTATCTCTACAGAACTACTTGAAGATGTATTTTCACTTATATGCTGAGTGCTGCCCTCGCTAATTTTTTCTTTGGCTTTAGACTCGTATGGAATACCGTGTTGACTTCGATTGTTCCGCAGGCGGCGGTGCTCCGTGTAGATGTCGAGTTTAGTGGGCGAATGTTGAACTGTGTTAGCGTAGACTTTGGGCCGAGCGCCCGTGTTTTCATACGTCGAGTTGCCTGGTAACGAAAGGTCCCGCTTCAAGAAATGTCGGAACGAAAATGGGTTCTCATCCTTCCGCGTGGCGCCCGTCGATTCTAAAACAAAAAAGGAACAGTTCCCGAGGAATGTCTTTATATTTAGCGGACAAAAAACAACTTAGTAAAACACTCACTGGACGTCGAACTTTTTGGCTCAGTAGGCGAGGTGTCGCCGTTTTCGTTGCTGTTGTACTTTGCTTCTTCGATACCTAGATCTGGTTTCGTAATATTCTGATCATTTTCTTGCGAGGGACCCCCAATATTCGAATTTTGAGGCGAATTCTT
Source organism: Aproaerema taeniolella (assembly GCA_949987775.1). NCBI lineage: Eukaryota > Metazoa > Arthropoda > Insecta > Lepidoptera > Gelechiidae > Aproaerema > Aproaerema taeniolella. The sequence continues at coordinate 16,761,250 of OX465258.1, read as the reverse complement.
GTCCGAAACACCATCCTCATCCTCCGCCATGATCATGAAAAATGACATTTGAAAGCTACGTTCTGAAATCATTGTTGTTTTCGTTCATAAACTGGAACGAAAGCAGTAGCAGCGCCATCTATAAGTTTCCGTGTAGGTTAAACAAATACTACATACTCAAAGGTGTAGTAGAGTTTTTCGCGCCAAAATTAATTCGTCATTCGTCTAGCCCGAGTGTAAGGATTATTTTTACAAATAAAAGTAAGCTCTAAACATTAGGCACAGTCAACACAAAGCTTGACCGTACAGTTTTTTGCACATGAGTTTTATTTTTGTGATATTATCTGATTATAATTATTAACAAGGAGTATTTGGAGCCGTAATTATCGTAGTTTCCGAGATAGAATTCTATAGAATGGCCAGCTGGGGAAACGTTTCTCCAGCTTACCAGTACTTAGCGGCAAATATCTCTCGTTTGGTCAAACATATGAAATCAGTTTTTGAGGTATTGATTGCTGAAATTTAGCTCGAAAAATTGGACTATACATCTTTTTCATTTCTCATACTCGGAAAGTAGTGTTATTTTGATCTGATTATTGGGTGAAAAATGCTACTTCCCTCCATAGCATTTTCACCCAATACTTCAGCATTTCACCTCTTACTTCCCTCCTCCAAATGCTACTTCCTTTTTTCCCTCCATAGGGAGGGAAAAACTCATACAAATTACTTCCCACCTAAGGGCCGGAATGAACTTTAAAAATAGAACAGCTGTCAACTGTGAAGAGTTTTATGTGTAAAAAACAAATAAAAAAAAATGCTGCGGCCATGTGAGTTTCTAAACAGCCAGTGTGAACTTAGCGCAAACTTCTTTGAGCGGAATAAGCCGCAACAATAATTACGCGGTGAATTCCATATTTAAAATGTAACTTCAAAGTCAGTTGAGCGTCGATTCGGTGCGGTCGTAATTTCTTAGGAAAAACAAATTTTTCCTGTTTTATAGTGTTTTTTTAGTGTTCAGAGTTTGTTTTTTGTATTTGGTGACGGTATTAACCCTGGGTAAGTGTTTTCTGTGGTGACCGTGTCCATTAGTTTATGTTATTTGCGTAACTAACCTTGTTATGTACCGCTAGCCGGCGTCCTCATGATGAGTGAGGGCGCTGGTATGTATGACCCTGGAGGAGGTAAACCTCCTCCAGAGTCCACAACGTCGGCCCGGAGTTTTTCATTAAAAGAACATGTTGAATTTGAGGAAAAATTGAAGCTCTGGCAAAATGCGGGGAAAGAAGTGAGAAAGAATAATAATAGGTCTCGGCCTCCTGCTAAAAAAAACAAGCAAACAGAACAGGTTCGATCTAGGTCCTCATCTCCTTTGCGTCATCATGACCCTCTGACCCGTCAATCCTTTTCTTCTGAAGCTGAGCTGCCACCTGGGCAAAAGACGCCCGAGAATTTTTTTTCTACCCCCGGTTTAAATTCATCACTACCAGACTCTCTTTTACCCCCTGGACAAGACCTACAAAGACAGATGACCCCTCCTGTTCATCTAATAACTGACCCTCCATCTCAACAATCCCAAACTCAGTCTCAAGAGCCACCACTCACCCCTTTTATGAGTAGGCAGAAGTATACTCTCGCTGACAAGGGACCTTTCCTAGTACATGTGCAGAAGGAGGAGGCTTCAACGAATGCTGGCACTACTCTGCAACCTGTCTCGTTTGGATTGTTCCTCCAAAAACGTTCAAGGGAATTTCCAAACATTTTAGAGGGTAGTATTAAGAAAATTGGACGTAATCGTATATCAGTTAGCTTTCATTCTAGTGTAGATGCCAATGCGTTTATGGAATCACCCACTTTATCTGCCAACAAATACAGAGCATTTATACCCTCCTATAATGTCACCCGGCTTGGCTTGATTCGAGGTGTACCTTCCGAGTGGACCCCAGAGGAAGTTCTTGCTAATTTAAAGGTCCCGGTGGGTTCCGGTGGTGCCCAACCGATCAAAGTAAGACGACTTAATTATAAAAGTGCTCGAACAGATGGTGGTTACTCCTGGCAGCCATCAGAAACGGTCCTAGTTACTTTTGATGGACAACAGCTCCCAAAAAGGGTTTTTGCCTGCTATAATTCTTTACCAGTTGAGATGTATTCTTTGCCTACAATCCAGTGCTACAGATGTTGTAGGTATGGTCACACAAAAGAAAAGTGTAGGTCACAGCCTAGATGTTTCCGCTGTGGTGAAGCCCATACGGGTGATTTATGTACATCGACTTCCTCTGAGGCTGTTTGCTGTCTCTGCCCACCAAATTTAGCAAAAGGCCACTTTGCTAACAGTAAAGCATGCCCGGAATTTGAAAGACAGACACGCATTAAGAAATCTATGACTGAGGAAAACATTTCTTATATGGAAGCTTCCAAGCTACATGCGAAAACCACAAAAAAATCGTATGCTTCTGTTGCATCATCTGCATCCCCCATTCCTCAAGCTTCCACCTCACACCGTAAGACAGTTTTATTCAAGCCCCGTTCCCCACCTCCCTTGTCAAAAGGTTATGACCAAGCAGCCCATAGAGATATTATTAATGATCCAATTATCAATTCTATTGGCAATGCTTTCCCAAAGGATCTTCCTCCACAAGCAGAAAAATTAATAACTGATCTGATAAATAGCCTAACAATGATCATTAAGATTTTTTCCCCATCAAGTTCATCTCTGTTGTCCCACGCTGCCCCCTCTACTTCTACTCTTCTTTCTCAAATTTTTAATAATAATGGATCAAACGATCTTACAGTGGAACTGCCAGAGTATTAACACCAAAAAATCCGATATCTCCTTCCTTGTAAATAAGTTTAACCCCTTTTTACTAGCTATTTCTGAAACTTGGCTTAAGCCTGGCTCTAACTACAAAATCCCAGGATTTACCTCTTTACTTCACTGCCGGGCTGATGGATATGCTGGATGTGCCCTTTTTGTTAGGAATCATCTGGCCTGGAGCCCTGTAACCATTCGCTCATCCTTAGACGATTTTCATGCTACAGCGGCCTCTGTGAAAGGCATGACATTTCTATCTGTCTATATCCCAAAACCATCCAATGCCATTCTAATTGAACTAGGACACATTATAGAAAACCTCCCTAAACCTGTAATAATTTTAGGTGATTTTAATGTACATCATTCGGTTTGGGGGTGCGAGGGAACTGACTCTTTAGGGGATTTGTTCCTGGAAAACATCCTAGATAAGCACAATCTCTGCATCTTAAATTCGGGTTCCCCAACTTATCGAACGCGACCCAATGAGGCGGTTAGTGCCGTAGATCTTTCCCTTTGCTCACCTAGTCTAGCGTCACTGTTAGTTTGGGAAACTCTTAACAGCACTTATGGAAGTAGGCACTTTCCCATACTAATTAAATTTCCCTTCTTATCTTTACCTAAAGTACCGATCCCAAAGCCCTTATTAAAATTTAACATCTCTGATATCTCCGATAAGGTGTGGATTAAATATAAAAAACTCCTAGAGACAAAAGTGTCCTCTTTTCCCCCTGTTTCCCCTCTTACTATTCAAGACTGTGCTGATTCTGTTTTGGTGGGTGTTTCGTCTGTAGCAGATGAAGCCTTCCCTTTGAAGAATACAGCAACAGGAAAACTTCCTTCTCCCCCTTGGTGGGATAAGGAATGTACAGAGGCAGTTAAGAATAGGAAAAAAGCTGAATTGAATTACTCCTTGGATATGTCCACTCCGAATCATTCAGCTTTAATGGACACTATACACAAAACAAAATCCCTCCTTCATGAAAAAAAACTTAATGGCTGGAAGTCCTTCTGCAGGACGCTGAGCCCCTCTTCTCCTGATACCCTATTATGGCATAATATAAGAAGGTTCAGGGGATCTTTTAAGGTCCCATCTGGGAGTCACCCCACTTCCTCTGAGTGGGCTGATTCCTTTATGGATCGAATTGCTCCTAGTTATTCTCCCACTTGTTCAGAATTGCCTAATCATACCGTAATACAATCCTACCATCCCCTAGATCAACCTTTTTCCATGATAGAACTTGAAAATGTTCTCTGTTCTGTCACAGATTCATCTCCGGGAATGGACAGAATTCCCTACTCTTTCATCGTTAATGCTGGAGAATCCTTCAAACTATATTTCCTAACTCTTCTCAACTGTATCCTTATGACAAGTAATCCTCCATGTAACTGGAAATCCCAGCTAATAATCCCAATCCTTAAACCTTCCAAGGATCCTTCTGATCCAGCTTCCTATCGCCCTATTGCTCTGTCCTCAATATTTCTTAAACTATTAGAACATTTAGTCAAAAACCGTCTGGATTGGTATGTTGAGAGTCGGGGGCTCTTGGCTGAGTCACAGTATGGTTTCAGGAAGGGTAAAAGCACCATAGACAGCTTAAGCATCTTGAACTCTGATATCAGATTGGCCTTTACTCGTGGGAAATCAGTGGTTGCGGCCTTTCTGGACATACAGGCGGCATATGACAGTGTTCAGCTTCCCATCCTCAGGAAGAAACTTCAAGAGCTGAGGATCCCGGATAGGCTGACCGCTCTTGTGTGCGGCTTGATGTCGGAAAGACAGATCATTTTCCGTGGTAGAGACGATCAGATTAAACCCTCAAGAATTGTGTGGCGCGGTCTACCTCAGGGCTCTGTTTTGAGCCCCCTACTCTACAACATATATACGTACGATATCGAGTCGGCTGTTGGCGATTGTCAGATTTTGCAATATGCGGATGACATTTTAATATATAACTCCAATAGCAATATAGAACTTGCCGCTGAAACGGTATCCTCCACTCTTTCCCGATTGGACAACTGGCTTTCAGACAATGGTCTTAACCTTTCCCCTACAAAAAGCTGTATTGTTAACTTTTCTAGAAAAAGATCTATCCCTGATTTTACCATCTCTATCAATAATATACTTATCCCAATCAAATCTCACTATAAATTCCTGGGAGTTATTTTGGACTCCAAGCTTGATGGGTCCTTACATTTTGACTATATAGTCAAGAAATGTGAAAAAGGCTTGAATGTTTTGAGATGTCTGTCGGGAGTTTGGTGGGGTGCCCATCCAACTTCATTGAGGTTACTTTACAATGCTACCATTCGAAGCATCCTGGATTATGGGTCCTTCTTACTTGTTCCTGGGAATAAGGCGGGATTGAGAAAACTTGACCTCATCCAGTATAAAGCTCTTAGACTCGTATCAGGGGCAATGAGGTCTAGCCCCACAAATGCTCTACAGGTAGAGTGTGCAGACCCTCCCCTACATCTGAGAAGACAGTTTTTGGCTGATAGTTATTTTTACCGTACTCTGCAATACTCCCATCACCCAATCCTTGATAGACTCTTACAATTAAAATCTTCCTCCTGTTGGCTTTCCAAGGGCCCGCCATGTTTGGTTAAAAGTCTAACTAAATTTCAATCTCTTAAGGATCCGGTCTTTCACACCCCTAAAATCCCTTTGTATGAATATAGTTTTGAAATTTTGATCTATGTTCCACGTGTGATTCTGGACTTTGGTGTTTGTCGGGGTGATGAGCAGGCTGATGATTACCTGAGGCAGATTTTGGGTCTGGAGTGGCGCGGCTGGAATACAATTTTCTCAGATGCTTCCAAACTATCAACGGTTGGATGTGTTGGGGTAGGCATCTACCATCAACAATATAATATAGTTCAAAAAGTGAAATGCCCCCCGGAAACATCTTCTTATACAGGCGAATGTATTGGCATACTGGAGAGTGTCAAATATATTTTGCTCTTCAAACTGAAGCATACCATTATTTTTTCCGATTCTCGTAGCTGTCTTCAGGCCCTTACTTCCAATCCTTTTTCTCTTAGAATGCACAATCCCATTATATATCAGATAAAAAAAAATCTTTTTCAGTGTAAAGAAAAAGGATTTGAAGTCGTATTGGCATGGATCCCAGGTCATACAGGAGTGAGTGGCAATGAAAGGGCTGACCAGTTAGCTAAGGAGGCTGTCGTATGTGGGGATAAAGTCCCTTTCAAAAATTATTGTCACGATCTAATTGCTCTTTCTTTATCTCGCTTAATGTCTTCTTGGTCCTCTTCTTGGTCAATGTCAAGTAAAAATCGTGGAAGAACATATGCTCTTGTCAATCCAGAAGTTAAAAGGAAACCGTGGTTTGTTAAACTATTTTTACCGAAACAAGTTACTTCAACTCTGATTAGAATGAGGCTTGGTCATTGTTGCACCCCAGTCCACCTGAAGAGAATTCGGGTCCGTGATTCCTCGCTATGTGAATGCGGACTGGACGATGGGGCCCTAAATCATATTTTCCTTGCTTGTTCTCAGCGTGATAATACTTCTTTATACTGTGACCTTGTGCGACTTAAGGTACCTCTCCCCACCCACATGTTGCTACTGCTGCAATTTCAAGATCCGGACGTTTTTGTGGCCTTGGCCTACTTTTGCCGTTTAAATCAAATAAAATTATAATTTTAAGTACTCATTTATATTGGTTTTCTTGTAGTAGATAGATTTCTAACCAAAGTAGTTGTGTTATGTCTTACTAACATTTTTATTGGTGTGCTGTTCTTTATTTTTTTTTCAGAAAACAATACTCTGATACTGGAAGAACCTACTGCTTCGCTCCTTCAATTATTTACCTATGATATTGACGTGACACTGGCAGAAATGTCCAAACGGACGATTGCCAAAAAAAAAAAAAAAAATGTAACTTTTAAATTTCACGAATTGTCCTAATTTGGCAATTAATTTTAAATAGGTACTACTAATATTATTATATAATATCAATAAATAGTTTAGATAAACAACTAGTTTTATTTTCCTCATATTTGAAATGAAAAGTAGAGTGTTTAACACAGGTAAAAGAAAATTCTTACTCGGACTATAGTCTAAATACCTCGGGAATTGATTCTTTCCACCCTCGCATAACAATCTACTATTTCGTACTACTAGCAGTTTTTTGAGATACAGCATGGCGCCGTTGACGAGATTCACTCCAGCTCCCCCCAGTTTTCAGGTCGCAGCATCGAAAGTTTTGATGCAGTAATTCTAAGACTGAATATCAGAATTGCTGAATTTATGCCTTTTTAGTATGGAACACATCATTTGTCGACTGGTCCCGGTGGAGAAACGCATTTGTTAAGTTTAAATAGGTAGTTATTGAGTGCTTTGTTCCTAAGTATATCGCACACCTCAGGTAGTTTTGTATTAAGTAGGTAGGTTAGGTATAGCGCCATAAAGGTGACTATTAAATAAAAAACTTTAAAACAGAGAAGATCTTTATTACACATCTAGGTATTTTATTTGTAAGGCTCCTTTAATGGTGTTGTAAGTAGGTACTATGAACCATTTGTGAACAAATTGTTTGGGTGTTTCACAAAAACTAATAACAGTGATGTGTTACACAAAATAAATTCGTTAATAATAAATGCAATTTTATTACGCTAATAATAAAATTTAAGTTCCTTATTATAAAAATAGTATTATGTTAATATTTTTAGATTCTGAGCATACGGTTAAGCATCACACATTGAATACAAATACAGGGTCTTAGTTCGAAAAAAAAAAAGAGAAAATCTTTGACTTAGATTTGGAAGATTTATGAATTTAATAGGCATCGAAGGTGACATCGATTCTACTATATAATTCAATTTCATCGATAACAAAACACAAAAAAGGTGAGAACATATTTTGTTTTCAGTACAGTAGACTCGAAGCCTTCATTCTAAAACAAAATATTGTTTTCAGGTTTTGTCACAATTCTTACATTAAACACAATTCAAACTTACACCCTGTACACTTACAGTTACACTAAGTTATTTATGTAGTTACATTAAATTGAAACATTCCAAGATGTAAGTAGTAGGTAATTGCTACAAAAACGCCCCTCTATGTAAGAGACTGAATGGAAGATGGAAGTAAATATTATGCTTTTATTTCTCCAATGGAAAGTTCCCGAACAATAAATTTAAAGAAACTAATTATGAGATCAATTTCAAAGTCGAATTTATTATGATAATACGATCATCTTTGGAGAAGTTTAGTGGACTCAGTTGCAGAAATGTCCATTAAAGATAAAGCTCCTTCAACAATCCGTTGCAGAAACGTCCATTAAAGTTAATCCTACTTTTAATATCATACTGTCACTTTCCATATTACTGACGTAAACAAGGACGGCATTACATTTAAAGAAACATTAATAGGTAATATGTATGAATTTTTTTTATCGCATTAATTAACAAAATATGAAAATACCGTAGTTAAGGTGATAAAAAGTGAAATTAAAACTGGCCAAGAAATACGGCCGATATACGCATTTCAAACTATTAATAACACACCGATTAGACAGAGAGATCCGACATGGACTGTGACGTCACATGTCACTACGTCCATACAGCTAGAAAGAGATAGAAATAAATCTTCGATGGCTTATATCTTTTTTAATCACATAGTTATTAGAAAAATAGTTTTACTAAACTGTTTATTACATGAATGAGGATTAATTTTTTAAATAAACAAAAATCATGCATATTCCCTATTATCGTTTCTAATGTTTCAACAAGAAGGAAAGTGCCAGTATGATTTTAATGTCGTATTAAGTAATTTTAATGGAAATTTCTGCAACTGAGTGTTATTAACATATCATTTAGTAATTTAAGGGGATTTTTGAGACAAATTCTATGTTATATTATATTAATGAATAAAATATACATTTAGAAAATTGTAGCAATACACGGTGAATACTTTTAAGTATTTGAAAGTTTTTAGGAAAATACGTAAGTAACTACAATAGTTTGGCACAGATTTGAATGTTAACTTAAGAAAGTAGATCTGGAATACGTTTTTTTTTATCAGCCCATATACGTTCCCCACGTAGGGGCACAGGCCTCCCTTCGAAATACGAAGAGGATTTAGGCCATATTTATATTGGGAGACTTTAAAGCCCGTATTACAGATGGAGACTCCTTGATCTATATTTAAGTATTGATTGTCTCTTTCTCTCAGTATCGAAATGACAAAGGCGACTGCTTCTTAAGTATAGATCAGAGTCTGAGCCGCGTTCTATAATACGGACCTAAGCGAAAATTAAGGGAGTGAATCAGCCCACGAAACAGAACTTTCCCCGAGAAACATGGGTTGAAATGTGATAACTTTTCGCCTCTTCATACAACTTGTACGTAGCTTTCGTTTGGGAAGTCAATACATTTTTTTTGAGAATTTCATATAGGTTCCTCGGGGAAAATTCAGTTACGCAGGGAGGATCAGTGGCGGCGTAAGGGGGGGGCGTTGAGGGCGGTCCGCCCCGGGTGCCAAGCAACTCAGTCGCGCAGATTAGTAGCCACTGCCGCATCTGAACGACCAGTGTTGCCAACTATAGACTGATACGAAATGTGCTAGTGCTACTTGAAAAATGCCAAAAATATGTATTTTTTTTAAATTGAGTTTTGTAATATTGGATAAAATGCTTAAATAAAATGCTAATTTAATTTTTAATTTAAATCAACAGTAAAAGTGACCGGGGACGTATGATTCAGACTCTCAGATGAAGGACAAATTTATTCAGATTATAGTAGATACACAGTTCCATACAAAATGAAACAAAATAGTGACCGAACTACAATACGTTCTCTCGAAACGTCCGAATGCTACTGAACGAAAAGACAACCCAAATCGTCAAGTGGGCGGTCATTTAGTGAGGACGCTTGTTTGTTGTGGATTGTGTATCTAGTATTTAGACTTGATCGATTTGTCGTTTTATTTTGAGGGTGCTCAATAGAAAATCGCCCCGGGTGCCATCCCATGCTACGCCGCCACTGGGGAGGATCACCCCCTAAAGTTTCACTGACTAATTCGAAGTAGGTAGCCTCATATAAATTAAAAAAAAGTGGTGTATTTATTTAACTGTTTTACGGATTTATCTAGTTCTGAGAGAAATTGTTCACTAAGTGAAGATGAATATTTATACACATCCCCGATCGCGGTAATTTTAAACATGTTTACCAAAGTGAAACCGCTCACGATTCCTTTGTATTCAGCCCAATAGAAACGTGGATTACAATAGAAACGTGAACGATTTAGCTTTGGTAAACACGTTCAAACTAAGCCTTTCCCAGTGTTAGTAGAATACTTGGGTGTATTTGAACACTGTCATTTGCTTTGTACACACGGCGGCACATCAGGCTATACTTTTAAAAATTGAAGACGCCCTTATCTTGTTTGTAATAGCGCCGGCTTTCGTAGTGCAAATGGGTAATCTGATGTGTTGCTGTCTATCCAAATGGTCAACAGACAACTGCCTTGTTTATGTTACAAGTACAAAACAAACATAAACTTTATAAATAATTTCATTAAAGTATGTATGACTCAGTACAGAGCAGTATAGTACACACATCAATCCAATACATTATTATATTAAAATATAAATTAATAAATATAACATATTTTATCATACATTTATTATGGCACAAATCGTTGTATAAATCAATTTCCAATTAGGCAAATTATTATGAATAAATAGAAGGTTAAATAATTTAATTATTTTTCACATATACAGGGCTTTAGGTAAATCTCTTTTAACCTCTCGGGTGGTTTATCAGTTCATGAAACTGAACAACTTTCCCCCAATAATAGGTGAAAATACGAAAAAAAAAAATTGAGTTCCCATACAAAACTTCATCAGCACATAGCGCATTTTGTATGGGAGATCAATTTTTTTTTTCGTATTTTGACCTATGTTCCTTGGGGAAGTTGTGTATTCGGTGACTTCAAATTGGTTGGCGAATATGAAAGATACAAATCAGCCCACCACACATATGATAAAAAAAATTCGCCTTACATCTTGAACGTTTTTTAGCTGCTTTAAAGTGTGAAAACACGATTTTTTTTGAGAACATGAAGAGACTCAGGGCTCTTTTATTGTCATGCGTGGTCGCGCCCGCATGCGGGCCAGACTCGCACGCGTGCCGCCCGCAACCTATCATTTCATACATGTTTTTATTGTAAGACTTGCCACACGCACGCGGGAAAAGAAAAACATGTATGAAACAATAGGTTGTGGGTGGCATGCATGCGAGCTTAGCCCGCGCGCGGGACCAAATCCATGTATGAAACAATAGGTTGTGGGTGGCACGCATGCGGGCCTAGCCCGCGCGCGGGACCAAATCCGCACGACTATAAAAACATGTTTGAAACAATAGGTTGTGGGTGGCACGCATGCGGGACTGTAAAAAGGCCCTTAGTCCCTTTAATTACGCTATGTTATTTAAAGCCACCTTATAGTATAGACTCCAGTAAGTCAACACTTTACATTTTACAATAAAGTTCCACTTGATTTGATAACATGTTATTGTTACTGACCAAAAGCAGCAACTCAAGCATGATGCACCACAAACTCAGGCATCGCGCCACTCGACTGACGGTGAAACTTCACTTTGATTGCGCGAGGGCCCCGTGCAAAGGCTTGCTCGCCCTCTGGCATTGTCAATGTTGACCTTTTGACAAAGGACCTCGGTGCATTCCGCGCGCTATCGCTTCATGCTCGAGCTGCTGGTGTTAAAATAAGGATAATAATAAAAATATACAATGCATTTGTCTGTCAATCTCTGTTTCAATATACTTTGTTTTTCTTTGAAAATATCTACAGCCTAAAAATTATTTAAAACAAAAAATATTTAAGGAACCCAACATGTAACCAGATAAAAATAAGTTAAATTCGGAAGAAATAATTCCAAACAAAATAATAGCGATCAGTCTTTATGTTTTTTTAAGGAAGAACACTTTTTAACGCTTATCATAATCAAATACAGAATTACATTCGGCCAGATAACATTCCAAAATACCTGAAGATCAAAATATCAATAAAATATTAAAACGAAAGTTAGTGCACTCAACAAATGGCACATACCTACTGCCGTACTCAGAGACGTCAAGTAAAGTTAAGTACTGTTAAACTCTGATGTTGTCTCTTTCATGTTGATATAAACAAGGATATCATGACATTTAATTCCTTCATAAGTATAATTGACGTCTCTGAGTACGGCAGTTAGTACTGGTAACTATGTACTTCTATAGATCTATATTTGAAAGTTCTACCTTTCGCACAAATACCCGTCAAGATATTGCGTGCGACTTTCGTAAAATGCCTCTAAAAATGTAGCAATACACCTTTAAGTAAATATGACTGTGAAAATGTAAAGATTTAATTTTGGATATAGTCATTGAGGTTCAGAATTATTGTGATGAGCTTTTAAAATAGCTCTTATTGACTACCCCGGAAGTTATATCCTTTTACTAAACAACGAATGTAGGTCAAGTTAAAGCGACTACAGCACCCGATAAAGGCAGCACACGTAGGAATAGTGCCATCTCCGTCTCTCAACAGGCCTGGGCCGGCAGTGCGAACAGTGTCGATACACGAAGTTTACGGACTATAAAAGCGTGCGTGCGTAAAAACATGTTCGAAAGTTAGAAAAATGAGATTTATGGAAAGGTAACAGCTTACATCGAAAAATGCGTTAACTACTTATCGAGAGTGTTCAATCACGAACATTTTGATAGCAAATTCAAGTTCCTGTGTGCATTTTACTATAGTTTTTACAGCTTAAAAGATACACAATATTGGTATTTAGAGGTGACTTTGTGAGCTTTTTCTATCGAACCAAAAATGCTGAATCATGTTTTCAGCAAACTACTTATCTAGTTTATGTCCTGAATATTACCGTATTTTTTTTTTCTTCGATTTAATGCAGTGCATCATGCTTATCTACGCATCATAAAATCGTAATTTAGGTGCTGTAGTCGCCTTAAAAAACAGTCGCGCGCGATATGAAAAATATTAAAAAATAGTTCTTAGGGCTACCGATAGAGGGCAACACCTTTGGTTGAGTTCATAAAATGACCATTTGATAAGTGAAAATAAAAACCATCATAAGAACAGTGCACAAAACAATGTTAATTTAACAATAAGAACAAATAGGAAACTTTTTTTTCAGTCTAAGGGCCGATTTTTTAATCTTCAGATAAGTGTTAACTGAGAGATAACTCTATTTCATAGAACATAAGGTACCCTATTCTAGAGAACCGATGATGGGTGGCGGCTACCACTTAAGTATATTATCTGACCATCCTAAATCTGACCGAGACAAAATGTAATTCTAAATATATTTATTAATTTAACTTCATAATTTTCTGACTGAAAAAAACAATAAATAACAATTTAGGAGGGTTGCGCTAGCCAAACACATAAAATAATTTTAAAATAAAATAACGAAAAATCAACAATTTCATAAGAAACTTATAAATTCATCAATCATCTTTCACCATATTAACAGTCCTTTATCAAACTTCATCAAGTTTAGTCTAGATAAATCGGTAAACAACCTTGTCTTAGTAACTTAAGTTGAAACATTTGTAGTGCCAGAAGGCAATCAGCAGAAAGTATTTACTACGACAAAGTCCTATGTTACCGTAATTTAGGTACATTTTATAGACTGCACCATTTTAACGTACTTATATTATTTTGTAAGATACACAGTTCTAAGGGTTCGTTAGAGAGACGCGGGGCGAGCATATAAAACAAACGCGCGTAAAATCGCTTCTCCGTAAACACTTTTTTATAGAGAATGAGTTCGCTTCTTCTTCTTCTTATCGCTCTTGACCACATATAGCTCAGGGGCAAGATGTGGTCGAAAATGTAGCGAGCTTACTCAAAAGGTGCATAGTCTCTTGAACTTTAAATACATTCATCATTTCAAACATAATTGGTAGGGGAAGGGCGCGACGCGCAACGCCTCGCCGCGTCTCCCTGAAAAAGCCCTTATTTATTAATATTTAGTGAATACCTACCTATGTAGTCTCAATACATAAATGCCAATTTTTTTAAATTTAACATCATAATTTCATTGGCATCAAAAGAATGCGTACAGTCGAGGTCAAAAGTGTCTACAATAAATTTTAATCGTAATAAAATGCATTAACATTTTTGGCTTACGTTGGAAATTAAGCGTGACAACTTGTTACATAATTAACATAGTTTGACTTTAATTTTTTAAACAACTATTTTGGTTTTTCAAAAATATAAGTTAATCAAAATATTTACTGGGTTAGTGTTAGTAAGTAATATAGCTAACTTTTCATTAAAATATAAAAATTTTAATCGAGTTTTTACTCATAATTGTAATAGGAATAGTGACATTACAAAAGATCTTTAAACACTACTTAAGATTCATTTTACCTAAAAACTCTTTTGAACACGACTGCATATAGTTTGGCAACATTTAATACTAGTATTTTTAATACATAATACCCAAAAAAGTAGATTTACATTTATACGAGGAAAAATGTTTGAAAAATAATGTTGTCTAAATTTTATTATAAAAAAACTACTGTTTTATTAACATTTATTATTACTACATTCATATAAGTTAATTTGTTGGTGCTTCTTAAAAGCAACAATACCAAAGGGAGAAATAGGATTCAAAAAGATATTCTACTTAAGAAAGATATTATAATACAATTTAATACTTGCTTGTGAAACGTCTATTGAAAATGGAAGTGTAATAGATATCTAGATAATAATTATATTTTTTTTTAAATCCCAAAGGTATTGAAGACTTCATTTCAAAGTGTATTCAGTTACTTGTGGCTCAAGGTTGAAATTTGTGTGGAATCTCTTGTAAGGCTACTTATTTGGTTCCATAATAAGCATTGCACGGATCGGCCTTGGTGCCGTATATTTTAGCCATTAGATAGCTTATCTAGCGATATAACTATAACGGTAGCGTGTGTGACAAATTTTCACTTCAAGGTTTACACAGCAACTTGACATTGAAAACTGAATTAATTAGTAAGCAAATTAACACTAAATTGAATGGCTATTTATAGTGTTTAATTGGTTCTATGAGGGATATACACCCCAAGTCCCCAACTTTGAAGTTTGATTTAAAAAAATACTCTATCATAGATTTTTGAGTTAATGTTGACAACATGTTTAAAAGTTGTTAAATATCGTCTTACATTTAAAAGATAATATATACTTACATGTAATTTATTAAGTTGTATTTTATTTTAAAGAAAATTTTATTTTAAATCGTATTTTTATTTTACTTTTTCTTCAAAAATATTTGTTTACTTACTCGACTGTATTTTGTTTAAAAAATGTCATTAAACTCAGACGTTCCAAATTCAAAAAGTAATCCTATCCGCTGCGCGAAAAGAATTGGGTTGGCGCCAAAACAAATAAGTCACTGCAATTAAAGCACTGGTTTAAAAAAAAGACATTTCCCTAAATATATTTTTGATTCATTCACGCCTACATGTTTAATCGTGAGAAATAAATACAAAAATTTCTTTGTAGTTCGTTTGAGAGTGCAGAGACAAAGATCTTCATTTTTAGAGTAGATAAATAAGAACACGGTATAAAAATCCATAAAATAATTCCATTCATACAGCTCGTCCAGGAGACTGGATATGGACATGTAACCATTATCGCGGGAAAAATTATAAAATGATGTTGTAGTAATGATAGTTATCTAGCACCCATAGCGCAGGCCTTGCTTAGTTTGGGGCTAGATGGCGCTGTATGAGCTATCCAAGAACACTAGCTATTATCACTAGCTTTCCGCCCGCGTGGACAACAGGTTATATCGTGCCAAGCAGTGGGATAAAATGTAGCCTGTGTCCTTTCCCAAGGTCTAATCTATCTCTGTACCCAATTTCATCAAAATCGTTTCAGTAGTTTAGACGTGAAAGCGTAACAGACAGATTTACTTTCGCATTTATAATATTAAAGTAGGGATTATGTTTGTCAGTATTCCTTGGAATCTCGGGCAATTACGTCCCGGACCTTTGGAAGACATCAGTGGAGCCGCGGCCAACACGTAAATCTTAAGTTTTAAACGATATTTCTGACAGCTCATGCTTTTAGTTCACATTCACAAAAGTGTCAATAGATGCCGCGGTCATGTCAATGTAGACACTGACAAAAATCTAATTCAGTGATGAATAAAGTAAAACAGAATTTCATTTATCAGATAGATCACGACACGACCTTATGCTTTTACTCCTCGAATTATCAACACTTAATTTTTGAACAGAATTAAGTGTTGATAATTTTGGTCAGAAGTTAACTGTTCGAGTTGTACTCAATTCCAGAAACGTTAATTAAAGGTGCTCATGCGCTGTTATGAGGAATAGGATGGAACGTCCCCAAATAAGGACTGATCACCTGCCTGTGTCTGGCGGATATCCCATCTGTAGAGAGAGATCTAAATAAGTAGACGGGCCGCAAATAATACAATTGAAATGAGAGCTTGCCACACACCTACCTAGCGTACTAAACTACCAATCACACTTGACTAATCTATCTGGGCACACACAAGGGCCCTGCCTCTAAGAGGTAAAACGGCGTAAGTCTAATATCACTGGTTTCTTCACACATAGGTTTCTTCATGGGCGGGCGGACCCAAGCACCCGTCCAGGGTTAAACCTGGAAAAGAAAAATAGAATTTGTGAAAATAACAACCTGGAAAAGAAAACCAGAATTTGTGAGAATAGCCGCGAGAATCTTTTTTTTTATTCGCCTTCTGGATCCCACTGCTGGGCAAAGGCCGGTATTCTTTGTCCACACAGTCCGGTCTTGCGATACCTAACTCCTGCCAGTTCCGCGTGAAATATAAAAGTCGCACCATCACTTTCGTGGTCGACCTCGTCTTCTTTTTACGCCTGGCACCCAGTCGGAGACTTTCTTATCTATACTAATATTATAAAGAGGAAAGATTTGATTGTTTGTTTGTTTGCATTGAATAGGCTCCGAAACTACTGGACCGATTTGAAAAAATCTTTCACCATTAGAATCCTACATTATCCGTGATGGACATAGGGTACATGATTTTTCCCGAATCCCCACGGGAACGAAGTCCCGGGGGGAAAGCTAGTAAACCATATACTGGGTAACTTGTTTGTTAGTAAACATTAAGGTGTGTACCCCACGAAACTGAACAACTTTCCCCAGCACAGGTTGAATTATAAAAAAATATTTTCGCCTCTCCATACAACTTTTGCGATCATTTGATTTGCTTTGTATGGGAAGTCGATAATATTTTACTAATTTAAGTATAATAATTATATTATATTATTCATTATATTAAATGGAAATGTTAAAATATTGTTATTGCATGCTCATGCGTGACACAATTTTATCATATGTATTTCGGCACATATGATAAAACTGTGTCACGCGTGCCCATTAACTACGCAGGAGGTATATTAATTACATAAATTAATTTGTAATTTTGTATAATATAAGGAATATTCCCCATTTCTTTCTATGGGTGTCGTAAGAGGCGTCTTTGGAAACACAAATGAGACCTGCCTCCTATTAATCCACCCCAGGCAACGACACCTCAATTTGTTCTGAATCTAAGGTGGCGTCCTATGGTTGGTAGGCCCTGTGAAAGGCCGTCTGGTTCCTCTCGAAGTCCAACGCCAAACAACTTGCGTGTTCCGTCGGTGCGTAGGAGTACCAGTGCCTTTTCTGGGTTAACTCGCTCCATCGTCGAGCTCATCTATGACCTTGGTCCAGATTGAGGTCAAGAGTTAACCTATCTTATAATAAAAAAAGGAATAATTTGACAATATAAATCATTAAAGGCTGAATAGAACCTGATAATCTAAACATGGCATATGGACGGAAGTTATCCAATAGACCGAGTAATTAGTCAATATCGAGGTGAATTCTCCTTAGAAAGTGCTTACCCTAGCTGGAAGTTATCCAATAGACCAAGTAATTAGTCAATATCGAGGTGAATTCTCCTTAGAAAGTGCTTACCCTAGCTGGAAGTTATCCAATAGACCGAGTAATTAGTCAATATCGAGGTGAATTCTCATTAGAAAGTGCTTACTCTAGCTGGAAGTTATCCAATAGACCGAGTAATTAGTCAATATCGAGGTGAATTCTCCTTAGAAAGTGCTTACCCTAGCTGGAAGTTATCCAATAGACCGAGTAATTAGTCAATAGCGAGGTGAATTCTCCTTAGAAAGTACTTACCCTAGACGGAAGTTACACCCAATAGACCGAGTAATTAGTCAATATCGAGGTGAATTTTCCTTAGAAAGTGCTTACCCTAGACGGAAGTTACTCAATAGACTGAGTAATTAGTCAATATCGAGGTGAATTTGCCTTAGAAAGTACTTACCCTAGACGGAAGTTACCCAATAGACCGAGTAATTAGTCAATATCGAGGTGAATTTTCCTTAGAAAGTGCTTACCCTAGACAGAAGTTACTCAATAGACTGAGTAATTAGTCAATATCGAGGTGAATTTGTCTTAGAAAGTGATTACCCTAGCTGGAGCGCTCGTTAGAGACACTGTCCACGTCATTGGAGGTCCGCGCTTTGCTCTTGACCACAATCTAGCACAAGGGCGAAGATGCAGTCGAAGATGAAGCAAGCTCATCCAGAAAATGGCTATTCACTCGAAGTTTAAATAGGTTCGTGTTATATGGTCTATTGAGTGAGTTTAAATTAGCGAAAATTAAGGGTGTGAATTAGTTAG
This sequence comes from Aproaerema taeniolella, assembly GCA_949987775.1. Lineage (NCBI taxonomy): Eukaryota > Metazoa > Arthropoda > Insecta > Lepidoptera > Gelechiidae > Aproaerema > Aproaerema taeniolella. The sequence continues at coordinate 16,742,716 of OX465258.1, read as the reverse complement.
ATTAGTCAATATCAAGGTGAATTTGCCTTAGATACTGATTCAAGATTCAAAAACGTTTATTTGTCATACACACTACAACACAACAACAACAATGTTACAGAAGAAATAACAACACAAAATATATATATATAAATTAAAATGGATGCAGTTGTGATGTAGTGCGATGACAAACAGGACTCACCTCAGCACGTGTTGCAGCAGAGGCCACAACTCTAGTTTTCAGTTGAACCCCTTATATGAGTCTATGTGTACTTACGTAGTTAATCGGGAAAAAAAAAGTATATAAGTGCTTACCCTAGCTGGAGCGCTCGTCAGAGACACTGTCCACGTCAGTGGAGGCCCGCGCCGTGGGCTAGCTGATGCTCGAGCTGCTTGAACTGGACATCGCCTCTCGCCCCAGCTCCGCCGCCATTATGGCGATCGTCAACTCTTTCCGCGCCTTCTGCACCACCCATACCATCAGGGTGATGCCGATTAAGATCTGGAATTAAGGAATGAACCTTTATTTATTTAGAACATAATTTTTATTACTATACTAGCTTTCCACCCGCGTGGACTACGGGTTATATTGTGCCCAGTTGTGGGATACAATGTAGCCTATGTCTTTTTCCAATGTCTAATCTATTTCTGTACCAAATTTCATCGAAATCGGTTCAGCGGTTAAGGCGTGAAAACGTATCAGACAGACAGTTACTTTCGCATTTATAATTTTAAAAGGGACTAGCATTCCGCTCGGGACTTCGTTCCCGTGGGAATTTGGGAAAATTATGTAGCCTATGTTTTTGTATAATGTAGCATCCTAATGATGAAATAATTTTAGAAATTGGTCCAGTAGTTTTTAAGTTTACTTATTCGTTAAATACATTTTTTTTTTTCAAAAATAAATAATCTTTCCTCTTTATAATATTAGTATAGATAAATATGAATTTGAACCTAATTATCCACTACCGCTCAGCGAGACTTGTTTCTACCTATTCGTGAGGATCTACTAATTGTTGGCTCATTGTTTAAAAAAATATTAGGTACTTCATAGCACACATTGGAAAATAAAAATCATTTTTACACAACGAAATTAACAGGAAAACTATCACAGCTAATTATACTTCACAAGTTAACAAGTAATAGTGGAATACCTTGTAATATATTTTTTACAATAGAATATCGATCCACTAAGATATTTCCCATTAGTCAATGACAAGTCTACTTCCCTACAGCAATATTACGATCTAAAGTGACTGTACAAGATAGTATTGTCTGTATGTTCTTAATCTCACGCACTTCTTTATATCCTGGTATTTTATGCGTGAGAGTGACAGCATTCTTCATAGCACAAAAAGCTTTTTATTTTATATATTTTATTTCATAAACACTTTTTAGAAAATGTAAATACTAGAAACAAACATAAATTGAATTTACTAGACAGTCGTCTCCACAAAGTAACGAACTCTTTTATGGGTCAATGTATACGCTTCCATAATAAGATTCCCATATGCATTTCATTCAAGATGTTACTTAAAATAAGTAATTAGTAAATTTCATTAGTTCTTTTGACTCGCGCTTATTCGCAAAGGTGCAATCTTCCCCAGATAAGAATGGGTAAGAAACTCCGAGGGTTGCTATTTTAAATTTAATCATACGAATGTCCTTATTTTCTAGTTTTAACTGGCTTATTATCTGAATAACTCTGAAGCCGTACATCACATACAAATTAAAATACTAAGGTGTGGTAAATGTCAAGATAAAAAATTGATCAAATGATAAGAGGAATAACCACTTGACGGAAAGGGTGGAGTGTGTCGGTTCGGTTGACTCATTGTGTACACACATAAGCAACATAAGTAATTGAATTATGTTGTTCAATATGGCTATTACCGCATGACTGGTGAGTCTGCCAGTCGTATTGGAATTAAACTGGTTTTATCTGGATTTTTATTTGTTAGGTTAGGGGCCGTCCATTAATCACGTGATGTTTTTTTTAGCATTTTTCAATCCCCCCTCCCCCTTGGTGATACGTGGTGAGATTTAAGACTGACCCCCTCCCCCACCCAAAATCACGTGTATTTTTAAGTACCTACAAATATTCTTAAAATTTTTAGAATATTGTCTTTAAATACAGATACAAAGTAAAATCTAATTTTAAAAATATCTAGACAGAATTGTTGCAGGTTGTTTTTGACTGGAATAACACTACACGTCCGTTTTTCGGTTTAGAAATCGCGCGTTTGACGAAAAAATAAATACACGTGATATCTTACTACACCCCCCCTCCCCCTTGTGGTGTTTCGTGATTTTTGCTAAACCCCTTCCCCTCATTTCGATCCTCACGTGATTAATGGACGGCCCCTTAGTAAATACTGAAGGGTGAAAGTCCTGCGCAAACTCAAAGGGCTTTTACTACAAATACCTTCATCAGAATCAATGCATACAATCACGCCTATAATCCCATTTGGGGTAGGCAGAATACTGTTTTAATCGTGTAAAAGTGCAATTAAGTACGGGACAAACTTGACTAATCCTAGTGACAAAATCTTCAAACCGCCAAACACCTCTCACTTGGTTTAGTTAAAAATTAAATTAAAGAAGTAAGCTGTTTCTAGCCATAGTGTAACAATGATCGTGACTAACATTCCAATCAAAACGCCTATTGAAAACAATTAAAGAGAAAAATATTTCTAATCACAAATTTTGTGTAACTAATTTGGAATCAGAAAAAGCAATCAATCACCGCGAGTCAACATTTTTCGAAATGGCTGAAGTTTATTTTTACGTTTTCTACTCTCATGGCTCCACCCTTTTGAAAAATTTACAAAAACTTAATTGACAAAAATATTCTGCCTACCCTAACTCACAAAATTTCACGATGAGAATCGGTTGAGAAATGTAACCTCTAGAGGAGAACAGCCGGACATCTGGATATACCAAGTCCGAGGCCATTGTGCGGTTTGAAAACTCTGACGCCATGGTTATTCAAGTTCGCCACACACTTGACTATACCTACACGATAAGAAGATCTAGATATACGAAAGCATTTTTGCCCAAACTGAAACGGAGAGGTTTCGCTCGCGCTTGGCGCTAGCTCGATCAATTATATTTTTTTACACCTTTGCAAATGCGAAGAAAATGTAATATGTGAAGAGTACCTATCACCACCTGTACCTAGTTTGATCATCCTTATTATGGACTCCATTATGGCGAGATTGATTTCGTAATGATGTATCAGGAGGCGGTGGTGGTGTACACTGAAAGAAAAGATTCCTAACTGTTCACTGTTTTGGCACAGTTAAGAATGTATCAGTTACGTTTACTTATTTTTCAGTAAGTCTAACTGATTCCACAACGTACCTGCTACTGAACAAAAACAGTTATGGAGCAAACAGTTATTTTAACTGTTTAACAAGTTATTCTTACTAAATAACTTAGTTAGGTGTACTGTTTCTTCATGACAGGGCCGTAACTGATCACGTCAATAGCGGTAACTGTCAAGAACAGTAAACGTAAATGAATTTTTGAGTAAGATTTACTGTTTTTACAACGTACTAGCTACTGAATAAAACAGTTATGGATCAAACAGTTACTTTAAACTGTTTGGTCAGTTGTTTTTACTGAAGAAAACGTTCCTGCTACTGTGTTAAAACAGCTAAGGAGCAAACAGTTAGAATAACTGTTTTATAAGTTATAGTTATCAAGAATAAATCAGTAAGACTTACTGATTTTACTACGTATCTGCTACTCAATAAAACAGTTACGGATCAAATAGTTACTTTAAACTGTTTGGTCAGTTGTTTTTACTGAAGAAACCGTTCCAGCTACTGTGTAAAAACAGTTAAGGAGCAAACAGTTAGAATAACTGTTTTATAAGTTATAGTTATCAAGAATAAATCAGTAAGACTTACTGATTTTACTACGTATCTGCTACTGAATAAAACAGTTACGTAACAAAGAGTTACCTTAAACTGTTTGGGCAGTTGTTTTTACTGAAGAAAACGTCCCTGCTATTGTGTAAAAACAGTTAAGAAGCAAACAGTTAGAATAACTGTTTTATAAGTTATAGTTATCAAGAAAAAATCAGTAAGACTTACTGATTTTACTACGTATCTGCTACTGAATAAAAAAGTTACGGATCAAATAGTTACTTTAAACTGTTTGGTCAGTTGTTTTTACTGAAGAAAACGTTTCTGCTACTGTGTAAAAACAATTAAGGAGCAAACAGTTAGAATAACTGTTTTATAAGTTATAGTTATCAAGAATAAATCAGTAAGACTTACTGATTTTACTACGTATCTAATACTGAATAAAACAGTTACGGATCAAATAGTTACTTTAAACTGTTTGGTCAGTTGTGTTTACTGAAGAAAACGTTCCTGCTACTGTGTAAAAACAGTTAAGGAGCAAACAGTTAGAATAACTGTTTTATAAGTTATAGTTATCAAGAATAAATCAGTAAGACTTACTGATTTTATTACGTATCTGCTATTGAATAAAACAGTTACGGATCAAATGGTTATTTTAAACTGTTTGGGCAGTTGTTTTTACTGAAGAAAACGTTCCTGCTAATGTGTAAAAACAGTTAAGGAGCAAACAGTTAGAATAACTATTTTATAAGTTATAGTTATCAAGAATAAATCAGTAAGACTTACTGATTTTACTACGTATCTGCTACTGAATAAAACAGTTATGGATCAAATAGTTACTTTAAACTGTTTGGTCAGTTGTTTTTACTGAAGAAAACGTTACCGCTACTGTGTAAAAACAGTTAAGGAGCAAACAGTTAGAATACCTGTTTTATAAGTTATAGTTGTCAAGGATAAATCAGTAAGACTTACTGATTTTACTACGTATCTGCTACTGAATAAAACAGTTACGGATCAAATAGTTACTTTAAACTGTTTGGTCAGTTGTTTTTACTGAAGAAAACGTTACCGCTACTGTGTAAAAACAGTTAAGGAGCAAACAGTTAGAATACCTGTTTTATAAGTTATAGTTATCAAGAATAAATCAGTAAGACTTACTGATTTTACTACGTATCTGCTACTGAATAAAACAGTTACGTAACAAAGAGTTACCTTAAACTGTTTGGTCAGTTGATTTTACTGATGAAAACGTTCCTGCTATTGTGTAGAAACTGTTAAGGAGCAAACCAGTTCGGATAACTGTTTTACTAGTTATTGGTAATAAAGAACAATGCTACAGTATCTGCTACTGTACAGGACTGATTTAATAATACATTTGGACCCGGTAGGTGGCGCTGCTGTCGGTATGTCATTTACTAAACGGCTTGACCAATTGGGTTGAAATTTTGTATGTGTATTTCCATAGTTTCACAGACACGAATGTATTATATGCCTGCCTAATCTATCTTTTTTATCTACATTTACACTAATATTATAAAGAGGAAAGATTTAATTGTTTGTATTGAATAGGCTCAGAAACCACTGAACCGATTTTGATGAAATTCGGCACAGAGATAGATTAGACCTTAAGAATGAACATAGGCTACTTTTTATCTCACTGCTGGACACGATATATATCGTGTAGTCCACGCGGTATTAATTTATAAATGCGTAAGTTTATAAGGTTGGATGTATGGATGTAGGTATGGATATTTAGATAGTAAATAATAAATAAACGCCACACACTCAAAGGCCCACACTAAGGTTTTCCCTTGTATCGTGGGTCCCTTGGGACACATACAAGCACAAAGACAAACATCCATAACCCATCTGCTTACTATACAAATGATTACCCCGGCTGGGATTCGAACCCAGGACCCGCCGATCGAGATGTCTGAATATTGTTCCTTTCACGCAAAAACGACTGCACGGTTTTTGATGAAACTGTACCGTAGGTATTATACATTATACATAACAATAACATATAAGTAGGTACCTAAGGAGACTCTAATTTTCTAAGATATTGAATAGGGTGAATGTACCAGTCCCAAACCAGTCACCAGTAGTGGACCAATTTCAAGAAAAAGCTGTTATTTCAAGAATTCCCCACCACGCTACGCATTTCATTGTTCAATGTGTTGCTAAATTACACTTTCGTGAGTCATCCCATGATAGTTTTTACAAAAGAGACGACAAATAAGTATAGCTAATTCCTAATTTTTTTTTCTGAAAGTGTTTATTTTTTATTTGGCCGCCACTACACAAGCAAGCTTGCAAAGAAGGGTAAGAATGAATCTACTTGAATTATGGTTTTTTGCAATAAATTCTTCAGATTATATGAAATATTAGTAGTTATCTTGTATTATTCTTGTATTATAGAAGTAGTATTAATCTTGTTGTATGTTGTATTATTTCCAGAAAAACTTTCGTTTTTATGTAGTATTTTGTACTGGTTAACAACTGGAACAAGTTTTCTAAAAGTTGACCATGCTGGTCAAATAGTGGAATATTCTTTGATTTGTTGTTTTAACCATAAATGATACATATTTATACTGCTTTTAAGATTGAATTGCAAAAATAAATAGAAATAAGGGTTTAATCAACACTTTTCAGTAGTTGACCAGTGGTTAATTATAGGTAATGTCATTTTGTTCATATAGTTGACCGTCAGTGGTTTGGTATTGGTGAATCATTATTGTTCCAGCAGTAAAACACCAGTCGACAAGTTTAATAATTTTAACGCTAAAAATATATTGTTTTAGATACAAAATGCCACCCAAAACATTTTTTTTAATACAAATAAATAAACGTTACATACTCAAAGGCCCAGAATAAGGTTGTCCCTTGTGTGTATGTGTTGTATGTGAAGAAAAATGAACATCTGTTTAAGAAAAATAGTGATAGGCACAACTTAAATACTAGAACTAAACATAAACTGGATGTAGTAGATAGTCGTCTCCACAAAGATACGAACTCTTTCATTGGTCAATGTGTACGCTTCTATAGTAAGATTCCCACTTGTATTCAAAAGCTACCTTTTGAATTTAAGACAATAACTAAACAAAAATTTTGTAAAAGGGCTATTACAAAATTTGTGACTATCTATTAGACAAGCAGCCGTGGTAATAAACTGCTCAGATTTAGAGTTATTTCAGACTCAAGTTTATTAAAATTATATAATAAGAAAAAATGTGAAGACTTTTTAAAAGAGCAACCTTCAGAGTTTCTTGCCTATTCTTCTCGGGGGAAGACTGCACCTTTGCGAATAGGCGTAGAGTTAAAAAAAACTAATGTGATTTGTCTCATTTCAAGAAACATACTAATTGTTTCAAGAAATAAAAGCTATTTTGAGTTTGAGTTTGTGTCGTGAGTCCCATAGGTAAAGACATACACAATCGCCCATGACTCGAGAACAAATGTCTGCTTTTTAAACATATATTTACCCCGACCGCGATTCAAACCCAGGACCCATTGATCAAGAGGCAGCGTCACTAGGCAGCGTATGGTATACATACATATATAAGCTCACGCCTCTGTCCCATTGGGGTAGGCAGAGACCACAGATTGCCACCTGTTACGATCCAAACAAACTACTTTCGCTTCCTCTACATTCATAATTCGCTTCATACATGCCCGTCGGATTCGGGTACTCCTAACATGGCCTAACTAGGTACCACTCTACAAAAAAAATCAATCATTTTTATTTGTAAATATGTATACAGGAGATCTTAGATTAAAATATAGGTTCAGATATATTTCGCCTAATAGGCATACAGATTCAATGAATACAAGAAATAAAAATAATTATCATTAACTGTTATTCAAAAATCCTACAAAATAAGTCCAAACATACAATACAATACTATACAATATTCTTTATTTGCACACAAGGATATATAAAAATATATATTATTATTATTTGCTTTTTTATATTTCTAATTATAACTCAAATTTCATTAAAAATAAAAATAAAACGTGTCAAATATTTCATTTCATTATACAATCAAAATACTTATTTAAAATTAAAATTCAAAAGTTCAATGTAAATAATAATAGCAATAAAATAAATTAATAATTGAATAATAAAATTAAAGTCATTAAAATGCATGTTATATAAATTATATTAGTTACCTATATTACGGAATCATCTGTCAAATATTGATTAATATCATAGTAACATTTCTCAGCTAATAAGTCATAAAGTCCTCGTTTAAACATTATTAGATCGTCAGCCTGTCTTAAAACCTTGGGGAGTTTATTAAATATTCTACTGCACATACTAAATATACCCTTATCAAAAAGTGCTGTTTTTCGTTTTAATGTATTTATTTTGTAAAAATTCCTGTTACTATTAAATGTTTTAAAAAGAGCATAGTTGGATTTTACAAATGAGGCGACTTCCATTATATAGATTGAAGGTAATGTCAAGATTTTCAGCTCTTTAAAATATGGTTCACAGCTGTCTGTAGGTCTGAGTTTACACATCGATCTCACACATCTTTTCTGAGCAAGAAACGCTTTTTTCCTATCAGTGGAGTTCCCCCAGAATATAATAAATTCCGTACCGCAGTGTGGATTCCACATACGCTCTGTAGGCCAATAATATAGTGTTTCTATTTACCTTCGTGGTTAACATATACAAAAAGAGGAAGAAGTGTTTAAAGCTCTCGACCAGATAAAAAGGCGGGAACAAAATTAGGAAAACATGCTGCGAATGCAATATTCCGAACTGAACTGAGAGGCGCACGCACACCACACACAATCCATCACCACAAAGGCACAAATTATTATAAAATGAAGCTATTATGCTAAGCGGCTGTTTAGCGGAGCGATGGCGGAGCGTGTCACAGCGCCAACGAACGAACCAAAAGCGAGGGAGGCGAGGAAAGGCAAATAATGTTTCTAATAAATGTATGATGAAAGAGAACACTGTAAGCAGTGAACTGTGTTTGTAAGAAATTATGAAAGATATCATTATTGGTATCAACTTTATTAGAATATTCCTAATTTAATTAAGACTTAGTAATTGGGTCTTTTAATTTATTGTCAGCTGTAAAGAACTGATTATGTTATGGTTATGATTATTACCAAAGTATTATGTTTTTTCATTAGATATGAGTACCGTTTAAATGTTCCTGTTCAAAGGTTAAGATAATTAGGATTATTTGTCGCCATATTACCTAAATACCATATTGTACAATATGTGTCTATGCATACCTAGCGAAGTCGATAGTCCTCCGGAATAGTATGTAAATAGACTTTATTTGTAATGGGTAGCCAGCGATGTATCTAACGTAGCACTAAATACTGAGACAGATTTTGTGCATACCTAGCGAAGTCGATAGTCCTCCGGAATAGTATGTAAATAGACTTTATTTGTAATGGGTAGCCAGCGATGTATCTAACGTAGCACTAAATACTGAGACAGATTTTGTGTTCATTGAGTACGTACAGTCAACATCAGAATATATCTTAGCAGCTGAGCTACTCAAATAGATCTACACATCATAACTATCAAAAATATATATACACCATTAGTGTCAAATTAATGTTAACATTCTCTGGGTCAAAATGTTGTCAAATCTTGTATTGTATTTGACACCTCTGTTGTGCATAACGATCAAATGTTATGTGTAGATCCATTTCAGTACCTCAGTTGCTAAGATATTTTATATCTGACGCTGACTGTTCATTGCTGGCTATCCATAAGTTAAAGTAAATTTTTAGAAAATACAAATCAGATCTAATTACTTATTATTCGGTAGAACAGATACAGCACTAAATAATTGTCGCATTCGTTATTCCGTACGAATATTTACTTCGCTAGGTATAGACACCTAGATCTGTCATGTAACGTGATTATGTACAGTCAGCGTCAGATATATCTTAGCACTTGAATTACTCAAATAGAGCTACGCATCGTAACAAATCTACTATCTACACGTCATCAAAAATATCTACACACAACAGATGTCAAATTAAAGTAAACATTCTCTGGGTCAAAATGATCTTAACACATTTATTAAATCTTGTATTTTTAACACCTCTGGTGTACAGATATTTTTGATTTGTAGATTTATTTGAGTACCTCAGGTGCTAAGTTATATCTGACGCTGACTCTACTTGTACATTTCAGTACCTATTAAATAACAAATGTTTTACTGTATAATTTTAAGTAACTATAGAGATAGATACATTTGTGAAACATGCGTGTACCTACGATATTATGATTATAAGAAAATAAAAGGTAAAATTTTATAATTTTATTTATTTATTTCAGAAGCATCTGCTAATGTGGAGAAGCATAAATTGGAGGCCCAAAATCTGCTACCAAGAATTGCAGTATCTGCTACTGTGGAGGAACAGTATCTGCTATTGTGGAGGAACAGTATCTGCTATTTTGGAGGACCAGTATCTGCTACTGTGGAGGAACATTATCTGCTGCTGTGGAGGAACATTATCTGCTACTGTGGAGTAACAGTGTCTTCTGTGGAGAAAAGTATCTGCCACTGTGCCCAAGCAGCATTCTGTTCTTCATGGTAGCAGCATATGCTGCTCATCATAGTATCTAAGTCTAAATAATATATATTGATACTATGATGAGCATCATATGCTGCTACCGTGAAGAACAGAATGCTGCTTGGGCACAGTGGCAGATACTGTTCTCCACAGTAGCAGATACTGTTCCTCCACAGTAACAGAAACTGTTCCTCCACAGTAGCAGATACTGTTCCTCCACAGTAGCAGATACTGTTCCTCCACAGTAGCAGATACTGTTCCTCCAAAGTAGCAGATACTGTTCCTCCACGGTAGCAGATACTGTTCCTCCACAGTAGCAGATACTGTTCCTCCACAGTAGCAGATACTGTTCCTCCACAGTAGCAGATACTGTTCCTCCACAGTAGCAGATACTGTTCCTCCACAGTAGGAGATACTGTTCCTCCACAGTAGCAGATACTGTTCCTCCACAGTAGCAGATACTGTTCCTCCACAGTAGCTGATACTGTTACTCCACAGTACCAGCTACTGTCCCTACACAGTAGCATATACTGTTCTACGCAGTAGCAGCTACTGCGAAATACAGTAGCTGCTACTGTTCCTCCACAGTAGCAGATACTGTTCCTCCACAGTAGCAGATACTGTTCCTCCACAGTAGCTGATACTGTTACTCCACAGTACCAGCTACTGTCCCTACACAGTAGGATATACTGTTCTACGCAGTAGCAGCTACTGCGAAATACAGTAGCTGCTACTGTTCCTCCACAGTAGCAGATAATGTTCTACGCAGTAGCAGATACTGTTCCCTCACAGTAGCAGATATTGTTTCGCCACGGTAGCAGTTACTGTTCCGCCACGGTACCAGTTACTGTTCCTCCACAGTAGCAGATATTGTTCCTCCACAGTATCAGCTACTGCATAGAACAGTATCTGCTACTGCGTAGAACAGTATCTGCTACTGCGTAGAACAGTATCTGCTATTGCGAAGAACATTATCTGTACTGTGTAAAACAGTATCTGCTACTGCGTAGAACAGTAGCTGACTCAGTAACTGTAACTGTTCAAACAGTTAAAGTAGCGTTAACTGTTTAAACAGTAATGTTGACCATTACTGTTCAAACAGTTAGAGTAGGTTAAACTGTTTAAACAGTAATGTTGACCATTACTGTTCAAACAGTTAGAGTAGCTTAAACTGTTTAAACAGTAATGTTGACCATTACTGTTCAAACAGTTAAAATGGAGCCAAATGATTTTCTACGTTAAAACAACTGTTTAAAACATTTAAGGTAATTCAGTTAACATAACTGTTTAAAACAGTTAAGGTAACTCAGTTACGGTTACTGTTTTGAACAGTTAGTGTTGACATTACTGTTTAAACAGTAAGTTACCGTTAATAGTAATATTACTGTGTGTACAGTTAGAGATACTGTTTACCCTTAACTGTTTTTAAACAGTTAGTTTAACGTGTATATTCATTTGGCTCCATTTTTACTGTTTAAATCGGTGAAGTTTAATGGAATTCCAGTAACTTTAACTGATTAGTTTTTTCAGTGTAATAATAATAACCAGCGGGTCAGACTCTTAAGCCAGAGGTAACAAGTTTTGCCATTTACCAATGATATGTCGAAGTAGGTACAAGATACATTAGTTGCACAATACAGGTGAGGGAAAACATCGTCAAGAAACTGCATGAACTGTCTTATCAAGTCATATGAGCCAATTCAGTTAGGTTCCCCAGCGGCATGGACATCAGGTGGCATACACTCTACTGTAAAAAACTGATCTGCCAATTCCTTGATCGTGGTCTTGCGCAGCCCGAATGAGAAATGGGAGAAAGAACCTAGGGTGAAGATGGAAGTGGCGAACCAGGGGCTCTACTCTGTACTAACTACGACCGTAATTTCGAAGTGTCTAATGTTAGTACGTACATCTCTGTCTTATGCTATACAGCTGACAGTGATAGAAGAAAGTCGAGTAGCAGAGGCTCTACTCTATAGTATGGGCTCTTTTATTGTCATGCGTGTTTGCGCCCGCATGCGTGCCGCCCGCAACCTGTTATTCCATACATGTTTTTATTCTAAGGCGGGCCACACGCATGCGGGCAAAGAAAAACATGTATGAAATGACAGTTTGCGGCCGGAACGCATGCGGGCCTGGCCCGCACGCGGGCGCAAACACGCACGACAATAAAAGAACCCTATCTACGATCGAAATTTTGAAGCGTCAAATGTCAGTGCACCTCTGTCTTGCGCTATACTATACAGATGACAGTGACAGGAAGTGATAATTTTCGGCCGTCCGTTGATATTAGATAATGCAGAGTAGAGCCCCAGAAGTCAATTTGTAACGCGCAGACGAGGTATATGTTAACCCACAGAGATTACTTACCTAGGTCCTACAGATTACCAGATTACCTACTTAATAGTCAAACACAGATTAGATACCGATCTCTAAATATCTCGATAAAATACAGGCGTCCCTCGTATCTAAGCAATCGCACGCTAACAGATAATATCGCAACTCAATAACCGCAAATTCAACATCGGTTCAAATCGCAAGATTTGGAAACAAATTGCTTTATTATGCTAACTGTACAACGTACGACAGGTTGCTCACATTTTGATTGCTGACTGTAAGTTAACATTGATCGCATGTGTACTGCTTTATGTTCGTCTTTGGCCCTCTCAGCTTCAAATCGTAATTGCTAACATTCAAAATAACAGTCGCACACTAACCGATCACATTACTACCTATACGGTGAGGAAAATCGTAAGGAAACCTAAACAATAAGGAATTTATTCATTCATTGATTCAATACACATTAGAGTAGACTGAATGAGAACCGTGGTCAAATTATTACTTATAATTTGACCAAATTATTACTTATGATTTGACCAAATTATTAATTATTACTTAGTCAAGTATTACACATCAATCAACACTACGTTGGTACTATTATTTATTCTGTGTTAACACTGTCTAGGGATATTGCACGATGCTTCATACAAAAGAGGTCTATTTGAGAAGCTAGGTACTAAAGCATAAACGAGACACATGGAGGGATAACATTTTCAGTCGCGCAAGATACCTAGTCCGTATTGATGTGTGTATAACCCGAATGAGAAACGGGAGAAACCACCAGGAGGAATAACTCTATAGCAAGTAAGTAGCTAAGCTACTGACTTTAATCAAAAAGAGTTTGATGACAAACAATAAATAAGGCAAATAAAAAACAAAAGCCAGCGGCTTACAAATCATTACAATCAAGAAACTTAATTAAATGATTAGATTTGTTATAAATATGCAGTAGTATCAGATAGCATTGTTTAAATGAGTGCAGACAATCAGATTACGGTTATCAGTAGATTCAGAGTCTTCACCTCGTGTTATCTGTACGAATTATGTTTCAAGATAAGATGCTAGTTTAGCAAGTTTGTTTGAAACCCATAACAGAGTAGGAAGACAGATTGTCAAGGTACCATAGAACCTTAGTAAGCGTTTAGATACAGGATCAACCCATGAAACTAAACAAATTTTCCAAATAAACACAGGACAGGACAGGGTGAGATCTAAAGAGGATTCGTCTCTTCGTACAACTTGTGCTGCTTGCTTTAGCCCAACAATTGTTTTTGAACATTCTCGGAAGCCGATCCTGGGGTAAATTAGTCAATAACATAACCCAATTGCTAGCAAAACTGTAGAACGTAAGTCTGCTTGTAAAACTAAACATTATTTAATTACGTGGAGAGGCGAAATTTTATTCGCATGCACGATTGTCTTGAAAAAAGTTGCTCAAAGTTAGAGTTTAAAGGAATGATTCACATGCTTATTTTTGCTATCTAAATTAGCGATGGGACAATCGTACATCTCTGTTCCCATCACATTAGAAACGGCGGCGGGTTCCCTGGGGTAGTCGGGTAGAGAATTTGTTTGGCCAGAGATTGTCTGCTCGAAGTGGTGACTCCCGCTTTGGCTCCTATACCTGGTCAAGCATCTATCCATTGCCGTCCAGCGCGGCAATGCGGCCAGATTGATGGGGACGTTTGGGCCGGGTTATTTGATTGACGAAACTTTTGTGGATTTTTAATTATTATGTTTTGTAACTTATAAGTCAATGACATACTGACATACAATTGAACTCGTACTGCACAAGCATGTCAACTGAAATATCTAAGAAAGTGTAATGACAGTGATAAGAGTTTCGCTAAGATAATGTTTATAAAGTAAGGTGTTGTTAGGAAATCCTACTGCGTCGTACAATTTACAGATAACAATTAATATAATAAATACAAATTATAGTAAGGAATGTATGTGATTATTACAATTTTAAATGTTCTGTGCCCCTCGGTGGGGACGTATAGGGGCTGATAAATAAAAATGTTAATGTTTCTGTTTTTTTTTCGATGGCTGTCGGCGGGTCTATGCTTTAAGACGAAGTTGATTACCATTGATTTCAAAGTCGTTATACATTGCTTCTGGACATAGTGCTTTTTATTATTGTAGAGTATGTAGAGGTTATTTTGTATAAAAATAATGTATAAGAATATTATAGACTTAAAGACCCACAGATATCTACGTAAGTTAGCAAAACGACTATCTATAAGTAAGTATTTTTCTCCGTGGTTTGTACTCGTGTTTTCTTAATTTCCCAGGTGGGCTGTGATTTTTAATATTGTTTTATTGCAAGACCGTTGCAGAGTGCTAGCGGCTTCAGCCTTAAGGTGATTGCCAGCTTTGAAACCACAGATCGTTTTGTCTTAGAATTTGCAAACATATGGGGTGACTTTAAAACAGCTAGCTAAAATTCTTCAAAAGGTGATCAGCTGATCACTTATGTTCTATGTGTCTTTCTGTTACCCCAGGTACGCTGTGTTTTTCCTTTTATTTTATTGTAAGTCTGTTGCAAAATGCCAGCGACTTTGAAGTGGTTGCCAGTTTGAAGCCGCAGATCGTTTAATTTTTGCATAAATAAATAACGTTTACAGCCGTTTCCGAGAAATCAGTTACATCAATTATTATTGCTCGTTCGATAGGTAGCACACTGGTCTGACTCAAACCAGCAATGTAAACAAGAGCAGGGAACCTGATGGGTGACTAAAGTGGCAGTTCAGCGTTTCTGTGCTTCGTTAAGCTGTCGTTTGACTACAGTCGTAAAACCAAGTCAGAGGATATTTCTAAAACCTCCAGTTTTAAATCTCTGACATCAAGATTAGTTATCTTCGCCACATACTTGATCATATCTAAATGATAAGGATGGAAATAAGTGTAGAATTACACAATCCAACTACGTACTTGAATAATAGCACCAATGGAGTCACAAATTGACAATAGTGTTAGTATAGTAGTATAGACAGCAGCAAGTTAGGATACCCATTTACATTACGAAAGCCGTCGCTATTACGAGAGAGATAAGGGCGACGTCAAGGTTAACATGTAATAGTCTGATGTGCTGCCGTGTGAACTACAAAGGCGGTTAAAACCGGTGTTCAACAGAGAGTTTGCGTTCCAGTTAACTCGATACGTGACGGATGTTACAATTGACGAAAGTAGGCAGGCAGTGTGATACTATAATTCCTTTCGGGGTAGGCAGAACATCATTTAGTTCGGGAACCTCTTGACGACACATTTGACATTTATACTGAGGGTCATTGTAGTGGGTCTGCTCACGGGACACTGTCCTTTGAACCGACACCTCACAATAATGGGCTTAATAATAATTTTCCACGTTATAAAAACGTATGAGTCACCGACTTCAATCCCAACAACAGTTCGCTAATGTCACTCATTTATTTAGATGATGTTCTGGTTTGTAGTATTTTTTGTTTTTGTTGATTTTTTTAAAAGCGCTGAATCATTTTGGATAAAATTTATATGGGACCACCTCTGGAGTATACTCTTTCGAACAAAAAAGAATTTTGAAAATCGGTCCATAATTGGCGGAGAAATCGGTGAGCATACATAAAAAAAATACATACAGTCGAACATAGTACGTCCTCCTTTTTTGAAGTCGGTAATAAAGTGATCCCCCTGCCCAGAATGCGACAAGGAGGAAACAAGACTACACTTCCTGACTGAGTGTCCAATGTACGCGCTGGTAAGATGGGAAACAATAGGCATGGATGAGGTAAAAGAAGAACGAATACAAGATATTAGCATAAAGGAGATAATTGGGTTTGCTAAAGCTTCTAGGAGGTTCAAAGAGGTGGAACTGTCAGTGCAGAGGTTAAACTCATGCGCTGTTATGGGGAATTGGGTGAAATGGTCCCAAATAAGTGGACTGATCACCCGCCCGTGCCAGACGGGCGTCCCCTCCATAGATAGGTAGAGAGGGTCAATATCATTAGATGGAATATGAGTATAGTGGTGATAGGTTGTCAGCTTTTCGCCCACAGCACAGCAAAAAGTCTCAGGTTCCACTTACTGATTTCTAAAGTATGCCTGGAGTTGGCAGTTTGGCAGCTGGCACAATCTAAGTTTTCTTTCACTCCCAGCCCAGCGTGGAAGGATACCATGTCAAATACAGTGACATTACAATACAATACACTTTATTTGCATACAGAGACATACAGTACAATAAACAGAACATAAAACATAGTGTACAACAAGGCGGCTTTATTGACATTATCTATCATACACGTACCATCCATGTGATAAGCAGGGGATTTCCCTCACTATTGGATTCAAAGGTCAAGCAACGTTAACAGGGCAAAGAAACTTAATAGGGTGACCATTATGGCAATTCATCATGAGAGTTTCCGTGTTTCGGAAGACATGCAAATTGTGACTAGGTGCAAAGTTAAAAATGCTAATGTGATTCACTACTTCCATGCTGGACTGGGAGTAAACGAAAAACATAGAATGAGCCAGCTGCCAACTCTTCCCAGGTATACTTTTTAACCGTGTGGTGATCGGTTAAGAATAAAACCACCGCATCTCCTTCCGTGGGTGTCGTAAGAGGCGACTAAGGAAACACAAATGAGACCTGCCTCCTAGTAATCCATCGGTCTCATGCGGTGTGGTAGGCTCTGTAAAGGGCCGTCTGGTTCGCGACCACCCTCCTACCGAAGCCCGACGCCAAACAGCTTGCTGTGTTCTGTCGGTGCGTGGGAGTACCAGTACCTTTATAGGCATTTTCTGGGTTAACTCGCTCCATCGTCTACCTCATCTTTGACTTTATGGTCAGGATTGAGTTCAAGAGCTAAACCCATCTTATAATAAAAAATAAACTGTAAAAGTTAGTAAGTGGGACGCGAGGGTTTTGCTGTATTGCGGGCGAAAGGCTGACTATACCTCTCACTCTCACCACATACTTACATCATATTTTATCTTATAACCCTCTGAATGTATGTCAAACGTGGCATCAAGTGGTTTTAAAGCCACTGATGCTCTGCCTACCCCAATGAGGATAATAGGCGTGAGCGGTATGTATGTAATTCACTACTTTGACATATTTTAAGTTTAAAAAAATAATTAAAAATGGGTTCGCTCTTGACCACAATCTAGCTCAGGGCAAAGATGCGGTCGAGGATGTAGCGAGCTCACTCAGAAAGCCTATACACTCGAACTTTAAAGATATTTGGGTTGTATGAACTCGGAAATACAGACGAAATACAGAGGCAGGGAATTCCACTCCTTGGCAGTGCGCAATACAAAAGATGAAGAATAGCGCTCAGTACGTATCCGAGGGATCTCGACAAGATAAGGGTGATACCCCGCAGTGCGTCTGGATGCCGATGGAAAAAAGGGGCAGGCGGAATGAGCTCATGCAGCCTCTAAATATATAAAAGGAGAAACTGACTGACTGACTGACTGACATATCAACGCACAGCCTAAACGGCTAAACGTAGGCACTTGAAATTTGGAAGGGACGTAGCTTAGGTACCGTAGAGGTGCACTAAGAAAGGAATTCCCGAAATTCCCACGGGAACGGGAATTAGCGGGAAAAATCTAAACCGCTTAAGTTAGACGCTTGAAATTTGGCATGCAGGTACCTTAGTAAACTTAAAGCTTAGTTGCAACAGGATATTGCAAAATTCCCACGGGAACGGGAGTTAGCGGGAAAAAACTTTTGTATGTAAAAATCTAAATCTGAAACTAAATCAATATTTAATAAACTAAATGAAGGTCCATTAATGGACCGTCAATAAAGTGTAATCTGTTCAAAAGAAAAAATTAACACGCAAACGAAGTTGCGGGCATCAGCTAGTCTTATAAAAAACACATAGGCAAGCTACTTTGCATCTATGAGCTAGGAGTTGCAATAATTTGGGTTTTTTTGGAGTTTATAGCCTGGTTGCAATTTGGATAAAACAATTAAACTTAAGGCAAATGAGTACAAGTAACCAAACTTACTTGTATATTTTGAGTACTGTGAATTAGTATGGGTTGTATAATAAAGTTGGCGCCAAGACGTCGCCTGAGAGCGCTATAGATTCTGTCCTGATACGCGTTTTGCTACTTCAAAGGTAGAACAGTTTCATTTTATGGCTGTTATTGGCATTTTCTCTATTGTGCTATTAGTACAGTCTAGTAGATTAAAAAAAAATGTCCGCGATTAGGGGCCATCCATAAATTACGTCACACGAATTTCATGATTTTTTGACCCCCTCCCCCTCCTTGTCACATCTGGTCACATTTGTAAGACTCTCCCCTCCCTAGCATGACGTCAGATATTTTGCATATTTTCCATTTTTTGTAATTTTCTAATAAAGCACTTACTATTAGTCGTTTTTTTTTGGGAAATCAAAACTCATTGTCTCGAACAAAGTAAAAACGTAATAAAAAGAGTGCTTGAGACTGCGGAGGTTAAGTTTGTCGTTAATAGTTAACACGTTTTGGTACTCATAACACATTTTGAAATGTGACGTCACGAAACTTATGACCCCTCCCATCCCCTTGTCACACAATGTCTCTTTTGTCGACCCCCTCCCCTCCCCTTAACGTGTGACGTAATTTATGGATGGTCCCTTATTGTCATGTACTTTTTATTATTTACACTAAAAATGGAAAAACAAGTAAATTTTTAATGATTTCAAAATAGCGAAAATCATTCAAACACTAAATAAATACAACATCATTTAATGTTATTTTACACCCCCAATGTGCTGGAAAATAATTTTAGGGAAAAAAATGTTCGGGACTTGAACCCACGAACCTAGAAATAGATCTCCTAGTGCTCTAACCAACTGAGTTCGTCAAGCGGTGAAACATGTGTTTTTAATGTACTGGCCTCTGTACTGTAGAGGTTCTATAACCTCTGTGTTTACCAGCTTCTTGTAATGCCTTTAGCCGATGGTTCCAATCTCAAATGATTCGGGTCATTTCCCGCCTTTTATAACGTAACTGACACAGCCCTTCAGTGGTTTCGGCCATGCAAGTTAGGATTCTGAATAATAAACCACATAAAATGATTAACTTAGAGACAAACTTGCAAGCCGTATTGGAGGCTTCGCCAGATCCAAGGTGCGTACTCTTGCATCTGTTCTATTTAATGGCCTTAGAGAACCGAATAAGGACAGATGCAAGAGACTCATTGTGGACGAAGCCCTCTTGAACCACTTTGGAGCTATTATTATGGCTGCCCAAATTGTCAAGGCAAGCGAGTTGCTGCTTATCAGTGATAGAAACCAACTACCCTATATTGACCGACACAATCTTTTTCCTTTAAAATACACCCGCCCTGAAATAATGAGTACCATAACGCAGGAGCTTCTGTGTACCCATAGGAACCCTCTTGACGTAGCATTTGCCCTTAGAGAAGTCTACAGTGGCATTTACTCGTCGAAACTTCGTACGGCTTTCTTAAAACTCGAAAGGTATACAGATGCACAGATCGATCGAACCCAGTCCGAAACCCTGTACCTTGTTCATACACAGGTAGAAAAGACTACTCTACAAAACCAGGGATACGGATCGGGCACCGGGTCACGTATCCTCACCATACACGAGGCTCAAGGGTTGACGTACGAAAAGGTGGTGATCGTGCGTACTACAACGACCAGGCAGGAGCTACACGACAGTATCCCACATGCTGTAGTTGTCATATCGCGTCATACCACCAATTACAAATATTTGCGGATGATGGTAACGATGCGATAGGCAGATTCATCAAAGAAGCAGAGGCGGCAGGCAGGGGAAAAGTGGTCAATTACAACCTCAAAATGGCGATCAAAAGTCGAGACACAGCCGTTATAGATGCCTTGAGGTCTGAATGCAACAGCGAAGAACCGTCACTCGCTTAAATATACATATATACATTATTTACATTATGTATTCATATATTTATTATACTTATTTATAAATTGTAAACCTCTATGGAAAGTATTGTATTATAGTTTAAAATCAAGTATTAACAAGAAAACTTAATCTAGACAAAGGCACGGACATAAAGTCTGTGGATGCTAATAATAACACTTAAAAAAAAAAGATTAACTGACTTTTCCTGGTATTTTCCACCTCAACCCGGTCACCAGCTCCCTCAGAGCTACGCTATAGTACACATGACAGCTCATCATCATCATCAGGCTATAAATATTGACCTTACATAGCGCCGGCTTTCGTAGTGCAAATGGAGTAACCTGACGTGCTGCTCTCTGTACATAAACTTACCTGAAAAGCGAACACGATGTACCCGGTGACGTGCGACTTGTGGAGCACGTCATGCATGGATCGGAGGGTAGACCCGAGGTAGACGTTTATCACTTGAGCGGGTAGCAACCCTAGCAAGGTCGCGCAGTGGTACCCGCAGCCTCGGATATCACTTACCTGGAGAAAGAGGAAAAACAATCTTTTTATTGAAACTGTAGCAACCCTAAGCGACGTCTGAGGCGAGATAGGTTGACTTCTGCAGGTTGAAATCAAACAAGTTTTTTAGCTCAGCCATACTCAAAGGAAGCGCCGCGGCGCCCTGGACTTCTGTGGGGGTGCTTTAGATATAGTGAAAAACCAAAGAATAGCATATGTAATGCGTAATACTTTTTTTTTAAACATAATAAATAATGATAGGTTTGCTCTTGCCCACAATCTAGCACAAGGGCGAAGATGTGGTCGAGGATGTAGAAAGCTTATCCAGGAAATGCCTACTCACTCGAACTTGTAGTAAAAAAGATGTTATTTGACGATATGAATCTGCGGGATGCAGCGGGCGCACGAACGTTTAGTCTGGACCTTGGCAAATAGTTCAACTCAACTAATTTTTAATCACTTAAGGGCTCCGCCCAAAGTTTGTTTGTCCGCAAGGGTTTCGTCGCCAAAAAAGTTTGAGGACCGGTGTAAGTCCTCAAAAGCCTCTCGTTTCCTCAAGGCATCACGCTGATGTGTGGTGTTTGCCAAATCTTTCTCTAAAGTGTACAATCTTTCTTATTTCTCGGAATATCAGACTGCTTCCGGCACATATGACACGTCCACCTAAATATCAGTTTGGCAGCCTTTCTCAGACACTTATAATATAGCCAATAACGTAAGGGTTCTTGTCTCCCGCAGGAAATACGATTTGTTTAGAGACAAGCTGTTTGTAAAACTTTACCTCATTACTTGTATGAGAAAATTAAATAAATCTGAATAAAAAACGAAGAATTTTTATGTGCACAATCTGTAAAACCCTTGGCCAAACGATTGTTGTTGTTCGACTTGCATACTTTTGGATAATTTATACAACTGGCACATTTGTCCATCTAACCTTTTGTTTTTACACACTTGTCACTTTTTACTTATGTAAAAAAATTAAATTAAAAATTTGAAAAACCCCCCCGCAAAAAAGTAAAGCGGACATTTAAAAAGTAAAAAAATAATACCTTTCGTTGAGCCATCAAATTCATTTCAGAAATACCTATATATATTTTAATTATCGAAATCGATGGATGGCACGATAGGGTTTGCTCATTAAAATGGCGCTATAATGTCGCGTCGGGGTACCGCTTTAGTGAATCAGACCCTTCATTCGATTGACTATTCACTGATTCACTAAAGCGGTACCCCGACGCGACATTATAGCGCCATTTTAATGAGCAAACCCTATCGTGCCATCCATCGATTTCGATAATTAAAATATACACTGGGCGTCAAAAATAAGTAGTACAGTTTTAAAATTGCGATTTCTCCCAAACTATAAAACTTAGACCTTTGAAACAAAAAAGGTTAAAAAGAAAATTTAATCTTATTCAATAAAAACTTCATGCATTATAAGAACTTATAATGCTTGACTTTAAAAAAAACGAATAAATAAAAACACTTTTTTTAAACTGTTGAAAGGTGTTGTCTTACTTAGGATTTTTGTGTTTGACACATTCGCTGCTGATAAAGCAATTGTAATTGAAAAGCATAGGTATCTTCAGAGAGTAAATTTGACTAATCATGCCTCTTTCACCAGAAGAATGTGCAAGAATCTTAGCTTTTCTCGAAGTGGGCATCAGTATGCGTCGTACTGCAAGGAGGGTGGGTGTAACTTTAAGAACGGTTCAGCGAGTAAAGCAAAGGTACGAAGAGACTGGAAACCATCTAAGGAGACGAGGTAATGGCAGACCCAGGTGCACAAGTACCCGAGAAGATCGCTTTATTGTTTCCACTGTGTTAAGAAATCGACACCTTAATGCAGTTGAGGTTCAGCAACAGCTTCTTCGGACCCGAACAGACTACATCAGTGAGAGTACAGTGAGAAGAAGACTTGCTGAAGCTAACCTGAAGCCTCTAAGACCAGCAAATGGCCCCAAACTTGAGACAGAGCATCGCGTAGCAAGACTACGCTACGCCCGTCAACACGTACAATGGGGCGAAGAAGAATGGGCTAGAGTTTTATTCACAGATGAGTCTCGATTCTCTTTATACACTTCAGATGGACGGCGGAGAGTCTACAGACGACCCGGTGAGCGATACATTCAAGCTTGTATCTCGGAAAGAGTCCAATATGGCGGGGGCTCTGTACACGTATGGGCTGGTATCTCTTCAGAGAGTCGCACAGAGCTTGTGGTAATAGAAAATGGGACTTTGACTGGTGAAAGATATGCCTCGGAGATCCTCAACGAGTATGCAGGGCCATATTTAATAAATATGGGTGATGGAGCCATCCTAATGCATGATAACGCCCGGCCACACACTGCTCACCACGTACAAGAGTACATTCAGGAGGTTGGCATCAACTTGATGGCTTGGCCATCGAGAAGTCCAGATCTCAACCCGATTGAACACGCCTGGGATGAGCTTGGGAGGCTAGTCAGAAGGCGCAGTCCACCTCCTGCCACACTCAGGGCTCTAAAACATGCGCTGATAGAAGAATGGGAAAATATTCCCCAACACCGCCTCCGAAACTTAGTGTTCAGCATGCCAAACCGGATCCAAGCTGTAATTAGAGCCCGAGGCGGCAACACAAGTTATTAAATTGTGAAAAAGTTCCAAAACGTGAAAATTAAGTGGTTGACATATCGTTAAAAATTGATACTTTTTAGTATTTATCTTAATTTTAAGTTTGAAACTTTATTCATGCCAAATAAAATATAACTTTAATAAACTTCGTTAAGTTTACTATAAACTGCTTTTTATTTCATAAGTGTAACTACTATAGTTTAGGAGTAATTGCAATTTGAAAAGTGTACTACTTATTTTTGACGCCCAGTGTATATAGGTATTTCTGAAATGAATTTGATGGCTCAACGAAAGGTATTATTTTTTTACTTTTTAAATGTCCGCTTTACTTTTTTGCGGGGGGGGTTTTTTAAATTTTTAATTTAATTTTTATTTCAAAATTTTTAACTTATTTTCAAAATAATTAAGAGTGTACTAGTGTGCTGGATATCCTGGCCGCAGCATCAGCTCACGGTGTTGCCACCATTGCATTGTATGCAGAATCAAATACTGATCAAAACGAGTCCAAACACGACATATCTGCTATTATTTTTTCAAGGATGTGCTAGTGTTCTGGATATCCTGGCCGCAGCATCAGCTTACCGTGTTGCCACCATTGCATTGTATGCAGAATCAAATACTGAACAAAACGAGTCCAAACACGACATATCTGCTATTATTTTTTTAAGAGTGTGCTAGTGTTCTGGATATCCTGGCTGCAGCATCAGACCAAGAGTTCCATAATCCTGCATAGTTATTAAGCATACATGAGTGTTTCAAGTTTTAGGTCACATGTATGTTTGAAAATAAAGTAAATACACATTAAGAGTCTAAGAACCCTACCGCAGCTAACAAAAGAGCTGATGACCTTGAAACGGCTGAACCGATTTTGATAAAACGTATCTAAGAACCATCGCCAAAAAACCTGCTTGTAAATAAAAAAAAACGCATCCAAATCGGTTCACCCGTTTGAGAGCTACGGTGCCACAGACAGACACAAAGACACACACACACACACACACACACACATAGCGGTCAAACTTATAACACCCCTCTTTTTGCGTCGGGGGTTAAAAATAAACTCAAAGATATAGGTGGATTACTGCATCTTATTTTATTATTAATTCTATTAATAATAATAGTTGTTCACCCCCCATTCTAATGGAAGAGACGTGTATGTGGACGACTATAAGGCTTCTTCTTCTTATCGTGATAGTCAAGTGTGTGGTGAACTTGGCTAACCCTGGTGTCAGAGTTTTCGCACCGCACAATGGCCTCTGACTTGATTTTAACGAATGTAATCAATCGACAACAGCCGGTAACAACAGCTTAACGTGCCATCTGAAGTACAGAAAAGCTCGTGATAAATGCCACTTTGGTCACCCATCAGGTTCCCTGCCTCAGTGAACGATACTTTACGTCTGCACTGGCACTGGGCTACAAGCGTTTCACTATTGGGCTTGACAAGTAAGATTCTTTCTTTCGTTTTGGAATAGATTTCAGCGGCAATCATGACCGGTACGATACGACATTTTAAGATAAAGAAAGCCTAGCTTGGTTACACATTTCGAATACAAATATACTCTTATCAGATTGCTCACATCACAATGTACACGGAAGCATGACATTCAATGTGAAGGTAATGTTTGCTGGATTCACTGATTACAATCCTTCCTAATTTATTCGCTCAAACGGCTGGATCAATTTTAATAAAATTTGGTATGGAGGTAGCTTACACCCTGTATTAACACATAGGCTACATAATTTTCCCGAACTCCCACGGGAACGAAGTCCCGAGCGGAAAGCTAGTTACGTATACTATTCTAAGTCTATGAATTGAAGCAGCATAATGTTGCATATTCAAGTCAGGGGCTCTCTTCGTATTCGTACTATCTATGATCGACGGAAGGCCGATAATTGTCACTTCCTATCACTGTCACCTGTGTACTGACATTCGACGCTTAGAAAATTCGGTCGTAGATAGTACAGAGTAGAGCCCCAGGCTTGAAACAGGGCTGGCCAGATGGCCGTCTGCCACAGGGGCATACTGTCAAGGAAACGCATTTTCCCGACTCATAGCAAACGATCTGCTGTGACTCAGGTACACAAAATCAAAACATGGTTCCAAGGGGACGCAAATTTCAAATCTTGCCAGGTACGTTTATGACTGTAGATAAGACTCACTCACCACGAATAAGTACTTCGTCCACATTCCGTTTTCGTTATGCTTCCTATTCAGTCCTTTCCTTCTCGTCTACCTGAATTCCCGATCCAACGTCTCGTTTTAACGCATATACCGAAATATTTAGAATGAGCTCGACATTTCAAAATTATCCCACACGTCTGTCTTAGCCCCGCAAAAGTTCATAGGTCTAACAGAGCTTTTAGCAGTCACCTCAGGTGCTGACTGAAAAATAGCCTGGCTGAGGCAGCACCACGTAATACTGTACGCACCTTTTCAACTCATAATTTATTTGACTTCTGCTTTATACGGTGAAATAAACATATTTTTCTTTAGTGGGCAGAATTCAGATTCTAAATCGTTAGATACGGCTTCGATTTGAATTCATCTGTCTAGCTGGTGACTGAGTTAATAACACTAAAATAAAAAAATTGAATCACCCTCGACATTCGATTGCTTATAACTTTTAAACGGCTGAACAGATTTTCATGAAACATGGTAAGAACACTCGGGATAAAATTATCTATGACACAAAAAAACTAAACGAAAATCGGTTCATCCGATTGGTAGCTACGAAACCACACACCGTAGACAGATTTCACAGAATACACAGACAGACACATTAAACTTATAACACCCCTCTCTTTTTGCGTCGGGGGTTAAAAAAAATAACCCATTATGGTGGCTTTGAATACTTAATACTTAGCTGTTAAACTATGTACATAGCTGGTATGTGCGTGATTCCGTGCAACGAAACGGGTAGTCGGGCACTAAAATATAATAGCCTTCGCTTAACTACAGTCTAGATCTTTACAAACACTACCTAGCTAATTAGCTTTGTTCTTTATTCCGTTCAAGAATTTCACAAAAAACAAGAATTGTGTAACATTTCTACGTACATACTAAGTCGATTTATTTTTAGGGTTCCGTACCCAAAGGGTAAAAACGGGACCCTATTACTAAGACTCCACTGTCCGTCCGTCCGTCCGTCTGTCACCAGCAGGCTGTATCTCATGAACCGTGGTAGTAAGAAAGATGAAATTTTCACAGATGATGTATTTCTGTTGCCGCTATAAGGAATTAACAACAAATAAAAAAAAACCGGCCAAGAGCGTGTCGGGCCACGCGAATTGTAGGGTTCCGTAGCAGCATGGTTCAAATATGCAGCTGGTTTCTTAATTCTACGAGCATATTGTTATAGTCGATGTTAAAATCCCCAAATACTATAGTATCAAAAAGAAATGTATTAAAAAGTTTGTAGTTTCAGAAATAATTGTAGTTTTGGTGTCAATATAACAGAACGGAAGTATTTAATGCGCGAGCGAAGCGAGCGCGAATTTTTTTTGTTTTTTTAATAGTTTTTTTTTTGTTTTTTTGGTTTTTGATTTTTTTTTGCGATAATATTATTGTTAGGGATAATATAATAATATCGAGCTGCTGCTAAAGCAGGTCGCGTGGTGGTCTTGTATAAATTTGATATCATTTTCGTACTTAGCACCCCCAACAATCTATTAAACGACACCTGAAATGTCAATATGTTACAGCTTGGCTTTCAGCTCGCCTCACTTAAAGCGTGGAACCTTGTATGGCGGCCATTTTGGATTAGTGTACACTTCGTCGTGAATACTACTCTCGTGAATTATTCCACATTTTATTTTTATAAAAATAAATGTTTCCCAAACGGATTGCTGAATCGAAAAACGTTCGTAGTAAACCCCATCTATCTTGAAAAAAGCTATCCTATGATAACCTACTAGATGAATATCGGCGAGAAAAAAAAATCCATCGCCCTTTCAAGTGTATGGGAAACACCCGAAAAACAATTTTTTTTCCACTATTTTATTTTGTAGATCTGTCAGGGCAATCAATATGTATGACCATGCCAAATTTTAGCTCTGTAGTATTAAGGATCTAATATTAGTGAATATCTTCTTATTAATCCCAACAACGTTTAGCACTTGGTCGACTATTACTCACAAGCTTGAAGGGCCAACTTATGTGTTATAGTTTTCCTTTTAATTTTGTTGTATATTCTATCACCGTGAATTTTTCCACATTTTAAAAACAATCGTTTTGCTTGTAGTGGGGGACACTTGTTTTTAATAAAAAATTTCACTTTAAAAATTAATTTTTCGCAAAGGGAATGCTGAATCGAAAAACATTCTTAGTAAACCCCTTCTATCTTTTAAAAAGCTATCCTATGACATCTCATTCGATGATATCGGCGAGAAAAAAAAACATTGTCCTTTCACGTGTATGGGAAACATCCCAAAAATTGTTTTTTCCAAAATTTTATTTTTTCAATCTGTTGGCGCAATCAATATGTATGACCATGCCAAATTTCAGCTCTGTAGTACAAAGGATCTAATATTAGTAAATATATTCTTATTAATCCCAACTAAGTTTGGCACTTGGTCGACTATTACTCGCAAACTTGAAGAGCCATCTTATGTGTGATAGTTTTCCTTATAATTTCATTATATACACTACCACCATGAATTTTTTCACATTTTTAGAATCAACCGTTTAGCTGGTAGAGGGGGGGGACACTTGTGTTTGACAAAAATTTTCACTTTAAAAATTTATATTAGGCAAACAAAGTTCTGAATCGAAAAACGTTCTTAGTAAACCCCTTCTGTCTTTTAAAAAGCTGTCCTATGACACCCCATTTAATGATATTGGCTAGAAAAAAAAATTCATCGCCCTTTCACGTCTATGGGAGACACCCGAAAAAATTTTTTTTTCTAAGGTTTCACTCTACAGTTCTGACGGCGTAGTTAATATTTATGACCATGCCAAATTTCAGCTCTGTAGTACCAAGGGTTTCTTAGGAAACCCGCGGACAGACGGACAGACGGACAGACGGACATGGCGAAACTATAAGGGTTCGTAGATTACTACGGAACCCTAAAAAGAATAAAATAAATAATTACTGGGAGCCCCACGTAATTACAACAAACGTAATTTTTTTCTCGTTTTTACAGATAATGGTACGGAAGCGGAATCCTTCGTGCGCGAGTCCGGCTTGCACTTGGCCAGTTTATCCTTTTTGGATGATTTATACCGCTAAGATAAACTAGTTCTTTGTAGGACCTCCAATAATGATAGCACTCACAATTATTAGGAACCTTGACGATAACAATTAGAAAAAGCTTGCATTAGTGACGTCGATTCTGCCGCTCGAAGATATGCCGTAAATAAGGGGTTCCCAACGTTTTAACCTATGCGCCTCACCTAACGTTGAGCTAAAATCCTACGCCCCTTCTAGGGGCTGAAATTGGGAGTTTATATAAGAAAATTAAACAAACAATGATAAAGTGATAAAAATGAGGGTGTTTATTTTTATTCATATGACAATAGAATAGAATCTATTCAATAGATAATCAACTATAAAAAAGTATTTTTTTATAGGCAGAAATCAGGGACCTCTGCGCCCCCTTGGAACCGCTCGACGCCCCCCAAGGGGGGCGCGCCTCACTGGTTGGGAAACCCTGCCGTAAACGAACGAAATAAACTGGTAGCCTAGTGGCACTCGCTGATTTCAACCGATCTGAGACCAAAGTGGGAATTTATCACGAGCGTTTTCGGGCTTCGGAGGGCACGTCGGTCCCGGCTGTTGTCGATTGACTACCAGTCGTTAAAACCAAGTCAGAGGACTTTGTGTGGTTTGAAAACTCTGACATCTGGGTTAGCCAACTTGACTTTACCTACACGACACTTGACTTTACCTACACGATAAGAAGAAGAAGAATATAAACTGGTAGCAATATATTGGGTTTGTATAGGTTAGTTCCCGTCGTCGGGCAGAATCCACGTCTAAAAAATTATTATTTTTAACCCCGACAAAAAAAGAAGGGTGTTATAAGTTTGACGTGTATATCTGTGTGTCTGTATGTGGCATCGTAGCTCCTAAACGAATGAAGCGATATTGATGCGGTTTTTTTTTTGTTTGAAAGCTGGCATAATCGAGATGGTTCTTAGCTATATTTCATCAAAATTGGTTCAACCGTTTAAGGGTTATATTATAATATAAGCGATATATGTCGGGGGTTAATTTAATTATTTTAAAGAAGTAATTTTTAAATTATTTAGGTTCTAATCTGTTTGTGACTTTTTATTTTTATTTTATTATGAGATGGGTTAACTCTTGACCCAAATCTTGACCAAAGTCATAGATGAGGTCGACGATGGAGCGAGTTAACCCAGAAAATGCCAATTAAGGCACTGGCACTCCCACGCACCGACGGAACACAGCAAGCTGTTTGGCGTTGGACTTCAGTAGGAGGGTGGTCGCGAACCAGGCGGCCCTTTACAGAGCCTACCTCACCGCATGAGACCAGAGGACATTACCTCAGATTCAATACCAAACCAACTGAGGTTTCGTTGCCTAAGATGGATTAAAAGGAGGCAGGTCTCATTTGTGTTTCCTTAGTCGCCTCTTACGACACCCACGGAAAGAGATGGGGTGGTGTTATTCTCAATTGATCACCACACAGCTGACTACTCTTTGACAAGCTTCTAATCATTATCATTGTCGGCCTTATAGGTCTTTAACAGACTATAAACCTCGTGCGATTGTTACACACCCGTGTGTTTAGGATTTGTATCGCACGCGGCGTAAACAAGCTAAGGCGACTACAGCACCCGATCAGTGGCGTGCATTCCATACAAGCAGAAAAGCAGTGCCTACCCTAGGCTTTTCAAGGCAAAAAAATACAAAAATTAAATATCATAATGTACACCAACGATCACAGATCTTTGTGAAACGAATAAAAGTCCGAAATGACGCCATCTACATTTCTCTAACGAACGACCTTTAACTTTTCAAAACAGCGCCATCTTAACTTCTAATACTGAACTAGTAAGAGCCCTCGTAGGAGCGCGGATTTGCCTTTCTAATTAATCGTTAAAAGCACTCGTTTGAAATGCCTTTTTTGTTGATGTTTTGTGTTTCAATGGGGGCTTCTGATTGGCTGTTTCGCCTCCCCCGCCAAAAATTAATAAACTGATTGTATGGAGAAAAAAGCTCTGCCTATAAAGCGATGCTACCAAATTGAGAAGTGTCAATATTTGGTAAGTTTGAAAGGGTTGTTATAGATTTTTAATTTTGCGGCTTTTTGTCTTATTGGATGCATTCAGCCATATTGGTTTGTTTTTGTTTTGCAACTACGTAACTTTTGCAAATTATTGTTTTATCAGTTTATAGTGATTGTTAGATATTTGTTTAAAACAAAATTAGTGCAATAAGTTGTGAAAAGTGTGGTGATGATGTTTGTTTGCCTAAACTACGTAATTTTTTAAGTTTACCTTTTCAAGAAAAAGTAAACATTACTTATCGCAAAAGGCCGATGCATGGATTTGATGCAAAAAAGGTACCGCCGTAAGACATTTTAATACTAAAATATACAATATTCATAATTAGTTCACGGGTTGTGTGCATACTAACCGCATAAGTATTTTGTTTTCCGTGCATTTTGTTTTCAAACTGTTATAAAAAAGTATGGAACGGCGCAGGGTTATTTTGATTTGAATAACCAATACAGCGATCCTAAGATGACCCTCTGACCAAAAAGCGATTAAAAGTTTACTCGTTTGGCAAAAGTCGCATAGAAACGAGTTTGAGCGGTCAATTAAAACTAGGCAAGTTCACTGCCTACCCTGCCTAAAATGTCTATGCACGCCACTGCACCCGATAAAGGCAGCACACATAGGAATAGTGCCATCTCAGTCTCTCAAAAGGCCTGGGCCGGAAGTGCGAACAGTGTCGATACACGAAGTTTACGGACTATGAAAGCGTGCGTGCGTAAAAACATGTTCGAAAGTTAGTAAAATGAGATTTATGGAAAGGTAACAGCTTAAATCGCATAATGCGTTAATTACTTATCGAGAGTGTTCAATCACGAAGATTTTGATAGCAAATTCAAGTTCCTGTGTGCATTTTACTATCGTTTTTACAGCTTAAAAGATAGAGGTGACTTTGTGAGCTTTTTCTATCGAACCCAAAGTGCTGAATCATGTTTTCAGCAAACTACTTATCTAGCTTATGTCCTGAATATTACCGTAGTTTTTTTTTCTTCGTTTTAATGCAGTGCGTCATCTTATCTACGCATCATAAAATCTTAATTTAGGTGCTGTAGTCGCCTTGATTCAGCACTTTTGGTTCGATAGAAAAAGCTCACAAAGTCACCTCTAAATACCAATATTGTGTATCTTTTAAGCTGTAAAAACGATAGTAAAATGCACACAGGAACTTGAATTTGCTATCAAAATGTTCGTGATTGAACACTCTCGATAGAACACTCTCGATTGAACACTCTCGAAAGTTTTAGTTAACGCATTTTTCGATATAAGCTGTTACCTTTCCATAAATCTCATTTTTCTAACTTTCGAACATGTTTTTACGCACGCACGCACGCTAAACTTCGTGTATCGACACTGTTCGCACTGCCAGCCCAGGCCTGTTGAGAGACGGAGATGGCACTATTCCTATGTGTGCTGCATTTATCGGGTGCTGTAGTCGCCTTAAGCAGTTGCTTGAAAATTTTTGGTGACTAAAAAGTCCTATGCAGGAACGAATAATTCCTCTTTGTACAATAGTTAATAGTTTATTAGCAATAGAAATTGGTTTTGATAAGATTAGGAGTGAATGACTGCCTAGTACCTACTGTAAAGCAATCACAGATCGAAATGAATTCTTGTTTTATTAGTCGTTGGAATTTTTTTTAAGATAAAATTCTCAGAAACTTGTATCAGTTCAAAACAAAGTATTTTCTTGAACTCATTTATTTATATCAATCCATCATTTTATTTTATTTTTATTCTTAAGTCTACATCATTATCAAAACTTATAATTTACTAGCTGATGCCCGCAACTTCGTTTGCGTGTTAATTTTTTCTTTTGAACAGATTACACTTTATTGACGGTCCATTAAATATTAATTTAGTTTAAGATTTAGATTTTTACATACAAAAGTTTTTTGCAATATCCTGTTGCAACTAAGCTTTAAGTTTACTAAGGTACCTACATGCCAAATTTCAAGCGTCTAACTTAAGCGGTTTAGATTTTTCATACAAAAGGATTTTCCCGCTAATTCCCGTTCCCGTTGGAATTTCGGGAATTCCTTTCTTAGTGCACCTCTACGGTACCTAAGCTACGTCCCTTTCAAATTTCAAGTGCATACGTTTAGCCGTTTAGGCTGTGCGTTGATATGTCAGTCAGTCAGTCAGTCAGTCAGTTTCTCCTTTTATATATTTAGATAATACCTACCAATGAATTTATCTAAACATTTGCCAATTACAGACTAATTGTAACCTTTACATACATGAGTTTTTGTGCGTTACATTTTTATTCCCTTCGCTGTGGAAACCGCAGGGAATTGGGGTAGTGAGGCCAGGGGTTTCATCGCCGAGGCAGGTCGGCGTCTTAGAGATAAGAGTTGTGACCCCCGCTCCGGTTCATACTTGGTGCAAAGGTTGTCCATTGCCATTCAACGTGGTAATGCTGCAAGTGTTATGGGCACCTTTGCATTGCACCAAGGATGACAAGGGGCGGGTTATTTGACTAATAATTGTTTATAATTTATTTTATAATTTTTGACATATTTGTAATTTTAGTGGGTACTTTTTTAATGAAACATTTTCAAAATACTTAAATGAAAACAGCAAACTAATCAAAAACAGAAGTATGATTAGATTACAGACAACTAATAGATACCCAGTGCTCGTTGGATTTTTTTTAAATCCTTTCTTATTCCTTGTTCCTTTTTTGGGGTTCTTTGTGCAAAATTTCAGCTTTCTATATCCAGGGGTTTGGGATGGGAGTTCATGAGTTAGTAAGTCAAGACATTCAATTGTATAATATAGAAGAATAAAAGAAAACAGAAAATCTACAATAAAACATTAAGTTAATATTACTTAATGAAATTCTTCATTATGGCCTATGAGCATAGAGGTTCATCCACCATTATGATTATATAAGCGACAAAACAAACTAAAAAAAATAACGACGCAAGGAAAAGTAATCATTACTTACGTACTTTTTGTAAATGAAAACAAATTGCTCATTACGTTTTACCCATTAACTATACATACAAGGCAATATGTTTTATTACTTTAGGTAAAGCATTGCGCAAGATAATACTAGTCAAACAAAATTCATTTTAAAATATAATTTTAAGGCAAAGAACTAAATAGTACGTGGGTATACTCTGTTCCAAAACAATAATTCTCCTGAAAAGCATATGTACAGAGGCCAGCATATCAGGTTACTCTATTTTCGTTGCAAAACTGCTCTTATCGCAACGGCGCAGAGTGCACGCGTGTGGTAACCTGAACTGCGGCCCTCAGTACTTCGTATAAGGCTAGCCTCACTAAGAGTCATCAGCCCACATAATGCCTCAGTCCCCACCAATAGGCAAAGGCCTCCCTTCAAAGAATTGAAGGGGGTTAGGACGCTCGCTGGCTCAATGCGAGATGGTAGACCGCACGCCTTTCGAAAACTTTATTTTCTCGGACGTGCGAGTTTCATCATCATGTGTTCCTTCACTGCTGAGCAAAATGTAATTATGAGGAATCCGTACATAAATCTGAAAAGAAGAATTAAGTGGTACACGGCATACATGGATGTGTGACATATTGTATCGTATAGATCTCGTTTCACTCTCTCGTTTTATCGCATAGCGTCAGTACGGACCAGTAGAGCGAGAAAAATAGGTACAATCAAATAAAATATGACAATAAAATAAAAGTTCAATAAAAATAAAATTAGGTCTATAACACATTTTATACAATTTTTCCAGTAATATTGTCATAGACGTAGATGCACAATGACTGCAGGCATTTTGGGGCTCAAGACATTTTGAGTTTCAGGTGATATGTAAAAACGTCCGAACCCCCCGGACGGCACCAATCTGAGCGCTTATACCTCGTACTACGAGTATATATCTGTGGCGACAGTTCGATCTGAGAAACCAACTTGTTTTTGCGGTTCCTTTGAATTAATTCTTATGCAAAATTCGTTACGTACGAGTAAAATTATCTTTGTATCCACTGTAGTCGTTTTAGAATGGAATAAAGAACCACATCACATGAGGAGCAATTGTATTTTAAAGCCAAGACAGTAGTTCCGTTGCCGTGACTGAAGACTGACATATGGATAATAGGATTATTCCAAAATATGTAAACTCAAGAGCATATCAAGCTTGATACTTTGGACTGTGTGTAGTTCTTATTTTGTACGCATATAAGACTTAAAACGGCAGTTAAAAGTGTTAACTGATTTTGAATGTACCAAGGGTTGCAAAGCAATCACGTCAGTGAAGTGAACTACTGATATAAATGAAGTCGGTTAACCTCCTTTTATTTTGAGAATGAGAAT
Source organism: Aproaerema taeniolella (assembly GCA_949987775.1). Classification (NCBI taxonomy): domain Eukaryota; kingdom Metazoa; phylum Arthropoda; class Insecta; order Lepidoptera; family Gelechiidae; genus Aproaerema; species Aproaerema taeniolella. Next base: position 16,707,435 of record OX465258.1, on the reverse strand, counting down.
GAATTATTATGAATGAATGAATTTAGATCGCAACTACAAGCGGAAATAAATTTATGTTTACTACGAGTAGCTTTCCGCCCGGGACATCGCTCCCGTAGGAATTTGGGAAAATTATGTGTTCAGGGTGTTAGCTACATCCATACCATATTTTATCAAAATTGATTATTCCGTTTGAGCGTGAAAGAGAAAACAACAAAAAAATCATTTACCTGCATAGTCGTCTCCACAAGGTCACGAACTCTTTTATGGGTCAATGTATACGGTTCTATAATAAGATTCCCATGTGTATTCAAAATTTACCTTTGGATAAATTTAAGACAGTGATTAAACAAAAACTTTGCAAAAAGGTCTATTACTTTCTGATTATCTATCAGACAGGCAGCCATGGGAATGAACTGCTCAGCTCTAGAGTTATTTCAGATTTAGTTAAAATTAGTAAATGAGAAAATTTGTGATGCGATTTAAAAGAGCAACCTCAGAGTTTCTTGCCTGTACTTCTCTGAGGAAGACTGCACCTTTGCGAATAGGCGTAGAGTCAGTAGGATCAAAAGAACGAATGCGTATGTATGTATTTAAATTATTTAATGTATGTTTGTATGTATTTCATTGTAATCTTGACTTGTTTTAAGTGACATCCTGAATGTCCTATAAAATAAAGATTTTTCTATTCTATTCTATTCTGCACGCCGTTCTGAAGAGAAACCACTATTTATCACAATCCACTATACAGGGCTTTAGGTATCTCTCTTTCAATCTCTCGGGTGCAAAATTAGTCCATGAAACTGAACAACTTCCCAAGGAACCTAGGTCAAAATACGAAAAAAAAAAATTTGATCTCCCATACAAAATGCGCTAGGTATATGCTGATGAAGTTTGTAGGGAACTAAAATTTTTTTTCGTATTTTGACCTAGGTATGTTCCTTAGGGAAGTTGTTCAGTTTCATGGTCTTATTAACCACCCGAGAGGTTAAAAGAGAGATACCTAAAGCCCTGTATATTATTTGTGTTGTCTATTTACATTAGGTACGTTATGTTATTATTATTATATTACGTTGTGTTGTAGTGTGAATTTTTTATGTCAAACAAATATTTTGAATCTTAAATCTTGAAAAAATGATTTTCATTTATATTAAATTATTGATTATACGCAAATTCGGCACATTACAGTATAATAACAATTTTTAATGAAAAATTATAATTTTCGCGCCCATTAAACGCAAACTAGCTTATCTACACTAATTTTATTAAGAGGAAAGATTTGTATTGTTGTACGTTTGTAACGAATATACTCAAAAACGTCTGAACCGATTTCAAAAATTCTTTCACCATCCATAGAATGCTAAATTATCCCCGAGTAACTTGGACTAAATATTTTTCCGAATAGAGCCGGATGTTGACAATGTTTGATTTTATGAATTATTGTATGTGAAACAAAAAATAATGCTAGAAATATATTAATATCCGAAAACAGCATTAAAATTGGTTTATAAATAAAAAAATAATTACCATTTATATTATCGTAAGGACTAGCTATCTTGTTTTGTGGGGAGAGCTAGCTATCTCGTTTTTACCTACGCAAAATATCAGTGACGTCACGTGCCAGTAAGTGCATCTCTTTTTCGTTGTTTGACAGTTTCCCCCTCTATTGAAGTTTAATAGCTTGTAACATTTTTATTTCTCAATAGTTTTCATTTCAAAAATTATTTCTGTTTTGGGTTTTGGATTCAGTTCCTTTTTAAAATAAACAATAAAAAAAATTGACATCCCTATTCCCACGGGGACAAAGTCCCGGGTAGAAAGCTATTCATACTTATATATTAGCTTATCAAGAAAATGTAACTTACTGAATAGGGAAAATACCTACCGATGAGGAAAATATACAACGTTTAAACAGCTAAACGTCGTTGGGGCCTTGAGACCTAAGTGACCTGAGACGCTTGGCTTAATTAGACCTAGGTTATCTAGGTTATGGGTACTGTTGGAAGATACATGTTTATTATATGTATATGTTTATTTATACATACGGTCACGTCGTCGTCACTTGGATGGAAGAGGCCATAAGATATAATATTTTCCTGTGTAATATCATAAAGACGTTAAGAAGATAATAGGTCTTTATCTATGAAATTTCTGTTTTTCATACAATATTTTTGGAAACTGAATTTTCTCGGAATTTTTTTATTTTTCTCGGGAATTTTGTGGGAAGGTTTAGACAACATTAAGTTAATTTTCATCATACTTACTTTATTGAAAGTTGTAACTGTAACAACGTACAGTAAAAATAAGTAATGAAACGGGCAACGGATGAAACGAGCTATATTTGCGCTTCTTTTTCAGCAAATAAATCTAAAGTAAATATGTAAATATATCCGTTATATGGCCAAGGTTTTAAATAATACTTTATTGAAAGTTGTAACTGTAACAACGGTACAGCAAAAATAAGTAATGAAACGGGCAACGGATGAAACGAGCTATATTTGAGCTTCTTTTAGAGCAAATAAATCTAAAGTAAATATGTCAATATCTCCGTTATACGGCCAAGGTTTTAAATAAAAAACAATTTTAGTAATTAGCTGTTCAATCAAATAAATTATGAATAAAATAAAGCTTGAGAAAAAATCGGCAATTTCATAGGTAAAGACCTATTATTACGTAGCTTTTTGCAATGGTTTAATTGGCGTAGAGCCTAGGCCAATCAAACCTAGGCCCTAGGCTGATTGCATATTGATCTGTAGGTTGGCACTGAGCGCTTATCATCATCTTTTATATTGCGCACTGCAAAGGAATGGAATTCCCTACCTGCGTCTGTATTTCCCCGAGACCCGAATCTCTTTGAAGTTCTTGTGAAAAGGCTTCTTTTGGGTGACCTTGCTACATCCTCGACTACATCTTCGCCTTTATGCTAGATTGTAGTCAAGAGCGCGCCCGTTGTTAATAAATATATATATATATATATATATATATACACTGGGCGTCAAAAATAAGTAGTACAGTTTTAAAATTGCGATTTCTCCCAAACTATAAAACTTAGACCTTTGAAACAAAAAAGGTTAAAAAGAAAATTTAATCTTATTCAATAAAAACTTCATGCATTATAAGAACTTATAATGCTTGACTTTAAAAAAAACGAATAAATAAAAACACTTTTTTTAAACTGTTGAAAGGTGTTGTCTTACTTAGGATTTTTGTGTTTGACACATTCGCTGCTGATAAAGCAATTGTAATTGAAAAGCATAGGTATCTTCAGAGAGTAAATTTGACTAATCATGCCTCTTTCACCAGAAGAATGTGCAAGAATCTTAGCTTTTCTCGAAGTGGGCATCAGTATGCGTCGTACTGCAAGGAGGGTGGGTGTAACTTTAAGAACGGTTCAGCGAGTAAAGCAAAGGTACGAAGAGACTGGAAACCATCTAAGGAGACGAGGTAATGGCAGACCCAGGTGCACAAGTACCCGAGAAGATCGCTTTATTGTTTCCACTGTGTTAAGAAATCGACACCTTAATGCAGTTGAGGTTCAGCAACAGCTTCTTCGGACCCGAACAGACTACATCAGTGAGAGTACAGTGAGAAGAAGACTTGCTGAAGCTAACCTGAAGCCTCTAAGACCAGCAAATGGCCCCAAACTTGAGACAGAGCATCGCGTAGCAAGACTACGCTACGCCCGTCAACACGTACAATGGGGCGAAGAAGAATGGGCTAGAGTTTTATTCACAGATGAGTCTCGATTCTCTTTATACACTTCAGATGGACGGCGGAGAGTCTACAGACGACCCGGTGAGCGATACATTCAAGCTTGTATCTCGGAAAGAGTCCAATATGGCGGGGGCTCTGTACACGTATGGGCTGGTATCTCTTCAGAGAGTCGCACAGAGCTTGTGGTAATAGAAAATGGGACTTTGACTGGTGAAAGATATGCCTCGGAGATCCTCAACGAGTATGCAGGGCCATATTTAATAAATATGGGTGATGGAGCCATCCTAATGCATGATAACGCCCGGCCACACACTGCTCACCACGTACAAGAGTACATTCAGGAGGTTGGCATCAACTTGATGGCTTGGCCATCGAGAAGCCCAGATCTCAACCCGATTGAACACGCCTGGGATGAGCTTGGGAGGCTAGTCAGAAGGCGCAGTCCACCTCCTGCCACACTCAGGGCTCTAAAACATGCGCTGATAGAAGAATGGGAAAATATTCCCCAACACCGCCTCCGAAACTTAGTGTTCAGCATGCCAAACCGGATCCAAGCTGTAATTAGAGCCCGAGGCGGCAACACAAGTTATTAAATTGTGAAAAAGTTCCAAAACGTGAAAATTAAGTGGTTGACATATCGTTAAAAATTGATACTTTTTAGTATTTATCTTAATTTTAAGTTTGAAACTTTATTCATGCCAAATAAAATATAACTTTAATAAACTTCGTTAAGTTTACTATAAACTGCTTTTTATTTCATAAGTGTAACTACTATAGTTTAGGAGTAATTGCAATTTGAAAAGTGTACTACTTATTTTTGACGCCCAGTGTATATATATATATAATATATCCCCAAATTATAATAGTTTTTTTTTTAATCCGAATAAACGAATTAAGTGGTACAGGCCCGCACCAGGATTTGAACCCGCAACCTTCCGGTTCATTACCAACTGGGCTATCAAATGTACTTAAAATTTAAAAAATTTGGACTCATTTTAGCCAAAACATGATGAGGAGACAAAGCAAGGCACGTAAACAACAACGCAAGGAATTCACAAACTGTTTACAGAAACACAAAGAATGTTTGCTTTTATCCTGTGACGAGAAATATTTGTGTAAAAAAAAACAGATGTTCGTTCTCGGGTCATGGGTGCTCGTGTCTGTCACAAGGGAAAACCTTAGGCCTTTGAGTGTTCAGCGTTTATTTTTTTTTATAAAGTATTAGCATTCTGCCCGGCACTTCGTTCCCGTGGGAATTAGGGATAGTTTATGTATTGTTTTAGTTTAGTGGTCTAACACCATCTTCGCATAATAGCATTTCTAATGAAACAGGTTTGGGGCACATCGGTTGGATGGTTTCGAAGTCTGTAACGGACATAGATAGGTAAAAGCGTTACGGCCCAGTGGCGCTCGCTGATCTCAGCCGATCAGTGAGGTTAAGCAACGTACACAGAAGCAGGGAACCTGATAGGTGACCAAAGTGGCAATTTATCACGAGCGTTTCCGTGCTTCGAAGGGCACTTTAAGCTGTCGGTCCCGGCTGTTGTTGATAGACTACAGTCGTTAAAAGTTAAAACAAAGGCAGATGTCATTGTGCGGTTTGAAAACTGTGACAGCAGGGTTAGCCAAGTTCGCCACACACTTGACTATACCTACACGATAAGAAGAAAAATAGATAGGTAGAAACAATTTTTGTTGTTTCTTTACATATTATAGATTTATTCCCAGAAGCTTTTTAATGTCACTCACGCTCTATTCATCGACAGGTCAAAATATTTCATGACATTGTTTTTATACTACGCCTCCGCTTCATCTCACTTGGCGTGGGCGTTATTTTGCACATGAAAGTTTGTTTATTACTGTATTACATTCGAGGAAAACGATGACGTATACTCAGGGAACTTTAGAAGAAAAACAACTACACGTACCTACTGAAAAGATTTTCCTGTATGACTTTTTGGAAGTAAGACGCCCTCCATTAATTACGTATGCGGTGGTGTTAGAGTAAATCTCACGCAGAGACTCTACAAATATCCCGTAGGTAATTATTTTTCCGCAAGAAACAGTATACATTACGAGAAAAGTTCACGAAAATAAAAAATGATTCAACACAATTAAGCACAACTTAACATGTTTACACGCAAATGTGCGTTTTCATAAAGCTCATTGTGAGTTTAGGTGATGGGAAGGGTCGAGCAAAATCTCACAAACAGGTACATAAACGTAAAGCAATTAAACCAAGGACCAGCCAATAAGGAAAACATAAGGAGCTCGTGCGTCAATGCCACTGCTACACCATAATGTATTTCCCTAATGAGCAATCAAGATTGAAAAGAGAGACGATAATACTGGCTTAATATTTAAGCGTGGAATGTCATTTTTATTATTTAATCAGCCATATACGTCCCTACCCAGAGGCCTCCCTTCGAAACACGAAGGGGATTTAGGCCATAGTCCACCACGCTCGCTGGCCTAATTTTGACTAAGGTGTAGTGTAGAGTTTGTTAAGTTAGGGTGTTTAGAGTTAGAAGCTTGGCTCTACGAGATAACTTTTTGACAGTGCGAGCCATATGGTCTCGTCTTGGCAACATTTTACATGAAAATCTTTTTGGTTGTATACTATACAAATACATCATCACATAATAGTTCAAAATCAGTTTAGTACTAACGCTACAGACTAATAAAAAGGTCACTTATAGTTATTTTACAATATTCTATTCAAAGTAGATAAAGATCTATGTATTGTATTGTATACTCCATGTTTAAGTATCGTAATTTATTTTTTAATCTTTTCATCGCATATTTATACTACAAAATAATAGAGCAATTTCATTAGTCACTATCTAAGAGCCATATCAACAGATACTCCTGTCAACATTGCATGTTAGCCAGCATACTGCACTTACCTATACACTGTAATTAGATGAAGTATAGTAGAGGAGTTAGTATACGATCGCAAATGTAAATGGTCTATAGTAGCAATTCGTCTAAAACGCTGGACTGGGAGTTAATTCCACGCTGGACTACTTAAAAGAAAAACTTAAAATGTACCAGCTGCCAACTATAAAAGTAGGCATATTGAAGAAGTCAGTTATGGGGACGAATAGCTGATAATATCTCACCACTATACATCATGTTTCATCTAACAACCCTCAGAATTTATGTCAACGTGACATCGAGTGGTTCTAGAACCACTGATGCTCTGCAACCCCGTTGGGGATTATATGCGTGAGCGTAAGTATGTGTGTCTAATCTAAAACGCGAGTCTTACTCAATTATTTTATCAACTCGTCTAATTTGCAAGCGGTTTAATATTTTATTTTAACTCATTTGCAAATGGTTGTTTTATCTACTGCTAGAACTGGTATAAATACTCTTTTCTTCCCTCCTATCTTTTCCTCTTTATGGTAATGGTACAGCTGACAGGACATCAATAAATATGTACTGCCTCATGACGTGTTGAGGAAATAAAATTTTAGGCTTCTTGCAATAGATACGTCCTACGATTTAGACGATCTGTGTGTTAGACGAGTTGCTACTATAGACCATATACGTTTGATACTAACTCTAGCAGTGTATGACGTACTTTTGCAGCACATGGCTATTCAGTAATGATACTAATCTATTAAAGCTCTTTTTATTACGATGACGGTAAGCTGTAAAATTTGCACGATAGTTTTATGACGTTTTTATGATGTTCATAGCAGATATAGGTAAACAAGACCATATCCTCATTTTGGCGGCCGGTTTGAACGAGGGGTGGTGATGCTGCCTCTTGATCGTCGGGTCCTGGGTTCAATTCCCGGTTTAGGCAAACATTTCGGTAATAAACTTTTTAAGAAAAAAATAATTAAATACTTGATTTATCATTAATTATTATTATTTGCTCAGCGGAAAACCGCACGTCTAAGACAATTCATTTTCGAAAGACGACAGCGGTCCACCAACCCGCATTGGGCCAGCGTGGTGGATTATGGCCTAAATCCCCTTCGTGTTTCTAAAGGAGGCCCGTGCCCCTTGGTGGGGACGTATAAGGGCTGATGATAACAACGAGAAGCAGTGTATGGCAAAAGATTACGACACCACCCATGTATGGTAAGGATGGTAAGGCTAATAATTTTTTTATGACACGTAACGAGTAATTAAAAATTACATAAAAGCTGCGGTAATTGGATTACTTAACTCATTCGTTCATTAAGCGATTGAGTGACAAATTGGACAAAATTATCAGCTAGCACATGAACAATTGGTCGTTTAAATGTAGCGAGCACGCGATGTAGGAGTTTTTGAGTATACACGAGTTTTTGAGTATCATTGTAACCCCCAACAAAAAAGAGGGTTGTTATAAGTTTGACGTGTGTATCTGCGTGTCTGTGGCATCGTAGCTCCTGAACGAATGGACCGATTTTAATGCGGTTTATTTTATTTGAATGCTGGCGTAATCGAGATGGTTCTTAGCTATATTTGATCAAAATTGGTTCAAACTTATGACACCACACTTTTTTCGTCGGGGGTTAATAAAGGAGTTCAAATGATACAATGTATTTGCTCGAGAGAACTATCTTCTTCTATCGTGTCGATTGCAAATCAAATTTTTTTGGCCCAAAACTATTCCAAAAGAATGCAGCTAATAAGAAAAAATGCATCGAAGATATGGCTGTTTGGACATAAATTCCTTTGCCTTTTCCGACTGGGATAACTTAATAACAACAAAAATTCACGGCTCGCACGGCAAAACAATTTATCGAAACTTTTATCTACAAACAACTGTCGAATCAAATTGATCGTTTTCTGTCATCACTTTTGGCGCCTTCGATCAATTTGGACTATTTTATCACGTCATGGGGAGTTATAAAAAAGGTGTCATCGTGTGTGTGTGTAAGCGCCTTTAATTTAACGAGATAACTGATAACGTGATAACTGAGCGATGGTTATCATCAGTTTGAAGCTGCGCTCATAGCCCAGTATTTCTTCAAGTCGATTTCTTTGACATAATACACACATCAACACTGTCTAGGGCAGGGTTTCCCAACCAGTGAGGCGTGCCCCCCTTGGGGGGGGCGTCGTGCGGTTTCCAAGGGGGGCGCAGAGGTCCCTGATTTCTGCCTATTAAAAAATTTTACTAAACTCAATTGGTTAATTTTTCTTGTATCCGTTCTCCACGCTACGAGTCATAAAATGATAGAGAAGAAACGGTTCAGGTTAACTGCATATACTCGTAAAAATAAAAGGTACATTTATTAAAATTCTATTGTCATATGAATAAAAATAAACACTCTCATATTTATCACTTTATCATTGTTTGTTTAATTTTCTTATATAATCTCCCAATTTCAGCCCCTAGAGGGGGCGTAGGATTTTAGCTCAACGTTAGGTGAGGCGCATAGGTTAAAACATTGGGAACCCCTGGTCTAGGGATACTGCATGATTCTTCATACAAAAAAGGTGTGTTTGAGAAGCTATAAAAGCGTACTCGAGACACATGGATATAGTTTTCAGACGAGCAAGTGCTAAACCTGAATTTTAAATTCTAGTCAATAAATTTTGTTCTACTTGAAATTTGTGAAAACGTGACGGAAACGAAAATGAATTGGCCTGCTTTTTGTATGAAAATGGTCGAATTTACCCAATTTTATTTTTCATTTTCGTGACGTTTTCACAAATTTCAAGAACAATGAAATTCATTGATCAGAACTGAAAATTCAAGTTTAGCACTTGCTTGTCTGAAAATTCTAGTCCTCCTTGTATCTCGAGTACGCTTTTATAGCTTCTCAAACACACCTCTTTTGTATGAAAAATCGTGCAATATCCCTAGACCGTGATGATACACTGTTGTAACTCTGCATAGTCATGTCATTTCGCCTCCTCGTTCTATCTATAGCATCAGTACGAAACTATCAGAAAAACATCGACTTGGCAAAATTATGTCACGCGTCTATGTTAGATGTGCTGAGCGTAAAAAAAAAAAGAAAAAAAAAACGCTACACACTCAAAGGCCCACACTAAGGTTTTCCCTTGTGTCGTGGGTCCCTTGGAACATACAGCATAAACACAGACATAAACATAAACACCCATGACCCGAGAACAAACATCTTTTGTTCTCGGTCATGGGTGTTTATGTTTTTTTACACAAAGTTTTTACACAAAGTTTTTAAAGTTCGAGTGAATAGGCATCCTCTGGGTGAGCTTGCTACATCCTCGACCTCATCTTTGCCCCTAAGCTAGATTGTGGTCAAGAGCGAACCCATTCGTCATAAAAAAAATGTTTGCCCCGACTGGGGATCGAACCCAGGACCCGTCGATCAAGAGGCAGCGCCACTACCACTCGACCGAACCGGCCGTCAGTGATAAAACAAATGATAATACATTGACCTTATGATGGGGTCAATAAACGAGTCATTTGTCCGCTTATGAGCATCGCATTGTGGAGGTTTCACACGTGGTTAAATTACAGTCCATTATGGGTCATTACGGTTATCCAAACTGTCATACATATCATAAGCCATTTGCAGATATTTTGTTTGCATTGTATCCTTACTACATTTATTACCGCTCGTAGCCCAGTGGCGCTCACTGATCTCAACCGATCAGTGAGGTTAAGCAACGTACACGTAGGCAGGAACCTGATGGGTGACCGATGTGGCCATTTATCACGAGCGTTTCCGTGCTTTGGCGGTTCCGGCTATTGTAGATTGACTGTAGTCGTTAAAATCAAGTCAGAGGCCATTGTGAGTGAGGTTTGAGAATTTTGACACCAGGATTAGCCAATTTCGCCACACACTTGACACGATAAGAAGATATTATCCTCTTCCCCCTCGGATCTCATTGAGTTAAGACGTGTCTCCGTATTTATCCATTTAAAATATAAATTAAACAAATTTTACTCCAAAAATTAACATACAAAAATAGGACCACAGAAGTTAAAAGGTGCTGTGCGGAACGCCGATCGAGCACCGGCCATACAGTCAGCACGCGTGAGTCACCACACTTTTATCACTGGGCGCGACGTCACACGACCGCTACGTCACACGACCACAACGTCACTCGTCTTCCGAAGCGAAGTCACACGAAGTTGCCGGAGCGTCTCACCGCGAGCTCTTAAAGTCTATGCGCTCCTGGTACTGAAGCACAAGCTTTGTGACACTCGTCGTCAAATAATAAGCCCGCCAAAGTTTAAAACTGCTATCGCATAGAATTGGTTATACACCACACATCGCTGGACACATCGCTGTGATCCTAATACAAACACACTATCATAACAGATAAAGCGAACCAAAATATGTCGGACCCAGATATGTCCATTTGTCTATCGGAACACGATGATAGTAACAAGACTCAATCACCTCCTGTTACCTCAACTCCTCCTAATTTCGTCACTCAACGCACACAAGCGAGACAAGGACAGCACTCAAATACTGCTTCGATGAGTGACTTTAATGAATTTAAAGAGGAAATGAGAAAGTTGATCACCTATTTCTCGGCAACCCAGAATAAAGAGCTGGCCGAGTTGAACTCAACTTTGAAGGAAGTGAGACAATCAAATCAAAATATCGAGAGTACGGTCACATTTCTGGCTTCCCAAAATGAAGAATTTAAAAAGAAAATATCCGCTTTAGAAAACCAAGTAAAATTGGACCGGGAGTATATTTTTTATCTGGAGAATAAAGTAGACGATATGCAAACTGCAAGTCGAAAATCCGATTTTGAAATAAAAAATGTTCCGAGAAAAGAAAATGAGAATAAACAGGATCTTATTGATATGGTTATAACGCTCTCTGAAAACATTGATTGCAAGATTACCAAAAATGACATAAAAGATATCTACAGGGTGAAGGGAAAAAAGTCAGAGCAGAAAAATACTCCCATTGTAATTGAAACTGGCTCCGCTCTGCTGAAAAATGACTTCTTGAAAATGGCGAAATCTTTCAATATAAGAAATAAAACAAAAATATGTGCAAAACACCTTGGTTTTAAGACCCAAGAAGATACACCCATCTACCTCTCGGAGCACCTTACAGCAAAAAACTCGCGCCTCTATTTCCTGGCCCGTGACCTTTCAAAATCCAAACAATACAAATTCTGCTGGACAGCCTACGGGAAAGTATACGTCAGAAAATCAGAAACTTCGCCGATCATTCAAATTAAAAGTGAAGATCAGGTGCATCGCTTACTGGAAGACTGACTAGACCGCAGCAACCTCAAAAACGATAGTCTATCCCTTTTTGGTATTGTCATCATTATTTCGTTTTTATTGATTTATCTTTGTCACACTATAAGCATAAACACACACACAGAATCTTACACCACACTTTTATTTATTTGTACCACTATCATGAATCTGACAGAACTAGTCAGTTTTATTTACTATCTAAAAAACCAAACATACCATACTCGTATATACTCTAGAAGCAACCTATTCCTATCTAGACTCAAAAAGTTGTCTCATGAGCAACCATGTTCTAATTACACTATTATTTTAATCTTTAAGATTTATTATGGCTAGTCCCCTTTATGCTTTGCAAGACATAGACGCAACTGAAATTGCTCAATCAGTTTTATGTTCAATTGAACAGCTACCTAAATATCTTAATAAAAGAACCAATAGTCTTAACATTGTGTCTCAAAACATTCGAAGTATCTACTCTAACATAGATAACTTTCTTTTAACATTTTCTTGTCTTAAATTTGATGTTGATGTGATAATTTTAACAGAATGTAGATTAGATCATAATAAGCAAATTCCACGTATCCCAAATTATAGTTATTATTCTACACAAAAATTATTGAATCAGAATGATGGTGTTGTGGCTTACATTAGAGACTCTGTCAGAGTCCAGGTGAATGAAATAACATTGACTCACGCATCCTGCATACAAATTATCGTATCTAATACTTATACAATCCTTGGTATATATAGATCACCATCAAATCACAATGCTGATAATTTTATCGCTTCTTTAAATGATTATCTTGAATCTATTAAAACAAAGAGTCATATTGTCCTTACGGGAGATATTAACATAAATTTGATTCCTAATTGTACGGAGCAATCACAAGAGCGGAAAAATAGACACAATTACCTTACGATGTTGGCTTCGCATGGACTTCTCCCTGGACATCAGCTCCCAACTAGAGATAAAAACTGTCTGGACCATTTTAATTTAAAATTAAACAAACACAGAACCTCTGCTTTTATTGCAGTTTTACAAACAACCATTACTGACCACCAAATGATAATTTTAAGTCTGTCTGGAATTTTCAAACCAAGACCTGTCCCTAAGATAAAAACAATAGTAGATTATGAAAATTCGCTCAAGACTCTAAAAAATAAAAATATTGACGATCTCCTGACATTGTCGGATCCAAATATGGTCGCTTGCACTTTGATAAGAAATATATCTGATGCTCTCTCCGTAAACACAAAATACCTACCTATTCCTAATACAAAACGTATAATTAAACCGTGGATGACGCAAGGCCTTCTGCGGTGTATTCGTAATAGAAACTCTATGCAACTTAAATTAAAACTAGAACCTAATAACGAAATATTAAAAATCACATATCGTAGGTACCGAAACTACTGTACAAACTTAATAAATAAACAAAAACGGAAACACGACCGAGAAAAACTAGCCTCATCCACTAAAAATAGTAAAACTCTTTGGAAAAATATAAATGATATCACTCAATTCAAAGCTAGGAAAACGACAAACACTGATCTCTTATTTATAAAATCATCCCCAATTGAAGCCGTAAATTTCATTAATGATTTCTTTGTCAATGTTGGTAGTACCCTAGCAGAAAATATAATTTTAAGACACGGTCCTAGCATTTCTCATTCTGAGCCCGTCCCATCTCAGCCTTCTTCGTTTGTGTTGCTGGAAACTGACCTTGCTGAGGTTGACAGCGTCCTTATGGGCTTGGATTCCAGCAGCTCCCCTGGATTAGATAGTATACCCACCGAGTTTTTAAAAACTGCAAGACATCTCATAGTCCCCATTATTAGTCACTTAGCCAATCTATGTTTCTCGTGTGGTATTTTCCCTCGTAGCCTCAAAAAATCCATTGTTACACCGGTGTACAAGGGTGGGACCAGAGAGGCTGTTAACAATTACCGTCCTATTTCTGTTTTGCCGTCAATTTCTAAGATTCTGGAAAGATTGCTAAACAAAAGACTTATAAACTATCTTAATAAATATAATATTATTTCTAGTCACCAGTATGGTTTCAGAAAGGGATTATCTACTGAAGATGCAATCTTAACGTTAACTACTCAAATAACTGAGAACCTCGACAAAGGGAATAAGTGTTTGGCAGTCTTTCTAGATCTTAGAAAAGCATTTGACACCGTCTCCGTTCCTACCCTTGTGCAGAAACTTGAGCATGTAGGAGTTAGAGGGATACCACTTGAACTTTTTCGCAGTTATCTTTCAGAGAGAACTCAGTGTGTAAAAATTGATGGGCACGTCAGTTCTGAGAAAGAAATCGTATATGGCGTACCACAAGGTAGTGTTTTGGGTCCTACCTTGTTCTTAATATACATAAACAGTTTATGTAACATGCAGTTACAAAATTGCCACATATTGTCATATGCAGATGACACTGCCGTATTGTTCACCGGTAACTCCTGGGAGTCTGTAAAACAGGTTGCAGAGAGTGGTCTGACTAAAATTTCGTCATGGTTAAATACTAACCTTCTTACATTAAACACGCAGAAAACAAATTTCATCTGTTTTTCCATAAGCAACACCACTCAACCAGACATAACTTATAAAATCCAAATACATTCTTGTTCAAAGAATGTCAATGATAACTCAGTGTGTGATTGCCCTAAAATTGATAAGGTCAACCGTACTAAATATTTAGGAGTTCTAGTTGACCAGAGACTGTCCTGGCACAGCCACATTGACCTTATCAATAATCGAACCAGAAAGCTTATATGGATCTTTAAAACCTTAAAATATGTTGCCTCAAAAGATCTATTGAATAAGGTCTACATTGCTTTAGCTCAATCAGTTCTTACATATTGTATTCCAATATGGGGCGGGGCTACAAAAACAAAGTTCCTAGAATTAGAGCGTGCTCAAAGATCACTTTTAAAAGTTATGAGTTCTAAACCTTACCGATTTCCCACCGTCGAGCTGTACCGTGAATGTAACCTCCTATCAGTGAGGAAACTATACGTTCTTTGCACAGTCTTAAAATTACATAAAACCCTTCGATTTGACTTTAAAAGTATACAATTTAGGAGAAGAAAGAAAAAAGTGGCTCCAGACAAAACAGTAAAAACAAATTTTGCCTTTATTCAATACTCAAAACGATCCACTTTCTTATATAATAAAATAAATGATATGCTAGATATACACCCCTTGTTGCATTTTGAAGCTAAAAACAAAATCACAACTTGGTTAAAAACATTAGACTACGAGCAAACAGAGTTGCTGTTTCATGTAATGAAATAATAGAAATTAAATTAAATAGTAACATATTTTTGTTTATGGATGTAATGGTGGTTCTTATACGTGGTATAAATAACTCATAATATTTTATTATTATATAAACACCTCACATAAACACACATACACAGACACATACACATACACACAAAACACACACACACACGCATACACATAAACGTGCTCTTATATATTAATTTATACCTACCTATACTCTTAGTCACATCACTACTTCACAAATATTTTGAAATCTGTTTTTTTTTTTTCTTTGTCTTAACTATTTTATTTTATTGTAAGAATTTCCTACTTATTTATGGAAGAGCAGAGCCTCCCAACACAAGTATTTAACATTACTTAAAGGGAGTGCTCTTGTAACATAATATAATAATGTAATGCTAAGTTAAGGAAATAAATTATTATTATTATTATTATTATTATATTTATTACTAGGGGATGCCCGGGACTTCGTTCCAGTGGGAATTTCGTAAAATCCTTCCTTATTCCTTGCCTAAATAAGAAAAGGAACCTTTGTGCAAAGTTTCAGCTTTCTACGACGGATAAATGTGCAAGTGTGTTTGTCACTCCTTTGATTCGGAAAGGAGAAACGAATCGACTTGTATTTTTTTTTTACTGGAGAGTGATATAAGGAAGCTATACGTGAACGTTGTCATCGCTAGAAAAAAAACGAAGCAAAAAGACTGTTTACAAAAACTGCGGATCATATGACTGAATTTGTAAGTTACTAGGTTATAGTCAGAAGGCGTCAATTTACGGAAATCCATGCTCGTCTGTTATCTAAGTTTTCAATGCCTGCACCAGCATTTTCTTTGCCGACTGATTTACGAAAAATCATCGACATTTTTGGACTTTTTCATACAAAGTTCACACGGCCCAAAAAAGCCTTAAAGATCTTAAGCCATTGGTTCATTTGTGTACTATAATATATCTTTCAATTTGTAACTGTGTACTTATGTATAGACCTTCAAACAAAAAACATGAAAATATTGTTATCAACCAACATGATTTTTACAATAAAGATTAACATAATTGTGTATATTACTTAAATTAAACAGCTTATCTCCATACACAGTGTTTATTGTTCGAATTGTTTGTTAATTTCAGATTTCAGATTACAATTTACAATGTTATTTTACGGGTCAATTACGTACCTATTTATTGCCGTGCAATAACAAAATAGGTGCGTTTAAAATGAGTTTCATTGTGTACATAAATGATGTAATTATACGCCACCCGAATCCGACTATTATGTATGAAATGAAATACCTACTAATGTAGAGGAAGTGTATCATACCAAGTGACAATCTGTGTTCTCTGCCTATCCCAATGGGATTGTGTATGTAAAACCACACACTCAAAGGCAAACGCTAAAAGGGTTTCCTTGTGTCATGTCACTCAAAATGCTTTTTTTTGGTGAATAAATGTTTTACATATTTGGTAGTAATCTCGAGAAAAGAACATGAAGAAACTCGCATACGAGTCCTTAAGCCCGATACATACGTACATTAAGAATAAAATAGAATACATTGTACATTCGTACATTGTACTACATACGTCTTATACTAATTATACTTTCTACTATCCCAATCCTTCTTCTTACTAAATTATAATAAATGCGATAGTTTGTTACTCCTTCGCGTAAAAACTAATGGACGAAACTTTGCAGTAATATAGCTTAGACTTTAGAATAACTCTAAAATTAAAATTTAATTTTCACTCCCGACGTTCGATTGCTTATAATTTTTAAACGGCTGAACCAATTTTGATCAAAAAACAAAAAAAATCGCATCGAATCGGTCCATTCGTTCAGGAGCTACGATGCTACAGATACACAGACATACAGATACATAAGTCAAACTAATAACACCCCTCTTTTTTTCAGGGGTGAAAAACTAGTGCGTACATAATACTACACGTTAATATTTTCTTTGTCCTTCAAGCCGCTTAGAAGTCCGAAAATATCATGAGTTGAAATGAAGGGGTACATTTCTTGAATTATAAACAGGGTGGAAGGCTCAAAGGGGAGGGTCCTTGACATTTGGGCTTTGTTACCTTGAGGGGTGCGGATTTGTAGATTAGTTTATTACTAGGGTCGGTTGTTAGCAGTCTGGTTTTAAGAACACTTAATAATAGTAAGATTCACTATTTTTATGCTCTGTGCTCATTGTAAGTACTTAATTTGTATACCTACGTGTGATCTGACTGCGCGTTAGTAGCGCTCTCTGGGTTTTCACGGAAGACCAGCGTTGTGGATTCTTCAGAAACCACAATTATGCTGAGTTGGAGACCCATTGGCGTCATTAGATCATAATTAGAACAGAATTACTTTGAATTTTGTCTACCAATGTATAATGACGTCAATAAACATTTTTTCTTCCTTTCTTTTCTTCTAATAAGTTTCTTAAAGGAATGCAAATAGCACGCTAATTGGGAAATGTGGGAGAATGAGGGTTACCTATAAGATTGACGATATTTACGGTGAGAATTGAATTGGAAGGGTCGGAACGTACTTCTAATTACACCAAATCGGTGAAGTATCTGAAGAATGGCCGCTTTATGAGTACAAGATAGAATTAAGATTCAAGAAATTTATTTGACACAAAACACTACAACACAAAGAAAATAAAATAACATACAATATAAAACACAGGACAAGAACACATACAGGCAGGGTTCGAAAGGATAATTATCACTGATAATTATCACGATAATTATCATGATAATTATCGTGATAATAACATATGGATAATTATCGATCGATAATAACAAGCAACAAAGCCAATGGAAAAACAATCATCATCGGATGAAGATTCTTTGGCTTCTTTGGTCAATCTAAGGTAATTTATTTACGACTAGCTTTCTGCCCGGGACTTCGCTCTTTCCGAAAATTGTGTTACCTATGTGTTATTTTGATGCATAAGCTATATTATTGTTAAGTTTAATTAAAATCCATTCAGTAGTTTTTGTGTCAAAGAGCAACAAATATCCATACAGCCACACTCACTTTAATAATGTTTTGTTACAATTTGTTATGAACCAATATAACAAATTAATTTCTTACACTGGTGATAATTATCCGATAATTATCAAGAAGCGTAATTATCTTGATAATTTCGAACCCTGCATACAGGAGACGACAAAACAATGTATAATTGTGCTGTAGTGCGATTTCAAATGGGACACAGCGTGTTGAAGCCGAGGCCCCAACGCTGGTTTTCAGCTGTGCCCGAATCAAACAAACGTGATGATGCGAATCCTACTTTTTCTTTCTTCATAGCGCTTAGTCCCTTTTCTAATTTGGGCTACGCTTGACCATGATCCAGGATTTTGGCAGGTCAAGTTATTACAGTGGGTTTTAAACCGTGTGGTGATCGGTTGAGAATAACACCACCCCATCTCTTTCCGTGGGTGTCGTAAGAGGCGACTAAGGAAACACAAATGAGACTTGCCTCCTAGTAATCCATCCCAGGCAACGACACTTCATTTTTTTCTGAATCTGAGGTGTCGTCCTATGGTCTCATGCGGTGTGGTAGGCTCTGTAAAGGGCCGTCTGGTTCGCGACCACCCTCCTACCGAAGTCCGACGCCAAACAGCTTGCTGTGTTCCGTCGGTGCGTGGGAGTACCAGTGCCTTTATAGGACCTTATGGTCAAGATTGAGGTCAAGAGTTAACCCATCTTATAATAAAAAAATAAAAAAAGAGCGAGCGACTGCCTTCTGACCTCCGTGACCGTTACCAGGGGAACTTGACCGGATTGGATCATGGTTTGGTTACACATTCAGTCACCTGAATGTGCAGGTTTCCTCACGATGTTTTCCCTCACCGTAAGAGCATCGGTTAGTGTGCAACTAAAGTACATAACTCAGAAAACGAGTCATTGGTACATGGCGGCACTGGAGATCGAACTCGGTACCTCTCGCTTACGAGTCTGACCCGCTGCGAGTCCTACTAATATTATAAATGTGATGTGAAAGTTTTTGAGGTTATATGGATGTTTGTTACTCTTTCATGCTTAAACGGCTGGACTTATTTTGATATGGAGGTAGCTGACACCCTCGATTAACACATAGGCTACATAATTTCCCGAATTCCCGGGCGGTGATTATTTTATTTATTTATTATTATTTATTATAAGATGGGTTAACTCTTGACCTCAATCTTGACCATGATGTCAAAGATGAGGTCGACGATGGAGCGAGTTAACCCAGAAAATGCCTATAGAGGCACTGGTACTCCCACGCACCGACGGAACACAGCAAGCTGTTAGGCGTCGGACTTCGGTAGGAACCAGACGGCCCTTTACAGAGCCTACCACACCGCATGAGACGACACCTCAGATTCAGAAAATAAATGAAATGTCGCTGCCTGGAATGGATTACTAGGAGGCAGGTCTCATTTGTGTTTCCTTAGTCGCCTCTTACGACACCCACGGAAAGAGATGGGGTGGTGTTATTCTCAACCGATCACCACACGGGGAAAATATAAATAGATGAAGCGAAAGAGGAAGAGGTGTGTTTAGATCTGTTTGGCGTCGGACTTCGCTAGAATGGTGGTCGCGAACCAGACGGCCCTTTACAGAGCCTACCACACCGCATGAGACCATAGGACGCCACCTCAGATTCAAAACAAACTGAGGTGTCGTTGCCTAAAATGGATTACTAGAAGGCAGGTCTCATTTTTTGTTTCCTTAGTCGCCTCTTACGACACCCACGGAAAGAGATGGGTGGTTTTATTCTCAACCGATCACTACAGGGTTATTTAAGTATGCCAAGTCCTTGATTATACCTAAACGAATGCATGATTCAATGGTAACATTAGTATGTGGCGATATTTATGATTAATTCAACTGCTAGACATAGTTGTAGGAAAGTTGGTTTGTACCTCTAGTTGGAATTATTGTTTCATTGTTGAATCACATGTGAAGCATGAACTACTTATAGTAATAGTTAGAGATTATATTGCAGTGCCCTGATAGGGTTTCTTGTCCAATAAACTCGTGTTAACTTAACTATGTAAAGCAATAAAATAAAACTACCTAGGCTGATAGCCCAGTTGGTAATTAGCCAGACTTGTAACCGAAAGGTCGCGAGTTCAAATCCTGGTGCGTACCTGTGCCACTAAATTCGTCTTTTCGTATTTATATGTACTTATGGATTTTTCATTAATTATTATCACTTGCTCAGATGTGAAGGAAAATGCCGTGATAAAACCCGCACGGCTAAGAAACATCGTTTTCGACCGGCGCGCGGTCGACCAGCCAATCCTGGATTTGTCAATAGGCCGTATAGGCCACGGCCTAGGGGCGGCAGCGTCCTAGGGGCGGCAGATTTCAGAGAACGCACATGAGAAAACCAGTGAACTTGTTTGACTTTTATCCTCTAAAATCGAGTGAGCGTTCTTACGTCTTAATGACAAATTCATTCATTTATTTGTCTTTAGTGCCTTCCTTACTAAAAAATGGAAAATTAATATTTTAGAAAGGTACATAGGGCGGCGGAAATAAAATGGCCTACACTCATAAAAAATATAAATCCGGCACTGCCACCAGCCCGCATTGGGCCGGCATGGTGGACTATGACCTAAATCCCCTTCGTGTCTCGAAGGGAGGCCTGTGCCCCTCGGTATAAATAAAAAATATATGGGCTGATAAATAAATAAAAATTGCTAGGCTTACTGTAATGATTTAACCTGCCAAATCCTGGATCACGGTCAAGCCTATCCTGAATCAGAAATAGGACCATGTAGGTACGAGTATGTAATGTAAATCTTTTACTGTACAATATCTATTTTGGAAGAAGAATACTTGCTAGCTTAGCTACTTTAAAATTGAAGTTCCTAACTCACTGATTCAACAACACTGATTTCAACCGTGTGGTGATCGGTTGAGAATAACACCACCCCATCTCTTTCCGTGGGTGTCGTAAGAGGCGACTAAGGAAACACAAATGAGACCTGCCTCCTAGTAATCCATCCCAGGCAACGACACTTAATTTTTTTCTGAATCTGAGGTGTCGTCCTATGGTCTCATGCGGTGTGGTAGGCTCTGTAAAGGGCCGTCTGGTTCGCGACCACCCTCCTACCGAAGTCCGACGCCATACAGCTTGCTGTGTTCCGTCGGTGCGTGGGAGTACCAGTGTCTTTATAGGCATTTTTTGGGTTAACTGGCTCCATCGTCGACCTCATCTTTGACCTTATGGTCAAGATTGAGGTCAAGAGTTAACCCATCTTATAATAAAAAAAAAAAACTCAGCCAAAAGTCTTGAACCTAGAAAGCTGAAATTTTGCACTTTTAAGGTAAAAAATTTAAAATTTCACCTTGTTCCTACTGTAACATTACTTTAAGATTTGTTACTTTTCAATCACCTTCCTGTGCTATACACACATAAGGTTTATTGGGACCTCCCAGTTAG
Organism: Aproaerema taeniolella; assembly: GCA_949987775.1. NCBI lineage: Eukaryota > Metazoa > Arthropoda > Insecta > Lepidoptera > Gelechiidae > Aproaerema > Aproaerema taeniolella. The sequence goes on along the minus strand of OX465258.1, from coordinate 16,685,858 downwards.
CGAAAAATACGCTTTTTGTACCTTACATTGACTAGACTAACTATTGACTAAAAAATAAAATTAAAAAAATAATTTTAAAACAGATAAACATGTTTGTGTGAATGCATGCATCACCGAATATGATTAGACCACATTAACCTAAACATTGTTTTTTAATTTATCTTTAGGTACTTTACATTGCAACCAGTATTTTTAAACTGCAAATAGCTACCTGAGTGCTTCATTATATTCAGTCTGTAAATAAAATGAGCTATAGCCCTGACCCTCTTCACCTTTGATCTTTGACATTATTTATTCTTAGAAAGAAAGAAATTTCAAGCAGCTAAGTTATTTTAGTTAATTTTGTTTATAATTACACTAATTAGGTACCTACTTATTGCTATTTTTATTATTTTTTTACATAGAAAGTGAAGCTTGTGTACCTTATTATAAATAGCCTAAATAGCCTAATATTTAATTTAAAAAAATTACCTTCGACTCTCTCAATTAGACAGAGAGGGAAGTACTAGGGATGTCACAGTCTAGTACCACACCACTTTATGAATTACCTACATACTAAGCTTTGTTTGGTAAGAAACATTTATTTCCTGATCAATTTAAAATTGTATTTCCGATTCTGTTATCATAAATTATAAATACCTACATTATCCTTACTAATATTATAAATGCAAAAGTAACTCTGTCTGTTTGTCTGTCTTTCACGCCTAAACTACTGAAACGATTTCGATGTTTGGTACAGAGATAGATTAGAGCCTGGGAAAGGACATAGGCTACATTTTATCCCACAGTTGGTCACGATATAACCTGTAGTCCACGCGGGCGGAGCCGCGGGCCGAAAGCTAGTATTCTATAAATCTTCTGTTTTATATTTTTAAATGTCTCAATTAGACAGATAGGGATGTACTAAGCAGTGGTGACGTCACTGTACCATACCACCATACAAATTACATACTAAGTTTAATTTGGTAAGAGAGACGGAACGGACAAAAAAGTTTAACAGGTAAGTTTTTTATTTCTTGATCAATTTCAATTTTTATTTATGATTCTGTTATAATATTAATAAATTATTATCTAAACAAATTTATAATTACAGTATCCACAAATAAATAGATCATACTTCAATGAGTTTTCATATTTTCCTAAAAATTACAAACTCCTATCCTAACAATAAGAAGTAAATGTATAATCATTTCTTTAGCAATAAGCATAGGTGAAAGAGCTTTAAATTAGAATGAATCTATTTTTTTGAAAATAACTACTTTGCATAATACTTTTGTAATAAAGAAATAAAGTATATTGTATTACATACTTCTAATGGCTACTTGTTTAGAAGCTGTTTGGTTTTCTAATAAAATGAATTTAAATCCTTTGAACATTAATACTTATCCCATATTTGACTCATTTTTCTTTTCTCTTTTTAAGTACCTACTTTTTTATAAGTCAAATGTTATCTTTTTTTTTACTTTTGTAAAAAATAAGCAAAATAATCCTTCTTTCAGATAAAGTAATACTAAGTATTTATAAAGATTCAGATTTGTTATCATTTAGATATGAAGTTTAGTTTTATAATATTGTAAGTATAAATGCTTAAGTATACTGTTATTATACAAACAAAAAGGCTTAAAAATAATGTAGGAATAAAATGATAATTCTTATCATAATTTCAAAGGTAAAAATAAGGGAATACTTACAGCAAATATAGTATTCTGCAGGCCAAAAGGTATTGGTGTCAGTCTTGCAAAAAACACGATTTTGAAGGCTTGAGGGCCCGAGATCACTTTGAGAAGCGCGCGCGCAGTCTCATTCCTTAGCAGACGGTCCAGGGGCAGGTAGGACCTCAGCGCCTTGAGGGTGAAATGAGCCACAGCTACCCCAAAGTTCGCGCTCACCACCACAGTCCCCAAACCCTTCACAATCCCGAACAAATATCCACTTGTTATTATCAACACTAAATATCCAATAGTCACCGGGAAACTCACTATCAAAAACAACCCCATAAACAATAAAAATATCACTCTTGGGTCCTGGTGATCCACCCAATACAAAATCGTACTCAAGTACTCCTTGAAGAAGTACAACACTAAAATTAAACACGTGAGCAATAAAATTGAAATAACAATGTTGAATAAATAACTGTACGTCGTTCTATTGTTAATTTTAGCCCATATATTTTTCTTTCTCGTCGATATCGAGGGGTCTGGCTGGCACTCTTCGACATCCACGATTTCCATTGTGCTGGCTTTATGAGAAAAAATAAACAATGTTTATGTTACGGTGCGCGGACTATTTATACACAGGATATCGTTCGCCATGGCCCACTTTCAGCGACTGTTTATTTCGCGCACGGGACAAATTTCAATAAAATCACCGTGTTCAGCCGTCATCAACGCAAGTTGACAAGTGAGAATTTGACGTTTGTTTGACAGATGGTCAACTATCATAAACAAAACTAGAACGTTTCTACCATTCCTACCATCGCTATTGAAAAATGGCAATGCTTAATAAATGTCAAAATTCTAAAAAATAAAAAAAGTTCCACGACGCAGTGTTGCCATATATACGGATTTGTCCGTATTTATACGGATTTTGCAAGTTCAATACGGATGAATCAAGATTACGGATTTTTATACGGATTTACTCTAAACACAGAATTAGTTTCAAAAGGTCCCCGTTTTCGAGCCTTCTTTACCTAATTTTGACCAATTTCGTCACAACGCTGGTGAGTTTGCTCCACTGTAGTGCGGCAGTACAACAAAATTTCTTCAATGAAGACGAAACCAAGAAATAAATTATGTACAAGACCACCAAGAATAATGTACCAAGAAATAATTATGTGCTGTTGACTGTACTTCGACGATAACGGACCCGCTACTACTAAACAACTTTTAGGGAAATCATCCTCTTTTGATTTAAATCTTGACTCAAAAATGTTACGTTTAATTTTTATACGGAATTCATACTGAATTTCAATCATAATACGGGATATTTATACGGAATTTCAATAAAAACAAAAATACGGATTTTATACGGATTTTTGTAATGAAAATACAGATTTCATGTCTACTTCATGTGGCAACACTGCCACGACGTTTGATGTGGTGGACAATTTTGCCTATTTTCTTCTAAAATAAATGCTTTTTATTTGAAAAATTTAACCGAGTAGGCGTAAAAATAAGTGATAAATAAAATCCATTTTAATGAGCTAGCATTTGTGTGAGATATTTTCGTGTAGGAAGGTTCCAGATAAAACATAACCATGCCGCCGAAAAAACCAGCAGCAGCGGGAGGTGGTAGTAAGAAGACCGAGCAGAAGAAAAAGGAGAAAGTTATTGAGGTGAACCAACCACCTGTCTTCATCAAAACCTAATAAGAATTTTTCTAACATGGAACCATTTTTATTTCATTTCAAATGCCATGTGTACTCTGGTGCTATTTTTGAAGTTTTTGCAGTTTGATTGCATAAAAAATTATTTGTTAGGTAGACTTTTATTTGTAATTTTTCGAAAAAACTGCAAATACCTTGCAACTTTCACTGAACAATATCTACTCAAAGGCCCATACCAGAAAACAGCGAAAATTTGTTAAGTCCCGGTGCTGCCCCTTTTCCGACACGCCGACCCCACTACCACTGGACCAAACTAACCGTATCAAAAAAAAAAGATTTGAATTTGAAAATGATAATTAGTTGGGGTCATCAGTCTTCAAATAACATTCATTTTATTAGCACTTAAAGTAGGTAATCTCAATAAAAAATTTCAGGATAAGACCTTTGGCCTCAAAAACAAAAAGGGAGCCAAGCAGCAGAAGTTCATTCAGCAGGTGGAAAAACAAGTGAAGAGCGGGGGCATTCACCCCGCCAAGCCTGTTGAGGACAAAAAGAAGGAAAAAGAACTAAAGATGAAGGAACAGAAAGAACTAGCAATGTTGTTCAAACCGGTGCAAACTCAGAAAGTGGAGAAAGGTAATTGAAACATAATTAAGGTTCTTTAATTTTACCTACTCCATTTTTTTTTTTTTTTTACATTTCTATCACACTATATTATAAAAAATAAAAAACCTTGTGTCAGTTTATCTGGACGTGATAAACTCAAAAACTACTAAACATATTTTCATATGATTTTCACCAATGGATTGGAGTGTTTCAAGAGGAAGGTTTGTGTGTTTAATTAATTCCTGAAATTCCCACAGGAATGAAGTCCGGTCCGGGTGGGAAGCTAGTCTTTTAATAAAAAAATTTCTTACTTAATTATCGTTTTTTTTTCAGGAACGGATCCCAAATCTGTGGTGTGTGCTTTCTTCAAACAAGGGCAGTGTACTAAAGGGGACAAGTGCAAGTTCTCCCATGACCTCACCATTGAGAGAAAGGTAGGATATCTTAATAGTTTATTTATTTATTTAATAGCCTTTACGCAGAACTGTTTTATTTAATAGCCTTTATGCAGTGGAGAATAATGGGGGAGGCCTTTGCCCGAAGGCACACAGAAATGGTCAACGAAGACAGTAAAATATAAATAGATTAATATATTATGTATTTCTGATTAAAGGCTATAAATAAATAAATAAATAAAAATGCAGAACTGTTTATAAAACTAAATCTCACTAGTATAGATAATTAAATAATAAATATCTCCATCTAACTCCAAGCTAAGCAAGGCTTGTACTATGGGTGTTAGACCTTAAGCCCTGAATTCAGACCATCGTTCTGAATGATTATCTTGTTTTTTTTTTGTTTTTTTTTTCTGTGTTTAAAATATTATTAATAATTTTTTTTTTTCTGTGTTAAATAGTCTGAATTTAGGGTTTAAGTTTTTGCTAAGCTTTAAAGCATTGAATTGCATTGCATAAATAATAATAATAAGTCTTTTCTCAGACAGTGATACATTATTACTTAGTTACATGTTATTCCTTTTTTTACTGAATGTCTGAATGCCAATTGGCAAAGACCTCCTCCAACCTTTTCCACTCCTTTCTGTCTCTTGCCACTCTGTACCAAGTTGTACCTGCTATAACTCTAACATTTACTCCCATCTTTTAAACTGTCTACCTCTCTTCCTATTACCCCACCTTGGGTACCATTGGGTAACACTCTTGCTCCATTTTTCTTTCTTTTCCACTTGAAGTGGCATTGCAAGTGGCATTGCATTGCAAATACTACACAAATATAATATACTTTTCTCGCACAGTAGATTCTTTTCTTTTCACAGACATTTTCAAAATCACGCAAAAAATATGTGCTTATTTTCAGGCGGAGAAACGGTCTCTATATGTGGACATGCGTGACGACGACACTATGGACACCTGGGACGAAGAAAAACTTAAAGAGGTGGTCGAGAAGAAACACGGTGAAGGAGACAAACTTAGACCCACTACTGACATTGTAAGTACCACTTATTTCTTATTATTATTATATTTATTCATAAAACAATTGTCACATTGTATTCGAAATATTAAACATAAAAAAAAGAACACACAAATAATGTTAATAAACTTAACACAAAACAAATCCACACAATATTGTGTAGTCAGAGGCTATTTGGCAGTTTGAAAACTCTGACACAAGGGATAGCCAAACTAATAAAGTTCGCCACACAATATCTGTCTAAAGGCCTACTTAATTAGGACTCCTGCTTTGGTTTGTATACCTATTTGAACATAGTGTTTAGATTACAACTTGCGCTTTTAACATTTATTTTTTTCAATGAATTCCAGATTTGCAAACATTTCTTAGAAGCTGTGGAAAAATCCAAATATGGATGGTTTTGGGAATGCCCTAGTGGGAGCAAGTGTATCTACAGACATGCTTTGCCTCCTGGCTTCGTCCTTAAACGCGATAAGAAGAAAATGGAAGAGAAGAAGAATGAGATCTCCCTCGTAGACCTGATAGAAAGAGAGAGAGCAGCTCTTGGACCTAAACAAACGAAAATTACGTTAGAAACCTTCTTGGCGTGGAAGAAAAAGAAGATTAAGGAGAAACAGGTTAGTTTTTAAGCTTATGTGCTAGCTGTGTTAATTCTTATTAACCTATTTGTAATTGTTAACACTCCCCCTTGTCAGCAAAAGTAAGCAAAGCCCTTACCCCCCTCCAATACTTACGTAAACATTGGTATATGCATTTTTCTTTTATACATTAAAATATTCTGGTTTATAGGCTTAGAATAGAAGACTTTCACGCACATAATATTTATTTAAACAATCTTAGACAAGTGAATAGCGCGCTGTAATTCCCCTGACTGTAGCGGTTAAACCCCCAAAAATTCAACTCTGTTCTAAGCGAGTACCTAAATATGTCCATTTTTGTCGAAATCCCCGAAAGTGCGTTTCTTTTTCAAGCATAGACAATGTGTGGGTTGCCACACGGGCGTAGCCAGAATTCTGATTCGGGGGGGTTTAGAGGATCAATCTTCTTTTTTTTCCGATACTAGGTGCTTTACGGTGTTTCGTAGAGGGATAAGGGCAGGGAGATAATCATGAGTTTGAAAATTTTGGGGGAGTTAGAACAAAAAATCCTCCTCTGGCCAGTGGCGTAGCTAGGTAACCGAAGGCCCTGGGACAAAAAATAAACTAGGGCCCCAACAATTTAAAATCGTTTGTTCCGTATTTGTCGTGTTCCGAATTCGACGTACTCCAGATTTGTCGCAATCCACAAAGATGTTCGAGACTTGATGGGGAAATTTCCACTATAATAGTTCAATTTATAGTTTGTAAGTCAGAGTCCGAGGGCCCCCTGAGCTTGGGGGCCCCGGGGCACTGCCCAGTCTTGCCCTCCGGTAGTTACGCCACTGCCCCTGGCTACGCCCATGGGTTGCCATTTGAGTAAAATAATAAATAAGTACTGCTGACGTAAATTACCATCTAGACCCCCTCCCCACATTTCATAAAAAATAAACAAAGCAAAGATCCCCACCCCCCATTAGTGCTTACGTAATAATTAAATAGCCCCCTGTCATTGATGAAGGGCTCTTTTATTGTTTGCGCTCGCCACCAGAACCTATTGTTTCATACATGTTTTTCTATTCCGCGTGCCTGTGGCCCGCCTTACAATAATAAAGACTTGTATGAAATGACAGGTTGCGGGCGGCACCCAATGCGGGCGCAAACACGTGTTACAATAAAAGATTATTTATATTTCAGGATAACGCAGCTAAAGCCGAAGAACAGAAACGCAGTGACTTCAAAGCAGGCCGAGCAGTTGGTCTGTCCGGTCGAGAGATGTTCTCATTCGACCCGGCGCTGGCTGCCGAGGCTGACGCTGATGATGAGGAGGAGGCTATGGACTTCAGACAGTACGGAGATGAAGACGGAGACAGTACGGAGTATAGGGAGATTACGCTGGACCTTATTGGAAATGAGGCCTCGGAGGTATGTACATTATTGGGTGAAATTAAGGCTATGGACTGAACAGCCTTTCTACAAGAAGTATTCATTCCCCATCTATGAAATAGCTGTTTTTTAAACCCTGCCAAAAAATGAGGTCATGAATTATCCCGCGATATTACATTTTGCCGATTAAAATTATATATTCACGACTTATTTATTTACTGCGTAAAATTATGATATGTTAGGTCAGGCTTTTTTATGTTGGATTAGGTTGCAATAATATAAAAAAGTCCATCAATGTGACAAAAGTGGGGCAGTTATCTTTACAAAGTACCAAATATTGTTACAAAGTATCTTAATAAGTAAACTTACAATGTTTTCACAGGTGGATGACACAGGCACAAAAGCAACAGAGAACCGTCTGGAGCAGCTAAATACTGACCTCCAGAATGGAGATGCAGAGGACGAGGCCGAGCCCGCAGCTGTCCCTATCAACGAGAACCTCTTCCTCGATGAGGATCTGGATGAGGAACTTCAGAACCTGGATTTGGAAGACTAGTGCTGTGCTGTGACTGTGTTCAGTGTTTGTGTTGGAGTTGAGTGATTTTAGTGCTGTATTATAAGTTATTTGCATACTTTGTTCCTGACGAAAGGTAGGCTAAATCACTCTTGGTTATCTCCAAGGAAAACGTAACCTTAAATGTTTTTTGTTCCGTTTCTGAGATCCAGTGATCATCAAACTAATTTTGTCTCTAGAGATTACTCTAGAACTTACTCTCTTTGGTCAAGTTGTAGGACATTCTATCTTTTGGTCTGCTCATAACCTTCAATGTTACAGCAAAGGTTTGCATATTGAATTAAATTCTTAACAGGAGGCGTATCCAAATTCAAACGCAAGAGATATGTAAACTTCTTGCTGTACAGATAGGGTCCAGTTTTCATTGTGTTGATTCGAAATTCTATACTCATGAGGTCATGAAGGCGAAGTTTCATTAGCATGTTAGGTATGCTGGTCTTTAACTATACCTGTACAAGAAAACACGAAGGAAAGTCAAACACACATACTTTATGACCTGAAATTATTATGTGGAGGTAGAAAAAGTTTTTGTGGATCGTATCTAATGGCAATTCGTAGTCTCTGTCTGCCCCAATAGGCATATATTATGTTTATATTTTTACACCACATGTATTAGTCATTCATTCACGTGTCCCGGTTAGTCTCATACGGTATGCATGGGAAGATTTGGCAGCTAGCTAGCCAGCTAGCTCAACATAGCCATCTCGAAACTCAGATCGGACCTACAATCAAACAACTCCAAATAAATACACGAATCATTTATGAAACGAATGTTATGATTTTCTCATCAATACACTAGTTATATTGGTGACTTTAAATCAGTTAGCGAAAATTAAGTATATGAATCACGAAACTGAACAACTTTTCCAAGAAACATAGGTCGAAATATGAGAAAGAACTTGCCTGTCCATACATCTTGTGCGATTTTGTGTTTGTCCTTAAAGGTCTCTCTTCAGAGTTAACCAAATAACACAACTGTACCAATCTTCTTCATCGTGTATTTTCTTTGCTACGTGATGTTGGCGGAATTGCGACAATGCAGATAGCCATATTATACATATAAACAAATTGAAATTGAAATCTTGTGCGATCAGTTGATTTGCTTTTGTATTGGGAAAGATTTTTTATTATTATTGAAGTGAAAACTTCTTTAGCGGCGTTGTGCACTTTGAAGTATGGGTAAAAATGCTAAACTCGCGTCAGGACACGTAACCCTGATTGAAAATTCGTAAGACGGAGGGAGAGTGAAAACTTCTTTAGCGGCGTTCTTTTTGGGACGGGTCAAAAATTTTAAACTCGCGTCAGGACATGTGACCTCGAATATTCTTAAGACGGAGGGAGAGTAGACCGTAAGGAAGTAATATATGTTCAAGTTTTCACTTCTACTGGCACTCCCGGAGTGCAACCCATTGTTTTTGTCCATGGACAATCGCCCTCTAAAGTTTCGCTAACTAAAGTCAAAAGAAAAGTTATAGAACATTAAAAATGTTTCTGAGCCCAAAAAGACACATATTACAGTAACAGAACAGTCGAATCTACGGTTTAGCTTTAAAGTGTTAGCTGATTCGGATCAGGCGCAAAGTTTTTTTTTTAAACAAAGTGGATTGAATTCAGGGTCCCTATTTTTTCTTTTTATCCCTACCACTCATTATGATTTAAAAATAAAATGCACAGCACATGAATTTTCAAAAGATTTGTAAATTATTTTTATCGTAAAGTCCTCAAAGTGAATCAAAAAGTTAAGTAGTTTAGTAAATCATCTACAGCCAATATATCAAAATACGCAAATTTGTTGGGATGAATGTTCCTAACTGTAATTGTAAATAAAAATAACTTTTAATATAAAGTTTTCTTTTATTTAAAATTATATATATACTTACATCATAATCATAATATAATACATCATATTTCATCTTATAAACCTCTGAATTTACGTCAAACGTGGCATTAAGTGGTTTTAAATGATAATATGTAATAATTGATATGTAATTGCACATACTCAAGAGGATAAGTGCGGAAAACGGCCGACAAACATAACATACTGTCAAAGATAGTTGTTTGTATGTGTTAACACACCAGCAGCTCGAGTATGATCGCGTCACGCCACTCGGCTGACGGTCAAACTTCACTTTGATTGCGCGAGGGCCCCGCGCTAAGGCTTGCTCGCCCTCTGGCGTTGTCAATGTCGACATTTGACATAGGACCGCGGCACATCGTGCTCGAGCTGCTGATGCCACTGTCAATGATTGAGAATGGTGGTGAGTCGACTATTTTACAAAATTATAAAAGGAAACAGTTGAAAACTGCAATACAGGTTAATGGAGTGTGAGATGAGAAGATAGAATGTACAGGGCTTTAGGTAAATCTCTCGGGTGGTTAAACAGTCCATAAAACTGAACAACTTTCCCCAAGGAACATAGGTCAAAATACGAAAAAAAAATGTTGATCTCCCATACAAAATGCGCTATATATGCTGATGAAGTTTGTATGGGAAGGAACCCAAAATTTTTTTTTTGTATTTTGACCTATTATTGGGGGAAAGTTGTTCACTTTCATGGACTGATTAACCACTCGAGAGGTTAAAAGATATTTACCTAAAGCCCTGTATAATAACTATAAATACATCTATGTATAGTTGCCTGTAGTATGGCTGTATCACATAACTTTGTAAGCTAGCCACCTCGCAGGGTTTTCAACGGTGATTGTTTCAATAATTTCATCCGAAATTCCTCTCGCCTTCATGCGTGGAAGGACGTTGTTTATGATGTGGCTGTAGCCGTGGCCGCCGAAATCGATCTGGAAATAATTGTCCAAAATAAAAACTTAAGAATCAATCGGTTTCAATCCAAAACTAGAATAAACTTGACCCTGTAACTAAGGGCATTGAGTGTACGTATGTGGTACGTACCTAACTAACGTACCACGACTTTTTTATTTTTTTTGTTATGAGATCGGTTAACTCTTCTTGACCAAAATCATAGGAGCGAGTTTACCCAGTAAATGCCATTAAGGCACTGCTTGGTACTCCCACGCACCGACGGAACACAGCAAGCTGTTTGGCGTCGGACTTCGGTGGGAGTGGTCGTGAACCAGACGGCCCTTTACAGAGCTTACAAACCGCATGTGATAATAGGACGATACCTCAAAACAAGTTAAGGTGTCGTTGCCTAAAATGGATTAATAGGAGGCAGGTCTCGTTTGTGTTTCCTTAGTCGCCTCAACATCCACGGAAAGGGATGGGGCGTTGTTATTCTCAACCGATCACCACAAATAACCAACAACGGTTCATTAATTCATTTGACGGCCGGGTATGGTCGATTGGTAGCAGCGCTGCCTCTTGATCAACGGGTCCTGGGTTCGATTCCTAGTCGGGGCAAATATTTGTGTAAAAAGCAGATGTTTGTTCTCGGGTCATGGGTGTTTGTGTCTGTCTTTACCTGTGTTCCGAGGGACCCACGACACAAGGGAAAACCTTAGAGTGTGTCGCGTTTATTCGACTTACCAATCTATGCTTAGTGTGTATATCGTGTGACATCAGCACTTTGTCTGCCTTCCCCTCTTTAATCATCAGGTCTATCTTGTCCAGCCTTTGTGCATCGGAAGGCATGTTAGTTGGTAAGTGTAGCTGATACAAAGACACCTCCGTTCCAAATAAATCGAATTGGCAGTACGTTCCTAGCTCGGAAAACTCTAAGAGTTTGTCATCATCGCTGATTGTGCCTGAAAATAGGTGAAATAAGACATTACAACATTTATTTGAGACTAGATAGCTTTCCGCTCGCGGCTCCGCCCGCATGGACTACAGGTTATATCGTGCCCAGCTGTGATATAACTATATAAGGTATAAAATGTAGCCTATGTCTTTTCCCAATGTCTTATCTATCTCTGTACCAAAAATCAAATTTGGCTTAGTACATTAGACGTGAAAGCGTGACATACAGACAGACAGATAGTTACTTTCACATGATGCCCGGGACTTATGACGTCACAGAGTCAAGTGTGTGACGTCATAAAAGGAACCTTTTTGCCAAATCCATGGGTGTCAACTTCCTCCATACCAAATTTTATCAAAATTGGTCCAGCCGTTTGAGCGTGAAAGAGTAACAAACATCCATACTCACAAACTTCGCGTTTATAATATTAGTAGGAATAAGGATAGTTACTAACGGTCCAAATGCGACATGACAGTCTTGTCAGCTTTGCCCCCTGCCTCCAAATAGAGGCGTATGATCTCGAAGGGGGCTTCCGTCACCCTATGGGGATGGAAACTGACGCCACACTTCAATTGCTGCTGCACCTGGCCTGCCGCGCGGATGGCGCGCTTTTCGAAGTCTGAAAAGGCAAAGAAAAGTTACCTACATAATTACTTACTTTATTCTGAAATATTGCACAGGCTTTCATTTTTTTTTGTATCACGCTAATTCATTTTTGTATTTTTTAAATTCTTTCTTTTAATTATCCATATCAAACTGTTACCTACCTCTGAGTGGCCAAACACTTGCAATTTCTCCCATATATCCAGCCTTAACGTCCCATTCCTGTTGGCAACCTTCCGTTAGCTCCTAAAAAGAAAAAAGTGACTTTGCTTAGTAAAAGGTACAACTTTCGGGGTAGTCAATAAGAGCTCACGAAAGTTGTACCTTTCCATTTTCACAGTCACAAATGTTTCATTGCTCAGAATAAAAACCACAAGAGGCAGACGTTTTCCCACACCGTTTAGTTTTGAAAAAAGTTTCTTAACATTTCGCAACCTTCGATGTGGCAGCACCAGATGTGCTTAGAAGAAGATCAAATACTTACAACACCAAGAACACCGTCGTATAGTCGTATCTAGCCCAGGGTTTTTCAAAGTGGGGTACGCCAACCTTTTCGCCATTTGAAGGTAGTGGGTTCGCGTCAAAATCTGCGTCAAGGCGGCTGGACAGTTGGCAAGCCCTTTCGACACGCGTTACAAAAATTCAAAAAACTATTTGGTGTTGACAGTGAGAACCATTAAATCTTTTTTGACGTTTAGGTGCCACCAACCTTAAACTGAAACCTTCGCGTGCTTTTTGACCACATGGTGTACGAGATTTGTATCGCACGCGGCGTAAGCAAGCACGCGACGGGTTAACCCGGCGTCTTAATGTGGTCGCTCAAATTGAGCTTTATAAGAAGGCTCAAGGTCACTTAAAGAGCGATTGAAAAGGCTATGCTCGTGCTCGGAAGTTCTCAGCGCGATCGAATCAGAAATGAGGAAATCCGCAGGAGAACCAAGGTCACCGACATAGCTCAAAGAATTGCTAATCTTAAGCGGCAGTGGGCAGCGCACATTACTCGTAGGACTGATGGGGCAGAAAAGTCCTCGAGTGGCGACCACGTACCGGAATTCGCAGCGTAGGAAGGTCCCCCACAAGCTAGACTAACGATCTGGTAAAGATTGCGGGAAGCCGCTGCGCTAGATGTGAGTGGGACCGATCGAGTTGGAGATACCTGGGGCGCGCATGTCCAGAAGTGGACGTCTTGCGGCTGACATGATAATGATGAGGAACCTTATCATGTCATTAGACATCAACGACACCTCAGTTTGTTTTGAATCTGAGGTGGCGTCCTATGGTCTCATGGTAGCCTCTGTAAAGGGCCGTCTGGTTCGCGATCACCCTCCTACCGAAGTCCGACGCCAAACAGTTTGCTATGTTCCGTCGGTGCGTGGGAGTACCAGTGCCTTAATTGTCATCTTCTAGGTTAACTTGCTCTATCATCGACCTCATCTATGACCTTGGTCAAAATTGGGGTCAAGAGTTAACCCATCTTCTAATTTAAAAAAAAAACCTTAATTAAACTCTTAAAAAGTCTACCTTAAGCATATGATTGTACATCATTTCTTCAGTGTGCTCCAGCGTATCCTTCGCCTGCACATCTTCAATGTAGTATCCAGTCCCAGCTATTATGTGGACGCCTGTCTCTTGGGAAAGCTTCTTATAGAAGGACACTTCTCTTTTGAGGCCTTCCGCTGAGTTCTCTACTATAGCTCCTGTTGAAGAGAGAAATCCCAGATAGCAAATTACTTTGTTTTAAAATAATCGAATCAAATAGAGGGTGGGGGAGCCTGGTGATCCATAATACAGAATTTTATTCTAACCAGACTCTCACAAAGGTATGTATGTTGCTTATCTGTACTAGAACCTACAAAAAATATACATAAGATACTTTTGTGTAGAGTGGAATCAAATATTTTTTAAATTTAATTACTTACAATGCCAAATAAGAAAAAAACAAATTAATGTAAAACTTACTGCAATCGCGTTAATTTAAAGATAAGTATGCAGTAATGTTGTAGCGCTGTTTCAAAGTTGAATTATCTACCAAGTAAGTTTATAAATTATGAAATTATACGAAACTATTTTAAAGTCACCCAGCCAGTGGCACTCGCTGATCTCAACCGATCAGTGATATTAAGCAACGTACACAGAGGCAGGGAACCTGATGGGTGACCAAAGTGGCAATTTAGATATCACGAGCGTTTACGTGCTTGAGAAGGCACGTTAAGCGGTCGATCCCGGCTGTTGTCGATTGACTACAGTCTTTAAAACCAAGTCAGAGGTCATTGTGCGGTTTGAAAACTATGACACCAGGGTTACCCAAGTTCGCCACACACTTGACTATACCTACACGAAAAGAAAAATGTTTTATAAATTCCTACAAACTTCTCACCAATCGTGATTTCACAGTTGCTTGGTTGAAGCTTTACTGTGATTATTACTTGAAACCTATGATCTACTTTCTCTCTGATTAATTTTAATACTTTCCTTACGAAAGGTATTTACGGAGTTTAACCATAAAATTTGTTTAGCACAAGCTTGGGTTGCTCAAAACCTCACGTTAAGAGAAACAGAGGTATTCATTTAAAGATTTCAGCAATACATGCATCCATTTAAAGTCTCGTACAAGAGTAACAAAAATGTTACTCTTGTAAATCCCTAACACCATCCCCCCAATTGAGGTAAGTTTTAACGTGTTTACCAAAGCTTAACCGCTTACTTTTCCTTTGTATGCAGCCCATGGAAACGTGAGTGGTGTGGCTTTGGTAAAAACGTTCAAACTTACCGCAATTAAGGGTCTGGATTGTCAATAAAAAAAATCTACACGATTATAAAAGAACGAATGGCTGATTAACAAATCCCTAAAAAGATAGGGGACATATAAAACCTTACCTCCGCCACACCTTTTATATTCTTTGACGTCATTAAACACAGCTTTGCGAGCACTATCATCATTCAACAACAGATTAAACTGTGAGCTGTAGGGGTACTGCCTCAAATACCCGACGCGGTCCAGGGAGAATCCAGATTGGAATTTGTCAGCAATTTGCGGGGGTGGGGCGCTGTAGAAGTGGGTAAAGTCCATGGCAAGGTGCTCGTGTGTTAATGTGCGGCCCAATTCTGAAGGACTGATTGGTCCTAAGACTGAAATAATAGACACAGTAAATCAAAATTCTAGAAAAAAAATACAGCGGTTATTTTCTCTTAGGTCCGTATTACGGAACGCAACTCAGACTTTGATCTTTTTTTATTTATTTTTTTATTATAAGATGGGTTAACTCTTGACCTCAATCATGACCATAAGGTCAAAGATGAGGTCGACGATGGAGCGAGTTAACCCAGAAAATGCCTATAAAGGCACTGGTACTCCCACGCACCGACGGAACACAGCAAGCTGTTTGGCGTCGGACTTCGGTAGGAGGTCGCGAACCAGACAGCCCTTTACAGAGCCTACCACACCGCATGAGACCATAGGACGACACCTCAGATTCAGAAAAAATGAAGTGTCGTTGCCTGGGATGGATTACTAGGAGGCAGGTCTCATTTGAGTTTCCTTAGTCGCCTCTTACGACACCCACGGAAAGAGATGGGGTGGTGTTATTCTCAACCGATCACCACACGGTTATACTTAAGTAGTAGTCGTGTTTGTCGTCTTTGTCTTTGTCGTCGTCGTGTTTTTGTAGTGAGAAAAAGAGACAATCAATACTTAAGAATAGATCATGACTTGAGTCTTCTTTGTTGAGTTCTCTTTCAGGCGGGGAATCATCACGACCGCCGTTCGTATATAATTTTTTTTAACATAATCCCTACTACTAATTTATAAATGCGAAAGTAACTCTGTCTCTCTGTCTGTTACGCTTTCACGCCTCAACTAATAAACCGATTTTGATGAGGTATAGAGATAGATTAGACCTTGGGAAAAGACATAGGCATTTCATCCCACAACTGATCACTATATAACGTGTAGTCCACGCGGGCGGAGCTGCGGTCGGAAAGCTAGTAATAAATAAACAGCACACCCTAGCTAGGCCCACACTTAAGTTTACATGTATAACACCTGTATAGTGTTAGTCACCTCGACCCCTGTGTGTACGTGTTTCAAGGAACCCACGATACAAGGAAAAACTTTAATGTGGGCCTTTGTGGGGTCACTAAACAGTACAGGTGTTCACACTATTCAGATGTTTTTTATTTTTTTATTAGAAGATGGGTTAACTCTTGACCTCAATCTTGACCATAAAGGTCAAAGATGAGGTCGACGATGGAGCGAGTTAACCCAGAAAATGCCTATAAAGGCACTGGTACTCCGCACGCACCGTCGGAACACAGCAAGCTGTTTGGCGTCGGACTTGGTAGGAGGGTGGTCGCGAACCAGACGGCCCTTTACATTACAGAGCCTACAACACCGCGTGTTCATCCCCTCGACCTCTGGGTGTATGTGTGACTTTTTAATCATCAGCAAAAGTTACGTTGTCAGTATCGTTGATAGAAAAAAAATCTTTATGTCTGTGTCTGTCTGTGGCATCGTAGCTCCTAAACGAATGGACCGATTTCGATGCGGTTTTTTCTTTGAAAACTCGCGTAATCGAGATGATTCACATCTATAGAATGTCGAAGATGTTACATTTTTCTAGAGAGTTATTTACGTATCAGCAGCTCTAGCACGATAACGACAAACTCGCGCTCGGCTCACGCTGAAACTTCACTTTGATTGCGCGAGAGTCCCGCGCAAAGACTTGCTCGCCCTATGGCGTTGTCAATGTTGACATTTTAACATAGGACCGCGGTGTTGTCGCGGCGCTGTCACTATCGTACTCGGCCTGCTGGGGATGAATTGTTAAAAACCCAGAAATATTCCTACGGGTCTTACAAACAATGTTGAAGAGTAGACCAGGTAAGTACTATTGCCAAGTTTCAAGTCAATTGGACCATGTCCATTTTTTTTCATACAACGATTTTGGTTTATTTCCGTGTCACAATTTTATAAACTTTATGTACCTACAGACAGAAGCAGGTCCGGTTACCCATTTGCACTACGAAATCCGGCGCTATTACGAACGGCCGGCATAAGGGAAATGTCAAGATTAATATGTATAACCTGATGTGCTGCTGTGTGTACAAAAAATATGCTGTATTAAATGAACAAGTAGCGTATCCTAACTGACCTTCAAAACAGTGCACTCAACTCTACATTAATGCAACAACAGTGCAGTCAACTCTACACACAGGTAGTCTGTTTGTTGTTTATTTATAGGGGTAATCTTTTTAACGAACTCAACCCATTTTTTAGGGTTCCGTACCCAAAGGGTAAAAACGGGACCCTATGACTATGACTAAGACTCCGCTGTCCGTCCGTCTGTCACCAGGCTGTATCTCATGAACCGTGAAAATTTTGACAATTTAAATTTTCCCAGATGATGTATTTCTGTTGCCGCTACAACAACAAATACTAAAAAACAGAGTAAAATAAATATTTAAGGGGGCTCCCATACAACTAACGTGACTTCTTTGCCGTTTTTATATAGCTAACTTTCCACCCGGGACTTCGTTTCCGCTGGAATTCGGGAAAAATTTGTAGCCAACATAGGCTTCTAGTACCTCCGAGAATATGTGTACATCGTTTCATGATGATCGGTTGAGTAGTTTTTGCGTGAAAGCGTGACAAACATCCTTACTTTCACATTTATAATATTATTATCATTTCGCGCGGGACTTCGTTCCCGTGGGAATTCGGGAAAATAATGTAGCCTATGTGTATGTATTACCCCCTAATGTAGCTTTCTAATGGTGAAAGAATTTTTCAAATCGGTCCAGTAGTTTCGGAGCCTATTCAATACAAACAAACAATCAAATCTTTCCTCTTTATAAATTAGAAGATAGAAGAGAAGATATAGATATAGATAGATATAGAGTATAGATATAGATAAGTATAAGTAACTATGGTACGGAACCCTTTGTGCGCGAGTTCGACTCGCACTTGGTTGGTTTTATTTGAATTCGTTCACCAATTGTTGGTTCTGTGTTTTTCTGTAGGTAGTGCATAATGTACTCGTAAGTAGGTCAACGTTGTTTTACACTATTAATTATCTTATTCCTATAAAATTGCATCTTCACTTTAGAAACGCACATGTCTGCAATTTCTTGCACATTGCAGTTATATATTATATAGACTATTTATAGATAAGCTACCTAGTTTTTATTTGTTTAAAATAATAACGTAACATTTTTAAAGACTTTAATAAACAATTTTCGCTTGCGTAATTTATAGTTAGTTAGACCTCTATCGTCTGAGATACAGTCATTTAGCCTAGTTCAGGCACAAGTATTAATTAGTATGACCCATAATCTCGGACAATTAAGTCCCGGAGTTTTGGAAGGCATGCGTGGGCCGAAGCCAACACCTAAAAGCCAGTTCAATAGACAATTTAATTTAGTGATGTGACACCAACCGCCAGTATGTACTATAGAAATGCACCCAAAGATAACCCCCGGTTAGTGCAGGAATGGAAAGAAAGGAAACTGGACTGTTGGTTTGAGAGGCCAGTGGACAAGGTAACTGGACTATGGCACCTGCCCTACCAATGTTGAAAAACACGAGCAAATGGGCAGTTGGTGACTCGCCAACTCACTAAAGATGGGCCCCTCAAAACAGCCGCACGCATAGTGCGACAAGGGGGAAACATCGCGTGAGAGGCTCAGGGTGTCGAGAGGTGTGCACCGCTTTCTGCTCGGTGGCCAACCGGCTCACCTTACCAACTCGTGACTTACGCATCTTTCACTTCCACCTTGCGAGCATATAGCTCTGACACCCCGATCTGGCCGGCCAGTGAAGGCAAGCCAAGGCGAGAGTCCTGCGGCCCCTGCTGGGGTCCACTCCAACCGGCCAATAAAGGCAAGCGAAGAGAGAGGCCTGACTGACTCTCGGGGGTATGGGACCCAAAGGACGTCACTTCCCATTCAGCTCGCCACAAATCTGCCCTGGGGGCAACTAATTAGTATTATTATTAATATGTTTAGTCTTAAGTTTTGTTTATTGTAACATTAGTTTTTTATAATAAACAACTTGCAATTTCATATCAACCCTGACGGATAGGCTTGGATTGTATGCGGACGAAGTCGCGGGCAAAAACGAATCCTACTAATATTATAAAATTGAAAGTTTGTGGCTATTTAATTTTCCCGAATTCCCACGGGAACGAAGTGCCAAGCGGAAAGTAATTGTTATATAATTTTTTACTTACCAGTTTGAACTTTTTCTGTCATGTTTCTTGTATTCAGTTAAAAAAGCTCCTGCAAATAAATCCTGTACCCTTTTAGAATATGTATGTTCTTAAATCTCAGTTAAAGTAGTTATCTAAGAATCAGAATAATTTATACGAATAGGTATTAATTATATTTCTTATCTGTTAGCTAAGAAGATAGACTTGATAAACAAAGTAAATAATGGAAAACAACAAGATCGCAAATGAACGATCGTCACGAGTCACTATAACCACAGCTGGAGTTTGACTGAATAACAAATTATACATCTCAACTACGCAATGTATTTAAGATGAAATGAATGAGCGAGACAGTGCTTTGTGCATTCATATCTGCGTTTCGTAATGGCATGTGTTTTTGTTACGGTCGGGTAATAGGGTGATATCAATTTAGAATACCATACCACACATCTTCCAAACACAACGAATCAAGATTATATTTCGCTTCTGCAGCGCGAGTGAGTAAGAAACTAGATTACAGGCAGACGCGTCCCAAACTTTACACTTTGCAGGGTAAAAGAATTAAAGTTCCTCAGACACATAAAGGACCATGGAAGAGTTTGTATAGACCTCGCCCCCCGTCATCCGTACCCACAAAGTCATGGAATGCGTATCAATTCGTTCATTAAGACCCTAAAAAGCCGTTTAAACGTTTTTTTTTTTTTAATTTTAAAGTTATGTAATAAGTACTAAGTGTCAAGCTAAATCTGCTTATCGTAGATGCATTGTTATTCTATCAGATAACTGCATTACACTAAGTACTTAGGTATCATACAAAAACATGATAATTAATTCATGAAATTTCATTTAGTTTGAGCCATATTTGAGCAACAGATAATTTATAGGTTCCTGACTCACTGCTTCATCAACCCCAGCCCAAACCCTTAGACCTGTAAAACTGACATGTTGCACCAAACAACGAGTGAGGAAGGCTTTTACGAAATTACAATACAATACAATTATGTTTTTACTTCAAAACAAAAATTTTATACTTATAATAAATTATGTGTGAATTGTAAAGCGACCGCTCGCTCGTTATATGCCCATTGAGTAGAAAAAATTGGAAGACATAAAAGCGCTTTTTTGAAAACTTCTAATTTCCCAATGATATTATGTTACTATTTTCCATGGCAACGACATACAGATTGTTTTGTCAATACGAAAGTGAAGTTTATTTTCAATAATTTACCTGCTCATTTATTGTGCTACAAGTGTTAAAAATGCCTATTATAGTGAAAGATTACACTTGGGTGCAAACGGATAAAATGATAAACATAAGAGTACCGCTAAACCCGGGGAGTCACGAGAAAGTGGATATGTTTACAACAGACTCTTACATAAAAGCAAATTTCAACCCATTTATTTTTGAAATTTTCCTCTTGCACGAGGTAGATAGTAAGAAAAGCACTTGCGTTGTTAAAGATGACGTTATTATAATAGATTTATTAAAAAAGGACCAAAAAGAATGGCCTTACTTAGAGAAAGAACTAACAAAGCCAGAGAAGATGAAACTGAAGACTGAGATTCTGGAGAAGTGCCAGGAAGACGCGAAACAGGAGTCAGAAGACAAAAGAATACGAAACAGTCAGTTGAAAAGGTTGACTACACAAAGAGCGATGACTATTGACTCAGCTCAGCACGACATTATGGATAAAAGACGCGACGAAGAGAGAAACAAGGCCATGGAGGCATTGGAAGAATGGAGAAAGACTAAAGAATCACCCGATAGTAAGCCCATAGCAACAGTTCCACATAAGGCTATCACCATGCAAAAACATGAGATGAAATCTGGTGTTACTATCACGGAACTTTCATCGTCAGAGGACGAAAAAGAAACAAAACCGCCGATAAGGAAACCGCCGCCCAAGAAACCGATTAAGACTCCAGTTCGGTCCGAGTACATAGAGAAGAAAAAAGAAGAAGTGTCTAAGAGAGTGTTGCCAAGGCTGAGACAAGGGGGGAACCTGGAGATTACGCATACGAAGAGAACCTTCCCGACTCCTAGTCGGGAGTCCGCTCATGAGGAAGAGCAGGCTTGGCTGAGGAACATCACGCAAGCGAGGCGAGCCACAGGTAAAAAAATTGAGTAGATATAAAAGTTCAGTGCTAGGCGCCTAAAAACAACAGATTTTACAAATTGAACGCTCAATATTTAAACCCAACCTTTATATGAGAGAGGCGAACTTGTTAATCTTGTGAACGGTCGGCGGCAGCTATACCTGTCCCTTTCTATCATATATCCCCATCTCTTTCCACCCCTTCCACCAGGCAGCCACTCCAAGGGTTAGGAGTGGTAGTTGCTTCATTGGCGATTTGTTCTTCGAACGGAGCGGTCGCGGTGAGTCAATTATATTTTTCACTTTAAAATATTATGTTTATTTAACGGTATTTCCGTTCGTTTTTAACATGCTCGGAACAATATTCTGTTTCCAAGAATTTCATAAGTTACTCTTTAAACTTACGAAAGAAAAAAAAAAAAATTTTTACTAAATGCTACACCTGCCCTAAAATGTAGGTACTTTGAAATCTAAAATAACCGTTGTGAATTGTTCTGAAATCGCGGTGACAGTTCGTTGCCGTCAGCCTGACAAATAGGTGGCGTAACAAATGTTTAACGTTAATTGCATCTAGTTTTTTACGAAATGAAATGTGAGTGTGTATTGTGCGTCTTTATAATTGATCTTTACATGTGTAAAATGTTTATATTGTGATAAAAAAAAATACAATCGCTTAGCGTCGACGTTTTTCGACCTAGGCTTTTAAAAACAATTGTGTGCAGCTGAGTTGCGATGAAAAACATACCTCAGGTTAGTCAAATCCGGCCTTCGTGGTCATTGCTACTCCTTTTGGTCGTATTTAACTCCCTCCTTATGAAATGTTCTTGACATGGGTCGATGACTGACCCACATTTAAATATATTGAATACACATTTAAATAAAAAGTTGCATGCTTACTATGGTTTTCATTTCAGTGTTCTAAAACAACAATACTAAGTTATTGGAATTTTGCACTGTATTCTGAACTTGCATGACCCATTTCAAATTGGCGTGTAACATGTCAAACGTGATCTTACAGGACGTCTCAAAAATGTTTTTGTTAAAAAATGACTTTCGTTGGAATATAAGAGCGATTTTTGTTTTTGGAAATGTTTGGTTTATTATGTAAATGTATTAAAATTACTTTCCGTAAAATATCCCCATGCTGTGGTCATCGTTTACTATTATTAATTACTCCTAAGTACTCCTAAGTACTCACGTCTGCCATGTGAACAAAGTAAATGTTTTTTGACTGAGATTTTCTCACTGTAATACAAAATGTCTCAATATTAAAAATTTGCCTGCGCAAGGCACAAATGAATATCACGTCACTCTCTATTTTCTTAATTAAAGACAATAACTTGAAGCCCTGCGAAAGGGATCGCACTTAAATATTATTTTATCTACCTGCGCAAGGTAAAATACTTCCCCTAATGTGGTGCTGGACTGCCAGCGTATGGCTTACTGCTAAAGAAGTTTACCTATACTTACTCGAAACTCTTCCCTAAGTATCGCTACTCTAATCCACAAATACTTGTGCAAAATACTGACTATAATGATGCCAACGTACGGTACCAACTTATAATTTTAAAAACTTTCTAACTTTGCACAGTACTTGCAGTAATAGTGCCAGCGTACAGTACTTATATTTTCACCATACATTTGCGAATTACGTACAATAATAGTGCTGACGTACGGTGCTTACAATTTAAAAACTTTTTATTGTTTCAAAGTACTTGCGATAAAAGTGCCAACGCACGGAATTTAAAATTGAAACTTTATAAATTTTCAAAGTATTCGCCTTATTAGTGCCAAGGCAAGGCACGGTATAGATTTCGAAATTTTTGCCTTTTGCAAAGTACAAGATTTGCAATAATAATGCCAACGCATGGTAATTATAAATTACCATGCGTTGGCCTTTGCCTGAATTCTACGCAAGAACCTAACTCTAACCTTAATAACTAAACGAACATTTTGCTTTCGAAGTGACCTGCACAAAGTTGCAAAATGTTTTTGCAAATAAAAAGACCATCATGTGGCTAATGTTGAACTGCAATTTCTGCGCAAGAATTATTGTTACATTACAAACCGGAAATGGAAACCGATTTTATCCATCGCGTCTTAACGCAAAGAGATGTTTTTTAGCCTTACAGTTACAGGCTTAGATGTATTATTCATAGTCATGATAGATCAGATCTACCTTACATATATAGAACCATGTGATACTGATGTACGCAGATTGAAGCTAAGTATTAAGCAGAACAACTTTTGAATAAAGGAGTTCTTACCAGTGTACCAAGTTTTGAACAAATAATTGCATTCCAGTGCAGTTTGCCTAAAATACATGGTGTGAACGGATCCACCAAATAAAATTTTTAAATGACCACTAATTAGTGTTTTACTAGTACTTTAGATGTTAAGTCAAGGCAATTAATGTAACGGTTAATCACTCAGATAAGAATCTGTTGATACCATCCGACATATTTCATTCTACCAAGAAAGAAAAATACTTTCGCTAAGTCCGTAATAAAAATGGGGTCAAATGTTTTGCAGAAAAACCATCTAATCTTAAATAACACTTGTTTTCCCTGTCTTGGGCTGCTTCTATTCCCTACAGGAATAAACAAACTTTAATCAAAACTTGAACCAAATATTTTAACCAAAAACCGTAGATACCTGCTACGTGTATATGGTATAGCTGGCTAATGCCTGTCATATAATTTTTTGTATCGGGAAAAACATTCCGGATTAAAACATTGCGAAAGTCATTTCGCGATAAACAATGTTTGAGAAACAAAATGTTTATACGTAAAACCACCTCCTCTTGAGCAGATAATACCGCCTTTAACGTGATGTAACGTAAGTTAAAAATGTCTCTTCTTTGAAAACATTTTAGAAATTATAATCATACTAACGCAGCTGCCTGCTGTTATGATAGTCATCTCACGTATAGTCATCTCATATAGTCATCTCATGCATCTCACGTATAATGGGTACTTCAAAGGACTTTGCTCCTTGTTCAGGATTGCAATCGCGTACTAGCCGATGAAATTTTAAATTCTGAAAAGCAAACTCAGTAGCGTTAAATACACTAGATAACGTATCGATATTTTTATTTTTAAAGACATGTTGCCCTTTTGAACTAAATTTGAATACCTAGATCTAAATGAACATCTGGAAATATGAATTATAGTTTTCTTTCTTTCTTTCTAACGAATTGCTTTAGATCTTTTAACTTGCAATTTTTCGTACCAACATATATTTTCATACAACGTATGAATAAATACTCTGCATAGTCAACTTAGATGACTAAAATGTCACCGATGAGTCAATTTAAGCAGGCAACTACTTATTGCAGGCAACTACTTATTGCAGGGCGACACCTTGCTTCTGTCAAGCCATTAGAAGACAAATGTTCCGTTTTCTTCACCTTAATGCATCTAACTGATTGCTTTTAGCACTGTATCTCAAATGAACGTGTTTTTTTTCGGGATACATGATATTAATTAAGAAACTATATAAAAAATTAATAAATAAAATCAACTTATGCGATTGACAAATTAATCATCTGGCTTTATATTCCTAAATTTGATGACGACATGGTTTTTGTATATCCAGGAAATTCCTAGAAGACTTGGCGTAGTTTTAAATTGTACTAATTAATTATTTTTTATATAATTTAACTTTCTCAATCGGAGAATTTTTATTATCAGACCTAGAATGATACAGAGCAATATTATTCTTACCAAATTATTCAATATTATTTGGGACATTAATATTAAGATTTCATAAATAGACCTAAAATCCGTTATTGAATGAACCAAGCTCAGCCCCTCAGCTTGGGTGAGCTTTTAGCTTTAAACTATCTTAGTCCATGTTTTGCTCGACTTTTTTCTCTTAGATATCAATCACTATTTCCTGAAATATCTAGAGACAGGGCAGTGCCCCCGCTGCAGTAAATAATAATTTCTACACTATATGTTACATAAGTGAGTTTTGTTCATGCAGCACTACCTATTGCTTATTTTTATTGTACTTGTATACTTACTTTTACATAAATCTATTACTTTCAAGGTGAAAGTCGACAGTTGTTTCTTTTCACAACTTAAAGCCTAATAATAAATATCTGACTCGTTTTATACTCAAAACCAGAGCAATCAAAGTTTCTGAGTGATAAGAACTATAATAAACACCCTTGATAAGATTGCTGTAAATCAGGCTTAACCACTTAAAAACTACCAGATAGTTTGCAGCGCTGGTTAATATTTTTATTATTGTCAATCAAATACCAAACTGTCAAAAGTTTATTGAAAAAGCTGTTAGCTAAAACATGATTCTTTGTTAAGGATATTTTGCAGTCTATGTCTATAAGTCAATTTCATTTATCTACTTCTGAAACCATCAGGGCGTTTACATTGACCCCCAGAAATCTTGAATGTACAGTGTTCTAGTTATGCGCAATAATATTAGCTTTGTTATTTTCCTGTTGTTAAGGCAATTAATACATTAATATTAGCTGACCCTTGTTTATTTGTTCCCATGTTACATAACCTGCGTTTCTAAGGTACTTGTACATGTACATTGACCTGAAATAAAATGTGTAATGTGTACCTACTATATGTACTATATGTCTATTTTTATTAAAAGTTAATTTCAGATTCAAAATAGCTTTCAATTTATTTTGCAGTTTTACTTGTATACATTGTCTGAATAACATAAGGTGCCAGTCTTGCTTTAATAATATTATTATTTTATCAAGCCAGAGTCCCACGGCTTGGCAAAATGATTTTAAAAAGTTATATTACCTCTACATTTACAGTACTATATTAAATTATAACCTAAATAGGGGTTTAAAGAATATAAGATAATTACTACATTATTTAATCACATTGGCGATGTTCCACCAGGCGATAACAGACAGGTCTCATATAAAGGTTGGGTTTAAATATTGAGCGTTCAATTTGTAAAATGACAGCGTTTTACACCAAAATAAAACGCTTATTTTATAAATTAACCGAAATATTTAAACCCAACAGTTTCACACCTGCCTGGTGTGTTTTTATCCATCCAAACATATCTTATTTACTTTTATTGCTTTTTTTTTCCAATCTTACCACTTAGATAAAATTATCTTCATATAATTACGTACAAGTTTCCGTTTATTCCACTAGCATAATAAAATGTATTTCTTTTATGGACACCAATGACTTGTGGAACTATTTTACTTCCATTATTGCTCTTCAACCACCAGAAAAAAAAAAAACTTAAAGAATACAACAAAACTTATTGTGAACACAAATAACTTTTGTCGTTAGACAAAACAAATAAATTTCAATTAGATCGTTGACTACAAATCGCAATGAAGCAACTACCACTCCTAACCCTTGGAGTGGCTGCCTGGTGGAAGGGGTGGAAAGAGATGGGGATATATGATAGAAAGGGACAGGTATAGCTGCCGCCGACCGTTCACAAGATTAACAAGTTCGCCTCTCTCATATAAAGGTTGGGTTTAAATATTTCGGTTAATTTATAAAATAAGCGTTTTATTTTGGTGTAAAACGCTGTCAATTTGTCAGCTGCGAGAGCTATAGTTTGTAAGTTTAGGTAGTTATCTTTTTGTAAACAAACTTTAGCTGTCAAATTTGACAGATCCAGGCCTGGTCAATCAGTTTTGTTTTTTTGAGCATTATTTTATTTAAATTTTAGTTTATGTAAGTAAATTATGTCTGCTAGAAGAAAACAAAAGTAATGGCGTCTGTTATACGACCATATACAAATGCAATGTATAGTAAAGGTGGCATAAAGAAAGTACTGACCTTGCAAGTTTAGCCGCGTAATATTGGGTCTTTTGTTGGTAATCCCTGCACAAACAGGTGTTTTTTAATACACTTATACGTGTTATTTTCAATTTCTTTAAAAAAAATATATTTATTCTACTGAATTTATTTTATTTCCTTGCTTTTGATCATAATATTTGTATTAAACAACTGCGATTTCTGTTTTGCTGATTAAAAATTAGTCTGTTTCGTTGAAATTAAATAAAACTCGACAGTGCGCAGAAACTTGAACATTCAAACACCTGATTCTGGTTTGTTTACAAAAAGATAACTACCTAAACTTACAAACTATAGACCAAAATAGATGGGGTGGTATGTGGGGTAATATCGTCCTCACCAGTGGCGTAACTACCGGAGGGCTAGACGGGGCAGTGCCCCGGGGCCCCCAAGCTCAGGGGGCCCCTCGGACTCTGACTTACAAACTATAAATTGAACTAGTGAACATTTCCCCAACAAGTCGGTTGACGGCCGGTTTGGTCGAGTGGTAGTGGCGCTGCCTCTTGATCGGCGGGTTCTGGGTTCGATCCCCAGTCGGGGCAAACATTTGTGTAAAAAGCAGATGTTTGTTCTCGGGTCATGGGTGTTTGTGTTTGTCTTTATGTGTGTTCCAAGGGACCCACGACACAAGGGAAAACCTTAGTGTGGGCCTTTGAGTGTGTAGCGTTTATTAAAAAAAAAATCTCGAACATCTTTGTGGATTGCGACAAATCTGGAGTACGTCGAATTCGGAACACGACGAATACGGAACAAACGATTTTAAATAGTTGGGGCCCTAGTTTTTTTTGTCCCAGGGCCTTTGGTTACCTAGCTACGCCACTGGTCCTCACCTGCTAGCGGTATACACTACAAGCTACATCCCGTAAAGGGTTTTTTTTCTAAAGTTGTCCCTAAAACAAGGGTCGCCTGGAAGAGATTGCGCTTAGCGATAAGGCGCTCTTCTGTACTTAAGCTAAGTAAAACTTTTTTGTCGCTGCGTGCAATAAAGAGTAAGCGGTGATAGCCCAGTTGGTAATGAGCCAGACTTGTAATCCGAAGGTCGTGGATTCAAATCCTGGTGCGGGCTTGTACCACTAAAATTTTTAATATAACTTGCTCAACGGTGAAGGTAAAAATCGTAATGAAACCCGCCCGTCCAAGAAAAAATAATTTTCGAAGACAAGTGGTCCACCAACCCGCATTGGGCCAGCGTGGTGGACTATGGCCTAAATCCCCTTCGTGTTTCGAAGGGAAGCCCGTGCCCCTCGGTGGGGACGTATATGGGCTGATAATAAAAATAAAATAATACATTTATCTATCTAACTTGATATTGGAGACTTCGTTGCTCTAAGTATTTTAATTTTTATTAAAATACTCAGACATTGGCAAAATCACGCATCTGAACGCAATTTCTTAAAGAATTGAATTGAAAATAGTAGGGACTTCTGTAATAAAAATGTAAAATCATCAAATCAACGTCAATATGTTGTTTTGCTCACAGTTGAATAAAAACGAAAAATTAAACCATGATTCGAAATCAGGTAAAAGGAACACGAAAACGTTTCTGCAACAGGCAGGCTTCGTCATAATGTGGGAATAAAGAATAAAATAAAATTAATTAATTTAAAAAATAACATACCCGACTGCGTTATAAAAACTGAAAAGAAAAAAACACTAACAATTTTTACTACGCAGTCGGGTTTTTATTTTTAAATTAATTTATTTTATTTTACACTTCTTAGTTAGGATCAGATATTTATATTTGTTTATTAATTTTCTCATTAGCTGTATATACAGGATGGCCCAGCGGGTGGCGTCCAAAAGAAAAATTTGGATGCCCCGTGCCAGGAGGGACGATCGATGACTGAAAGAAAAGACAAGAGTTGTGCCCCCACCTCACAAGGGATATAGCGTGAAGATTGAGTAATCGTTATAACTTGTCTAAGGTTCATTTACAAGCATGTTAACAACTTTTTGGGCATGTCTGTGGTGTTTTCAGAAACACTACGTTCTATGTAATTACTACTAGGAAACCGCCTGCGATGGTCCCTGCTTTTTGTTAAACGCGAATTACTCATAAAAAAGCCCCATTAACTGCTATTTTTCTTGGATGTTTTAAAAGGTGTTTAAAACCTGCAGGTCCATCATAATGATATTTTTACCAACTTGAAGTTTTGAAAAGATTTCGCTGAAGTGCCAATTTTAACCTTTAAGTTAAATTTCAACCATGTTGCGTAATGACAAGGGACATCCAATTTTTTTTAAATGGTAGCTGATATTTCTCTCACTATCCGTCACAAAGAAATTTTCAAAATAATCTTAAACTTAAAGAGAAAAAATTAAAAATCGATGCTGGGTGAAAAATTTCAAAAAAATTCATTAAATGTGTAATAACTTCTAAACTACAAAAATCACGGAATATAAGTACATGGGGGTGATCTAAATGCCCTCTGGCACGAGGCATCCAAAACTTTAATTACGAATTGTGTTTATTTCAAAACTTTGCCGTATCACAAATGTGTTTTATAAGTACAATTAATGGCTTTTTACTACCTCGTACAATTAAGTATTTTGTGTTTTTATTACTTTTGGATTTTTTTATTGATAAAAAGCTTGATTTTATCTTTTCCATTTCAACGCTTAATTCTGCTCGTAATTTCTATTCAATTTCCGATTACAGTGAACTAAACCCGCAAATTGCTGTCAAATCTAATTCTGCGGATTTCAAATTCCCGGAAAAAAACTAATAAGGCAGTCATATTTAACATGAGAAATGTCTAAACCAACAAACTAACGGCTAGTTCTGATATTATATATGTTGTAAGGACCACTACCAGTATCGTATAACCCAAAGTTTGCAGCTTTGAAAGACCTGTGCTAACTTCGCAGCACTCGAAAAACCGGGAAATTTTCGCATTTTTTTTGGTATTCTCAATTTATATCTTAAAGTATGCGTTTAAAATTAAAATGTATATACGATACTGGTAGTGGTCCAAACAACATTTAATTTTTAAGACCTGATAAATTAATACAGACACAATTTCCGTTAACAAAATAAGGTGATCGTTGAAGTCTTTTGTATTGGAAAATATTGTCCCAATATACAGGATGTCCCACGGCTATGCTACATGGAGGGAAACTACCTTAATAATTATAGATGAGACATTTTACTGAAAGAAGACTTCATTTTAATTTTAAAAACAATTAAATCTGCATTCATACATTTTTAAATAATTGCCTGGTTGAACCGGAAATCGAACCCGGTACACGAAAAAACAAATCATCCTGTAGTTTTATCATACCGATCGGAAGGTTTCATCGTAAGAATTATTTTTTGCTAAGTAACTGATACTATATCAGAAATAAAAGGAAGACCATCGTGTATATTAGGTATACCTACCTACTAATTTCATGCATTTCATGCCCTTTAAGTTTCGTAAATTTATAATTTTACTAGGCAAATTGTAATAAGTATTACAGTTTTTAAATTTTTCCGGTGACAGATATAAAGTACGGTGCTAGTGGCCGAAGAAAAACAGAATTTATTGGATTGGAATAATAAAAATGTAAAATCAACGTTAGCCCTCAGGTATTTTTTCTCACATTTTATTAAATCCCAAACAAAATCTCGAAAAAAGGAAAAAAGGTACAAAAAAAAAGTAAAGCGGACATTTAAAAAGTAAAAAATAATACCTTTCGTTGAGCCATCAAATTCATTTCAGAAATACCTATATATATATTTTAATTATCGAAATCGATGGATGGCACGATAGGGTTTGCTCATAAAATGGCGCTATAATGTCGCGTCGGGGTACCGCTTTAGTGAATCAGTGAATAGTCAATCAAATCAAGGGTCTGATTCACTAAAGCGGTACCCCGACGCGACATTATAGCGCCATTTTAATGAGCAAACCCTATCGTGCCATCCATCGATTTCGATAATTAAAATATATATATAGGTATTTCTGAAATGAATTTGATGGCTCAACGAAAGGTATTATTTTTTACTTTTTAAATGTCCGCTTTACTTTTTTGCGGGGGGGGGTTTTTTAAATTTTTAATTTAATTTTTATTTCAAAATTTTTAACTTATTTTCAAAATAATTAAGAGTGTACTAGTGTGCTGGATATCCTGGCCGCAGCATCAGCTCACCGTGTTGCCACCATTGCATTGTATGCAGAATCAAATACTGAACAAAACGAGTCCAAACACGACATATCTGCTATTATTTTTTTAAGAGTGTGCTAGTGTTCTGGATATCCTGGCTGCAGCATCAGACCAAGAGTTCCATAACCCTGCATAGTTATTAAGCATACATGAGTATTTCAAGTTTTAGGTCACATGTATGTTTGAAAGTAAAGTAAATACACATTAAGAGTCTAAGAACCCTACCGCAGCTAACAAAAGAGCTGATGACCTTGAAACGGCTGAACCGATTTTGATAAAACGTATCTAAGAACCATCGCCAAAAACCCTGCTTGTAAATAAAAAAAACCGCATCCAAATCGGTTCACCCGTTTGAGAGCTACGGTGCCACAGACAGACACACAGACACACAGACACACAGACACACAGACACACACACATAGCGGTCAAACTTATAACACCCCTCTTTTTGCGTCGGGGGTTAAAAAGGTCTGCAACAGGCTTCGCCATAGTGTCTGAATAAGATAAAAAAATAAATACAAATTATTTTATATTAAAGAGATAATACGTTGTAGGAGACGTACTATGGCGTAGCTCTGAGGAAGTTGGTGATCGGGTCGAGGTGGAAAATACCAGCGAAAGTCTAATTATGAGTTGACTTCATTTATTAGTGAGAAACCTGACCTTCACGGCCAAAGCCGCGGAAAGTGTCAATTTTATGTAAAAGGCGCCAAATGACCCGAATTACTTGAAGTTAGAACCATTGGCTAAAGGCTTTACAAGAAGACGGTAAGCATAGAGGTAATAGAACCTCTACAGTACTTACGTCAACAAAATATTATAATTCGACCTAATAGGTATTAAATAAACTTAACAATAACATCAATGAAAATTAGTCCAAGAAAATATATAATTATAACAGTTTATTTTAAGTTTACATTAAAATAATAACAACACAAAGTTAGTAGTTTACGAGTGTATGCGTCAACTCTCTAATTAAAAGACAGCAACGTCTTATTCAAGTGCAACATTAATTTTGTATTTTATCGAAGGTTATCATTATCACTTATCACAGAAAAAAACAATTAGTTTTCAATAAATTAAACTTTAACCATATAACAAAATGGATAATAAATCAGTAATTTAATATATATGTATAACATCTTGTAAGTAACTATAAAGCGGATTGAAGCGGCTTAATAATAGACTTAAATCGGTTTAACTTTTGACTTCGGATCGGAACGTCCCTTGCTTGAGCACTGAGTTAATAGACGAAATGATAATATTGATAATACATCTTTTAATTAGTTAGTTCATTATGAGGAAACTAACTAACGATAATTATAAGGGGGACGGCGCGTACGCAGTCCCCACTACCAAAAATAACGCACCCGAGTTATCCACATTAGGGATAATCGCAGGGGTCAACCCGACCGCAGTGCAATGGAAGGGCCTCGCCCTGGGGGAACCGCCTTCTTGATCACGGTGTCCCCTGTGCCAGGTAAGTATGAATTCTCTGATACAAGGCGGCCGGGTCATTCAAACGCGGAACATCTCAATACCGCGATGTAGAAAATGTAGTCAGACTGCACAGTGACATCTAGCGGATTTTTAAGGCAACAATTGTCAGCATGCTCTTAACTTACTCTTTGAAGTTAAGGGTGACTTTTTAATCACCAGCCAAATTTTTTTTACGGTGTCAGTAACGTTGATAGAACGTAAATAACGAGGAAAATATTTTTTTTTTCCAAAATTTTCAGATTTTGTTACCCCTTTTTAACGTCTTAGAGGATAAATTTTCTAAAACGCAGAAACACGGGTGTCACAATTGTTCTGTAGAGTACTGTTACCAAGTTTCAAGTCAATTGGACGATGTTACTTTTTTTTCCATATAAAAATTTTGATTAATTTTTATGCTTCAGACGATCTAGCTTGAAATATTTATATGAAATATAGAAACAAAAAAATACGGGTCTGTTAAATTTTCATAAAATTTACGTACAAAAAATTTGGATGGTGATAAAAAAATCTTCCTATAAGCAAATCCCTAAAAGAATTCAAAAGTTTTAGGATTTTTAAATTTCTTTATTCAAAAGACATCAACGATCTTCTTAATTTGTTATGGAATAAATAGTCTGAACAGGTTCAATCAAACACAAATGAAAACTACTCTTACGAAGATTTGTCTATTATTAAGACGCTTCAATCCGCTTTATAGTTACAAGATGTTATATATATTAAATTACTGATTTATTATCCATTTTGTTATATGGTTAAAGTTTAATTTATTGAAAACTATTTGATTTTTTCTGTGATAAGTGATAATGATAACCTTCGATAAAATACAAAATTAATGTTGCACTTGAATAAGACGTTGCTGTCTTTTAATTAGAGAGTTGACGCATACACTCGTAAACTACTAACCATCCAACAACAAAAAATCTGTCCAAAAATGGTGGAGAACTCGGTGAACATACATAAAAAAAAAGATATTGTTCCATCTGATAACCCTCACTATTTGTGTCAAACGTAGCATCTAGTGGTTCGCTAGAACCACTGATGCTCTGCCTACCCAATTAGGGATTATGGGCGTGAGCGTATGTATGTATGATTTCTTCAGGTTTCCTCTCCGAAGACTTGCGTCCCGAGGAGCAGGATCCACAATGGTGTAAGGACAAGGGCGACGAGTTCTTCCGCAGCGGCAACTTCTTGGGAGCCATCAGTGCGTACACGCATGGCATCACGCTGTCGGAGAAACTGCCGAGTCTGTATTCCAATCGGGCGGCTGCGCACTTCGCGTTGGGAAATTTTCATAAATGTGTAAGTAAAAATAATAATAAAAAATATCTGGGAAACACATATACACTTCAATTAGCGGATCTAAAGATGGGTTAGACCTAGTAATGAAAAAGTTCGAAAATCAATAGAATAATACCTAGCAAATTCTTCATCTTATCGTGTAGGTATAGTCAAGTGTGAGGCGAAATTGACTAACCCTGGCGTCAGAATTTTCAAATCGACAATAGACAACAGTCGGGACCGACAGCTTAACGTCCCTTCCGAACTTCCGAAGCACATAAACGCTCGTGATAAATTACCACTTTGGTCACCCATAGCAAGTTGATAAGATGGTATCAACCGTAAATTAGCCAAATAACCCGAACAATTTGGGTATCTACCCCAAGTAACAAATTTATTTACTTATAAGTACTTATAGCTCCACCTTTGTACAATCATACAACTTGAGAATTTAATTTCGGCTTCTTCAATTCACGTCCCCTGCTTTTTTCCCTTTAGGCCATTGACTGCCAAACGGCTCTGGACTTGCTGAAGCCACCCTGCGAAGGTAACCGCCGCAGCCGAGCCAAATGCATCGCCCGCCGCGCCGCCGCCCTCGCTCGCATGGGCTACCTCAACAAGGCTATCGATGAAATGAAGGTCGCAAGGAAAATCCTGCCAGAGGACGAAACTATCAAACAGGACATCCGTGACATGGAGAGGGCTTGGGAGCAGAATCCAGACTCTGATTAGGTATCAAACGGGCTAAAAACGAATGTACCTGATCTGATCTACAATCTCCAAACGAAATTAAATCTAATATTTTAAAGTAATTACGAGGGAATAGGCTTCTTCTGGGTTATCTCGCTACGTCCCAAATGCATCTTTGCCGTGAGCTAGACTG
This sequence comes from Aproaerema taeniolella, assembly GCA_949987775.1. Classification (NCBI taxonomy): domain Eukaryota; kingdom Metazoa; phylum Arthropoda; class Insecta; order Lepidoptera; family Gelechiidae; genus Aproaerema; species Aproaerema taeniolella. The sequence goes on along the minus strand of OX465258.1, from coordinate 16,650,727 downwards.
TGGTCAAGAGTTAACCTATATTAAAAAAAAGAGTTTTCACAGTAAATAAAGTCTATTTTAGCAAGCCCCGCACAACTGCTTAATCACGAGTGGCTTTCGCGGCACCCGTTCGCAAACGAACGCATGCGGCTTAATGATTTACATTAACTTTCCATTCTTTCTCGTTGTACTGCTTAATGTTACATACATTAAGCACTGGTAGTGGTGACACGGTGGTTATGTTTCTTTTGCGTTATATTGTGATTCTACGATATTAAAATAATTTTTATAAGGCTGTTTTTTTTATCATACGGATTCATCACGCACGTGGATTTGCCCCGCATGCGTGACACCCGCAAGTGTCTTTTCCATACAAGTATTTATCGCAATGAGTGGAATACGCACGCGCACATGCGGGGCAATCTCTCACGCTTGATGAAATTCACACGACATTAAAAACAGCCCAAGTCAAAAACAGCTCAACCTGTTAAACCATTATATTACAAAGATAATTCAGTAAAATTACAGTAACATTAATATGCTAACCTTAAATAATGATTTTCATTTGTAATCTATACTAATGTAATGTGTTTTAAGTATTTGTCTGGATATGGATAGTAATTCAAAACAATATTTAACAGAAATATTATAATAGGAATAAAAATAAATTACAATTCTAATCTACTGTTTTATTCATCTTCTAACATTTTCTTAGATAAGCCGAGGTTGTTTATAAGGGCTTGGGGCGAGGGATCTCTGCCACGGAACCTTCGGAAGACTTCGCTGGGGTGGCATGCCCCGCCGGAAGCCAAGAATGTGTCTCGGTACCTCTTACCGACAGCTAGAATGTCTTGGTCTCCCTCCCTTGCCTCTTCAAACGCACTGTAAATGTCTGCCGCAATCATTTTCGACCACAAATGACAATAATACGCCGCACCCCATTCTTCAGAAAATATTTTCGTGAACGATAGTGGATGTGAATCATATTTGTAAAACGGCAATGTGTGGTATTTTGGATACAATTCCCTCATCAAATCTCGCCAGAAGCCGTTCTTTGAGTGCAAATCGAAGTCGAGTCGTGATAAATAGAGCTCCTCACATAAATTGTAGCCTGACATATGTCGCCTTACGTTTTGGAGGTTATTCACAATTTCTTCGGGTAACGGTTCATCAGTTTTGTAGTGTCCACTAATGGCCTGTATCGTATGGGGATCGTAAAGCCAGTGTACCATGACATGTCCACACACTTCAGCCGCATCCCATTCCACATTGGACAACCCAGCTACTTCGGAGTAATTTGCTCTGGTCAACAAATGGCGCAACGAATGTCCGAATCTGTTGAACAAGTTCCGAACTTCAGTGAAGTTTAACAGTGAGTTAACACCGTCAACCGGCGGTTGGAAGTTAAAGATTAGAGCACTCAGGGGCAAAACTTTTGTAGACGTGCATTTGTTTCTGATTGCGATATGCCAGCCTGCGTCGTCGTAAATCCGAATCTTTTGGTGTTTACGCGCGTAAGGATCCAAATAGAACCCGGCGATAGGATTATTGCTTGTTTCGTCGAATACATCGTAGAATTTAACATCTTTGCACCATGTCTGTACACCAGGCCTTTCTACTATTTTTATTTTGAAAAGCGTACTGCACAAATTAAAGAGACTGGTAATTATCCTTGGCAATGGGAAAAATTCGCGAAGTTGATTCTCATCGAACTTGTACAGAGACCATTTCTGTTTCCTTTGCCAGTAGGGGATGTCCCAGTGCTCTAATTTTGTATCAAAGCCTCTTTCTGCTGCAAACTGTTGTAGCACTTCAATTTCAAGATCTTGCATTGGTTTGGCACTCTCTAGTAAATTGTCAAAGATGTTGTTGACATTTTCCATGGATCCTGCCATTTTAGTTTCCATGCTCATATCAACATATGAATCAAAGCCCAATAGTTTGGCCTGGTCATATCTGAGACTGCGGATTTTTTCCAAATGTATACTAGTTTCTAAATCTTTGTTGGTGTAGGCAGAGCACCTTTGTGCGTTAGCATTCCAGACATTCCAGCGGAGATCTCTATCGGGGCAGTACTGCATAAAGGTCTCATAAATATGCGGTTGTAAAGTAGCTTTCCATGGACCTTTTACAGCGTCATTGTTTACAGACATTGACTTAGCAAGACTTTCGGGAAATTCTCTCATGAATTGGTCGTTGGTAATAGTAGTGCTGAATGCTTTGGTTGCAATATCAACTTTCTCTCTAAACACTTGTTTTTCTTTCTGCAAGTTGTTTAGTGTTAAATTTAGCTTTTCTCTGTCAACTCCTTTAACATCCAAGCCATTTAGTTTACCTTCCAAAATGTATTTGTCTAAAAGTCTTTGTTCTTCATCTGTAAGTTTCTTCAGCTTGTTTTTTTCATTGACGGTTGCTTCGAAGATGGGTAAACTGTTGAATTTCGAGGATCTAGCTGAATGGGCTCTTTCATGTATTTGGATATAGCTTTTTGTAGGCATTAGTGTACTGTTGCCTAAATATAGTGTTTTTGCAACACCCCATGTCAATTCCAATTGGCTGTCGAGTTTCTCTAATGGTGTTAACACTTCTTTAATGGCGTTTGTACATTTGTAAGCGGTCTGTTCAATTTGTCCAACACCATTTTCATATTCTAGACTCTGATTGCATATTGCTGAAATGCATTTTTCAATGGAGAGGTCATTGAACTCTGGCAGTCCAGTTTCGGATAGAAGTAGGTTTGCATCACCGTCTTCTCCTATCTCTGGGATGCTGAAATAATTGTAAAAAAATTTTGGTTAGTGTTGGTAACAATACAGTTCATGAATAATGCACAATGTATTTTCTTATCAGTTGCTTGATGCCACACTGCCCAAAATATTGAGATCTATTATAACAATATTTTTGGGAATACTTATTTAGAAATGCTACAAAGGGTAGATTAACCACCTAACTCAAGAAGCTTAGATATCCCTATAAGTATGGTACACACAGCAGCACACCAGGGTGGGCTATACATGTTGACCTTGACGTCGCCCTTATCTCGTTCGTAATAGCGCCGGCTTTCGTAGTGCAAATAGGTAACCTGACGTGCTGCTGTCCATACATGAAAATTTGACCTTCAAATACATTGAAGGAATTTGTCATTTTTCATTAGATTTTTCAGGTTGTTTCTATACTTATTATTATGCATTATGAGCATAGATCGGATAATCGGATGCATATTTACCTAAAGTTGATCGGCGGCTTAGTATGGAAGGCACTTCTTTATCGTAAAGATTTCGGAATTTCGGAATTCATGCATTTAATGTTCGGAATATATAATTAAATGTATTTTCATTACGTTTGTAGTGTTTTCTATTACAATATATTATTTGTATGTACATTACTTGTATGGAAAAAAAACCGATATTTCGGGATGGGATGAATACGAGGAGCCGTAATTATTTGCGTTGAGAACAATATTTGAACAACATTGTAAAGCTTGTTGTGCACTTAGCTGCATATTTACTAATGTTTAGATTTTTACTATTATGGAATGTATCGAAAAATAAATGGAGATCGATATCAGTTTTGAATTTACAATTCTAATTATGTTCAAAAAAGCGTTATGTGAATGTGCAAGTCAGATGGATAGGTAACTTTGGCTGCTTGTGCGAGTGAGACGGCATTCTCAAAACCGGTTTGTATGCAGGTAGGTGCAAGAGACCCCGGAAATGCATGTCTTTTGTTATCTATCTATTAGTTACTTGAAAATATTCGTCGCTTTGCTTGCCATGCGTACGGGTGTGTTTTGTGTTCCTTTGCAATTTTCTAACGATTTGGCTATTCAACAACGGATTCTGATTTGCATCGTGATTCGGTTTTGGATTTTGGTTTTTCTTGAAACGACGACTTGTGCTACGGATCTCGGAACTCTACGTTGCGTCTTGTATTTACAAGGTAAGGATTATTGTATTTTACAAAATAATGTATTAATTCATTGTATGTATTGCACTTATACATTGTATTCTGCAACTTGTTCTAAAACCAGTGGCGTGCATAGACATTTTAGGCAGGGTAGGCAGTGAACTTGTCTAGTTTTAATTGACTGCTCAAACTCGTTTCTATGCGACTTTTGACAAACAAAAAAACTTTCAACGTACCTAGCTTTGAGATGTTTTTCAGAAAGCTCATGCTTTTTAATCGCTGTATTAAGGTTATTCAAATCAAAATAACCCTGCGCCGTTCCATACGTTTTTATAACAGTTTGAAAACAAAATGCACAGAAAACAAAATACTTAAGCGGTTAGTATGCACACAACCCGTGAACCAATAATGAATATAGTATATTTTAGTAATGTCTTACTGCGGTACCTTTTTTTGCGTCAAATCCACGTATCGGCCTTTTGCGATAAGTAATGTTTACTTTTTCTTGAAAAGGTAAACTTGAAAAATTACGCAGTTTAGGCAAACAAACATCATCACCACACTTTTCACAACTTATTGCACTCAATTTGTTCTAAACAAATATCTAACAATCACTATAAACTGATAAAACAATAATTTGCAAAAGTTTTCGTACCTACGTAGTTGCAAAACAAAAACAAACCAATATGGCTGAATGCATCCAATAAGACAAAAAGGTCGCAAAATTAAAAATCTATAACAGCCATTTCAAACTTACCGAATATTGACACTTCTCAATTTGGTAGAATCGCTTTATAGGCAGAGCTTTTTTCTCCATACAATCAGTTTTTTAATATTTGGCGGGGGAGGCGAAACAGCCAATCAGAAGCCCCCATTTCAACACAAAACCTCAACAAAAAAGGCATTTCAAACGAGTGCTTTTAACGAATAATTAGAAAGGCAAATCCGCGCTCCTACGAGGGCTCTTACTAGTTCAGTATTAGAAGTTTAGATGGCGCTGTTTTGAAAAGTTAAAGGTTAGAGAAATGAAGATGGCGTCATTTCGGAAAACGTTTATTCGTTTCACAAAGATCTGTGATCGTTGGTGTACATTATAATATTTAATTTTTGTATTTTTTTTGCCTTGAAAAGCCTAGGGTAGGCACTGCTTTTCTGCTTGTATGGAATGCACGCCACTGTCTAAAACAGTCCATACGAGTATTTGCAATACAATACAGAGTGTTAAAATAATTAACGTATAGTCTTCTTTTCAGCCATAATGGCGGATTCAACTCAAAAAGAAGACAGCTCAATAATGGATAAGAAATTACCCAGATATGTTTTACGATCCGGCAACTAGCAGTATAACTTGCACAAAATGTGAAACACGTTTAAGTGCAAAGAAAACTATTTTGAACCGGCATCTGAAGTCACAAAAACATCGTGGTGTTCAAGCAAGAGCGCCAAGTGATTTTTATTTTGATCTGGTTCATTTTCTAATTATGTGCAACATACCATGGTCAAAAGTTGAAAACCCTAGTTTTCGCAATTTTTTCGAAAAATAGATTTGTAAATGTAACAACAAAGACAGAACCATTCCAAGTGAGACTTTGCTGAGAAAGAAGTACTTGAGTGAAATTTACTACAATAAAATGAAACTTATCCAAAGTAAAATACAAAACAAAAAGATTTGGATATCGTTAGACGAAACCACTGACAGTCTGGGTCGATTTGTTGCAAACTTTTTAGTAAAAACTCTAAGTGAAAATGTTTCAGAACCAATATACTTACTAACTTGTCAAGCTTTAGATGTGGTTAATGGTCGCTCAGTAGCAGAGTTTGTGATTCAATGTTTAAAAAACTTATGGGGATGTCAATTCGAAAATAAAGTACAAGATGTTTTAATATTATGTACCGATAGCGTAGCATATATGTTACTAGCTGGCAAAATATTAAAAAACACGTTTCCCAATTTAAAACATTTCACTTGTTTAGCTCACGCCTTGCATAGGTTAACAGAAACATTACGTTTAAACTATAGTGATGTAGACATTTTAATTAATAATGTGAAGAAAATATTTTTAAAATCCTCTAACAGGGTTCGAATTTTTAAGGAGCTACATCCAAATTTATCCTTGCCTCCAGAGCCAGTTATTACTAGGTGAGGAACATGGTTGGAGGCAGCCTTTTACTATGCCAAACATTTAGACAAAATTTCAAGTGTTATCGCTCTTTTGGATAGCAATGAAGCAATATCTATTAAAGATTGATTTAGACTATTTAAGCGAAAATTTCGAAATTTTAAATACTTTAATTGTTAAGCTGGAAAAACGCGACCTATCTATAAGTGAAGTGTTTGAAATATTTGATGATGTAAGATTTACTATTAATGAAACTTTAAATAATACGTTAATAAACAAAATCGAACAACTTATGGACAGAAACCCCGATTTTGATGTTTTAAGGGAAATAAGTGAAAAAATGACTAAAGACAATTGTGCTAGTATATATAAATTTGCGCCACTTACATCAGTAGATGTGGAAAGATCATTTTATATATTTAAATGGATCTTAAATGTTAAAAGAAATAGACTATTGAAAATTTGGAGAAAGTTATTGTTATTTATTGCAATTCTTTAGATGTCAATAGAGTTAGCACTAAAGAACAGTCACAGGAATCTGACGAAAAACCATCATGTTCAACACAAACATCAGATTCCAGTGACCAAATCATAGAGATAGATAGTGATTAAGATTGTTATCAAAACACTATGTATATATTACTTTATTTAATAAAAAAATTAATGTATTTTTGTCTTTTTTTAGAACATGCTACCCTTCCTCTTTCACCTTTCAAATACTTAATACATATTTGCATCGACGTTTAAAATTCAGTTTAAGTGCAGATGCTTGCGAATATCCATTATGATGTTCGAAACTTAGTAGCTAGGTATTTTATAAAAAATAATAATAAAAAACAATTTTTTTTTATTAATTTTATAAATTAATATTATAATTTGATAGGTAGGTAACCCACTCGTAACTTGTTTTATATTCGATTAGTTCAAAATCCCTGATTTTTTTCGAATCCCGACATTGAAAAAGACAATTCCGAAAAAAGAAGCTGTCTCCATATTTTCTTAGCAAAAAATAAGTTTAGGTAAATATGCATCCGATTATCCGATCTATGATTATGAGAGAAAGATTATTTAAAAAAATCTGCTAGGTATACCAAATAAAATAGATAAAAGATGGATTTTTAGATCCATTCTTTGGCTAATTCAATGTTATTAAAGGAGTATCTATTTTCAGATCATGAATGTATTTGTGTATTTCAAGCCTTCCTATAGGCTACGAATTGGCCCATAATAAAGCCTTCTTTATAATGTGTGTCCCTTGGGATACACGGTCAGAGGGTCATGTTAGGATAGATTAGGTTACATTATAAAGAAGCCTTTATTATGGGCCAATTTGTAGCCTATAGGAAGGCTTGAAATTATTTAGGGTTAGTTTAATACAATACATTTAAAGTTTAGATTCTAAACGGTACTAAAAAGTAAGTATCATATCAAATAATATGTTCGTGGGTGTACTGAAGCGTAAATAGAATTTAAAGTCGTAATTTGACTTATTTTACAAAGACATGAGCAAAAATAGAAAATCAATGATACTCACAGGACTAGGTATCCCGAACTGCGTTTGTTTTGGTAAAATTGCCGTTTCACGTGTCTTGCTATTACACTTGAGCGTAAAAATGATAAAGCCATATTTATTTCGGACAATAACTCTATATTCTTGGTAAATTAAATCATAATCTGAAAATTCTGAAATACGGGACCGCACATATGATCTTGACAATGACAAATGAAATGACAGAAAGCAACCAAGTTTTTTCTTAATAAATTGCCATTTGTCTATTTTAAAAACTACCAACTTTTTTTTTGGACTTGGAGTCTATACATATTATTGGGATATAACAATTGAAACTGCCTATTGATGATTTTTTTGTTATAACTTTAATCGTTGCACCTTAATGATAGTTCTACGAATAAATATGCCTAAATTACTCATATGAAGCTGTTAAAACTATCACATCACATTTTTGTATTTTGCATTTACAATATTTTACACTTTAGCCCTATTTTTTTCTGCAATGGTTTCCAAAGCCACGCTGACCATTTGGCATGAGCAAAGGGGGCTACAATTTTGATGATCTAAGTGGTTGTCCTTACTTAGAGTTTCTTTCACAGGCGGATTGCAGCAGAAATCGGTATCCAAGCCCATTTTCTCTCCATCCTCTAAAGTTTGCGGAAGGTGCTGGTTTAGAGTTTCTGGGAGTAAAAGGCTTGCTATCCCTCCGGCGACTAACAGAGCTCCCATGATGATCAACGGGAGCACCATTATGTCGGAACCCTGCGGAGTATAGAAGAAAATCTTAAGCAACATTTTTCGATCCTTCGAGCCCTCTTCGAAAATAAGCCATAGGAAAAGAAAGTCATATAACAGCAGGCCGGTTTGGTGGATAAGTAGTGATGCTGCCTCTTGAACGTGGCATCAAGTGGTTTTAGAACCTAGAACCACTGATGCTCTGACTACCCCATTAGGGATCAAAGGGGTGAGCGTATATACTTAAAGTAATAAGATTGTCGAAGGCTTCTAGAAAGTTGAAAGAAGTGGAACTATCAGCGCATAGATAAACCTGTATGCTGCTGTGGGGAATTGGGTGAAAAAAGTGGCTTGATTTCCCGCCTGTGTCGGATGGACGTCCCCCTTTTCAGATAGCTCACAGTCACTTACCAAATAATTAACGAGCGGTATAAATATAGGTCCCAGCATGCCGAGAACGGAGCTAAGACTCATGCCGAGCCCGCGCACCACAGTGGGGTACAACTCTGACGCCATCAGAGGAAGCACCACGAAAGATGAAGATATCCCCATCTTACCCACGCAGTATAGCGCTAACGTTACGTATGTTTCTGCGAAAGTAATAAAGTTATTAATAAACGTTACACACTCAAAGGCCCATACTAAAGTCTCCCTTGTGTTGTGAGTCCCTTGGAACATACACAAAGACAGACACAAACACCCATGACCTGAGAGCAAACATCCGCTTTTTTACACAAATATTCACCCTGACCGGAAATCGAACCCAGGACCAGTTGATCAAGAGGTAGTCACCTGCCACTCGACCAAACTGGATTAATGGTCGAAGAGAGCTAAAGGCTTCTTTAGACCGTGTATGTGATAGGTTCACTAGGACATTTTAGGTTGAGATTTTAAATTAAATAGCAAACATGAAGGATGTGAATGATTTCTAAAAACTAAATAACTTTCCCCTAGAAACAAGGTCTACTTACAACTTGGAGACCACAGATTTCCCATTTGATACAATCTAAGTATCAACTAACTAAATTATACTTGAGAATACCCAGTACTAAAAGTCAATTATGGGCCAAAAGTTTCGAACTTAAACGAGCGAGGACCAGCTCAGCGATTAATATACGTAAAACCAACGTGATTCAAGGTATTTATGTGACTTAGGGTGCCAAAGTCAAAGAGCACGGACAGAAAAAAAAAAATTTCCGTAAAACCTGTAAAAGAACTGGACTCACCATGCTGAACGAGGAAGGTTGTTAAGCAAGCCACTCCACCCACAACCATGCTCATGCAGAGCGTCCAACGTCTCCCCAATCTCTCCATGGATGGCCATAAAAACAAATATGTCGGTAGCTCCACAATACCAGCCAGGAAAAAGTTTAAAAACTCATCGCCACCTAACACCGGCGCGTAGTAAGATAGTCCCACATACACACTTGTATTTGTAAACCAGATAAAAGTGATTATGATTGTCTTTTTCCTTAAATTCGGGGTTCGGAATAGGTCTAAGATGCCATATTTCCTGGATTTCTCTCTCTCAAGGTCTTGTTTTAGCTTGTCCGATTCGTATTTCCGACGGAGGTGGACCATGTAGTTTGCTGGTAGGGATTTTCCGTTGATTCTGCAAAAAACGATTATTATAAGCACCCAATGTTTCTTGCCAAGCCCGATTTCAGGTCAAACTAGTTTTCAACATAGCTAGCAAGTATAAATATACACACACGCACACACAAACACACATATACATATATATACATACACTTCATTGCTCCCTCTCAAACTCATTGCATAATTTTGTTTTTATTGCTCATATTAATGTTTTGTTATAATATTGTTATCACTATCATTTAACTTCTATCATTCTAGTTTACAACTTGTTACCATAAATTATCCTTAAAGTATGTTTGTTTATAACGTGATAATGTGTTGATGCACATGATCTGTTCTACCTCTCTTTTTATATAATTACCACGAGGATTAAGTAGCTGGTTATACGATTACCAAACCCGTTGCTTCTATATAAGTTTAGTACATAAGCTTCATTGTATAACTGTTTGTAATCCCAAATAAAATAAAATAAAAATAAGGTATACTCCATTTTCGTTGCAAAACCGCTCTCATCGCAACAGCACAGAGTACACGCGTATGGTAACCTGATGTGCGGTCCTCCGTACATATCTCGTTCCACCCTCTCGTTCTACTGCATAACGTCAGTACGGAACAGACAGAACGACATTAGTCACGACAAAATTATGTCACTCGTCCATGTTAGCCTGGCTGATAGTTCATTTATCTCCTAATTCTGCGTCTATAAGGGAACTTGATCTACTTTATCCTAATAGTAGATCAAGTTATGTATGTTCTCTATTAAACACAAGAATAGCCTTTAAGTAAACGCTACGCACTCACAGGCCCACACTAAGGTTTTACCTCGTGTAGTGGGCCTTAGGAACATACATAAAGACAGACACAAACACCCATGACCCGAGAACAAATATCTGCTTTTTATACAAACATTTGCCCTGACTGGGAATCGAACCCAGGACCAACCAATCAAGAGGCAGCGCCACTACCACTCGACCAAACCGGCCGTTTAGCCTTCTATTGTTTAAGTAAATATGTGTTTCCTATCTTAGGTTTGCTTCCAGATTAAGAACTTAAAAATGGCACAATGGCGTCATATTTTGTCATTCCTTGTCATGTTTAGTTCAATAAACCACTAAAAGACCAGAACATACCTTGCCATATTTTTCAAGATAACTTCAGCTTTCTCGAACTGGCCCCTCGCAAGCAGCCATCTTGGACTCTCTGGCATGACCCACAGGTAGAGGAAGAAGCATACGAAGGGTAGAGTGGTGGCCAAAGCCAGTTGTCTCCAATCTCGAACCAAGTAGACTACTCCAGCTAGCAGTATCAGGCCCAAAGAGTAGGCTATGTTGGAGAGAATGGTGCATAACGTTCGACAGCGCGGTCCGACTAGTTCGATTGCTATAATTAAACATAGTTTTAGATATTATAATAATAAATAAAGGTTTTTATTTCTCTCATCAATCAAATGTCACAATTAATGTATGTCAAGGAAATTTACTCAGTATTAATGAGAGATAGGTGGTTAGCCTGTAATACAGTCCACCAGGCTCCCAATTCTCGATTAAATGTAAATAGCAGCACATCAGTTTTACCTCTGCGCTGACTTCGACCAATGTACTTGAGGAAGTGATGTTTCTTAGTGTTTTGTGTCTATATGCCTTCGCTCTCATGACTATACTCAAACTGTTACCGTTATTTGGATACAGAAACAATATCTCACCTAAAACATAAGGCGTCGCCATAATAGCAGGCACAGTGAACCCAACCCCAATCCTATACACGATCCAAATGAAATAGTTCTGTGCAAAAGCAGTGGCCACTCCGAAGACACACTCAATGAGAAGGTAGATGAAGAATGCGGGTTTCCTCCCGAGGCTATCCTGGACGTAGCCAAAGATGTAGTTGCCGATGATGCCTCCAACTGCAAGGAGGACCAGCCCCAGGGTTGGGAGGAAGTCCTTGTTGCAGACCAGGTTCCACTGTTAAGGATAGAGTACTGGGTTAAAAGATGTGAAAAAGTTTTGGCATGATAGTAGAGTACATGGCGGCTGAGTATTTAAGAGTTATTTATCTCGTAAGTTATTTTTTTGTTTCTTTGTTCCAATTTTAGTGAAAGGTTATTAAAAACAATGCCATCTTAGCAGACAGTAGAGTGGGTACCTCCCAGGTAGTTACTACCGAGCGTATATTATTTAAATAATTTTCCCCTAACTCCTAACTGTTATGGAGTGGAAGGTTCGACATCAACGCAGTAACATGAGATGAAGACACAAATATCTGAGTAGTTTTAGGAAGTAAATGATAATATTGTAATTGCCTATAAAGTTTGAAGGTAGCCATCGATTTCCCTGGGATTCCATGATCAGATTCTGACTTGATGACAATGGAACCACCTCTTTTAAATAAATAAAAAATAATTTATAAATCGGTCGACAAATGTAGTCGGTCGTACCAGTGAACATAAAAAAAGATACATACAGCTGAACATAGAACCTCCACTTTTTTCAGTTTACTTAGTTAAAAAATATCTCGCATGTGTCTATGTTAGCTATGCTGAATTAAAATCAAGAATATTTTGTACCTCAGTAACAACAGTATTATCGTAAATGGTCTTCTCATAAATCCAGCCATGAGTACAGGGTATGATGTCGGCAGGAGTTTCATTAAACACGGCATCTCGCAGGTTCGGGTAGTTCTTTAGCACATCGCTGTAGTTCAGTCTGTACATGTTGCACGACGAGTATTGTAGCTCCTCATTTTTCAGTTCCAGGGGGATGCTAGGAAAAAATATCATACAAGTGTTTAAACAAAAAAATCTGTGAAAGCTTCCTAATCCAAGGCTAATTAGTAGGGCTAGCTCAAACATGGCTAGCTCACACACACACACTCACACACACACACACACACACACACACACACACATATATTAAACTACTAGCATTCGGCCCGGGACTTCGTGCCCGTAAGGATGTGGGAAAATTATGTAACCTATGTTACTCAAAGATAATGTAGCATTCTAATGGTAAAAGAATTTTTCAAATTGATCCAGTAGTTTCGGAGCTTATTAAATGCAAACAAACAAACAATCAAATCTTTCCTGTTTATAATATTAGTGTAGATAAAGATTAGACTATAAGATATAGGAAACCCGCTTTATACAGGGCTTTAGGTAAATCTCTTTTAACTTCTCGGGTGCTAAATTACTCCATGAAACTGAACAACTTTTCCCAGGAACATAGGTCAAATAACGAAAAAAAAATTTTGATCTCCCATACAAAATGTGCTATTCAACTCAATTCATTTATTTCGGGCTTTATGCTGATGAAGTTTGTATGGGAACTCAAAATTTTTTTTTTGTATTTTGACCTATGTTCCTTAGGAAAGTTGTTCAGTTTCATGGACTGATTAACCATCCGAGAGGTTGAAAGAGAGATACCTAAAGCCTTGTATTTTAAACTCCGAACAAAGTAATTAGGGTCACTTTAAATTAGTAACAGCCTATGAAACTGAACAACTTTCCCTAAGAAACTTTTGTCGAACTATGAAAAAAATAATATCTTCTTCATACAATTTGAGCGTTCATATATTATACGTGGAAGTTGTTCAGTTTTATGGAAATAATCACCCAATAAATAAAAAAAAACCTTTAACTTCAATTACATTTCTGCAACTGAGTGTAAGTAATTAGTTTTGCTACGTGTTTTGCCTTCAATATTAGCATTTTCATCTCATTTCATTACATTTACGACAAAAAAACATATTGTGTCTTGTGTAACTTTTGCTCGTGTACAAGTAAGGTTACCACACGCGTTTGTGATAAGAGCGGTTTTGCAGTACAAATGGAGTAACTTGATGCGCTGACCTCTGTACATTCGCAATGAGTAGGCAGAGCAACAAATGCATGTATTAGGTACTTAACTTGATGCAGCAGTTACCTAAAACTACTTAATAGTTTAAGGGCAAATGGGACACGATATACACACAATTAAAGATACACACACAAATAAAAAACATAACATACTAACTAACATTAACAAACATTAACAAGATACACACACAAATAACACACATAACATACTAACTAAATCCCTACTATATATTATTAATATTATAAATGCGAAAGTAACTCTGTCTGTCTGTCTGTCTGTCTGTTACCTTTTCACGCCTAAACCGCTGAACCGATTTTGATGAATTTTGGTACAGAGATAGATTAGAGCCTGGGAAAGGACATAGGCTACATTTTATCCCACAGTTGGGCACGATATAACCTGTAGTCCACGCGGGCGGAGCCGCGGGCGGAAAGCTAGTTTTAAGATAATTGTTAATAATAAATAAATAATTTCAAAAACATACATACATACATACGAGTATCCCTACCTAAGATTCTTAACAAGTTCGAAATCTTGGAGATGTTCCAGCTCGGGCACTCTGCACCAGTGCCTGACGTCAGCAGCCATGAAGAGCTGCGCGTACGCATGGAAGCCGCAGGGGATCACCGCTGGAAGCAGCACCATGTAGACCACCAGCTTCTGGTACCTCCCGAAGGTGCCAACGTCCTCTAGGATCGCGTCGAAGTCCATGGTTTGATTTGATGTCTTTGTGGTTAAAAGTAATTGAAAATCAAATTAGTTGATAAAATTTTAGAAGGGTTATTTTGATTTTAGAATTAAAGATAAAATTGTAGTGTATGGGTACATCGTCTCCAATAGCTCGCTATATATAAATATATATATATATCTGCGCAACAGTTATCCAAACTATACTTAGCAGATTGTAAATTTCACTATATTAATATTGGACTTTATTATTAATGACAAAAACTGTAGAGTTCCCCGAGGATAAAATATTTTTAACAAAAAATTGACCCGCCTTCAAAAAGGGTTAAATAATTTTTTAAAGCTATATTTACGGGTAAGTAGTGGTTACTGGTAAAACAGTAAATAGGTGAATTCATAGCGGAATATGGTAAATAGAGAGGAATATTTTTTTTGACGTCGGCGCCGAACAATTACTCGCATGGCTAAAAAATAAAAATTAAAATCACCTGTATTGAGAACCTCCTCCTTTTTTTTGAAGTCGGTTAAAAATTATAGCATTCCGCCCGGGACTTGGTTGCCTTGGGAATTGGGGAAAATTTTGTAGCATAAGTCACTCAGGGATAATGTAGCATTCTAATGGTGAAATAATTTTTCAAATCAGTCCGGTAGTTTTGGAGCCTATTCAATGCAAACAAACAAACAAATCTTTCGCTTTTATAGTATTAGAAAAAAAATGGTCTTCCTAAACAAAAACGTAAGTCAGCTGTTAACACGGGTTTTATGGAGGCGAACATTTTTTTTTCATGTAAATGTTTCTTGGGAAAAATTATTCAGTTTCGTAGGCTGATTATGTCTATTCACTCACGCTGATAATCCCATTTGGGGTAGGCAGAACCTCATGTCGATTTGGAACTCTTCGACGCCACATTTGACATTCATTCTAAGGGATTTCGAGAAAAGAAAGAAAGAGCCTTTCGCCCACAATACAGCACAAAACCCTCGTGTCCCACTAAATGGTTTCTACAATATGCCTGGGAAAAGTTGGCAGCTGGCACCAACAGTTTTTCTTCACAGGTTTTCTCAGTTTTTCTTTCGTTCTGAGACCAGAATGTGGGATAACTTAAGGTCTTAAAACAGGCTAGAGGATGCTCGGGTCTTCGTTCCCGAGGGAATTTCGTAAAATCCTTCCTGGCCTACGTTATAAAAGGAACAATTGAGCGGAATTTTAGCTTTCGATTTGGGTTGATAAGAGAGCTTTCTATTGGTGAAATAATTTTTTCGGTTCAGTAGTTTTTGAGTTAATTCGTTACAAACATATAAAGAATCGTTCCTCTTTTTTTTATTAGTGTTTAAACATATACTCCGAACTACTTGATGCCACGTTTGACTCAAATTGTGAGGGATATCAGATGGAACAAGCAGTGTAATGGTGAAAGGTGGTCAGCCTTTGGCCCATTTTACAGTAAAACCCTTGAATCCCACTTACAAATTCTTACTGAGAAGAGTAGGTAGCTGGCACAATCTAAGTTTTTCTTTTACTTCGAGTTCAGCATGGAAAAAAAAAGTATTTATTAAGATTAAAATTTAAAAAAAAAACTTACTTACCCTCTTATCCTATATTCCCATTAATCCCCCAAGTCCCAATATCACAATACGTCCACAATTTCAGCTAAATTAACCAAAGTCAGACCTCAAAGATTGCAGGGAGGGTACAGTCTAGTCGTGCCATGTCCGGAGTCCACTGGCTAACTGTGCTGTTCCAACATATTGTGCCATTTTGGACCCCAAGCGCTGTGATACATGGTGTTATTTGTAGAATCAATTTGGATGTAATGTTTCTCTTTGTATATTTTCTTTTGCTAAGGAAAAACAGGGTCCATACTGGATACTATATTAATTTGTAATTTGAGTATTGAGTCCTACTGAATTGGAAAGAAGTAGAGTTCCCAATTGCCACGGATGACCTTAAATTCTCCCTATGAATCTGGAAAAATTCCTTGGTTCCCCATTTGAAGCAAAAAAATATTTTTGACTAAAGAGGCGAAATTTTTTTTTACATTCCCACCTTTTTTTACAATATCCCGGTGACATATTAGATCTGTAGCCCGGGGAACATTTATATTACTAAAAAGGTTACCGTTTGTCTTTGAGAAATTATTATAGAATAGCATTCCGCTTGGGACTTCGTTCCCGTGGAAATTCGGGAAAATCATGTACCCTATGTCCATCCCGGATGATTTAGGATTCTAATGGTGAAAGAATTTTTCAAATCGGTCCAGTAGTTTCGGAGCCTATTCAATACAAACAAACAAAAAATCAAATCTTTCCTCTTTATAATATGTATAGATTTCACCATTTTATATGCTATAAGTGAGGTCTTAATGATTGTAACCCGCCGTAACCGTATTTTGTGTTTTTTTTTTACATTTTTGAGTTACCGTTTCAAATTTATATATATGTTAATAGGCCCTCTGAACAAACCATATACCTATTTAAATTTAAAGGTAATTTCTGTGGCCGGTTTAGATTTTAAGACTCATTTGGTCCATGAAGAAGAAATGAGTCTTAAAATCTAAATCTAAAATTTAATTTTACAAAGACAAACGGTAACCTTTTTAATAATATAAATGTCCCCGGGCTACAGATCTATATACACTCTTAGGGTATAAGCTCAGAGTTTTATGTACTAGATTGTAGCAACACCTAATTGTTATAACCTTTTGTGTATTCCAATAAATAAATGTGTTCACGATAAGTAAACGACTCTGTACATACATGTATAATATGTAAGTCTGACACAAATAATTAAGAATTTGTACCCAGAACCTACACAAAAAAACATAATTTATGTTATTTAAACAGTTTTACTCGGGTGCGCGAGCGATAACGGCCCGCCTTTCTGCCTAACTCCCTAATGAAGGTCCTTTTATAGAAGATAAAAAATGTCGGCCCAGTGCTGGTTTTAAGTAAAGTGAGTAAAACCGCTTAAATGATAAATTATGGGTCACACTCACTAATCGTCTATTAATAAAATAAAATAACCATTAAAAAACTAACTTTAAAAACTCCCGCCATAAGCAAAATGGGATGCGCGTGCGCAATTATCCCATTACTCTTGCGCAGTCAATCAGTTCGATTAGCTCGTACCGTAATAGCCCAGAAAGGACGACAGTTCACAAAGGACCAAGGTCAAATTCCCATGACAATCTCCGTACATTTCAAATACATTGCTGGCTTTGCACTAGTCTGGTTTATTCAAACAGAAATAAAGCCAGCAATGGATATGGATAATGATGGCTTTTCGGCGTAATCACGGTTGGTCAGGGCCAGGTTTGGTATTTATTTTATTATCCAATCAAAATATGTTGACGGTCGTCAATTGAAGCTTGATAGATTGTTGCTTGTGAAAAAAATCTAAGTCTATCTAAGTCTATATACAGGGCTTTAGGTAAATCTCTTTCAACCTTTCGGGTGGTTAATCAGTCCATGAAACTGAACAACTTTCCCCCAATAATACGTCAAAATACGAAAAAAAAAAATTTTGAGTTCCCATACAAACTTCATCAGCATATAGCGCATTTTGTATGGGAGATCAAATTTTTTTTTTGTATTTTGACGTATTACTTATTGGGGGAAAGTTGTTCAATTTTATGGACTAATTAACCACCCGAGAGGTTCAAAGAGATTTACCTAAAGCCCTGTATAGTATGGCGGCTATCAACTGAGTCGTGAGGTCATAAATGTCAATAGAGTTAGGAATGGAAGGCCCTTAAGTGCAAGCGAGATAGGCTCCATAATGCCCGTAAGTGCAAGCGGGAAAGACATAGGGAAATGATTTATGACCCGACGACTCAGTTGATAACGGCCATAGTATAGTACTTATATAAAGGTTTTGGGAGATTTTTTTCGAATCTACATTCAGCCATCTCACCCCTATGTGAAGTGCTCGTAGCTCAGTGGCGCTCGCTGATCTCAATCGATCAGTGAGGTAAAGCAACGTACTTAGAGGCAGGGAACATGATGGGTGACCAAAGTGGCAATTTATCACGAGCGTTTCCGTGCTTCGGAGGGCACGTTGAGCTGTCGGTCCCGCCTGTTGTCGATTGACTACAGTCGTTAAAACCAAGTCAGAGCCCATTGTGCGGTTTGAAAACTCTTACGCCAGGGTTAGCCAAGTTCGCCACACACTTGACTATACCTACACGATAAGAAGAAGAATAATCTCTGCTGGGGTAGGCAAAACGCCACGTGGTTCTAGTAGCTCTTGATGCCACATGTGACATTTTTTCCGAGGGTAATAGATGGATCACTCTGGACTGGGTGTGAAAGAAAAACTTAGAATGTGGCAGCTGCCAACTCTTCCCAGGCATACTGTAGAAACCAGTAAGTTCGTGTACTATGTGGTGGTCGGTTGAGAATAACACTACCCCATCTCTTTCCGTGGGTGTCGTAAGAGGCGACTAAGGAAACACAATTGAGACCTGCCTCCTAGTAATCCATCCCAGGCAACGACACTTCTTTTTTTCTGAATCTGAGGTGTCGTCCTATGGTCTTATGCGGCGTAGTAGTATCTGTAAAGGGCCGTCTGGTTCGCGACCACCCTCCTACCGAAGTCCGACGCCAAACAGCTTGCTGTGTTCCGTCGGTCGTAAATACATACTTGTTATGTGCTTATGACAAATGCTGAGTCGGGGCCATTTCTTTGTGCAATATATTGTACTACAGATGAAGGTAATTTACAATTTATGTATTTGATCGAATTTTGCTATAATCATAACCTAAATTGTTACTATAATGTATTGTTGGCAATGAATAAATTATTTTCTTTCTTTCTTTCTTTCTTTCGGTGCGTGGGAGTACATAGGCATTTTCTGGGTTAACTCGCTCCATCGTCGACCTCATCTTTGACCTTATGGTCAAGATTGAGGTCAAAAGTTAACCCATCTTATAATAAAAAGGACGTGAGGGTTTTTGCCGTATTGTGGGTGAAAGGCTGACTACCATTCACTACTGTACTCATATTCCATTTAATAACTCTCAGAATTGTCAAATAAGACGTCAAATTGTTCCAGAACCACATGAGGTTCTGCCTACCCCAAAGGATAAGTGTATAGATCAGGGGTTCCGAAACTGTGCGCCGTAGACAGTACAGAGGGGCGCCGTGAGGCAGTGGCGTAGCGTGGGTGGGCCGGAGGGGGCGGCCGGCAAAAAAATGTCGCCGGTGAAGCGGGTTGTGATCTATGATTCATTCCTTTCATGTATCAGAACGTCTGACAAGTCAAAAAACAACAATGACGTAAATTTGAAGTTGTGAGAGAAGTTTTTCGAAGTTGAAGCTAATAAAAAATTACCTCAGATCTGCTATGAGCTCCGCTAGACTATCAAACTTGGCTATATTGTCGATTGAACAAGAATTGGCTGCAAATATTGATTTTGACAAAGTTATTTCTGACTTCGCTGTTCATAAGGCCCGTAGAATCCGCTTATAAAACCGCTCATCATATTTTACCTTCAATAAAAGATACCTCATTGCGTGTGAAATTTAATTTTAACGAAGCACCTATAGAATGGGGGCGGCAAAATAGGTCTTCCGCTCCGGGCGCCGAGATTGCACGCTACGCCACTGCCGTGAGGCGATCCTCTGTACCATACTCTGATCCGAAACCCTAACTTAATGATTGGCGGGTACAAAATAAACACTCAAACGCTTTGAAAAACGTGTGGAGATCACAAAACTCAACCTATCACATTGACTATAGGTAGCTGTTTTTGTTTTAATTGAGTATTCTAATGAATAAAAAAAAAAAACTCAACTTCATGTTGTGGATGTTTATATTTTTGTGCCTATCTATCTAACAAGTGTCATTGTACCTACCTATTTCTTTCTACTGTATCTATCTATTTTGACTCTGGCTAGGTTAGGGCGCCGAGACAAAATTCTGAAGTTATAAGTTTGCCGCGGACTGAAAAAGATTGGGAACCCCTGGTATAGATAAATATAAGATGGAAAGCAGTTATACTCCAGTTGGTAATGAGCCAGACTTGTGATCGGAAGGTCGCAGGTTCAAACCCTGGTGCGGGCCTGTACCACTAAATGTGTCAATTCGAATTTATATACGGATTTCTAATTATCACTTGCTTAACGGTGAAGGAAAACATCGTGATAAAACCCGCTTGTCCAAGAAAATTCATTTTCGATAGACGAGTGGTCCACCAACCCGCATTGGGCCAGCGTGGTGGACTATGGCCTAAATGCCCTTCGTGTTTCGAAGGGCGGCCTGTGCCCCTGGGTGGGGACGTATATGGGCTGGTAAAAAAATAGATGGAACACAAGTATAGTGGTGTCAGACTATCGCCCACGATACCGCAAAGCCCTCACATCCCTCTTAATGGCTTCCTAGGGGGTAATCTGTGCCTACCCCGTCACGGATTACATGTGTGAATGTATACTTAATTGTAGATTAATTTATAATTAACAATTGTTTATGTAATTAGCATCTAACGAGCGGAGGATTTAAGTTAACGGAAAAACTCGATGTTCATTAATTGATGTATCGATTTACCACACAAAACAATTGAGTTTACAAGTAAACATACAAAGACATTAGTTAAAATATTTACTCATAATGATTGTTTAATTGTCAAATGACTTGGATGCCGTTATTTTTAACCCCCGAAAAAAAGATAAGAGTGTTATAAGTTTGACGTGTGTATCTGTGGAATCTGTCTGTGGAATCGTAGCTTCTAAACGAATGGACATATTTCGATGTGATATTTTGGTTTACAAGCTGACGTAATCGAGATGGTTCTTTCTATATTTGGTCAACATTGGTTCAGCAATTGATTGACTGGAGTGATACACAATTTTTAATGTTAGAGTTATTTGCTTTGACACATAATGGAATCCCTCCTAACACTCGAAATGGGAATGGATCTCGTTTTAAAGTAAACAATTATAGGGTCTAAAGTTTGTCCTATGAAAAAAGTTATAAAAATCTATGACGCTATATGTACAACAAAGGGATAACCTGATGTACTGCTGTGTGTGCAAACTTAGTGCCAAATATGTATTTACACCAAATTACTTAAAAAATTACCGATCGACATAGAATTTTTTTAAATTAAAATAACATAAAAATAAAATCTTTTTATTTTTTAATTAGTTAGTACAGCTGTGCATCCACCAACTGAATGGCCGTAGTGTCCTTGTCTTGTCTTATTACATTTAATATAAATAAAAATAAATATTTAGTAATTTTAAATTAGTCGGTAAAACTCTAGAGGATGATTCCGTGTGGTGATCGGATGAGTATAACACCACCCCATCTCTTTCCGTGGGTGTCGTAAGAGGCGACTAAGGAAAATCAAATGAGACCTGCCTCCTAACTATAGTTATCCATCTTAGGCAAAGACACCTCAGTTTGTTTTGAAATCTGAGGTGTCGTCCTATGGTCTCATGCGGTGTGGTAGGCTGTGTGAAGGCCGAAAATATCATCCTCACAATAACATCAATGAGTTAATCGCACAAGTTGCACAGAAAGGCGATATTTTATTTATTTCGATTTTTTTATAATTCTTGGTAAAGGTTGTTCAGTACAGTGGGTTGACTTACAGCCTTATTGTTTGCTTTTACGTTCTTATATAATTGTTTGCAAAAGTAACTAGTGTAAAGTATTTAGAAATACTCATTGGGCCTTTTCATAATTCAAAAACAGCACGGCAAAATTATATTACCATTGTTGCTTCTTTATAAGTACCAGTGATACTAGAAGCTAGGAACATAGGGTGCAATGGTAAAACAAATTTTTCTTTGTCGTGCCGTTACAAAAAGGCCTATTAGACAGAAAGAAAGAAAGAAAAAGATTTAGTTGCAGCGATTTAGTTGCTGTTTGATTTAATTTCAGTTAAGGTTGAATAAGTTTAATATAATCAATCGTTTATTTCGGGCGGAGCCCATAAGAATTAAACAGTTTTTCTTACAAAACTAATGTTTTCAGCAGCATCAGCATCTTGAAGGCGTTGTTGTACTGGACGCGCAGGTCGCTGTATATCCGCTGCGTGAAACCAGTCCACAGGTTGCAGGTGTAGAAGGACTGGCAGTTTGCCTTAAAAAGTATAACCTTCATTTGTTTTGTACACCGTGCAAACCTGCGGAACTTTGATGTTTCTCAGCTCGGACAACTAATCTAATCGTGGCACATGATCTTGTACCACTCAGGGTCGTCCGGCGTAAGGGGTCGACCCCCCTGTCGGTTGTAGTGGAACTCAGAGACCCCCCGGCCTGGGACCCCGTTCACGATGTACTTGCAGAACCGCTCCACCATCCTCGCCTCCCAGTCTTTTGACACGTAGTGGATGGCTTCGTACTCTACCAATACCTGATGAGACAAAAATCATTGGTTATTTTTATTTATTTATTTATATTATTAGACATAAAAATAACATTGTTTCTTAAAAATAAAGCCCCACAAAACTGCTTGAGCAGTTTGTCTGCGAGGGCAAGAGTCTCTATTTACATAGGTATAAACTTAGTTAAAAAGGTGTTGAAAATCTATTAATTGGTTTCAAGTGAAGATTGAAGTACTAATATGCTTTAAAAAAAACTGCCTATTTTGGTCTCTGATCTTATGAAATCAGGCAAACTTTTTAGAAAATAAGGTACTCGCTTTTTTAGAGTCCTATCTCCAAAGTAAGTGGTGACGCTAGCTGCAAAAAATTTGCCTGCTGAGGTCACAGATCTCGTTACATGGTTGTCAATATCAACAAATACTAGCTTCCTGCCAGGGACTTCGTTCCCGTGGGAAATTGGGAAAAGAGTTTAGCCTATGTGTTAATCCAGAGTTTCAGCACCCTCCATACCAAATTTTATCAAAATTTGTCCAGCCGTTTGAGAGTTAAAGAGGAACAAATATTCATACATCTATTCGTACAAACTTTCGCGTTTATAATATTAGTAAGGAAAGGTTTATTGCTTGCTAAACATTGAGTGACTTAAAATTAATGTGAATCAGCCCACTAAACTGAACAACCTTTTGTGTCGTATTTCTGTTTGTAATTTTATGTTATATTCGTCATGTGTGCATAGAACTGTAAACAAATATTAGACAACTTTCTCTATTGAAACATTTAAAAAATGTCGCTCCTCCATACTTATAATCTTGTGGAAAATCATAATTTTTGAAGTGAAAACTTCTTTAGCGGCGTTGTGCACTTTGAAGTATGGGTAAAAAAATGTTAAACTCGCGTCAGGACTCGTGACCTGATCGAAAATTCGTAAGTCGGAGGGAGAGTAGACCGCAAGGAAGTAAAATATGTTCAAGTTTTCACTTCTGCCGACACTCCCGGAGTGCAACCCGTTGTTTTTTTTTAAAGAATTTCATATAGGTTCCTGAGGGAAAGTTGTTCAGTGCCATGGGGAGAATCACCACCTAAAGTTTTTCCATCTAATTTATATTAATATAAAACTAGAGAATACCCGAGACTTCGTTCCCTTGGGACCTCGCGAAATCCTATCTTGATGTAAGCACATTATAAAATAACATTTACCGACAAATTTAAGCTTTCTGGGTCCAAAAGTTTTGGCTGGGCGGTGATAAATCAGTGAGTCAAGATGTTGATTTTCGCGACAACCCCCGACTCAAGGATGGTAATATACACGACACTGATGCCAAAAAAATAAAATATTTTATAAAATCTTTAGTGAAAACTTAACCATTAATATCCTAAAAATATTGCAACGCGTGGGCGCCGCCTTTCCCCCTGCCCCCGCACAACCAACCTTGCGCGAGTAGGCACCTGGCACATGCAACCTGTCTCTTCCGTAAGTATTCGAGGCGCAACTATACTTTGGCTACGCGAAATGTTCTGTGTCCCTAAATTATGAAATTAATGGATTATTCCATGGAAATTTAAGGTTTATTTTTTATTTATTTTTTGGCATCAGTGTCGTGTTTACTACCATACCTGAGTCGGGGTTTGTCGACCAAATGTGACTGTGTCTGGTAAAAGGGACCACTTTGAGGGTAGTCGTTAAAGGTGAAAATGTAATGTAATAAGCTATGTTAATCGCTCTTATTGACTACCCTCAAAGTGGTCCCTTTTACTAGACACAGTCACAAATCAACAATCTGTACTATTAATATAAAAGATTGAATATTGGAAGAGTGGAACCTCCTGGAACTGTGTAACATTAATCATAAATGAAGGCACGATAGCTCAGTTGGTGAAAGCGCCAAGAAATCTAATCCTGGGATCGATCATGGGCTAAAGTCTCATTCGTGCCGAACTTTTCTTTCCCTTAAATTTTCTTGAATATCCCTCACGCTGGTGTAAGCGTTTTAAACATTCTATGATAATAATTTGGATCCGGTTGCCTTGAAAAAATTGCAGTTTAGCAATAAGGCTAAACTGCAATTTTTTCATAGAAATTCTGTGTTTCTATGATTCTGTGATGTCCTGTTTTTGTGTGCAATAAAGTATATATAATAATAATAATCTACCTGAACAGTATAAACCTCGTCTCCGGCTTGGAAAGTGAAGGCGTAGTCCCTGGGAGCAGTGCCATTCTCTCCGTGTTGGTACAGTTGCAGGTCTACCCATTTGATTGGCAGGATCTGACCGCTTGGAAGAGCAATCTCACCCGTTTCGAAACTGGAAATAATAAACTTTATCTTGTGCAATACTTTCCTTCCTTTTTGTGTAGAACTTGACTAACCCTGGTGTTTCAAACCGCCAAATGGCCTCTGACTTGGTTTAACGACTGCATTCGACAACAGCCGTGGCAACATACTCTCTCACCTATAATCTCTGTCTGGGTAGGCAGATCACGTGTGGTTCTAGAATTCTAGAACCACTTGATGCCACGTTTGTAATAAATTCTGAGGGTTATAAGATGGTCTTTTTTTATTTATTTTTTATTTTGAGATGGGGCTGACTCTTGACGTCAATCTGGACCAAGGTCATAGATGAGGTCGACGATGGAGCGAGTTAACCCAGAAAATGCCTATTAAGGCACTGGTACTCTCACGCACCGACGGAACACAGCAAGCTGTTTGGCGTCGGACTTCGGTAGGAGGGTGGTCGCGAACCAGACGGCCCATCACAGAGCCTACCACACCACATGAGACCATAGGACGACACCTCCGATTCAGCACAAATGGAGGTGTCGTTGCCTGGGGTGGATTAATAGGAGGCAGGTCTCATTTGTGTTTTCTTAGTCGCCTCTTACGACACCCACGGAAAGAAATGGGATGGTGTTATTTTCAACCGATCACCATACGGCGGTAAAACATGATGAATTGATGACTGATCTCTTATACACGATATTCTTTGAACAAAAATAAATGCCTTAAGTACAGACATAGTTGCAGAAACATTCAAAGTTAAAGCTTCTTTTAATGTTTTGCCGTCTTTGTTTATTTCAACAAGACGGAAAGTGACAGTATCATTCCTGGATTTTTCATTAACTATTTTATTTTCTAACTAGACCTTAGACCAGGGGTTCGCAATCTTTTTCAGTCCGCATAGTTTAAAATTTTGTCTCGGCGCCCCAACCTAGCTAGATAGTCGAAATACAGTTGACAAAAAATAGGTAGGTACAATAAAATAAAAAAATTAAAATAAAAAATAAACGCTACACACTCAAAGGCCCACACTAAGGTTTTCCCTTGTGTCGTGGGTCCCTCGGAACACACATAAAGACAAACACAAACACCCATGACCCGAGAACAAACATCTGCTTTTCACACAAATGTTTGCCCCGACTGGGGATCGAACCCAGGACCCGCCAATCAAGAGGCAGCGTCACTACCACTCGACCAAACCGGCCGTCATACAATTGTTGTGCCTTTTTATAACTAGTATCATCAATGATACTACATAGTTATAAAAAGGCACAACAATTAAAACAATAACAATATGAAGCTGAGAATGTTAAATTAAGACAAAACATTAAAGAGAGAGTTAAGAAAAACTTAAATAAAATACAGCAGCTACCTAGTCACCGTGATGGGTGAGCTTAGTGAGCTCCACACATTTTTTCAAAGTGTGGTATTGTTTATATTGTACCCGCTTAAGGTTCCAGAGTATGTTAAAGAGAATCGAGTCACGGCGCCCTTTTGCGCTTTCTACGGTGCACCAGGGCGCCGCCGCCGCGGTGCACACTTTGGGAACCCCTGCCTTAAAAAAAGAAGCGACAAATGGCAAGGAAGCAGCAAAGACAGGCCAGTTCAAGCTTTTTGTAAAGACTGTTTATACTAAATACATAGGTTTCATTAGTGTTTTTTTCTTACACTGAAGCGGTGCGTGGTTGGCAGATGACTCCCACGCTGATGCTGGATCCGTTGTCCAGGAAGATGTGGTGGAAGGCGTACCGGTGCATCAGGCTCCAATCACGAGCCTGACCTGGGACAGAGTTGGGTAACCATTGTTAACGATAGTTTTAATAATAAATAAATAAACGCTAATAAACGCTACACACTCAAAGGCCCACAGTAAGGTTTTCCCTTGTGTCGTGGGTCCCTTGGAACACACATAAAGACAAACACAAACACCCATGACCCGAGAACAAACATCTGCCTTTTACACAAAGGTTTGCCCCGACTGGGGATCGAACCCAGGACCGCCGATCAAGAGCAGCGTCGCTACCACTCGACCAAACCGGCCGTCCAATGTTAGTTTAACGTTAGTTTAATGTTAGTTTAAATGTTAGTTTAACGGTGGATCGTTCTTTCAATTTAATAAACCACTAAGAACTCGCATTTTCATTTATTAAGACGCTTCTGGACACCAGTGGGTCAAGGACCAGTGGATCAGACATTCTCTACAGGGCTTTAGGTAAATCTCTTTCAACCTCTCGGGTGCTAAATCAGCCCATGAAACTGAACAACTTTCCCAAGGAACATAGGTCAAAATACGAAAAAAATTTTTTGATCTCCCATACAAAATGTGCTATATGCTGATAAAGTTTGTATGGGAACTCATAATTATTTTTTTCGTATTTTGACCTATTATTGGGGGAAAGTTGTTCAGTTTTATGGACTGATTTAAGTACCACCCGAGAGCCCTGTATATCCAGTCTTCGGTATTCAATCCGATGCTTAATTTAAATTGCTAATGAATGAATTGAATTACCTAATTTACCAGATCAAATCTTACCAAAGCTATGATCCCTGAAAGAAGGCAATGTGTACTCGAATGTCTCCTGCCCAATAGTGAACTTGCATTGTAACTCTCCGAACTGCTCGTAGTGGGACTGGTGAGCGCTAGTTTTGGGAAAACATGAAACTTTTATTACTATGAGTTAAATTAGTGATGATAATGAGATAATGAGCTGAGTTAAATGAGAGGCCAGCTGCCTACTATTCCTAGGCGTAGTGTAAAAGACTTACGTACGCCGACGTCTTTAATCCCTGACGGTTTTACTAGATGCCACGTTTGACACACATTGTGAGGGTTATCAGATGGAACAAGTTGTATAATGGTGAGAGGGGTCAGCAAAAGCATGGAATCCCACTTACAGACTTTTACTGCATACCTGGGAGGAGTTGGTAGCTGGCACATTCTAAGTTTTTCTTTTACTCCTAGTTCAGCGTGGAAGGTGGGTTTTGCTGTTTCATAATCAAAAGGCCGACAACCTCTCACCATTATACAATATGTTCAATCTGATAACCCTCACAATTCGTCTCAACGTGGCATTGACTGGTTCACTAGAACCACTGCTGCTCTGCCTACCCCGTTAGGGATTACAGGCGTGAGCATATGTAAATATACGTATGTATGTAAGTGAGTACCGCAAGGTTTGATTATGGGTCCCAAGTCCTTTAATTAATTATTAAATAATTTTGCCCGTTGCCACCCCAGACTAATCTGTGCTGTTACACAGCTGAGATTTATATTAAAAATCTTTTAACAATTTGTGATAATTAGAAAGATTAGTTAAATCACTGTTAAAGTAGCGGAAACAAAGTCAATAAAAAAATATATTGTAGTTATTATCAACCGGAAACTATCTTAAAATAGCGACAACTAATGACAACTATATTTTTTCTATCATTGACCATGGACTTCGTTCTCATACGACAGTTTAAGGTCCATATTACAGAACGCGACTCAGACTCTAATCTATACTTGAGTAGCAGACGTCTTTGTCATTTTGATAGTGAGAAAAAGATACAAACAATACTAGTCAGTAGCCCACTAGTTATCATTACTACTAACATCTTCCCAACTCCTCTTAAGCAGTCTATCATCACACCTGTATTCAAGAGTGGGGACAGAGATGATATCAATAACTACAGACCTATTTCTGTGCTGCCAGTGATATCTAAGGTGGTAGAAAAGCTGTTGAACATACGTCTGCTTAATTATCTAGATAAATATAATCTTTTGTCTTCATCTCAGTATGGGTTCAGACCGGGAAAATCAACTGAGGATGCTGTCTCTGCTTTGACTTCACTGTTAGTACAACATCTTGACAGTGGGTTTAAATGTATGTCTGTATTCCTGGACCTAAAAAAGGCGTTTGATACTGTCTCTGTCCCCATTCTGATACATAAGCTGGAAAAGATGGGAATCCGTGGTGTTGCCCTCTCTCTTTTCAAAGACTATCTGAATAACAGGAAACAGAGAGTAAAACTGCATGACTTTATCAGTGAAGACAAATATGTAACACACGGCGTGCCACAAGGAAGCGTTCTTGGTCCCACATTGTTCCTTATTTATATTAATGACCTTTGTGATGTGAAGATTCCGCATGCAAATGTTTTTTCTTATGCTGACGATACCGCTATCATCTTCGCTGGTAGTTCCTGGGATAATGTTAGGGAGTCGGCTGAGACTGGACTTACGATGGTAAATAAATGGCTAGAAAACAACATACTTACTTTAAATGCTGCCAAAACGAACTATATATGCCATAGTATATATAAAGATACCCAACCTGATAGCTCTTTTGTCATTAAAATACATAACAGCGACAACAACATACAGCATCATAGCTGTTGTAATTGTCCAACCATTCAAAGGGTTGACTGCACAAAATACTTAGGTATTTACGTGGATCGGGCACTCTCATGGTATCAACAGGTCGAGCATGTTATCTCAAGAATGCGGAAATTATCATGGATCTTTAAAAATCTAAGACATGTGGTGCCGGGGGCAGTGCTCGGTCCACAGGGATCCACTAGAGACCGTTTAAAACAAATTTATATATCTCTTGTGCAGTCAATCCTTACCTATTGTCTGCCGATTTGGGGAGGCGCAGCTAAGACTTATTTTGTCGCTGTGGAGAGGGCCCAAAGAAGTCTTCTTAAGATTATGTATTTTAAGAAGAGGCGTTACCCGACAGATAAATTGTATGAGATGAGTGAACTCCTTAGTGTACGTAAGCTATACATAATTAGCACTGTTCTTAGAAGGCACAGATCTACACCCTACGATAGCAGCATCAGGACTAAACGACGAAAGGACATTGCTATGCGCCTTCCTAAAACTAATACTACCTTCGCAGGAAGACAATATGATAAGCGTTCTGCGCATCTTTATAACCATTTAAATAAAGAATTGGATATATATCCTAAACAATATTATGATGCTAAAATATTAATAAGTAATTGGTTGCAGGATAAAAATTATGATCAGATTGAAAGTTTGTTGGAGTATATTTTCTAATTTAAGACTAACATAAATTGATTAATATGAATAGATAAAGATAAGATAAAAGCATATTTATTCCATAGAACATTCAGGATGTTACTTAAAATAAGTCAAAATTACATTAAATACATACAAACATAATTAAAGGATTTAAATACATACATACACATTTGTTCTATTGACCCTACTGACTCTACGCCTATTCGCAAAGGTGCAGTCTTCCCCAGAGAAGAATACACACATAAGCCCTGTCATGAATACACACATACACAATAATACATCCCCATTTTACACACATATACACACACTCACAAGCACATAAACACACACACCTCACACTCTTTGTATATATAATGTTTTAACTTTACTGTAATATATAAGTAAATAACTAGCTATACATTTATTGTTAGTTTTGCAGTACACGTTCAAAGTTTGATTTGTTTGGAAGAGCGGTGTCTCCTGGCACAAGTTATTATATTAACTTAAAAGGAGGCTCCAGCCACTGTAATAATTTGTACTGATTTTTAAAAGAAATAAACATTTTTATTTATTATTTTATTTTATTTTATTACTAACATAGAATAAGACGTACCTGCTAACACTATCTATGTATATGGAATTTTATGATTACTTCCGAAATAAACGATTTGAATTGAATTGAATACTTAGTAATATCAAGACTAAGTCTCCATCTGTAAAACGAGCCTAAGTCAGCCCATATATTGATTGCCAGTGGTCACGTTCTCTCATACTCACGTCTTAAGTCCCTCAAAGTATTTCCTACTCCATTTCTCCCTGGCTATGGACCGGATCACCGCAGGTGGGTACAAGTCGGTGTCGTAGTCAAAATAGTCGGTAGTCGCTACCCAATCGCCGCGAAAGTCGACGTCGACTAACTTCTCGGGGTCATTTTGGTACCTGATGAGGAAAATGATTTTTTTAAATAAACGCTACACACTCAAAGGCTAACACAGTTTTTCTCTTGTGTCGTTGGTCCCTTGGAACATACATAAAAACAAACTTCTGCTTTTTACAGAAATATTTGCCCTGACTGGGAATTGAACCCAGGGCCCGTGGATCAAGTGGCAGCGCCGCTACCACTCGACCAAACCGGATCATAAATATGTGAAAATTTTGGCGCAGTTGGGACTTGAATCCAGGACCTCGACAAACCTCGGGTTATGGCGCCCGATGTGCTATCAATGTTAAAAATGGATATAAAAAATTAATCTTCTTCGTCAGCTCATATTTTTTAGGTCCGTGTCACTCAATGTTTTCGTTTTCTTAGTTTCACCTACTTCCCCCACTCCCCGCGATTGAGGGGTTCAGTAGCTTTTCTTTTAGTTGTAATTGTAAAACTACCAACGTGGGAGGAGGTTGCGTCTTCCGATGAATATCACGTAAGGATGACCATCAAAAGCACTGTCTGCCAATTTTGCCAATTTTGAGAAAAGAAAGACTCATTTTGTTATAGGAATAAGTTTGGCTATTTTTAATACCTAAAAATGTAACCTAAGTAGATTTAGACTGGAAAGTAATAATTTTTGATTTTAAAAATTTCTAGTGTTTTTGAAATAAATGTTAATTATAGAAGCATGTTATTTTACTGCTAGATCCCATAGCTTCAATATTCAATTTTAAAGCGATTTTATATCAAATTCCCCAAGAAAAAATATGTGTGCATATGGAGCCTGTGAGACTCCACGTCCACAGTAGTATTAAGAAAAAATGACGTCCATACTTAAAGGTTAAGTATAGATCAAAATTATGTCTCCTTCTGTATACGGGCCTTAGACGTGCGGGTTTCATTACGATTTTTCCTTTCACCGCTGAGCAAGCGATTCCATCCGAGAAATCCGTACCATTATATCAAATCGAGATGTGGATCTGTGCTGAAGAGATGGAAACACTGTTTTACTTCTTTACCTGCACAGCTAGCATGGGCCGCGACAAACTCGCGCATCACGCCACTAAAATGACGGTAAAATTTCACTTTGAAGGCGCGAGGCACTTTTTTGACATTTCACTGCGAGCACGTTCTACTTGAGCTGCCGATAGTGATGGTGAGGATTTGCATCTGTAAATTTCTCAAGCTATATTATACGTATTCTCACCGCATCTGTCCTTTGTACGTGATGGTCCACTTCTTCATAGGCTCGACGGGCGTGATCTTGATGCCCTCCGCTCCGAAATCGAAGACATCAGCTCCAAACAACACCGTGTCAGGGAGCTTCTTGCTGCAGAGTAGGCCCTTACCTGGTAACTGGGAAAACGAGGAAGGAATTAGAAGAATAATTGTATATTTAAATAAATATACGCTACAGACTCAAAGGTTTCCCTTGTGTCCCTCGGAACACACATAAAGACAGACACGAACACCCATTACCTGAGAACAAACATCTGCTTTTTACTCAAATATTTGCCCCGACTGAAAATCGAACCTAGGACCCGCCGATCAAGAGGCAGCGTCACTACCACTCGACCAAATAGGCCGTCAAAAATAGAGGTTCATATAAGGATTTGTCGTCGTTACGTACGTACGTCCCACGACGGGCACGGGCCTCCCTTTGAGACAAGGTCTTGGTCGTAGACCACCGCGCTGGCCCAATGCAGGCGTTGGACCGCGTGCCAAGCGAAAACTTAATTTCTTGGATGTGCGGGAAATACAGAACATTACATAACTGTAGGAAACTGGCAAATGATGCTTAGAATAGGCGAAATCACAAAAAAAGCACTACTAAATGTCCACCTTTTGAACCAAATTGCCAGGCCGCCAGGCAAATTCAAAATTTAAAATAGTTTTATTTCATAGAAGATTTAGGATGTTACTGAAAATAAGTCAAAATTACATTAAATACATACAAACATATATTAAAGGATTTAAATACATACAAAAATACATGTAGCGTATCGTATACCCCTTTAAACCGCTGAATATGGCTTCTGACTCGGTTTAACTATTGAATCTACCCGTCAATTCGTGGTAATTCAACTGATCAGGATGTGGATTAGATATATCAATTGAATGGGCCTTTTTATAATTCTGAAACGGCACGGCAAAATAGTATTACCATTGCCTCCTATGTAATAGCAATACTAGAAGCCGAGAACATAGTGGGCAATGGTAATTCAAATTTTGAAGTGCCATGCCGTGCCGGCGGTTTCCAATTGACGGCACGGCATCGGCACGGCACCGGCGCCGGCAACGGCGGGAAGCAAAAATGTATGAAAACATAATATGATAGGTTTTTCCACTGACCGGCGCCGGCACCGGCACGGCGATGACTACTTTTCATACATTTTTGTTTCCATAGTTACCGGCGCCGGTGCCGTGCCGTTGCCGTGCCGTCAAGTGCAAACCGCCCATTATCCTCTTACCCCGATATAGAAGAGAGCGTTGCACATGCCCATGGGTCGTCGTTCACATCCTGCTATGACGTAGATGCCTTTGTCCTTATCTTCACTCGCATCTTTCTTCGCCGATATGAAAAACACTGCGTCAAATGCCTGGGGACATAATTAATTGGATTTAAACATGCAATTTTACTAGGTAAATATTCATGTATGTATGTAAATCCTTTATTGCACAATAAATATTCTTACAAAAAATTTAAGGTACAAAATCTAATTACGAACAGTGAGAAGAGATCTTGATGAGTAGGCGTGATGTACAAAAGGATTAGAAAAATTAATAAAATAGATACTTTACGCATTAGCTGAGTAGGGCATCCGTTCAGGCGGCGAAATTGAGAACTCTCCAAATTTCATACATCTAATGACGGCTGCTTTAACTGGTGGCGCCACCGCCAACTGAATTTTCAGTTGCTAGGTAGTTGACGTTCGGTTGGTTCGGTCGGTCGTGACGTTCGGTTACGTTCGGTTGGCGGTGGCGCTGCTTGTCGGGGTGGTGGTTAGCAAGTATATTTTTCGTATACTAAGTATATTTGCTGCTGCACGGGGTCAGCAAGTATATTTCTTTTAATTTATTTTTTTAAATATTTCTCAATTTCGCCTCCTGATCAGATAAAATGGCCTTCATTCCATCTCCACACAACTTAAGTTACAGAATCGGGGCCTTGACCGTTCTTTACAGGTTAAATATTCTTACGCATCAGCTGAGCTGACCGTTCTTTTCAGGTAATATTACTTGTTTTACCTGACATTTTTTTCTGTTTTATTCTATTTATTCGTTCATGCTTCATTTGGCCTACTATGTACTCTGGGTTCTTTACATATCCAGTAGGGGAAGTAGAAAATTTGCTTTGTAAACTAGGAGCTCAGAAAGCCATATTGCTCAAGCTGAGTGTGTCCCTTTTAAATGCATCTTTTAATATAATATTATCAGCATCTCACTGTTGGGCAAAGGTCTTTCTTTTTCTTTTTCCACACCCCACGGTCCTCAGCCATTCGGTACCAATTTGCGAGAAGAAGTCCAATTCGTCGCGCCATCTCCTTCGAGGGCGATCGCGTCTCTTTCTCACATTTGAAGGGGCCCATTTTGTGGTCTTTTCATCACACAGCGCTTAAGGCATTCTAAATGCATCTAATGACACAAAAATGTGGAATTAATTTGCCTTTACACACTGCCAACCCTGATTGGTAGGCTTATATGTACGGGAAATTGGACACCAGTGAGTGAAAACCGGGCCCCGATTCTGTAACTTAAGTTGTGTGTTGATGGTCGCCATCGAACAACTTAATGTCAGCAAGTATATGAAAATTAAATTCTTAGTTCTCAATTTCGCCACCTGAACAGATATAATTTACCACCATTGACGTACAATAACAACAGTTGGTACAATAACAACAGTTGTTTTATTGATGTTTTTCACGTATGAGTCACCGACTTCAATCCCAACAACAGTTCGCACAAAGTAGATATAGATAACTAGTAATTTTTTGCAGACTACAATGCCTTAGATATGCCTATTAGCAGACAAACGAAAATGTCACTCATTTATTTAGATGATGTTCTGGTTTGTAGTATTTTTTGTTTTTGTTGATTTTTTAAATAGCGCTGAATCATTTTCGATAAAATTTATATAGGACCACCTCTGGAGTATACTCTTTCGAACAAAAAATCGGCGGAGAAATCGGTGAACATACATAAAAAATATTTACATACAGTCGAACATAGAACCTCCTCCTTTTTTGAAATGGTTAAAAATGGCCTCCATTCCATCGACACACAACTTAAGTTACAGAACCGGGACCCTGGCAACTGGATGCAAATCCATAAGAATATTGAAGATATCAATAATTTCTTACCTTTTCCGAGTCACTAAGTAGTTGCGGCTTGTCCATTTTTGCCGGGTCTGCTATAGCTTTGACACCCTGTCCCGCTCGCCCCTCTGTGCCAGCCGAACGGTTTTTGTTTGTATACTGAAACATGTCAATAGAACTTACAATATTTACTTACTTTTCAAACGTTTTAAAATCTCCTTTTGATTTCAATCAAAATTAAGTCTATGTG
The DNA here is from genome assembly GCA_949987775.1 of Aproaerema taeniolella. NCBI lineage: Eukaryota > Metazoa > Arthropoda > Insecta > Lepidoptera > Gelechiidae > Aproaerema > Aproaerema taeniolella. The sequence goes on along the minus strand of OX465258.1, from coordinate 16,615,231 downwards.
GACATTTAAGACGTTTTCAAGTGCGAGAATTGATCCAAGAACTCTATTTATTAATAAAATGAATTACCCCTAACATTTATCGCTTATAACTCTAAAACAACTAAACCAATTTTGATCAAACATAGCTAAGAACGAGATAGTTCGTTAGCTTTTAAACTTAAAAGACCGCATCAAAATCGGTTTATTCGTTTAGGAGCTAAGACGCTACAAACATACATAGAAACACAAATACACACGGCAAACTTATAACACCCCTGTTTTTTGTGAGGGGTTAAAAATATGCATTTTGTGTTTAGATTCTATAGAAAGGAACTGTAGTAATTAGTACGCTTACCAACAGGCGGATTCACTACGATTATAGGTTAAATACTTAGAAAAGTTACAGGTACACTTCTGAAGTGAAATCAATTGAAATAACACTTACCTTTCTAAAATAAAACAAGCAGCCGAATAGCACATATTTCAAATAATACCACTTTCCCGGCCTTGAGTATATTCCGAATATTTTCTCTGGATCCTTCTTCTTAAAAGCATAGATTATTAAAATAACTACAAATCCAATAAAGAGAGAAATAAAACAAGTCATTGTGGACGGACGCCGTTGGACTAACTGATAGTGTGTGAGTTGATAATGAACTAATAGATTTATCGATATATCCACCTAAAAACGATGCTTGTCTGTATGACACAATACTTATAACTAAACTACGTCAATAGAATAGGGTCGAGAAGACTCTTTGTCTTTTAGTGAAATAATCGAGAAAATTTTTGGGTTCCCATTTTTCTAAGGAACAAAATTATGAGACTGCTTATGATATACTTTTTATTATTATTTTATTACTTATATATAAGATGGGTTAACTCTTGACCTCAATCTTGACCATAAGCTCAAAGATGAGGACGACGATGGAGCGAGTTAACTCAGAAAATGCCTATAAAAGCACTGGTACTCCCACGCACCGACGGAACACAGTAAGCTGTTTGGCGTCGGACTTCGGTAGGTGGGTGGTCGCGAACCAGACGGCCAGAGCCTACCACGCCGCATGAGACCATAGGACGACACCTCAGATTCAGAAAAAAAATGAAGTGTTGTTGTCTGGGATGGATTACTAGAACTTAAATGTTAGTGTCTCATTTGTGTTTCCTTAGTCGCCTCTTACGACACCCACGGAAAGAGATGGGGTGGTTTTATAATTCCTTTTTATAATTCGAACGGCACGATCGTTCCCAGCTTCTACACTAGTGCATAGGAGGCAATGGTTATACAATTTTGCCGTGCCGTTTTTGTATTATAAAAAGGCATAATTAGTTAGCAAAAATTAAGGTTGGGGATCAGCCCACGAAACTGAACAACGTTTCCTTAGGCAGATATTTGAAAAATTTGAAATAAATTTTGTAGACCGCTTTCTCTACCCACTCCGATAGGGAATATAATACTGGCGTCAGACGTCCACATCATTGACCGGTCAAGAACCACCAACATCCATCGGCATTCCGCAATCTTTACCAGATCGTCGGTCCACCTTATGGGAGGCCTTCCTATCCTCGAAAATAGGGTGTCACCGTAACACATTCAAACCCGTAATATTGTAATTTGACTTAGTAAGATTGAAAACTCTCGGCACTTTGTGAACTGCCCTATTTTTTACATTGACGCACTTTTTTATAATATTAATGCAGAAATGAGGAGAGAATCAAGCGAACAAAGGCGCGAGTGAACGCGAGTAGGAGTGATAAATTGATAACATTCAAACCGATAAGCTGATTACTTTTGGGTCGGTAGCGTCAGGTGTCTAAATTAAAGATAAATACTTAGTAACCTTTATCGGGACTGCAGACGTATGCTACAGGATGTAATTGTATGTATTATGGTTGCTGTTATAATTTCAACAGCATGGAATGGAACGGCAAAGTTGTATTACCATAAATAAAACGCTACTCTCTCAAAGGCACACAATAAGGTTTTCCTTTGTGTCGTGGGTCCTTTAGTACATACATAAAGACAGGCACAAACACCTATGACTCGAGAACAAACATCTGTTTTTTCCACAAATATTCGCCCCGACTGGGAATCTAACCTAGGATCCGTCGATAAGGAGGCAGCGCCACTACCACTCGACCAAACCGGTCAATGTTGCTTGTATGTTGCTAGTAATGCTGTAACATGTAGAAAAATAGGGGCAATGATGATTTAACTTAGCCGTTCCATTCCATGCCATGACGTTGGAATTGTAAAAACAGCTAATAAGTAAGGTGTACAACGTGAAAGCGCCCGACTGGTTAAAATTGGCACAAGACAGAGTGGAATTGCTCACTTTAATGTCGGAGGCCAAGATCCACTTTGGTTCGTTGAGCCGGCGAAGTAAGTAAGTAAGTGCAACGTGATTCTACCTCAGAAGGAAAAGGATCATGGATTGTGAGGCAGCCAGCGGTTCAGACGCACATGAAATTCTCCCGCTGATGGCGATGTCGAGAGGAGACCAAAACACTCATGTGTTGTTGAATCTAATTTATTTGTATAATAAAACATGATAAAACATCTATATTTATATTGCTTACATCTATTAACATTAATGAATGTGGTCCTCGGTGGGGACATATATAGTGACTTTAATCTACAATTCAGCTCACTAAACAGAATAACTTTCCCCAAGGAACATAGTCAAAATACAGGGTTACTGGTAATACGTCAGGATCCCTTTAACCTATCACCCCGATAGATCATTAGCTATCAAATTACCCTCGGGTAAATGAGGAAAAAATGTATCAGTTTTAAGAAAAAAAAATCATCTGTTTTTAAGATCCTTTGATTGGCGTCCACATCTTGACAGATGACATGCTTTCCCCATTTTAATTCTTCTTTCGCCCAATGAGTTTAAGTAAATAACCAAATAGGACCACAATATCAAGGTATAGGTTCAAAGCAGCCATGATATACTCTTCAGGGGAGATGGTGTACTTGTGCCTGCCTCCTATCATCAGATGTATGTCGAAGACGATGTAAGCTGACGTTAATAAGGCACCAGCTCCGGCATACAGTAAGTTTAAGCGTTCACTGTTTGGAACGAAGAATGCGCTGATTCCTGAAATGAAATATTTTATTGTATCTTTCTACATGTCTATCTCTAATCAATGGCATCTTGATGGCGGTTGAATGACAATGGTGACCATTTTACCAATTTTGACAAACTCGCGCTCGGCTCACGCTAATACTTCACTTTGATTGTGCGAGGTTCCCGCACAAAGGCTTGCTCGCCCTATGGCGTTGTCAATGTTGACATTTTGATATAGGACCGCGGTGTTGTCGCGGCGCTGTCACTATCGTACTCGGCCTGCAGGTGGTAAAATTAAGAACTATTCAAACCATAGATTTGATAACAACCACCCCGATTAGTAGCGCCACCGTCAACCGAACGTTACGTTGCAAACTCTTATCAACTTAACATTCAATTGTCGGTGGCGCCGCCAGTCAAAGCAGCCGTCATAAAATGTATGGAATTTGTATAGTTTTCAATTTGGCCAGTTGGCCGCCATTATATGTGATCAAGTGGCTTGAAGATTTCAAATCCCTCTAAATACATTAGTATTTGCTAGACAAGGAACTCCCAATAAAATTTCAACTTTAATCCGTCCTGTGGCACCTGTATCCAGTAAAGTTTCATTCTTATTTGTCAGTGCTTTTGACGTAGGTTTCTGGCAAGAAACAGTAAAACCGATCACGATTCTTACTGAATTTGTAACCAAATGCTGACGTTAAGCCGTCGGTACCGGCTGTTGTCGATTAACTACAGTCGTTAAACCAAGTCAGAGGCCATTTGGCGGCTTGAAAACTGACACAAAGGTCAGTCAAGTTCACCACATACTTGATTACTTATACCTACACGATGTAACTACAATGTCAATAGACGTTATAAGAAGCATCTAGCTATGGATCTATAAAAAGCATCTCACCAACTAAAAAGAGCACCAATGCAGCAGCACCAAGGTACCCCCTCAAAGAGGTGACATCCCACTTGGTAATGAAAGCAAATAGCGTCAGACCCAGACACACTGCTGCAGTTACCCCCACTGCTACAAGTACCTGCAATTTACAATATCTTATTGCATATCGCTATTCTCTTGATAAGGGTAACAGTTAAGGAAAAAATAACAACTTTATAACACAACAATTTTTTAAGTGTTTTATCTATCTACCTATGGAGGAGACGCCTGCCAGGCGGGTGATCAGTCCACTTATTCGGGACCAGTTAACCCAATTCCTCATAACAGCGCATGAGTTTTACCTGTGCTCCTCTGCTCTGAGAGTTCTACCTCTTTAAACCTCCCAGAAGCTTTAGCGAACCCAATTTATCTCCTTTATGCTAATCTCTTGTATTTGGACTTTCATTATTTCTTTTACCTCATGTATGCCTATTGTCTCCCATCTTCCCGGCGGCGCGTACTTTAAAGGGAACTTCACCAATTCCTAAAACTGTGCAACCCGGCATAATATGTATTACTTGCTTGATGTTATGTTATAAACAGTGATTGTAGCTGCGATTTACAACGAGTACATCAATTCTTCCGAGCAAGGACGTATATAAGGGGGGGAGGGGTCCTGGGGATCCGGACCCCCCACCTTAGGGCCAAGAGGTTTAATAAATAAATAAATGGTAAAAAATAACGAAGCCTTGATGTATATTGCGTCACTCTGTCAAAAATTTAACTCTAGCAACACTTTCATCGTTTGTCATGGTGGAATTCCCCGTGCGAGCAGTATTTTGCTCTAAATATTCCCGCAAAAATGTTGCTCTCGCTCTGTAGATTATTGATATTTGTTGCTTCAAGTGTTGTTTAATGTTTTGTATAATTTTTTTTTAGTATAACCTCTCGACCCTACCTAACATGGGACCCCCCCCATCTGAAAGCTATAGCTACGTCCTTGCTTCCGAGGGCACGTTAATCAGTTGGTCAAAGTACATTTGGCCGTTTGAAAACTCTGGCATCAGGGTTAGTCACCAGATTATTGGTTATTTACCTACACGGTAAGGAAGAAAACTGCTCTTACTAATGTACCATAGCACATAGCAATTATGGAAAAGTGATTGCACTCAACAGAATAGGTAGATCAGGATAGAAATATAAAAGACAAAGAGGGATGCTGGAATCTACAACCTGTTCCGTTTGATTTCCCATTACTCCAGGGTATCAATGAGACCATCAGGGGTGGCCAACTTGATTATACCCAAGATCTCCTGTTTACTAACGAAACCCTGTGCGATCTACCAATTACATACTTCTTGAAATCTTTAATGAAACAGCATGGTTCAGTACACAATCATATAGTATTTTTTTATTATATTAAGAGAAAAAACTTAAATTTCAAATGTTTTTTATTTTTTTGCCTTGCCACGATCGACTGGACTAACAGTCGCGATCGACCGGTTGGCCACCCCTGACGTATATGAATCAAATAGCATAAGTATACTTTTTTTTTCAATTATTAATCATTTTCATTTTTCATTTTTCATAGAAAATAATTCGGTGAAAATGTGAATTTTTTATTAAACACCTTTACGTAAGAAATGACAACGTCGCATTATCCTATTCTAAATTATTAATGATTTAAACTAATTATCAATGAAAGTGTACCAACTTAGGACTCGTTTTATGGGAGAAAGATTTTTAAATATTTTAAATTTGATTGATGATTTCTCCGAAAATACCCATTTATGAACATATGTTCCTTGGACTTTTTAAATTATTTTTATTCAAAGAATATGACCTTAGAGTTATGGGATATCAAAAGGAACCGGTTGTATTGTATATCTATTTTTGAACGGGAATACAGTGATACGGCGCGGCGGCGCCAGCATTAAATAATCAGGGCCCCGATTCTATAACTTAAGTCGTGTGTCGATGGAATGGTCGCCATTTTATCTGTTCAGTAGGGCTATGATGATCGCCATGACATATTATCTCACGCGCTATCTCATGGTCACGTAACTGTTTCGACCAATGAGATTACGAGAAAGCGTCACGTGACCATGAGATAGCGTGTGAGATAATATGTCATGGCGATCATCATAGCCCAGCAGGTGGCGAAATAAAGAACTATCCAAATTTCATACATCTAATAACTGGTGGCGCCATCGCCAACTGAATTTTCAGTTGCTAGGTAGTAGTTTGCCACTTTACGTTCGGTTGACGGTGGCGCTGCTGGTCGGGGTGGTTGTCAGCAAAATAAGAGATATCAAACTTAAATAGTTCTTATATTCGCCACCTGAACAGAAAATTGCCTTCATTCCATCGATACACAACTTAAGTTACACAATCTGGGCCCTGTTCTGTTGTTACTAAAATGCTAAGTATTTTATTTTCAAAGTCAAAGTTATGTAATTGATTAGGCCCAGTACAAAATGGTCTTCCTAGCTAAGTATTTTAGAGTAGTTTTGCAACTTACCGAAATAGTTTCGTATGCGGTCGCAGAGAGCCCCATTACGAAGCTAAAAGTTAACGTGAGTATGCCAAGGGTGATGACATTAGTAGGCCAAGTACGCCGCAGCTGTTCACTGCAACTCAGCGCGATCAGACAAATGATCATTATCATGAGAGGAATCCATCTGTTAAAATATTCAGAATATTTAATTTAAGGTAAGGTATATAGGGTTTTAGGCATCTCGCTTTCAACCTCTCGGGTGGTTAATCAATCCATGAAACTGAACAATTTTCCCAAGGAACATAGGTCAAAATACGAAAAAAAAAATTGAGTTCCCATACAAACTTCATCAGTATATACCGCATTTTGTATGGGGGATCTAAGTTTTTTTTTCGGATTTTGACCTATGTTCCTCGGGGAAGTTGTTCAGTTTCATGGACTGATTAACCACCCGAGAGGTTGAAAGAGAGATACCTAAAGCCATGTAGATTACAAGTAGGGGAAAGAGATTATTAGGAGAAAAGAAAAGCTTGTTGAGAACCAACCTTCCGGAACAGGCCCTATGAGTAGTTTTTTCCCGGGAACGTTACTTTGGCGACTTTGTCAACTTTGGCGCTAATGCAATCGGAATACTGGTTTTCATGTTTTAAGCCCTTACTATTGTTTTTTATTGCAGAATGGAATATATTCGAATAATTTAATTTTAAAGCATAAAATAAAAATTGTCTTAAAGAAAATCCCACTGGAAAAAAAATGATGGTCAGAATTAAGAGTTTTTAGTTTTTGCTTACACCTTGTAAGCATTTTTTTTTTCAACAGCCCATATACGTCCCCACCGAGAGGCACGGGCTTCCTTTCGAAACACGAAGGGGATTCAAGCCATAGTCCACCACGCTAGCCCAATGCGGGTTGGTGGACCGCTCGTGTTTTGAAAACGAATTTTCTTGGACAGGCGGGTTTCATCACGATGTTTTCCTTCACTGTTGAGCAAGTGATAACTAAAAATCCGTACATAAATCTGAAAAGACGAATTTAGTGGTGCAGGCCCGTGAATTTGAACCCGCAACCTTTCGATTACAAGTCTGGTTCATTACCAACTGGATTAATTATTACCGCAGTATAATAAATACTTACAAAAGCCATGGGTTGACGAGCACAATTTCTTTAGCTGGCTCATAGAACATGAACAGAGCTATGGAACAAACTGACACAGACAGCTGTAACATCACTATTGAGAAGACCTGAAATAAGCCACAAGAATATTATTTTGCTACCAGTTCTTTCATACACTCAGTCCTATAGACTATAGGTGGACTATAGTCCACCACGCTGGCCCAATGCGGGTTGGTGGACCGCTCGTCTTTCGAAAATGAATTTTCTTGGACAGGCGGGTTTCATCACTGTGTTTTCCTTCACCGTTGAGCAAGTGATAATTAGAAATCCGTACATAAATCCGAAAAGACGAATTTAGTGGTACAGGCTCGCACCAGGATTTCAACCCGCGTCCTTCGGATTACAAGTCTGGCTCATTACCAACTGGGCTATCACCGTTTGTTACTCTGGTTTCCCTTCAAAACGCATAAATCTTTTGCCTTTTATGATTTATCGATAGTTCTCAATTTCACCACCTGAACGGGTAAAATGGTCACCATTGTCATTCAACCGCAATTGAGAAGCCATTGATTAGTTGAATAGACGCCTAGCCTTAGAACATAAGTGTATGGTCTAAGCGCCTAGCAGCTCGAGCACGATGGCGACCAATCGCGCGGCATGCAATTCGGCTGACGTTAAAACTTCACTTTGATTGCGTGAGGGCCCCGCGCAAAGGCTTGCTCGCCTTCTGGCGTTGTCAATGTTGACATTTTGACATATCACCATCATACTCGAGCTGCTTTGCACTTGATTTTACTTACACGATTAGGTAAGTATTGGGGCTACTTATTTTTTTATTACAGTAATTGTGCGTACACAGACTTGATGTTCGTCTTATTGTCTTATTGCATTTAATATTGATATTATTAACAAGTTTTATACTCTCCTTATGTGAGTGGTTGCACAAAAAGGGACCTCAATGGAAAATAATTGATTTCGAGTAGGTAAATCGCGTTTAAAGTTTCGAGTCGATATGAGTTTTGCCTCGAGCGCGCCTACTAAAAATCCACAATAAAATATGGCACTTAAAAATATTCTGATTAGACCAAAACAAAGCTGAACCAAAATTAATAAAAAACAAAAAAACCCTTTCCAATCCCTTCAGGTCCCTTTTTGCGTAACCACTCACGTATGAGTTTTCAATTAATTAGTAAAAATACTAAAATATAAATACAAGGTGTTTCAAAAAACCCCAAAAAAGAAGAAATTCCAACATTTTATTTTAAAAGTGAAATAGTCGCAACTCTAGTAATCAGTTGCACGGTTTGACATCTTTCAAAATGAAAGTTTCATATAATTTATATGACATACTTGTCATATTTGTAATAGAGCTGCGCAATAAGCTAAATTTTAATTAATTTTGAATTATCTTTTTTTTGTGTTTTTTTGAAACACGTTGTATAATTTAGGGTCCCTTTTTGTGCTTCAGAACCTTACCTTTTGAATAAAGGCCCTGCGTATGGAAGCGTCATCAAAGCCCAAACTGGTAGGGGCCACCGTGTCATCCCAATCTCGAGTCCCATCGAATTTGTGCTGTTCTGGAGGGGGCGCATAACGCTGAGGCTGGGAAGAAAAATAATGTCAGTGCCATATCCTTACTAATATTACAAATGCGAAAGTTACTCTGTCTGTCTGTCTGTCCGTCTTTTACGCCTAAACTACTGAAACGATAATTAAACTCTAAAACGGGTCTAAATTCGCGTATATATATTTATTTATTTACCTATACCCTTTGTTTCGACGCGGTTGCACTCGCCGTGGTCACGGGTAGACTGTTGTTGTCTCAGCAACCACGTCGAAACGTCGGTAATAGGTAAATAAATAAATATATATACGCGAATTTAGACCCGTTTTAGAGTTTAATTATGTGTTCAAATCGCGAAAGTTTAAAGTGTTATACTGAACCGATTTTTATGAAATTTGGTTATAGATTAGAGCCTGGGAAAGGACATATAGGCTACATTTTACTCCACAGTTGGGCACGATTTAACATGTAGTCCACGTGGGCGGAGCCGCGGTCGGAAAGCTAGTATTTTAAATGGGTGAGTAACTCTGTCTGTCTGTCTGTTCGTCTTTCACGTCTAAACTACTGAACCAATTTTGATGAAATTTGGTACAGAGATAAATAAGAGCCTGGGAAAGGACATAGGCTACATTTTATCCCACAGTTGGGCACGATATAACCTGTAGTCCCCGCGGGCAGAGTCGCAGGCGGTAAGCTAGTAATCAAATACAGGATTTATTAAATATAATAGAACCTTGTAGTTATGGTTACCTACTAGGTATAATAAAAAACGCTATACACTCATAGGTCCACCACATCCACACTAAGGATTTCACTTTTGCCGTGGGTCCCTCGGGACACACATAAATACAGACACAAACACTCATGACCCGAGAACAAACATCTGCTTTTTATACAAATATTTGCCCCGACTGGGATTCGAACCCAGGACTAATCGATCAAGAGGCAGCTAGTTTTAGTTAGAACCTATTTATTTTTCTTAAGATTAAAAAATAATAATTATCAAACATGTCAAAATAGAAATTTTTCTATTTGTAATTTTATGTAAATCTATCATGTGTGCAAAGAACTGTAAATAAATAAATAAAAAGTTAGTACTTACGGCCATTGTGAGATCAGCACCACTACCGGTTTATCTGAAGAGACGAAGTAGGAACTACAATCCAGTACGCGAAGCTTGATAAGACTCGATTGTACTTAGGTAAAACAACAGGGAATACAAAACATTGCTACGAAGTTAAATGCATCATAAGCACTTCTTTTTGACTATCCTAGCCTGATCATTGCCAGGACGTCTATTCCACTAATAATAATAAAAAAATAATAATAAAAAAACAATGGTGACGATTTTACCCATTCAGGTGCATTTAATGACAACCACCCCGACTAGCAGCGCCACCCTAACTTTAAATGGATATGACTTAACATGGATTTGAATTGAAAAAATAAGAAGAATATATGTAAAAGATTTGGCTTTTAGCCTTAAATAATTTTTTAAAAACCAAATTAATACTGAAGAATTGGCCTTGTGCCTTGAAAATATTCATTAAGAAAAAGATCTGAAGAATTGGCCTTGGGCCTTTGAGAATAGATATTGATACGGAAAAAAAAGAACTAGGAAGACTAGGCTGTATGGCTTGGACCCATTGCCTTTCCGAAAGGATAAAATTAAATTACTACTAACCGAACGTTACGTTGCAAACTCTTAGCAACTTGACATTCAGTTGTTGGTGGCGCCACCAGTCAAAGCAGCTGTCGTCTAATGAGTGGAATTTCGACAGTTCTCAATTTCGCCACCTGAACGAATAAAATGGCGACACTCCACTCCACAGCCATTGAGATTAGTGGAATAGCTCTCCTGCTGATCCGAAAGTTGTAGGTTGGATTCCCTACTAATACAAATATGTGAGTGGTAAGGCAAAAAGGGACCTCAAGGGAAAATATTGATTTGGAGTAAATCGCGTTTAAAGTTTTGAGTCGAAATGAGTTTCGCTTCGAGCGCGCTCACTAAAAAATCCATTAAAAAAAGCTACGGCACCTAAAAATATTCTGATTAGATCAAAACAAAGCTGAAAGACCACAGAAACAAAATTCATGAAAAACAAAAAACCTTTTCCAATCCCTTCAGGTCCCTTTTTGCGTCATCACTCACATGTTTTAAATCGTTTTTGCAAGTATTTGTGAGGAGCCTGGGAGGACCGTTTTTCACAATGCACAAGTTAATGGGACTTTTTAAAATTCGAACGGCGCGGCACGGCACTTAAAAATTTGAATTACCATTGCCCCCTATCTTCTCAGCTTATTATGTGGGAGGCAATGGTAATACAATTTTGCAGTCCCGTTTTCGAATTATAAAAAGGTACAATATCTTATTAATTATTTAAACTTAAGTGCGATGCCTAACACAGTCTTTAAATAACTATTTTTAAAGTGTCTGGATGAGGCTGTCAGACAAAAAAAGCACTAAGCACTATGTAGTTGACCTTGACGATCAAGTTTTGGTTAACCTGATTCAAAATGGGTTAATAATACGTACTAAATTTACATGAAAAATCGATTTGCAACTTAAATGTTAAATTCTTCCTAAAATAAAAAATAAAAAATGTAATAAAACTTCTTTTTATGTAAAAATATTTATTACTTAACTTTACTGCTTACAATAATTAAGTGTACATGTCATACAATCATGATGATGTATTTCTTGCATTCGGCAGGTTTCCAGCTTTCATAATCATAATCATTTTTTTTTTTTGGCTATAGCTGTACACTTTCATATGAAGACCGTTATATACAGGTTGATCATAATTAATCAATTTGATAGCTTGTCCACAAAATAATGTCAAAATTCCTGGTAGTCAAATCAGTTTGACCACGAGGAATGAACGGTACTGTGATATGCAGTCTTTGCCGTAATAATGGGACGTAACCCGGGCTTGTACCCACAAATTATCTGTGGGATGCAAGCCCCCTTGATGGTACAATGCCTATTAGCGGATAACCACAAACGAAAATGTCACTCATTTATTTAGATTTGAAAATTCTCCAAATTTCCGATTTTCAAAATTCTTTTTTTGTTCGAAAATACTACAAACCAGAACATCATCTAAATAAATGAGTGACATTTTCGTTTGTGGTTATCCGCTAATAGGCATTGTACCATCCGCTAATGGCAACTTCCACCTTTTTTGAAGTCGGTAATAAAATAAATAGGCGTACTGATGTAACGCCTTTAATAATCAATATAAGTTTGTTATACCACAAAGTGGTTTGCTTGTGCCCCCATTGCACACCACAGATAATTTGTGGGTACCTAGCCCGGGTTACGTGTTTGTAGTCTGCAAAAAATACTAGATATCTATTTTTGCGAACTTTTGTTGGGGTTGAAGCCGGTGACTCATACGTTTTTAACATGGAAAATTATACTCGGAACACTGGGATCTACGCAATAATCAACACATTCTACGTTATTGAAAGTCCACTCCAGAATGAACCCTGGCCCGGGTTGCTGTCCCCCGTTTCTTTTATTTTTCCAGAACATCACAATTCAATTTTTGAATTCTAATTAAATACTTACTTGCTGACAACGACTCTGATCAGCCAGTGAGTCCAGTGACGTATGTGGTATGTAGTCCCATTACGGCAAAGACTGCATATCACAGTGTTAGGTACTGTGATAGTGACAACTATATGGTGTAATTTTAAATTAGTTACGGAACCTTTATTGGAAGATCTTCCCCATGAAACTGAACAACTTTCCTCAAGGAACATATGTATATAATTTTCAAACTAAATAACTTGACTCCTCATACTAAGGCATTAGTTAATCGCTCAAGTTGTATATGGAAGCGAATTTTTTCTTAACATTTCAACCTATGGTTTTTGAGAAAAGTTGTTTAGCTTAGTTGGCTAATTCCTTAACTTTTGTTGATATAAAGTCTCCCAATTGTAGATAAAAACAATTGGACCAATATTTAAATTGGTATAAAAGTAAATTAAAATTATCAAATAAAGCTAAGAAAAAAAAATTGGAATTGCTTTTTTAGTCTGCTCGTTTGTTAAATGAAAATAAATGATGATTTATGATGATGTATTCTTTATGTAATAACAAAATGGTAGGCAGTGCATCAAACTTGATGTTTTACCAAGAAAAAAGAGCAGTGGCCTAACTATAACAGATTTCTTTAATTTGTAACAATTTGTATAGGATACCAGGGCTGACAAAATGCTACGGTCCCTGCGGGGTACGGGGCCCCGGTCCGAAAGGCCATGAGCTTAGAAGTACTTAACCTAACATTTTAACAAATTAGTAACAATTATTTCAGATAGTACCTTTTTTATTAGCCCGTATATATCCCCACCTAGATGCTATAAGTACTTAAAATCTATTAAAGTTAGACACAACCAAACCCCATACCTAGGTATTTGTATTTAATACAAATTTCAATAAATGATTAAGATTTAAACGCATTCATAAGAACAGGATGTCGATTAATTTTAGAACGCATCGTTGGTTGCTTATTATTTTTTTAACTGGGCGATGAGGGCCCATCATATAAATTTGCGACGGGCCTTAGGTGGTAAGTATAGTTACGCTACAGGCAAAGAGAGTTCTTAATATACTATAGAGGGAGCTATATATGTAAAATTTGATTCCACGAAATGTCGACTAGGCGGCGCTCTACCGACTTGCCCCAATAATAGTTAGAATATACAAGAATATATTCACAATATCGAGGTACAGGTTCAAAGCTGCAAAGATATACTCTTCTGGGGAGATGCTGTATTTGTGTTTGCCACCCATCATTAGCTGGGTATCGTATACTAAGTATACAGAGAATAACAACGCGCCTAGAGCAGCATATACTAGTGTCACTATGTTGTTTCTTGGGATGAAGATTGCAATGAGACCTGAAATTAATAATTGGAAGTTTTAGTATGTAAGAAATATATATATATATATTTATTTCTGTTAAAATTTGTTAAGAGTATTAGTAATATAACATCGTTTTTAATAATTGTTCATATTTTTTTTGTTGATATAAAACATTTATTGTTTGTATAATGAAGAGCGGAGTCTCCCAACACAGGCATTGCATTTGCCTAAACCTAAATGGTGACTCCATTCTACCTTATATTGTAATCATTTTTTTGAAATTAATAATTTAGTATTTTTTGTATTTGTATAATTACTAGCTTCCCAACCCCGGATTCTCTGTCGTGGAAATTTCGGGAATGAATTATAAACATAATCCCGACCACATTTTTACCCTTATGCTAGAACAAAAACTCAAATCTTTCCCCTTTACATTATTAGTGTAGATATGCTATATAACTTTAATTTTTCCGTTGTTTCCAGCGGTGGACGGGTTGGGACTCATTGTGATCAAGAGCACACCCTTTGTCAATAAACCTTTCTATTGAATCACTCTGTGCATCCATTGGTGAAAACTGTATGAAAATCCGTTCAGTAATTTTTGAGTCAAAATAGATTAGATTAGATTCATTTATTCCACATTATCAATTCCAGTTACAATATTATGTCTAAAGCAATGTCAAAGTATAATGTGATCGTCAAAATTACAATAATTAATATAAAAAGTATAATAATAACATTCATCTACATTAAGTAGATGTTTTCAGTCAATAATATGTCACAGATTAATACAAAAATGTAAAAAAAAAAATTTAAATAATAAAATAAAAAATAACGGAAATATAACGGAAATAAGTAGGTAGTAGAAACATTTGTTGTTTTACATAGATTAAGTAAGTAGTTTAATTCGGTTGAAATAACGGTAAAAGGTAAGCTTTAGAGTTGGCCTTTAAGATGCTTTGAAGAAGTTAAGTAGAATTATAATTATCTAAAAGTAAAAATATCGAAAATATTAGAAAAAGTACCCAGTAAATTGGGATTATCTTATTTCATATGCTGCTTCTGAAGTCTATGACCGACGTACGATCGACACCACCTGTCACTGTCATTTATATGTTTATGTATATAGCACAAGAGATGTACTGACATCCGATACTCAAAACTGTCACTTATCATACGAAAAATTGAAGCACTTGTAGTTCAGTGGCGCTCACTGATTTCAGCCATTCAGTGAGGTTAAGCAACGCAGACAGAGGCAGGGAACCTGATGGATGACCAAACTGGCAATTTATTACAAGTGTTTCCATGCTTCGGAGGGCACGTTAAGCTTTCGGTCCTGGCTGTTGTCGATTGACTACAGTCGTTAAAACCAAGTCGGAGGCCATTTGGCGGTTTGAAAACTCTGACACCAGGGTTAGTCAAGTTCGCCACGTATTTGACTATACCTACACGATAAGAAGAAGAAGATGCGTAAAAGATGACCAGTTCTTAAAGACTTACCAAAAACAAGAAGCACCATAGTGGCCGCGACTAAGATCCCTCCCATGGCGGTAAAATCCCACTTAGTTTGGAAGGCGAAAATAGTTAGTCCCAGACATACAGCTGCTGTGATACCTACTGCCATCATCACCTGGAATTAAAAAGCAACGATATAGAAGAATATCTGAGAGCTAGTGGCGTAACTATAGGGTGGCTCGGCTGGCAAAATGCCACGGGCCCCGCGGCCGAGAGCTCAGAAGTAACCTAACTTTTGTATCAAAGTTTAATAAAAATTACACATTTTTAAGTAAGTACTAGCTTTCCGCCTGGGACTTCGTTTCTGTGAAAATTAGGGAAAATTATTTCAGCTACCTCCATACCAAATTTTATCAAAATTGGTCCAGCCGTTGTTTTTGTCAAACTTAAGTAAGTCCTACTAATAAAAGTCTCACAAACTTTTATAAGTAGGACTTTCTTAAGCTTGATACAACTAAAGACCATGTGTATGGTCTATTCAAATACAATAATAAAGCGCATTTATAAGAAAAGGATGTCGATTAATTTTAGAACTAATTTTTTGGTCGTTTAATTATTATTTTTAAACTGGGGTAGCCTCCATCCAATGAATTTGCCACGGGCCTCAGATGGAGTTACGCCGCTGCTTAGAGCTAGGCTGAGCTGGATAGGTTACAGTTGTACTAAACAATGGAGATTACGTTCTAGTACCCTCAATGCCCCAAAATGCCAAGTTAATTCTAACTTGAACCTTATCACATCTACCTAGTCTGTGCTTATCACCAACAGGCAAGTCAAATCTGAATAAATAGCGACATAGCGCTTTACAGAAGGTTCATTCTATTTACAGAAGTAAGTAGTGCAGGGCCAGACCAACCCGCATTGGGCCAGACCAACCCGCATTGGGCCAGACCAACCCGCATTGGGCCAGAACAACCCACATTGGGCCAACCAGACCCGCTTTGGGCCAGACCAACTATGGTGGTGGACTATGGCCTAAATCCCCTTCGTGTTTCGAAGGGAGGCCCGTGCCCCTCGGTGGGGACGTATATGGGCTGGTAAAAAAAGTAGTGCAGGAAGACTTGTAATTAGCATAGTTCCAATTCACAATCTTGTATATCGTAAAATGTAAAAAATATAACAAAGTGATGAAAGTTGGACATACATTTGACACTATATAATAGAATAGACGAGTAATCAGAGCATGGCCTCTCCCAGCAAATAGATCACGCGGGCTGTTACGATTACGAGTACCATACTTTGTTACTGACCTCATTGACGTTATAAACGCTGGATATGACCCCCAATAAGAAGCTCTCAGCCAGGGTGAAGATGAAGAGAAAGATGAAGTTCATAGGGACCGTCCGCCGCACGTTTGGACAGCACGCCATGGCTATCAACATCACCAATGTCACGGCAAAGGCTACCCAGCTGGAAGTAAGTAAATTAAAAAAGCTGTCATTAAAACTGATGATAATAATTTTCTTTGATAGCCCAGTTGGTAATGAGCCTGACTTGTAACCGGAAGGTTCAAAAATCTTGGTACGGATTTCTAATTAATTATCACTTGCTCAACGGTGAAGGAAAACATCGTGATGAAACCCACACGTCTAAGAAAATTCGTTTTCGATAGATGAGCAGGCCTTCAACCCGCATCAGGCCAGTGTAATGAACAAGGCCTGAATACCCTTCGCGTTACGAAGGGAAGCCCATGCTCCTCAGTGGGGGGGGGAAGTATATGGGTTGGTAAAAAAAATCTTAGAAATTTAACCAAATTTTGTCATAGTTCCTCATGACAGATCAAGGTTCAAGTGTTAGGAAATTACTATAAGAGAGTTCAGTTCAGTATGAGGCGTATTGGGATCGTCACAATCAATCGTCAACATTTAAAGAAATAAAGTTTTTTTTTTTTTTTTGACTGGTTTACATCAGTCGCCTTTAACTCCTACATTCCACAATCTTCCGTTCCGTAAAATAGCTCTTCCAAAGTCTTGGTACCACACGTTGGGCGCCAATATAGCGAAATAATAATATTTATTACAATACAATGCCATACAATATACTTTATTTGCACACAAGGAAATACAGCACAATAAACAGAACATAAAACATAGTGTACAACTAGGCGGCCTTATTAATGTCAGATTACAAGGATCCATACAAATTAAATTAAATAAAACAAAAAATTACAATTAAACACTACACAACTAAATCATGTCACAACTTTTTACTATTTTCCTTAGCCAGCACGTCGGCCCAGTGACACATCATCCGAGATACCGCTCAGAGACGGTCTTCAAGATGGAGTTAGAACTGGCCCGCACCCTGCATAGCAACGAATTAGTCCTCTTGTGAAATGACATTCTATACCTCCGTTTTGGATCTATTTTGGATCACCTTTAGCTTTCGACAAGGCTGTACCTATCACTGTCATCTGAATAGCTTCTATTTTCATATTAGTGAACAGTAAACACATTAGACCGGCCCAGTAAATTGCCTGTTCTACAGATCGTCCAATGTGCAGAACAAAGGGCAGAAGGGACATGATAATAGGTACTCCATGGTTTGTATGGCGCCGTAGTCTCACCGGTCGCTGTCTGAGAAGCTCAAATATGACCAACCATTTGCCCTGCATCTGCCAAAACCTACCGGGATGCGTTTTAGTGCCTTCAACGTTACCCATGATGATAGGGGGAATCTGAATAGCGCAAGAGATAGAGTCTGGCCATCGAAAGCTTTCCACGAGAAGCGACGGTAGATTTACAAATACATTCTCTGAAAACTGTTTTCTACATATGTACTGTGCTGTATGCGTCCTTAAACGCCTAATTATACTTATTAAAAGAAATAGTTTTAATGTAAGAGTATCGAATCTTTTTAGAATTAAATGACTCGCTTTGTCTTTGAAAGAAAAAGTAAAAGAAAAGTGACAACGGAGAATGTGGATTGTCAGAAAAAAAGGTGAAAGATAGTAGGTTTGTTTTTTTTGGAAAAAATAGAAAAATCGTGATGAGTTTTAAAAATAATTTGAAATAATTGGGAAAATAGATTTTTTTAGGTTTAGCAAGTTGATAATTGTATTCGTTATCTTTTGCAAGGTTCTACCGGGTCCCTTAATTGAGGACGCAATCCGGGGACCTTGCGAGGATAGAGAATGCAATTAGCTAGAAAGTCCAACTTCCGATTCGGGAATTAAGAGAATATATAAGGGTGGTAGTCTTGCTCGTGTTCTTATTTTTCAGCGTCACCTTCCTAATGACAGACGATTTGACAGAATTATAAGTTTGCAGGAGCAAATTAAAAAGGACCAAAAAAGGACAGGATATGGTTGAAAGGAAAATACTACTGGGATGGTCTTACAGCTAAGTGGATAAATTTATTTAATGTTGTTGGTTAGTTTCATATTTAAAGGCGTAGGAAAGACACCGGTATAAAGAAAACCCTTAAATAGAACTGTCGTCTTGGTCGAGTGGTAGTGGTGCTGCATCTTGATCGGCGGGTCCTGGGTTCGATCCCCAGTCGGGGCGAACATTTGTTCTCGGGTCATGGGTGTTTGTGTCTGTCTTTGTGTTTGTTCCGGGGAACCCACGATACGGGGGAGAGCCTTAGTGTGGGCCTTTGAGTGTATAATTTTATAAGCTTTATTAACAGGACAATGAAAACAGCAGATTTAAATTTTGTTTAAAAACCCTAAATTTCATTTACAATTAGAAAATCGCGAGTGACATATAAACAAATTTTGAAGTGTCAGTGAAAACAAAATCTATAAGAGGGAGGCCCATTTTATTAATATATTTAATTAAATAATCTATTAATAATTTTGATGAAAATAATTTAATAATTTAAATAGTTATACAATATTTTAACATTAAAGTGAAAAGAATAATTCAAACTGAAATAAACTGAAGTTGTCAGTTTATTTTGAACTTGAGTATGGAACAGGCCAAAGTTGACTTAAGGGATTCTCAATCAGATTTTAGGAGTAAATGTTCTTGATTTTGGACTCTGGTGAGTAGAACCTACTTTAAGATCACTAGGGATTTTATTTATTTAGGGATTAAGTTATAGGGATGTTGGAACAGGCCAAAGTTGACTTAAGGGATTCTCAATCAGATTTTAGGAGTAAAGGTTCTTGATTTTGGACTCTGGTGAGTAGAACCTACTTTAAGATCACTAGGGATTTTATTTATTTAGGGATTAAGTTATAGGAATGTTCTTAAATTTCGGGCGGATTCTAAATTGAATTTTTTTCCTTTTATTTATTTATGACTTGACTTTAGCAAAACGTTATGCTTTTATTTTATTCTTTCTTATTAAACGATTTAAGAACTACGGACTTGCTGCTAGTTTAGGATCCACCTAGAGGTTTTATTTTATATCCTTCTCCCTCTGTCTACTAGGATCGTTATTTCGTGATTCGCGATGTTCGGCGAGGCCTGAGTGACTAGGTTTTCCTGAATTTCCGAAAACGACATTATATCATAGCACCTATCTCTCCTTCTACGATTCTTCTACTGGCTCACGAAGGGCAATTGTGACGCTGCTATTAGTGTAGCACAATACACGAGTAGCGACAAAAGACGGATGACCATCGGCGGCAAACGTCAGATTTTAGTTTGCTTTCGTAGGCTCCCTCTTGCTTTACAGTTGACCTATGGAAACCAGGAGATGCCCCTCACAACCACTGAACAAAGTACCTCTACAGACTATACATCCTACTCAGAACCATGTAGCTGAGCAGTCTTCTCATTTGCTAAATTATCCTTGGGGTTGCGCAATCTCGTTCACCGAGGCGCTAGGGGAGGGCTTGTCAGTAGCAGACACGTGGTCACCGCGTGCGGGAGTTGTTCAGTCCAATTGAGGGGGGTAGTTTTATAATACCACCCCAAGGAATACTGTCCTACCCGTATACGTGATCACAGCTGACTACTTCGGTAGTCAGTCGTAGGGTCTGTAGTCTGCGGTAATACAAGGACGCGCTGCAGGCGACGGCTCCTAGGTTTCGCGGGGAGGAGAGATTGCGACTATTCGGTTTTCCTTTCTGACACTTGGCTTTATAGTTCGGAGTCTAATCCACTCACAGGAGAAATAGGGAAGCGCGATGTTTGGCCTAGTATTAGTTGAGGATTTGTCGCTCAGAGAACATAACGATTCTAGGAGATCCTATAAGATGCCCGACTCGAACAGTCTCCCCGGGTTGGTCACCCCAAGGCGACGGATCTCGTCATTTGGAGCGCCGTCGACAGGTTCCGGGGCGTGGCTGGGGGCCCCAGAACGGGGAACTCCCAAATGATGCCCTGGGTTTATATTAATCTCTCTGTCTAGGTATTCTACTCGTTGTCCCAGCCTTCGGCTTTCATCCTGCTTCGATTGGAATAATCAAGAGATTAATCCTTTTGTGTCAATATGTCAAAATGTAATTTATTGGACTATGTGAAGCACATTAAACTTTGTTTTAATCTTGATTTTGCTTTTAATTCCTCTCTAAGTCTGAAACCCACTTTTAAATTGCTTGTACCTGCGAGAATCCTAAAAGTAATTCACAACGTAGGACTCTAGACATCACAGCCGTAAATATAGAGTATCCACCTCTATTTAATGCAGGTGGGGATCAGTACAACTTGGTGCCGTAGTGACCAGGATTCCAGGTTTCAAACAGGCAATATAATGGTGGGAGTAGAGAGGAATTGGAGAATAAAATCTGGATTGACGAGATAAGTGCTTTCTCGGATAGCAGGATGCTTTAAAGCGAGATAAGTGCTACTGGATCAGGATGAATAGTTATGTGAGGGGCTTTGTTCAGCGGTGTCACGTTTGTCAGTTGGCTAGAAATGATAATGTTAGAGGAGTGGTGATATGGGTCGATTTTGACTGAAGAACCCGGGGAGTTAGTGATGGCCGATATATTTGATGCGGTTTAATCAGTTTCATACTTTAATAGAGTTTCAAATTGGTGATCTGGTAGAGGTAAGAAGATCTCAATAGTTTTGGGTAACCTTTCTTCCTCGGGACTAAAGTCGTCCGAGAGCGAATAGGTTAGGGGGAGATTGTGCTGTATGCGTCCTTAAACGCCGAATTATACTTATTAAAAGAAATAGTTTTAATGTAAGAGTATCGAATCTTTTTAGAATTAAATGACTCGCTTTGTCTTTGAAAGAAAAAGTAAAAGAAAAGTGACAACGGAGAATGTGGATTGTCAGAAAAAAAGGTGAAAGATAGTAGGTTTGTTTTTTTGGAAAAAATAGAAAAATCGTGATGAGTTTTAAAAATAATTTGAAATAATTGGGAAAATAGATTTTTTTAGGTTTAGCAAGTTGATAATTGTATTCGTTATCTTTTGCAAGGTTCTACCGGGTCCCTTAATTGAGGACGCAATCCGGGGACCTTGCGAGGATAGAGAATGCAATTAGCTAGAAAGTCCAACTTCCGATTCGGGAATTAAGAGAATATATAAGGGTGGTAGTCTTGCTCGTGTTCTTATTTTTCAGCGTCACCTTCCTAATGACAGACGATTTGACGGAATTATAAGTTTGCAGGAGCAAATTAAAAAGGACCAAAAAAGGACAGGATATGGTTGAAAGGAAAATACTACTGGGATGGTCTTACAGCTAAGTGGATAAATTTATTTAATGTTGTTGGTTAGTTTCATATTTAAAGGCGTAGGAAAGACACCGGTATAAAGAAAACCCTTAAATAGAACTGTCGTCTTGGTCGAGTGGTAGTGGTGCTGCATCTTGATCGGCGGGTCCTGGGTTCGATCCCCAGTCGGGGCGAACATTTGTTCTCGGGTCATGGGTGTTTGTGTCTGTCTTTGTGTTTGTTCCGGGGAACCCACGATACGGGGGAGAGCCTTAGTGTGGGCCTTTGAGTGTATAATTTTATTAGCTTTATTAACAGGACAATGAAAACAGCAGATTTAAATTTTGTTTAAAAACCCTAAATTTCATTTACAATTAGAAAATCGCGAGTGACATATAAACAAATTTTGAAGTGTCAGTGAAAACAAAATCTATAAGAGGGAGGCCCATTTTATTAATATATTTAATTAAATAATCTATTAATAATTTTGATGAAAATAATTTAATAATTTAAATAGTTATACAATATTTTAACATTAAAGTGAAAAGAATAATTCAAACTGAAATAAACTGAAGTTGTCAGTTTATTTTGAACTTGAGTATGGAACAGGCCAAAGTTGACTTAAGGGATTCTCAATCAGATTTTAGGAGTAAATGTTCTTGATTTTGGACTCTGGTGAGTAGAACCTACTTTAAGATCACTAGGGATTTTATTTATTTAGGGATTAAGTTATAGGGATGTTGGAACAGGCCAAAGTTGACTTAAGGGATTCTCAATCAGATTTTAGGAGTAAAGGTTCTTGATTTTGTACTCTGGTGAGTAGAACCTACTTTAAGATCACTAGGGATTTTATTTATTTAGGGATTAAGTTATAGGAATGTTCTTAAATTTCGGGCGGATTCTAAATTGAATTTTTTTCCTTTTATTTATTTATGACTTGACTTTAGCAAAACGTTATGCTTTTATTTTATTCTTTCTTATTAAACGATTTAAGAACTACGGACTTGCTGCTAGTTTAGGATCCACCTAGAGGTTTTATTTTATATCCTTCTCCCTCTGTCTACTAGGATCGTTATTTCGTGATTCGCGATGTTCGGCGAGGCCTGAGTGACTAGGTTTTCCTGAATTTCCGAAAACGACATTATATCATAGCACCTATCTCTCCTTCTACGATTCTTCTACTGGCTCACGAAGGGCAATTGTGACGCTGCTATTAGTGTAGCACAATACACGAGTAGCGACAAAAGACGGATGACCATCGGCGGCAAACGTCAGATTTTAGTTTGCTTTCGTAGGCTCCCTCTTGCTTTACAGTTGACCTATGGAAACCAGGAGATGCCCCTCACAACCACTGAACAAAGTACCTCTACAGACTATACATCCTACTCAGAACCATGTAGCTGAGCAGTCTTCTCATTTGCTAAATTATCCTTGGGGTTGCGCAATCTCGTTCACCGAGGCGCTAGGGGAGGGCTTGTCAGTAGCAGACACGTGGTCACCGCGTGCGGGAGTTGTTCAGTCCAATTGAGGGGGGTAGTTTTATAATACCACCCCAAGGAATACTGTCCTACCCGTATACGTGATCACAGCTGACTACTTCGGTAGTCAGTCGTAGGGTCTGTAGTCTGCGGTAATACAAGGACGCGCTGCAGGCGACGGCTCCTAGGTTTCGCGGGGAGGAGAGATTGCGACTATTCGGTTTTCCTTTCTGACACTTGGCTTTATAGTTCGGAGTCTAATCCACTCACAGGAGAAATAGGGAAGCGCGATGTTTGGCCTAGTATTAGTTGAGGATTTGTCGCTCAGAGAACATAACGATTCTAGGAGATCCTATAAGATGCCCGACTCGAACAGTCTCCCCGGGTTGGTCACCCCAAGGCGACGGATCTCGTCATTTGGAGCGCCGTCGACAGGTTCCGGGGCGTGGCTGGGGGCCCCAGAACGGGGAACTCCCAAATGATGCCCTGGGTTTATATTAATCTCTCTGTCTAGGTATTCTACTCGTTGTCCCAGCCTTCGGCTTTCATCCTGCTTCGATTGGAATAATCAAGAGATTAATCCTTTTGTGTCAATATGTCAAAATGTAATTTATTGGACTATGTGAAGCACATTAAACTTTGTTTTAATCTTGATTTTGCTTTTAATTCCTCTCTAAGTCTGAAACCCACTTTTAAATTGCTTGTACCTGCGAGAATCCTAAAAGTAATTCACAACGTAGGACTCTAGACATCACAGCCGTAAATATAGAGTATCCACCTCTATTTAATGCAGGTGGGGATCAGTACAGTACCTAACAAAAAGAAAAAAATCAAATCAAATTAGTAGAAAATAAAATACAGTGTAAACTTCATGTAACGTCACTCGATTTAACGACAAACTCCCTAAAACATCGAAATCACTCGGCTTTGGTTGGTGTAGCTTGTTTTACATACAATGATACACTCTATATAGCATTACATCCACTTTCAATAACGACAACAATTAAATAGCTGCGTACGTACACAGTAACTTATTGTTGTATGGGCAGGATAATAAAGCGACAAAAGAACTTTTTTTTGTCGCTTTACTATCCTAGCCCGTAATAAACTCGACTGTCGGCATCTTAAATACCGAACTTTCTAAGAAATCCGTTCTTTTGTTCACAAATTGGGATTGCCAGCACGTGTAGACTGTTGTTAGTAAGAGTCATAGATTATCTATTCTTATCTATTATCATATTCTTAGTTGCTCACAAACCTTTAAACTGTAAACATGGCAAGTAAGAGAAAATCACTGTGTATTGACGAAACACTAGTCTGAAATAATCTTTTTCTTTGTCTAACACAGATTTTTCTTCTCTCCATTTAACGACAACTCACAATAACGTCATAAAACGCGCAGTCCCTTCAATGTTGTTATATAGAGTTTATACTGTAATTTTAACTCCGTTTATTCAGTGTTTTCAGATAATTTATAAATCTGCCGCTGTTTCTCGTGGACAGCTTTCGTTGGCCAGACTCTAGATACATAACTTTCGTCGTACCGAATAGAATAATAAAATTGTTTTAATAATAAATTGTTTTTATTTTCTCCCAAACTTAAGCTATGTGTACATTCCTTTTTTATTATACATTTAATTGGGAGACAGGAGCCTAAACTAGGGTATACCTGTGTCATAGGTCTCCTGGATCCCACCCTCAGATAACAATTTTGAAAATTGAAATTTACATTAATAGCTATTTAACAAGTAGCAATTATTGGAGAATTAAATTAAATTAAATAAGTAGTTAAGATGTTTGTGTATGTGTGTGTGTGAGAGCATGTATGTGTGTGTAATCGTGTGTATGTGTGTGTATGCATTTGCATGTGTGTGTGTAAGTGGGTCAAGAGATGCCAGCGTTTTCATTATGTTACGTATAGTATGAAAGGAAATGGGTGATGGGAAAGGTCATTTAATTCACAACGGTAATCAAAAGTTCGGTTTCTGAGTAGTCCAGAGACAATAACCACTTAATAACAGTTTTTTTGCACTCCTTTTTTGTCGTCGGATATATGTTAAACAGCTTGTTAGCCTGGTTATAAAGGCGACAACTTAAGAAGCTGTAGGATCTTTGTCCCAATGATGTTGATACGGGGTAATTTTGACAGACTACATATTTGCGTCTACTATGCAAGTTGACATGCTTATCGGTGTATCCTATTTCAGTGTGCTTCCTGAGAAGAGTCTGAAAAATGAACAACTGCCTGACTGTTAAGACCTCAGTTTCTTTATAAAGTATATTCGTGGGGTAGAGTCGAGGTTTGAAGGTAGCAACTTTAAGGATTAATCTTTGAGCCCTTTCTAGTTGTATAAGATGGGATTTCGCAGCACCACCCCAAGACGATATACAGTAACCAATTACAGACTGGCACAGGGAGACATAGACAGACTTGATAAGATTAGCATCTGCCACATGTCGCAATTGTTTAAAGACATATGTTAGCTTGCGAACTTTTTGAGCTGTAGCAGTAATATGTTCTTCAAAGCTCAATTTATTGTCTATTATCAACCCAAGGTACTTCATTATAATGGTATTTTCCAGTTTTGGGCAATGGCAGCTGTAGTCGAGACTCGTTCTATTGCTGCAGGTATGAGCTATAATGTTGTAAGTGGAGCTGGGCGGATATGGAGGGTTTTTAAGAGCAAATGCAACGTATTTGGTCTTAGAGGTGTTCAGGGTTAATGAGTTTGAGGCAAGCCAACTGCATACTTGATCAAATCCCTTCTGAGCATAAGAAAACACTTCCTCCCACGAATCACCATAAAACGTAAGAGATGTGTCATCAGCATATGTTAGGACTTTACAGTTGTTAATCCTCATATTACAAAGCTCTTTTATGTAACACAAGAATAGGGTTGGCCCCAAAACACTACCCTGCGGAAACCCATAACAAATTTGCAAACTATTACTTATGCAGTTATCAATTTTGACACATTGGGTCCTATTGAGATTACCTAATCTCGGAACAGTTCCAGTTGAGTACCTCTAATTCCAATCTTTTCAAGTTTCCGTAGGAGGATGGGAAAAGAGACTGTGTCGAATGCCTTAGCCAGATCTAAAAATATTGTGAGACATTTTGTTTTATTATTCAGCTTATCCATTACAAATTGTATGAATGGAGCAAAATAAAGTTCAACTTACACGAGCCAAGAGTTGGTGGCAGCCCATTGTTTGGTGGGCTGATGGAAGATAAAGAGCGCTATGAAGCCCATCGTTATCAGCAGCTGGCACATCAGAATCGAATACACCTGGAAAAATATCAGAAAATACCATGTTAACATCATCATTAACTGTTGCTTCTCCTTTAGTCACTATGTTTTTCCTTTTTTCTTTTGTTCCTGTGATTCTTTCGATCATATAAAATAAACACTTCAAGTGATACAAACCGTACAGTACGTTAGTAATATTATTTATTCTGTGGTACAGTCTTAAAAATAAAGACATACACTGATCATGACGTCAAAACAAAAATTCCTCTCTATACAATACAATACAATATACTTTATTTGCACACAAGAACATACAGCACAATCAACAGAACATAAAACATAGTGTACAACAAGGCGGCCTTATTGCTAGGTAGCAATTTCTTCCAGGCAACCTTAGGGTAGGACAGAAGTAAGATAACAAGTAATAGGTGGTGCATAAATATATATACTTAATACAAATATATGTAATATATATATATTTATACAAATACCATATTCCGCTATAAATTCACCTATTTACTGTTTTACCCGTAAACTACTTACTTACTCGTGAACATCCTTTAAAAAATTATTTCACCCTTTTTGAAGGCGGGTCAACTTTTTGTTAAAAATATTTTGTAATGTTTATCTTTCAAAGTGTGTAGTTTATTATGGACTTGAGTGTACGTTCTAATTGTGTTGTTTACCTTTCGAATGAATCCCCGGCGAATGGACGAGTCATCGAAATCGAAGGTGACGTCGCCGCCATCTTCTCCTCCTGCATAATTATTCATTTGTTCTGGTGGAGGAGCGTAGCCCTGGAATTGATGGTAACAGCCTTAATATCCTGGTAAAAAAGGTATAAGGCTATAAAGGCTCTTTTATTGTTTATAAGACTTTTCCTACGTAAGAGTTTAAATAACTGTAAAATTTAAAAAAAATGTAAAGCCCCCCCACATTCATCCATATATATGTTACAGTTAAAACTAGTTAGTAGTTAGAACGCGTTTTTCCTAGTTAGAACTAGTTTTTACTTGGTGCCTTTGTTAAAACTAGAATTGACTAATGTCTGAATCAAATATCAGTTAAAACTAGTTTCTGCAAGACAAAACGCGTTTTCCCGAAGCGAGTCAGTTAAAACTGTTCCGACCGAGGTTAGAGTTCATCATACCTTATTCTGATTGGCTTGAGGTTATGTTGTGGGTTATGTAGTTGTTGTGCTTACCGTTTAACGCAACTAAAGTCTTTTCTGGCACTTCGCCGGCCGCTGCCGCGGCACGCTCGCTTCGCTCGCTCGGCTCGTGCGTTGGGGGTCGCAGTTCTAACCTAACCTAACCTAACCAACCCTTAACGGATTGGTTAGGCTAGGCTACTAACAAACCTAACCTACAGTTTCTGCCCCGATATAATCTCCGCGGGGGGGCTTCGCTCGCTCGGCTCGTGCGTTGGGGTCGCAGTTCTATCTTACCTAACCTAACCAACCCTTAACGGATTGGTTAGGCTAGGCTACTAACAAACCTAACCTACAGTTTCTGCCCCGATATAATCTCCGCGGGGGGGGAGTTTTAACTATAGCTAGTTTTAACTATAGCTCGATGTGACAACTAGTTTTATCTGAAAATCAAATATGTCAGTGGTAAATTCTAGTTTTAACTGATTATTTCTAGTTTTAACAAAGGCACCAAGTAAAAACTAGTTTTAACTAGGAAAAACGCGTTCTAACTACTAACTAGTTTTAACTGTAACATATATATATAACTCTGAAACGGCTGATATGTAGCTAAGAATTATCTTGATCACGTCAGATTTTAAACAAAATAACAGTATCAAAATTGATCCATCCTCTTAGTTGCTGCGATGCCACAGACAGACACACATAATACAGATACACTCATCAACCTAATCATTTTAGAGAGAAGCAATGTATGACGAATTTGAGAGCTTAGGTACTATACCTTAGGGCTTATACCTCTGCGGTATAAGCCTGATTCTTTAATTAGGTTCCTCTCAAATAAATGCTTAGGTATTTCAAAGTGACGTGCGACTTTTCCAATAGACTAGATCCCCTGCTAGCTCCCTCTGCAGGCCGAGTACGATAGTAACAGCGCCGCGACAACACCGCGGTACTATGTAAAAATGTCAACATTGACAACGCCATAGGGCGAGCAAGACTGCGCGGGACCCTCGCGCAACCAAAGTGAAGTTTCAGCGTGAGCCGAGCGCGAGTTTGTCGTTATCGTGCTAGAGCTGCTGAGTTACGTCAGAGTATCTACTAACAGACATCCCTGCTTCGCTTTAAATATCACTTCCGTCTTATTCGCTATCACTTTCCGCGTTGCTGACGTAAAAAAGGACAGCATTATACATTTAAAAAGCTTTAACTGAGTGTAAAAGACGTTAAATACTTACAAAAGTTAGTCAACACAGTATTTATCTTCTAAACAGAAAATCAAATATGCAAAATATGTATGTAAAGAAAGTAGCTTAGTTAGCTCACTATTGTAATTGTAACAAAAATAAAAAATCTCCTATGAATAAGAACTCACGCACACTGTTCAATTTCACTTTAACAAATGATATTGAAATTGAAACACACCACACGTCACACGTCATAGGTTTGCGATGTAATGTATTGTATGTATGTGTATAGTATGTTTTGTTATGGTATTATGTTCGAAAGAATTTCATTGGTGTTCCATATCGTGTTTTGACGTCGGAGTTGGCGGTTCTTAGTCTGTAAGCCCGCTCCAAATTACTTTACTTCAAATGACGTCACTATAAAATGCACGACACGGTCGGAAAAGCTATAAAAAGATAGAATCAATTGGATTTTGCACTGCAAATTGGCCGGAAGCGGAAATATGAAAATGTCTTTTGTTTTCGGTGATTTGTGACTGTGAAAATTGAAAGGATAGGGGCCATCCATAAATTACTTCACACGAATTTCATGATTTTTTGACCCCCTCCCCTTCCTTGTCACAGCTGGTCACATTTGTAAGACTCCCCCCTCCCTAGCGTGACGTCATATATTCAATTTTTTGTAATTTTCCAATAAAATCAGTACTTAGTAGAGTTGGTTTTTTTTGGGAACTCAAAACTCATTGTCTCAAACAAAGTAAAAATGTACTCGTAAAAAGAGTGCTTGGGATTGAGGAGGTTAAGTTTGTCGTTAATAGTCAACACGTTTTGATACTCATAACATATTTTGAAATGTGACATCACGAAACTTATGACTCCTCCCACCCCCGTGTCACACAATGTCACACTTTCTCGAACCCCTCCCCACCCCTTAACGTGTGACGTAATTTATGGATGGTCCTATAGCAGAAAATGCATATTCACTCGAACTTTAAAGAGATTGGGGTTAGAGGGCCCGAGGTATAATTCACTTTGAGGCAGTCAGAAAAGTGTTGCTGGCCATTATGGAACTGGAAGACTTAAGGCCACTACAGCACTCGATCGTTCTTGAGCAAAAGGCGGCACACATAGGAATAGTGCCATCTCCGTCTCTCAACAGGCCTGGGCACAGAATAATAACTAGTAACTAGCGGCCTGGGCCGGCAATGCGGGCAGTATCGATACACGAAGTTTACGCACGCACACATGGACTATGAAGTGTGCGTGCGTAAAAATATGTTCGAAAGCTTGAAAGTTAGAAAAATGAGATTTATGGAAAGGTAACAGCTTAAATCGAAAAATGCGTTAAGGGTACCTCTCAAAAAAGTGGCACCGTAACCTGCCGTACAGTTTTTGATTAGAAAAGTATGAATTTTTGAGTTTTGTAAACTAAATGTTATATTAAAATGTTGTATCGAGTCCTTTTACATAGAGGCCAGCTATTTTAATGGCAATAAAATTAATATTTCTTGAGCAGTAAAAGTTTGTAACACCAGTTTCCCATCAACCTGCCGTGTCCTAACGCGACTTACATAGATTTAAAATCAATTTGACTGAATTAATAAAGGGATTTCTTTTGTTCTGTCCACTCTAATTGAAAGATAGTGAATTAAACATTGTTGTTTTGTAAATTATTGCTCATATTTATAAGTAAGTACTAAATAAACTTAAGTTAAACTTTGTCCGGCGTTATTTTGTCATCAACCTGTCGCCGTGAACACAAACGCGTACCACTCACACTATTGCAATTTGAACCACTTTCCTCCCATGTAACAACGCACTAAGTCACTGGCTACGCATCAAAGGTGAAACACGTGTCCATCGTTGCCAAATTTTCAAGCTATCAGCAACGATCTGTCTAGATCTGGGTTTTGTAACAGGTATGTTATATTTATCCTGTGCACGATATTTTTTCAAATTGAGTCGTTTATTTATTGTGAATAAGTTGTATTCCTTCTTCAATTAGCCTATTTTCAGATAACGGTTTCTCCAGCTCAGTACAACAAAGCGTTTAGTAATAATAATTATTTTTCGGCTGATTCTCATTACTCTGTACCTATTTAACCTGCCTTGTTATGACAGGTAAAAGAGAAACTAGACAGGTGAATGAGAAACTAGTCAGATTACTATGAAAGTTGTTGATATTCTTTGTTATTTAGTACTTTCGAGTATGTTAACCAAATACCTAAACTTTTTGATTAAATCTAAAAGCTTTTTTAATCAGTATAAAAGACGTTCTTCCTTAAAACAATAGTTTATTTCATTTTGTATATTAAGGAGACTGGGCGGGTGCGTCTCCAGTGTTGTAAAGGTTGTGCTATATGTCATTTTAAAGGCCATACCATTAGCTTCATTTCATAATTTGACACTAACAACCAGTCTCGTGCAGGGAAGTAACTATAAACCATTTTATCGTAACTGACCGCATTTTGATTCCATTATTTTGATCCATTGGCAGTGGCGTGTAAGGTTGTAATATATTTTCTTTTGGAAGGTCATAACAATGACTTTATTTTATTGAATGACACTTAAAACGAGTATCGTACAGGGAATGAAGTATGAACCATTTTAACACTTTAAATTTTCGCCATTTGAACACATAATTCAATTATAAACCAAGTCAGAATTCGCGTGTGACCCGGTTTATAACTGAATTATGAACCATTTTACCGTAAACTGACTTTTGAACAGATATCAGTCAGTGGTGTATAAAGTAGTGACATGTCATTTTAAGGGTTATAATAGGCTTATATTAATATATAATGCCATTTTGATTTATGACAGTAACAATGAAACTCGTGCAGGGAATGAACTATGAACCTTTTATCGTATACTGACCGGATTTAGATTCTATTATTTTGATCGGTTGCCGTGTTGCATAAGGGTGTGACATACGAGTAGGTTTCATAACCATAGTTTTATTTTATGGTTTAAAACCATCAATCAGACTCGTGCAGGGAATTAACTATGAACCATTATATCGTAAACCGACTTTTGACCCGATATCAGTAGTGTATAAGGTCGTGACATATATCATTTTAAAGGTCATGATAATAACTTTATATTATTACATGACACTAACAAAGAGACTCGTGCAGGGAATGATATATGAATAATTTTATCGTATACTGATTCGATATTCATTCTTATACTTTGATCCGTTGCCAATGGTGTAAAGGTTATGACATATGTCATTTGAAGGTCCCATAAATAGTTTTTCAGTTCATTGCCTTCACCAGTCACGTTGTTGGTGTCATTGAATAAAAAAGCTATTTTTATGAAATTTAGAATGAAATTTGTAACAATCTTGTAAACCACTGCCGGCGGATAAAAGTATAATAATAAAAATCCATTCTGTATACGACTGAATCCGATTCAAAGTTCATTCTCATATGCGCTGCATATGGAAGCTGTTGAGTTGCCGTTCTTGCCTCGCATAGGTAGTCCATGTCTCAGCTCCATACAAAGAGTATACTCAAGATACATGCCTGATATACGATCATCTTGATTTTAGTTGTGAGATGTTTGTTACACCATACTCTTGTATGGAACTTTCCGAACATAGTTGCTGCTTTGCCGATACGGGTGTCGATTTTTGCGTTGAGCGAGAGATTGTTCGTCACCGCAGAACCCAGGTAGCAAAAACTGTCCACTACTTCTAGGGGAGTGCCGTCCAACGAAATAATCGGCACTTTTGCACTACCTTGTACCATAACAACTGTCTTTTTGGCATTTATTGTTATGGAAAACATTTTGAAAGCTTTCAAAAATTTGTCCAATAGTGTCTGAAGCTCGTAGGCTGTGACGGCGACGAAAGCTGCGTCATCGGCAAAGAGAAGACCGTCAATAAGTAAGTCCTCGCGATTGCGTTTGGACTTGAGTAGGGCAGAATTGTACAATTTCCTATCGTTTCTCGTATGCAAATGAATACCCTGTCGATCGTCCCCGAAGGCAACTTTTAGAAGCAGCGAGAAAAATATGCTGAACAGGGTGGTAGCTAACACGCAGCCTTGCCGAACGCCTCTATGCATTTCGAATGGTTCAAAAGTGTCCTTGTTAAAGACCACAGCTCCTTTGGTATCCTGGTGGAAGGATTTTATGAAAATAAGGAGTTTTGGTGGGCATCCGATGCAATCAAGTGCCGTGTAGAGTCCTTCTCTGCTGAAGGTATCGAAGGCTTTGTTTAATCAAAGTATAAGAATGAATATCGAATCAGTATACGATAAAATTATTCATATATCATTACCAGCATATGACATATGTCATGACCTTATACACCACTGATATCGGGTCAAAAGTCAGTTTACGATATAATGGTTCATAGTTAATTCCCTGTACGAGTCTGATTGATGATATCAAACCATAAAATAAAACTATGGGTATGATACCTACTCGTATGTCACACCCTTATGCAACACTGGCAACGGATCAAAATAATAGAATCTAAATCCGGTCAGTATACGATAAAAGGTTCATAGTTCATTCCCTGCACGAGTTTCATTGTTACTGTCTTAAATCAAAATGGCATTATAGTTATAAGCTTGTATGTGACATATATTTATGTAAGCCTATTATAACCTTTAAAATGACATATGTCACTACTACTTTATACACCACTGACTGATATCGGTTCAAAAGTCAGTTTACGGTAAAATGGTTCATAATTCAGTTATAAACGGGGCCAGAATTCGCGTATATATTATGTTTATTATATCGGGATCAAACGTAAAACATAATATACACGTGAATTCTGACTTGGTTTATAATTGAATTATATGTTCAAATGGCGAAAGTTTAAAGTGTCAAAATGGTTCATACTTCATTCCCTGTACGATCCTCGTTTTAAGCGACCTTCCAAAAGGAAATATATTACAACCTTACACGCCACTGGCAATGGATCAAAATAATGGAATCAAAATGCGGTCAGTTACGTTAAAATGGTTTATAGTTACTTCCCTGCCCGAGTCTGGTTGTTGGTGTCAAATTATCAAATGAAGCTATTGTTATGCTTTAAAATTACATATAACACAACATTTACAACACTGGAGACGCACCCGCCCAGTCTCCTTTACATACAAAAAATAGAGATAATAAAATGGTTCCTATTGTTAACAATCCTTTTTATTACATAATACTTGACCTCTATATTATTGTTATACTTATACCCATAAAACATTATAAAACAATTGATGCAAACCCGTAAAATATTTTCAGAAAAAGCTTCCTTATCAAGCTGTTTTGTATATTAATATCTTATTGCCTATTCTTAGTATATAATCACATTAACCTGTGCCCGTTTCTCAATTAACCTGTACGATACCTCATTCACCTGCCCACCTATTTTTTCTGCGTACTATCAAAGGCACAATTCTTTAAAAAACCTGTTCCCTCTTGGATATTTATATTAAAGAGGGGGAATACATTTTTTTTATATAATCAAATACGTTATTCTCATACTTTTTTGAAAATGTGTAAAAAAATTCAGGCCGTGCCACTTTTTTGAGAGAGACCCTTAACTACTTTATCGAGAGTGTTGAATCACGAATATTTTGATAGCAAATTCAAGTTCCTGTGTGCATTTTACTATCGTTTTTACAGCTTAAAAGATACACAATATTGGGTATTTAGAGGTGAATTTGTGAGCTTTTTCTATCGAACCAAAAGTGCTGAATCATGTTTTCAGCAAACTACTTATTCTAGTTTATGTCCTGAATATTACCGTAGTATTTTTTTTCTTCGATTTAATGCAGTGCGACATGCTTATATAGGCATCATAAAATCGTAATTTAGGTGCTGTAGTTGCCTTAAGTTTTCTCTGTTTGTAGTTGAGTTGAGGGGCTAAATGCTGCCAAGAGTTTCATGATGACACCTTTAAATCTACACCGGGAGTGACAGACCTTTTTATACTTCTGGCCAATTCGTAGAGAAAAATTCAATCGATTCTAGCTTTTAATAGCTTTTCCAACCGTGTGCCATGCTGTCATAACATGATGTCAAGTGACGTAAGCAGATTTGGAGCAGGCTTAGAGACTATAGTGTTTCAAGTTGTTATGATTCGTCAGTGAAACAAATGGGGGAATCCCGGTAATAACGCATTAGGGCTCCGATTCTATAATTTAAGTTGTTTTTCGATGGAATGGTCGCCATTTTATCTGTTCAGGTGGCGATTGAATTGATTGAGAACTATTCAAACATACATCTAATGACGGCTGCTTTGACTGGTGGCGCAACCGCTACCTGAATTTTCAGTTGCTAGGTAGTTTGCAACTTTACGTTTGGTTGGCGGTGGCGCTGCTTGTCAGGGTGGCTGTCAGCAAGTATATGAAAATTAAATTGTTCTCAATTTTGCCACCTGAACGGATAAAATGGCCTCCACTCCATCGACACACAACTGAAGTTACAGAATCGGGGCCCAGCCATGCTAGCATAAACACACTCGACATATTTTTATCATATGTAGCCCGACCTGACTTCAGGGAAGTTAAAATGGATCGTGAAGCTGCTATCGACGCGATATGACGATATTAATTTCAAAATACATTGCGTCTGCACAATAAGATTTAAACTGAAGGTGTAAACCAAATACAGAAATGTAGTACAGTCGAAATCATTCATCGAATTCGACTTTCACCGGTGGTAGGCTCCAAGTACTGAACATTTAGAAATTGTTTAAAATATTTATGAATCCAAAATCACCACCCACATCAATCATACAAAATTTTATTTTATTTATTTTATTTTTTACTCCATGACATAGCAATTGACATTAATATGGGAAATGAAGGCGTTGCACCCATACAGCCAATATACACCCCCTTTAACGCTTATATTTTACATGTAACTGTAGTTAACAACAAAACTGAAGTTCTGTATCTACACACTATACAGAAAAGTTATTCTCCTAACAAAACACCTAACAAGCACAAGTAGGTTCAACTTTGTTTGTTTATCTCACCGTTTACGCAGGGGGGGGGAGGGCATTGATTAAGTTGT
Source organism: Aproaerema taeniolella (assembly GCA_949987775.1). Classification (NCBI taxonomy): domain Eukaryota; kingdom Metazoa; phylum Arthropoda; class Insecta; order Lepidoptera; family Gelechiidae; genus Aproaerema; species Aproaerema taeniolella. Next base: position 16,579,092 of record OX465258.1, on the reverse strand, counting down.
AAAAACGTTAAATAAAGTTTTAGGGTAGCTACATAAAATCGCCCTACCATCGTCCAACGCTGGCACCGGTACCCACATTGGTGACCCACGACGCTTATGCATGTAGCTACCCTACAAAGTGAAAGCTTTGTAAATGTAATGCCGTCCTCGTTTTTTTCATTTTTTTATTTTATTAAGGGTTGGGTTAACTCTTGTCCTCAATCTTGACCAAGGTCGTATATGAGGTCGACGATGGAGCGAGTTAACCTAGGAAATGCCAGTTAAGGCACTGGTACTACCACGCACCGACGGAACACAGCAAGCTGTTTGGCGTCGGTCTTCGGTAGGAGGGTGGTCGCGAATCAGGCGGCCCTTTATAGAGCCGCATGAGACCATAGAACGCCACCTCAGATTCAAAACAAACTGAGGTTTCGTTGCCTAAGATGGATTAATAGGAGGCAGGTATCTGTGTTTCCTTAGTCGCCTCTTACGACATCCACGAAAAGAGATGGGGTGGTGTTATTCTGAACCGATCACCACTCGGCGGTTTACGTCAACTAGATGGAAAGTGACAGGATTAAAGGACGTTTTTGCAACTGAGTGATCGCAAATTATACATAAACGCTACACACTCAAGTTATCCCTTGGAACATAGAACATACACAAAGACAAAGACACACGGACAGCTAAGACCCGAGAACAAACATCTGCTTTTTAGACAAATGTTTGCCCCGACTGGGAATCGAACCCAGGACTAATCGATCAAGAGCCACACTTACCACTTACATAAAACGATTTCAACCCCCGACAAAAAAGTGGGGTGTTTGAGTTTGGCGTGTGTATCTGTGTGTCTGTGGCACCGTTGCTCCTAAACGAATAGATCGATTTCGATGCGGTTTTCTTGATTAAAGCAGACGTAATCAAGATGGTTCTTAGCTTTATATGATGAAAAATGGTTCAGCTGTTTGAAAGGTACTTATAAGCAATCTAACGTCGGGGGTGGTGATACAAAATGTTTTTTGGAGTTACACAAATATTTGCTTCGAAAGGGAGTCGATCAAGCGTCACTACCATAAAAAAAACAACGGATTGCACTACGGCAGTGCCGGCAGAAGTGAAAACTTGAACATTAACGTTGTGCATTAATATGGAAATAAAACGAAATACACAAAAAGAGTCCGTTATTCTCTCAGGATTTGAACCCTCGACCTGTTGCTTACAATCTGGCAACTTTTCCACTCGACCAAACCGTCTACTTTCAATTCAGTAAAATCTCTATCGGTATTTGCGCACTATGTGCGCATAATCGTTGACATCTGTCACAGAGATAATTTTACCATGGGGCTGCCATCCGTCCGGGTTTCCACCCATACTTCAAAGTACACAACACTGCTAAAGAATAAGTTTTCACTTCAAAAAAGGTGTCAACCCTATCCTACGCATTTTCGATCACGGTCACGTGACATCTGACGATCTGACGCGAGTTTATCGCGAGTTTAACATTTGGAAAAGTGCTCAACGCCGCTAAAGAAGTTTTCACTTCAAAAATGTTCACAAGCAACCTAAGCGAAGCTGATGCTGGGTAAGCGTTGTCGATTGCTTCTTTAAAAGGAGACCTTGATTAACGACATGAACCAAACATAGCAATGTACATCATTCCATTCTTCAATCAGCATTAGCTTCGCTTAGGTAGCCCCCCTGACCTGACGTTAATAGTACAAGTGAGTTGTGAATGTAGCATCACTCAGACCCGTCGTCGCGCGCTTGTTTACGGCGCGTGCGATATAAATCCTGCACACACGAGTATGCAAGAATCGCGCGAAGGCTTGTTGAATACTTTCTACCATTATTCACAAGTCATATCTAAGATAGCTATTTCGTATCTATTTAAAAACCACTTATTTTTTTAAATCAGATTTCAAGAAAACATTGAATTTTGAAATCAGTTTCAAATCCGTAAATCTGTAAAATATTAAATTCAAAAATGAAAAAGGACCGGTCGGTCTTCTTATAACCTCCCTAAACCAAACAATACGCAAGTAACATACCCGTAAAATACCTCTTTTGACATTTGCCAATAATCAACCAAAAAATCAGATTACCAGCTTTGCTTTATTAGATAACCACAATAAAATAGCTTCATAAAAATAACATAAGAAAAAATAATACTCACCGCTTGTTGTGCAGACATAATACACACTAACTCACGTATGAATAATCAAATCTAACACTGATAAAACGACCGGTGCGACTGTACAAACTACAGGACACGGAAACCGTCTCTATTACAAAGACGATAAGGGCTTTCGTCTAGATAAGAATCTGCAGTGTGATCTACTGTGGTGTATACGTATATCTACCTACCTGTATTTGCAAAGCACTGATAAATGATAACATTGATAACTGACGCGTTTTTGGGAGAATCGATTCGATAAGCGTTGGCTGAGTCAGGTTTTCTGAGAATGCGATCGGAAATCGATAGCTACGACGCCTACAGTTGTAGTTGTAGCTAACAGGTTATGTACTACAAGTATTTTGATATTTCGAAGTGTACGAAAATGCTAGAGCGCCTGGGGCTCTACTCTGAACTATCTACGATCGACTGACGGCCGTAATTGTCACTACCTGTCACTGTCATCTGTATAACACAAGAGACAGAGATGTACTGCTATTCGACGCTTCGAAATTTCGGTCGTAGATAGTACATCGCCTGTCAACGATCAAAACAACAACGTGGCGATCAAAAAGGAATCTTAATGACTATTTAGCAAAGTTTTTTTCGTCCGTCGTTCCGTCGGACTCGGATGTCTCTTCGTGCTTCTATTTTTGGCAAAAAAACCTTTGCTTCTTAGCTATTAAGATTAATTTTAAGTTGCTTTGATCGCCGCGCCACGTCGCTTATGTATAAACAGTACCTTATAGGTCGGAACATAGACACCAATAGGCCAAAAATTTTGTGCCGTGACCAGGATATTTAATGGGATTGGTTTTGTTCATAATGCTAAAATATGTTTAGTTAGTTAGATCTAGGTTTCAACAAAGTGGCTTTTTTAGTACCTAAGGAGGTTGTGCTCATAGTAACGCTGATCTGTTTTGTAAGTATGTTAAATAATTGAATCAGTCAGTATATTATTTATTGTTATATTTGCTCCAACAATCACAAACTAAAATTGCTTAAGGGTTTTTAGATGCAACATACCTAACCTAAATTACCCAATTTACTGTGATAATCCCTTTACTGGCTCTTACAGTATGCTTGGGAAGAGCTGGCATTGGTGCAACAGCTGTGCTGTAGTGTACCTCGCTCGCTTATCAACCAGATGTATAATTTTTGCGCAAGACTCAGGTAAAGTTACACTATTAGGTAAAGTTACGACACCATGCCGAAAAAAATCACTTGTAGCGCGTAATCATAAGAGCTGTTTCAATCCCTTCTGCACAGCGTCAGAACGAAACAGCACAGCTAGCACGGCCCGCGATAAACTCACGCGTCACGCCACTCGGATGACAGTAAAACATCACTTTGACACCGTACAGAGTTTGCTCGTTTCTTGCTCGCTTTCTGGCGTTTTCATTTCGACATTTGACCGCGGCACATTCAACCCGCGCGAGCACTCACATAGTGCTTGCAAGAATGTCTTGCGTCTTTCTTAGCTATGCAGAAGTACCTATAGCTTGTACAGCTTAAGAAACAATAGCAAGATAACTTAGAATACTCGTTCAAATTGTATTATTATAATAGTTATTTGCACTAATAACGTAATAACACACGCGTGTTGCTCAGGTAACAACTAAGATTATACTTAACCCAAGCTTCACTGTTAACAGTTTTTAGTAAGTAGGCTAAGATAAGAGTTTATACTTATGTCTGCACACTAAGGCAGCTTTGATCGATGTTGTAACAGATAAGATATACACATCAACACGGTCTAGGGATATTGCACGATTTTTCATACAAAAGAGGTCTGTTTGACAAGCTATAATAGCATACTCGAGATACATGGAGGGCTATAATTTTCAGACGAGCAAGCTTCTCAAACAGGCCTCTTTTGTATGAAAAATCGTGCAATATCCCTGGAGACGTATTTTTGAAACAGTAGAATTCCAACTCGCATACGAATTGACAAGATTTGTATGAAATTCTCATGCGAATCTTGTCAATTCGTATGCGAATTGGAATTCTATCATTTAAAAAATACGTATCCTAGACCGTGTTGTTGTGTAGGTATATTATGAAAAAAAAGTGTGTTTCTGTTTGTAATCAAGGGTTTAATTTAAGTAGCTCAGTAATATTCAATGACGAAGACCTATATGTGTGTCTTAATGCATTTGGTTCTTGCCGTTGACCGCTGCTGTAAACAGTAGGTACAGACTGTAACAGCTGCAGTTGAGTGTAAGCTGTAGGTAGTTTGATACTTACTTTGAGGTGGGCGGGATATCCATCTCTGGAGATAGGCGACAGATCCTCCAACAACTGTTGAATCATTTATTGACCCATCAGTTTATTTATTCTGAAAATTTTCTGGAATTCAGTGCCCGGTAAACCAAATGGGTCACATATTATGTCCCGGATCTGTCGCCTCGCCTTTGTATTTTTCGGGCTTATCGCTCCTCATAGATAGCATTTACACCAAAGCAATTTTAACCACAAAACTAAGAACTTTCTTCTATCTCTTCGTGGCGGGAACATGAAGACTTCAAATCTCTATTTAAATGTCAAAAGCTCTCACGGAAGCGCGCGCATGTTAGCACATGAAGAGAGAAATTGTGTACCTATGGATTAAAGAGCGAGTTTCTATACGGATGTAATGTTAAGTAGACAAAATGACGTCACATCTAAATGAAGAGATAAAGGCGTAGAACCATATCTCATCCCGTATGCTAGCCCAACAGGAAGTAGGACGACAGCAGTTGTTATCATCACCTGGCCATCTCAAACGGTTAATAAAAAAAAAACCAGTTCACCGTTTTCTTCCCGATACATTGTTTACAGCTTATCTACTCTACTTCTAGGAGAACAAACAATGGCAAATCTCTGTATTTGAAATAATATGATGTTAATTTTCAATCATTCGTGCACTCATTAAATTTGTGCGTCCAAATTTTAAAGAATATTGTACCCGAATGTACAGTCAACAGCACATCAGGTTACCACAAGCTGTCAAATTTCCCCAATGGATAGTAAACTCTAATGCTTCGAGATAACATTGAAAATCGATTGAAAAAAGGTGGCAGTTTTGGCTAGCATGATATGCTGTTGACCCTGTACATTTCTCTTCGCGTGGCTTATTTCGGCACTGCCCAGTGCCCAGGTCCAGATCGTAACTGGACAGAAAATCAGTCATCAAGGAGCTCGATGTCAAAATATATTATCCATTCAATATAGATCGAGAAAATCATTAAAAAATATGAAAATGATGAGTTTACAACATGCAAATGTAAAAAATGTTGACATACTAAATATGTTCTTGTAAAGAACAAAAAAGACAACAAAAATTTCGTTATGTTATTTAATAAAATTAATGAACGAAACAAACTTTTCAACACAGACTACTCTAGTACGTAATTACATTATATTTAATTCCCGTAAGGCTTATGCACATATAAAGTTAAAGCCAATTTTTGACGTAAAATTATTTTATATATTTCAAACCATGAGAAAAGTGTGATGTACCGAAATCTTAAGTGGGTTTACAATAAATACATTTCAAAAGAAAATACCGACCACTTACATAAAGATTAGTGACAAATAGGTAGATAAATCTATATTTTTATATAACGTCTGCATAACAGTGCGTTACTGGTACATTTGAAGCGAAGGCAACAGGTATAAAACGATCATAATTTACATATACCTAAGTCACATGACTGTTCTGATACAAGGTACAGAGGGCCGGACATCAGGTTACCATGCGAGTACACTCTGTGCTGTTTCATTCAGAACAGTTCGGAATGAGAATGGAGTAACCTGGCCCCTGTACCAATTTGTGAGTAGTTAATAAGAGCGATTTACATAGTAGATTTTCACTTTTAATGACTATCAAACTGGTATATACCTTTTACCAGACACATAAATACTTAGATAGCCAAAACTTATTTATAACGAGTAACTCTCAACGGTTTGTAGTTTTGCTAAACTACAACCGGTCTGTAGTTTTCCTAATTTATTATTCACTTTCCTTTTAACACGTTATTGTGTGGTCAAAATATATCATGAGTCAAAAAACAAAAGCATAATATTAAATTTAAAAGGTCTTGAAAAATTTTGTTATGATATTTTTTCATTACTATGTTGAATAAACCCATCCATTCAAACGTAAATAATAATGGCAGTAGTAGAGCGGGCGAGCGGGGAGTGGACGGCTATAATCGAAAGAGAACCATTCCTTTATCTTTAAATGGAAAATTCATTTTTTATTTTTTTTACAAAATTTAATTTTCAGACAATTAATTTTTTTTTTGTTTTTTGGAATACTATCAACCTATACAATAACGCCTTAGAAGGTAAGTGACTAATAAATTAGGACCTTATATATGAAAAATATAATGAGTCTATTTTACATACTATTCAGTTGGAAATTTAATCACAAATGCATTACAATTATTGCTTGTTTTAATTTAAAATTGAAGAACAATATTAGTACAATGCGATCAGTTTGAGAAATACCCCAACCTTTAACTAACTTCACTCAAGTGCAATAATTAAAGTAAGCCGTACCTAAGTGAAGTTAGTTGCACAGCTTATGCCTTACAAAATGGCCGCTAGCAAAGCTTCTCATTTCAATCGCATTGCAATTTTTTAATTATGGATCTTATGTTAGGAATGCTTTCTTACACCCTCTAGAATATAAAAACAGTTGATATTAAAGGTTTAAACACGGTAACCGTGAATTTAATAGGTATTCCTTAAAGTAAATCTTGGCTGCACAGCAGTGCAACCGGAAAGTTTCGACGCTCCTTTATATTGTACTATTATATCGTTTTACAATAAATATTGCTGCCAAATACACCCAATATCATAGAGGTATAAGATTAAACTATGAGTTAGATTGTTTTAAGTATATAATTACTAGATTCATTGTAAATAGACTTCGATTTTAGTGTACCAACTGATATTCTAAAAAAAGCAAGTAGTAAGTATAAAGCTAGCACAAATTTTAATCTACAATCAGAATACATTGTAAATTCTAGAAATATTCTAAAAGCAAGTATGCTCATAGGTTCAGGGGTACACTAAAATTGATTAATACTTTTGTAATCCACCTTTATTACCAAAGAGTAACGGTCAAAATCCTTCTTTCAAATTAATGCACAACTCATCGTAAGGGTTAACTCTTCATAACGGAGGTAAAAAGCTTCTTAATCCTTATGATTTCATCATGAGCTTACATCAGTTTTAAGACTTCACCAGTCTTTACAAAGCCTTATTTAATAGCTTGACTGACTGAAGTAGTTTTATGACTACTAGTTATTCAAATTTGAACTCTAAAACCATATTCCTTAACGCTTAATTTTAATTGAATTCAAAAACGCAATGACAGTACTTTGAGATGGCTTTAATTAAACATTAAAGAAAATGATTTTAAGACACGCAACTGAAATATACAATGATTAAAAATAAAAAATTTATATGCAAAATAAAAATATCTTCAAATCCAAAAATAGACCTTAACATAAAGAAATAAATATGTAATTTGTACGTCATATTCGATTGTAAGATTCCGTTGAATTGTTATTTGGCACTTAGGTTCAAGAACTTGTCTGAGGACACTGCCGTGTCGCGACAATTCACATCCTAAGCGCCTCTATGTATTGACACGTTTCATTCAAAATAGAACTTTCTTACTCATTCAATAGGGACTACATTTGTTTGAAACTAAGTGCTTGACTTGTGTCTTTTTTCCATCCCTTTTTATTTACATTGTAGTGAGGTTTCGAAATAAATGAAAACTGAGTAACAGGAATGTATAACTGTTAAGAGATCTCTAAATATCTAAAAATTTCATGGCTCCCTTATCAGTTGCAGAGACGTCCATAAGATAATGCTACTGTAAACTTTCCGTCTTGTTGACAAGGACAGCATTACATTAAAAGGTGCTTTAACTTTAATGAACACTTCTGCAACTGAGTGTAAAACTTATTAAGTTACAATAAAAACTTTTTTAAAGAATCTGCCTTATTTTGGAGGAATGTTTAAAATGTATACTAATTTAAACCTTCGCGCGATTCTTGCACACCCGTTTGTGTAGCCGAAGTCCTACCGAAGTCCGACGCCAAACAGCTTGCTGTGTTCCGTCGGTTAGTAGGAGTACCAGTGCCTTATAGGTATTTTCTGGGTTAGCTCGCTCCATCGTCGACCTCATCTATGACCTTGGTCAAGATTGGGGTCAAGAATTAACCCATCATAAAATAAAATAAAAAAGATTTGTATAGCACGCGCCGTAAACAACCGCGCGGCGGGTTTATTACTACTACATAAACTGCCGTACTCAGAGACGTCAATTAAAGTTAAGAAGTAATTAAATGTCATGCTATCCTTGTTTATACCAAGGGATCGTTCAACAATTACGTGATCATTTTTGGCCGTTTTTTAACCCCCCCCCCCCCCTATGTAATCACAGCGTAATCTTTTGTTTTTAACCCCCCCCCCCCTCGCCTTGATTACGTAATCTTCGTCCGTGCTTAAAATGTAATGTTTGCTGTTTATTATTGGGTCTTAATAAATGACCTAGGAGTAAGCTTGTGGTCTTAATAAATGACCCAGTCGTGGTGGGAAGCTGTATTCGGTACTCCATGCTCATCAGTAGCGGCGCCCGCTTGTTTAAATTGGCTTTACAATAACGTTCTCAGGTGGATGACTAAAGTAATTTCATTACTTTTCTAATTAAAAGTATTTCTAGCTTCCACAACACCTTTTTAAATTTTTGAAAATGTCTATAGCTAACAAGTTATGAAATGATGACGTAATCATGGATTCTCTCCCCCCCCTCCCCCCAAATAATCAGATGTCTATACAAGCACCCGACCCCCCCCCCCTTCCGGTGATCACGTAATTGTTGAATGATCCCAACAAGACTGAAAGAGACAACATCAGTTTAACAGTACTTAACTTTAATTGACATCTCTGAGTACGGCGCTAGTCTAATTTCAGATAAGGGGATGGACTATCTTATATTAAAAATCACCCCACACAACAGAAAAATCACAATGCCCTAAAGGGATCGTTCAACAATTACGTGATCATTTTTAGCCGGTTTTTTAACCCCACCCCCCCTATGTGATCACAGCGTAATCTTTTGTTGTTAACCCCTCCCCCCTCGCCTTGATTACGTCATCTTCGTCCATGCTTAAAATATTTGCTGTTGATTAGCACTGACACGTATGACATGATTCTATGGTCTTAAATGACCTAAATTTGGGAAGAGGGTGTGTCATTTGTCAAAATGCAAAAGGTAAGAACTATAAAGTTAAATCAATAAAATAGATTATTCTAAATCTAATCATGGATTCTAACCCCCCCCCCCCCCAAATAATCCAGATGTATATACAAGCATCCAACCCCCCCCCCCCCTTCCTGTGATCACGTAATTGTTGAATGATCCCAAAGACACAAGTCAACCTTAGCCCAAAAAAAATCCCTAAAAAATTTGGACGTAATAACAAAGCGACAACTCAAAAACTCATTTCTCTATCATCGACCGTTACTCTAAGCCTGATCCTAGTCTCTCACAGCTCCGATGATGGTCAAAATGTAGATGAAGATGTTAATAATATCAAGATACAAGTTCAGAGCAGCAAAGATGTATTCTTCAGGGGAGATGCTGTATTTGTGCTTGCCTCCCATCATGAGCTGGGTGTCGTAGATAAGATAGAAGGAGAATAGAAGGGCGCCTAAAGACGCGTATACTAGTGTGACGATGGTGTTCTTTGGAATGAAGATCGCGATTAGACCTGGAAAAAAGAAAATATGAATAAGTATATATTTTTTTACTTGCACAAGTATTTGCAAGTAAAAAAAGGGAGTATCTCATTTTTGTTTAGTATCTATTAAGGAGTAATAAAAGTTTATTTTATTTTTATTTTATCTTCCTCTTATCGTGTAGGTACAGTCACGATAAGAATTTATTGGCGAACTTGGCTAACCCTGGTGTCAGGGTTTTCAAACCGCACAATAGCCTCTGACTTGGTTTTAACGACTATAGTCAATGGATAACAGCCGGGACCGACAGCTTAACGCTGAATTCAGACTATCATTCTGAATTATTTTCCTGTGGAATTTTGCTTAGGGATTTTTTTCTATGTTTTTAGCTGGCACCCTGAATTAACACATAGGCTACATTATTTTCGCGCATTCCTACGGGAACGAAGCCCCGAGCGGAAAGCTAGTATAAACGTAATACGATACAGATCATAGATATTGCCACATCACTTGCCTTTAAACTGAGCATTAGATGACAGGTTGTAATTGGGTAGATGACTGATATTAAATAAATAAATAAATAAACGCTACACACTCAAAGGCCCATACTAAGGTTTTCCCTTGTGTCGTGGGTCCCTCGGAACACACATAAAGACAAACATAAACACCCATGACCCGAGAACAAACATCTGCTTTTCACACAAATATTTGCCCCGACTAGGGATCGAACCCAGGACCCGCCGATTAAGAGGCAGCGTCACTATCACTCGACCAAACCGGCCGTCCGTATTAAATACTATATATTTAGTAAGATAATATATTATTAAACATAATATAGTAACAGAAATTCGAAATGAAATTTGAAATCGGCCAATTTATAAAAACTTACAGTCAATCAAAAATTTTTGTCCATCTTTTTCTTTCAAAACGTGTATGGAATTTATATGGCGGTGCTCAACTGTGACGTCACCGTTTTATATTTCTCTCTCTGTCTAATTGAGAGTTTCGAATGTTTATATCTTTTTTATTTTTAAAGAAATTAAAAAACTTTTTATAACCAGGCTATTCATACGGTAAAGAAGCTTCATTTTAAATAATACTATAAAAAATAGTCATCTACCCAATTATGGTCTTTCCTTATCGTATAGGCATAGCCAAGTGTGTTGCGAACTTGACTAAGTTTTTAAACCGCACAATGGCATCTGACTTAGTTTTAAAAACTGTAGCCAATAGACAAATCGACAACAGCCGGGACCGACACCTTAACGTGCACGGAATGTCCCTCCGAAGCACGGAACCGCTCGTGATGATTGGTCACTTTGGTCACCCATCCGGTTCCCTGCCTCTGTGTACGTTGCTTAACCTCACGAATCAGTTGGGATCAGCGACGCTTTTGATGATATTTATGGATAGATTCCATAATTTAAGTATTTACTAAGCTAAGCTGTCCCCTTAAGGCGACTACAGTACCCGATAAAGGCAGCACACATAGGAATAGTGCCATCTCCGTCTCTCAACAGGCCTGGGCCGGCAGTGCGAACAGTGTCGAAACACGAAGTTTACGGACTATGAAAGCGTGCGTGCGTAAAAACATGTTCGAAAGTTAGAAAAATGAGATTTATGGAAAGGTAACAGCTTAAATCGAAAAATGCGTTAACTACTTATCGAGAGTGTCCAATCACGAACATTTTGATAGCAAATTCAAGTTCCTGTGTGCATTTTACTATCGTTTTTACAATTTAAAAGATACACAATATTGGTATTTAGAGGTGACTTTGTGAGCTTTTTCTATCGAACCAAAAGTGCTGAATCATGTTTTCAGCAAACTACTTATCTAGTTTAATGAATATTACCGTAATATTTTTTTCTTCGATTTGATGCAGTGCGTCATGCTTATCTACGCATCATAAAATCGTAATTTAGGTGCTGTAGTCGCCTTAACCCTGTTTAATACGACACAGATTACTGAAATTGCCACGCCACTTCCCTCTAAACTGAGCGTTAGATTACGGGTTCTAATCATGGTTATGACTTACCAAACAGCATGAGTACGACCAGGCAGACCATGAGCACTCCGCCCATGACGGTGAAGTCCCATTTAGTTTGCATCGCGAATATTGTGAGCGCGAAACACACCGCCGCCGTCATACCCACCGCCATCATCACCTACAACAAAGGTTAAACTTAAGATACAAATACAAATTTCTTTATTCCACACACAATATAAACACAGACATAATATAGCAAACATTTAGAAAGGCAGGGTGGAAAGGGTGTGGGCACAGCAAGCTGATTTTAAGCCCAACCTGAGTCACAGAGTGAACTAAAAATGGATAAGTAAGAAATTACACAAATTAATAAATTTAAGTCCATACATAAATGACAACATACATTACATTTAATTTTATGCAACATTTAGAATTTAAACAAAGGTTAAACTTGAAGCAGACAATTTTTTATTATGAGACGGGTTAACTCTTGACCTCAATCTTGACCAAGGTCATAAATGAGGTCGACGATGGAGCGAGTTAACCCCGAAAATGCCAATTAAGGCAGTGGTACTCCCACGCACCGACGGAAGACAGGAGGTAGGAAGGTGGTCGCGAACCAGACGGCCCTTTACATAGCCTACCACACCGCATGAGACCATAGGACGCCACCTCAGATTCATTAATAATATTATTTTTTTTTTCTATAACAGTGGAGATTCACAAATAGTTTTAGGGCAGATTTGGCCCAGTGTCGGCAGATGCAGTCTAGTGACGGCAGATTTGGTCCAGTGTCGGCCGATTTGGTCCGGTGACTGCTCATTGGTCTAATGATGGCCAATTTGGTTCAGTGACGGACGATTTGTTCCACTGATGGCCGATTTGGTCCAATGTCAGCCAATTTGATGGCCGATTTGTTCCAATAACGGTTGATTTGGTCTTTGAATGCGGTCTTTGAATCCATATTTTTTGGGTTCATTTGTGTTGAAAGTCTTTTGGGTATTGTTTTAATGCAACTTACCGAGCTGACGTCATACATGCTGGTGGTAACTCCTAGCAAGAAGCTCTCCGCTACGGTAAAGATGCCGAGGAAGATGAAATTCATGGGGGAGGTGCGGCGGACGTTCTCGCAGCACGCCATCGAGATCAGACATACGAACACCACGATGAAGGCTATCCAGCTGCAATTTACAACGTTGTTATTTTTCGGTTACTAGATTATTATAGTTTTATTAAAGTAATAGATAATAGATTATTGTTATTGTGAGGGAAAACATCGTGAGGAAACCTGCACATTCAGGAGACTGAATGTGTAACCATGATCCAATCCGGTCAGGTTCCCCTGTTAGCAGGGTCACGGAGGTCAGACAGACGGACAGCGGAGTCTTAGCATAGGGTCCCGGTTTTGCGTTTGGTAAAAAACCCTAAAAAACCATCTAAACGAGAACCACGTCATTCTTTTGAAGTCGATTAAAATATACTGCCTGCCGCTGCAAGTAATATTATATGAGTACTCACAAAATAGGCATGCCTCGCGACCGCACCCACATCTTGGTGGGCTCGTGGAACAGAAACAGCGCGATAAAGGCCATCGTCACTAGCAGCTGGGTCATCAGGATTGAGTACACCTGGAATGTAATAACAATAAGACTGTAAGGTTGTATGCGTGGACTGTAAATACTGAAAACAAAACTGATTCCTTGGAAATAATGGTTACATACTTAAATACGCTCACGCCAATAATCCCTTACGGTGTAGGCAGAGCATCAGTGGTTCTACAACCAGTAGATGCCACGTTTGACACAAATTGTGAGGGTTAATTGGAAATATCGAAATAATGGTTTATTGCAAATATTACAATTTTAATTTTATAATTAACATAGAAACACGATCGACACGCACTAGTAAAGCGGATCATTAAGTAATAGGGCTGACAAAAAATCGGACTAGTGTTGGGCACAATACAATACAATATACTTTATTGCACAATTTGAAAAGAAATACAATGATGAGACAATTACAAGTAATTCCCAACAAATACCAAAATTAGAATTGATGAGACAATTACAATTACAAGTAATTCCCAACGGCTGAACCAATTTTAATAAAATATAGCTTAGAGCCATCATGATCACGTCAGTTTCAAACGAAAACAAGCCGCATCAAATCGGTCCATTAGTTTAGGAGCTAAGATGCCACAGACAGACACACAGATGTACGCGTCAAACTTATTATAAAGGATACATATAACATGTCCAATTGTCCATACTACACAGACAGAACCATTTTTTAATAGAGAATGGATTCTTCCCTGACCACAATCTAGCCCAGGGGCAAAGATGTGGTAAAGGATGTAGCAAGCTCACCTAGAAAATGCCTGTTCACTCGAACTTAAAAGAGATTCGGTTTTTATTTTTATTTATTAATAATGGGTTTGCTCTTGACCACAATCTAGCACAAAGGCCAAGATGCGGTCGAGGATGAAGCGAGCTCACCCAGAAAATGCCTATTCACTCGAACTTTAAAGAGGTCCGGGTTATATGAGCTCGGAAATACAGACGCAGGCAGGGAGTTCTATTCCTTGGCAGTGCGCAATATAAAAGATGATGAAAAGCACTCAGTGCGGATCCGGGTTATATGAACTCAAAAATAAAGACGTAGGCAGAGAATACCATTCTTTAGCAGTGCGTAATATAAAACTATCATAATCCAGCAGCTTCCTGCGTCTTCTAACCGATCATCCAATCTATAGGAATATGCATGCTTACCTTCCTAATAAAGGATCTTCTGATGGACTGGTCGTTAAAATCGAATCCTTTCACCTCGCCGTCTTCGCCCAACGGCTCTCCAGAGTATGGGGGTTGCTGGAAAAAAAAAACACATGTTTGGTTAAACTTATATCGAGTCACTTTGAATTTGTTGGCGGAAATTTCAGATGTGAATCAGCCCACTAAAGGTAAACCATTTAAATAAGTTCATTTGATCTGTTCTGTATTCAATTTGTCAGTTTGGTTTGAGGATAGGGGCCTATGAGCATGCCGGAGTCAAAAGGTTATAACTCAGTACGGTCAAACACTGATTTTCAGTTTATATCCTGAGGGGCGTGTAAGATACACACATCAACGCGGTCTAGGGATATTGCACGAAATTTCATACAAAAGAGGTCTGTTTGAGCAGCTATAAAAACATACTCGAGATACATGGCGGGCTATAATTTTCAGACAAGCAAGTGCTCAACCTGAATTTTCAATTCTAATCAATTAATTTTGTTTTACTTGAAATTTGTGAAAACGTGACGAAAACGAAAATGCACTTTTTGTCTGCTTTTGTATGAAAATAGTCTAATTTACGCAAAAAAAAAAAAAAACATTTAGTCAAGTAGTCAAGAATTGAAAATTCAGGTTTAGCACTTGCTTGTCTGAAAATTATAGCCCTCCGTGTATCTCGAGTATGCTTTCGTAACTTCTCAAACAGACCTCTTTTGTATGAAAAATCGTGCAATATCCTTAAACCGCGTTGATGTGTATATATTTAGTAAAAAAATATAAATATGAAGATGATAGTGATCGATGTATGAAGTTTGTGTAAGTCCGTGAGTGATGTGTGTTGTGTGGTTCTTGTGAAATGCGAAAAATAAAATAAAATTGTAGATGTTGTACTCAGGCATAGTTCCTATCACAACCACCAGTCTCTCACCATTGTTAAAATATACTTAAATCTAATAACTGCTAAGGCATAATGTACGGACGGCCGCAACTCAGGTTACCACAAGCGTGCGCTCTGTGCTGTTGTGATAAGAGTGGTTTTGCAATGCAAAAGGGAGTAACCTGATGCGCTGGCCTCTGTACATTTAACATGGTTGGGAAAAGTTGAAATGATTATTTATCGATTGAATAGATACATGTGAAAAAACCATGTGACGTGCGTATGCTAGCCTTTTTTTCTTGGTTTTTTCAGTTATTTTATAGTTTAGAATCCAAAAGAGGACATTACAGTAACCAGTAAGTTTGCTTGTGTTGGGAATGCATCGCTTATTCATAAAGTCCGTCAATTATTTTTATACTTTTACATGGGTTCCTGGATAAAAGTTTTTCCTGAAATTTCGATAGCTTTTCTAAATATCTAAAAAAAATGCCTCACTTACGCGTTTATGCAATCTAATGATTGCCTTAGTATGTTATTTAGAAATTTCCTGTGGTTTCCTTATGTAAATAAATCATCCCTTTTTTAAAAAAAGCAACAAAACAAGGAACGAAGTCACGATCAACTACTAGTGTTCGACAGATAAATGTTGTTTAAATATTTCAATATATATTATGCAAACTGTATACTAACTTTAACAAATACGTGCATGAAATCGGCCCACATTTTTTTGATTTAAAATGTCTTAAACTATGTAAATACTTATAAAATTTAACATTATTATGATACATATTATTGACAGACATTTTGAAGTTAGGCATACTAGATTTTTCTAGGGGGACTTGCAACAGATTTAAGCCCAGCTTAAAAAAATGAAAACGTCAAAGATGTTTTTTAATTTTCAACTTAGTTTCTTATGTTGTTTTGTAGCTGTATTTACAGCTTAGAGGCATCATGATCACGCACTATTACATAGGCTTAACATTTAGGTAGTATTTACGTCAATTACGGTATAAAAAAGAGCATGGGCACAGCTAGGCGTCATCCTAGCTGATGGGTTGATTCATTAGAGGTTTCATTCAATAGACTGATAAAAAATTTGATAAAAACTCGATATAAATGTCAAACTAATTTTCGTATCTCGGGTTAGATATAGCGAGAATGTTAAATAATCACATTATATATGCATTGAAAACTAACCAGGCGATCTTAAGCTATGTAAAAAAAAATCTTATTGTTATAATTTTTAGGATGAAACTCAAAATAAATGAAGGAGTTTGCCACAGCGCTACAGGATATATAAAGCTACTTATATCTCAGTTTGTGGTTTTGGTTAGCCCGTAACGTTCAAAAAATATATGCATATTTTAAATCAAAATTACACGTATTTCAATTACTCATAGTTTGAAAAATATTAATTTTATTATTGAATCTTTGTTAGTTGGACATTTTGAATTTATATTTAGTTGACATTTTATTTTTTTTGATGTCCATTGTGCAGGTTGTTCTTAATGTTGACTTTTATATTATTATTATTTTTTACTAGCCCATATACGTCTCCACCAAGTGGCACGGGCCTCCCTTCGAAACACGAAGGGGATTTAGGTCATAATCCAACCACGCGCTGGCCCAATGAGGGTTGGTGGATCACTCGTCTTTCGGAAACGAATTTTCTTGGACGGGAGGGTTTCATCACGATGTTTTCCTTTACCGTTGAGCAAGTGATAATTAGAAATTAGTACATAAACCCGAAAAGACGAATTTAGTGGTACATGGTACAGGCCCGCACCAGGATTCGAACCCGCGATCTTCGGATTACAAGTCTGTCTCATTATCAACTGGGCTATCACCGCTTTTAATGTTAGTTTAATTTAATGTTTTATTTCCAATTCAATTTTAAGAAATAGAAATAAAAAGTAATATTGGTGGACATTGTTAATTCAATTATGTATAAAAGTGTGCTGTCTTGTGTGTTTTTTTTGGGCGAATTTATGTGTAACTGACAAGGTTTATTGACGCAAAAATAAACACATGTACGCTATGTAAATAAATAAATGAATTGAAATAAAATACTTACTCCACCGCCATATTCCGCTCCTCCATATCCTGCCGTGTAACCAGCTTGAGGTCCAAACCCTGGTTGCGGGTACGGGCCCGGCGGACCCGGAGGGTACCCACCCTGTTGGGGATAACCCCCTGGAGGATAGCCCCCTGGGGGTGGATAGCCACCTTGAGGGTAGCCACCTTGGGGGTAACCGCCTTGGTTTTGATCTGTAATGTTGATTTATGAATGAGTTTGGGTTTTTTAGAGCTTGGTTGAGCTTTAAAGCTTGGGTTAAGAAACAAGGTTGTCTTCTTTGAAACTTTCTTCCAGTATTAATTGATTTTAATTTATTTATTGCATGTCATAGTTTTTTATAGGTCTTAAAGATAGTACAGTCAGCTGCTAAATTAACTCACCCCTCTATGAAATAAGGATAAAGTTATTTCACGAAATGTTTCAGGTTTTCAACTGATATTTTGTATACTAATACAGTTTTTCCAACTAACCAAGTACGCTCTATTTTTTATAGATAACTTCATCGGGGTCAGGTATCTCTTCAGCTGATTGTACTTATACAACTATAAAGTACAGTTCTAATGTGACATCCCGTTTTGACATAGTAAATAATATGTAGTAGAGGGCTTACACATGCTGTTTTAATTATAATTTTACTTAAAGCATAATTGCATACTTATACAACTTCAAAATATATTTTTTGTTATACAATATGTTATACTTTTATAGCAATGTTATACCATCGAATTAACATGTATACCTACAACATTTGTCTTGTACGATCATTTTTTACACTAATGTTGGTTCACTACTGCGGTAAACTACATTGTTTAAAGAATATATACATTTACAAAATATATGTATAAAATATTTACATTGTTTAAGACAGTGTTCTGGAAGAAAGTTTTTTCCAAATGGGACAACCTCTATTTCTTATACCATAAACAATACAACAATATTCTGTTATGCTATTATGTAAGGGAAATCTGTCAAAGGACGTTTATTTCCCTTTACATAATAAGCTTTTTGTTGCTAATGCTATTTATAAATATATATTTTATTTATTTACTGTTTTTATGAGGAATGGGCACTGCATAATATTAAGGTCGATTGTTCTAAGAGGAAAAATGACTGAATATTCAACAAAAAATATAGTTATAAATAAAAAGCATTAGCAATAGAAACATTAAACATAGCTCAGTCGCCTGCCATATTATATCAAATCAATAATGGAGTTATTTTATAAGGGCTTCTTTGTCTACTGAACCAAAAGAATTTGATATTGCCATGGACACGAAAGTAAAAGGGTTTGTACTTTTCCAGCACGATACTCAAGCTCACGGAAACCCTATATGTAATTATATATTCTGAATGTTTCAATTAATATTAAATTAGATAAAATTTAGAATCAGCCAAAGAAACTGAACAACATTCTCCAAGGAACATTGGTCGAAATATGCAAAAAAAATTTCGCCTCTCCATTCAACTTCAGCGATCATCTGATTAAATACTAAAACGTACCTAAATTCGCGTATATACCACGGCACGTGCAACCGCGTCGAAACGTCAGGAAATAGGTAGGTAAAAATCATGATATTCACGCGAATTTAGACCCGTTTTAGTATTTAATTATGTGTTCAAATCGCGAAAGTATAAAGTTTTATATTAGCTGATTGCCTTAGTATGAGAAGTCGAAAATTTGGAGAGTTTAACCTTTTCACCGCCAAAATCAAATTTTTTTTTTTTTAATTTAATATCGTTCACCAAGCGTTCCCCATACGCCACGACATTAAAAAAAATATATTTCAAAAAATATTTATATATATTTTTTGATGTCGTGGCGTGTGGTAAGCGTTTTTGACGAAAACTCTTGGCGCTAAAAGGGGTTAATATGGGTTCCTTGGCGAACGTTTTTTGATTGTATAGGTAGAACCACCGCCTTAAGTTTTGTTAGCTAATTTAAAGTCACCCATATATGGTAAGCGATTGCGCTAAAATATACATATAAACACTCAGTCAAGAAAACGCCCAATAAAATTAAAGTTGCTTTATGTAACTATATTAATAATGCTGTCATATTCTATCTACTTGCAGTAGAAAAGGACAGCGCGATTTTTTAAAAGCCGCTTTAACATTAGTGAACATTTATGTAATAAAAACACAAGAAACATGCCAGTGAAGGTAATATATATACAGGTTTTTACACTTGGGTGACAAAAACATTTAAAAAAAATAAGAAATAGCCTAAGCAAAAGACGACACGTTTTGATACGAAGGGCACACGGAAGTAATTAAGGCCCGTATTACAGAAGGATACTTAAGTCTTGATCTATACTTAAGTATTGATTGTCTTTTTCCCTCACTATCAAAATATATTTTTTTCTAAATGACTTCAATGGCTACGCTGATGGCCTTGACAGCTTCACCGAGCAAGTATATCAAATATCAAAATGACAAAGACGACTGCTACTTAAGTATAGATCAGAGTCTGAGTCGCGTTCTGTAATACGGACCTAAGAATTTTTTTATATAATTGTTTTAAGTTAAATTACATTAATTGTGTTCCAGTCTAGTGTTGCGTTAAAGAATGTAATATATGCGCATATATGGTCCGTATTACAAACGCGACTCAGACTCTGATCTATACTTAGATAGCAGTCGTCTTCAGTCAACACTTAAGTATAAATCAAGACTTGAGTCTCCTCCTGTAATACGGGCCTATGTCAAGTGTGCTTGAGTTTTATTTTGTTAACTAAGTCAACTAAGATTTAAATAAACAAAAAAAAAACAAACATACACCTTGTTTATCAGACATTGCACTCACTATCACTCTATATCACCCACAATACTGCCGTCCGTTTCGCAGAGGTTGAATTGCAAACATGTTGTACAGAGGCCAACGCATCAGGTTACCCAATTTTAATTGCAAAACCGTTCTTATCGCTACAGCGCAGAGTGCACGCGTGTGATGAGCGGCCCTCTGTACTAAGTTTGATGTGGATATGCCATTATAGTGCGATTTTTAGGGCTGACAAAAATGATACCATTCCATTACTTCCATTCTGGACAGGACGTAAACAAAACATAAGAGATCCCCTTGTGGGATAAGTCCGCCTTTGTACACACAGCAGCACATCAGGCTATTCATGTTGACCTTGACGTCGCTCTTATCTCGCTCGTAATAGCGCCGGCTTTCGTAATGCAAATGGATAACCTGACTTGCTGCTGTGTGTATTTAGAATTTATGTAATCTTTATAACTCTTTCGATTCCAATGTAGGTACTTATTTTATATGATGTGCAATAAAAGATTTTTCATTTCCCATACTCGGACGGAAGGTAGTGTTATTTTGATCTGATCAGTGAGTGGAAAATGCTGCTTCCCTCCTTATGGAGGGAAAAACTCATACAAATTACTTGTCACCTAAGGGCCGGAATGAACTTTAAAAATAGAACTGCTGTCAAAAAAAAAAAAATGCTGCGGCCATGTGAGTTTCTTAACAGCCGCTGCGCTCGGGCGTCTAAATACCTCGGGAATAGATTCTTTCCACCCTCGTTTAACAATCTACTATTACAATACAGAGAATGTGCTAGTTGCCTACTCCCACAGGCATACAGTAAAAGTCATTAAGTGGGTGTTGCTGTATTGCGGTGAAAGGCTTTCACAACTTACATCATATGTCATCTACAACTACTCAGTTATTATATCTACACTATCTACATTAATATTATAAAGAAGATTTGTATTTTTACATATAACGAATAAACTTAAAAACTACTGGACCTATTTCAAAAATTCTTTCACCATTAGGATGCTACATTATCAGTAACATAGGGTACATAATTTTTCCGAATTCCCACGGGAACGAAGTCCCGAGCGGAATGCTAGTTATGAATATAATTCAACCCACAAAACCCTAAAAAAATTTTTCACACCAACATTTTTCACACTGACAACCCTACCTAGTCTGGGAGATGTTTCTGAAAGGAAATATGACACATCGCTCTCATGCTGCCTCTATCTATTTACGCAAGTGTGAAAGAGAAAAAGACAGAACAGATAACTAGCGTTAATTTGGTAGGACGATGTGCAGTTTCATACAATTTTAGAATTGATGCAAAAATCAGTAAATTATGTGAGGTCATATGTATTCGTCACTCGGACCCCCGAACAAGTTAACGGTTGGAGTGGTTTCCCCTTAACTTATTCAAACCACTGAATATTATTTTTTTAAAACCTGCCAGTAACAATAACATTCAATTTTAAATGTCCACGTTAAAAACGTAAGAATCAACCGACTTAAAACCCAACAATGCCTATCAGCAGATAAACACAAACCAAAACGTCAACTTAATAAGTATAATCTGTATAATATGTTATAAGGTGTGTGCGTAATAAATTTCGATAAAATGGGATCAACTCAGGAGTATACTCTTTCGAAAAATCTATTTTCACCAAGTTAGCCGTCAAGGAATCTGACAAATTGCCAAAAAAAATATATATGAGAATGACATTGTCAAATGTCGGGTTAGCCTCAGCTAACTCATGTCTGATTTTTGGCGTGAACTCGGCGTGGGCGTTGCTTTGTCATTAAATTTTCGTTTTATGCGTGAAAAAGTTGTTTAGTGTATAATAGTGTATTATGAAGTAAATTGACTAAAATTCGTGGAGTGATACAAAATTCAAGTGATAACAGTGTTTCTGCTCCGTTTGGTACCGACAAAGATCCTCACGGTTGTGCTTCTCGCCGCCAGTTTTCGTAAAACAGACGCTAATCGGTTTTACGCAGAACATGAGGAGCTTAGGTTAAATTTGAGAAAGAAGATTTTTCACTGAAGACGTGGCCGCATGGACATAGTTTCCTTTGCCTTTCCAGAAAGGGATAAATAAAAAATCATGTCTTAGATAGACACTCATGTCATTCATGTCATAATAGAAGACACTCATGTCTTAGATATTTGGACAAAATTGACAGAAATGACAACGATACAGACACTTTGCCGAGAGACACTAAGAAAATAGAAGCATTATAAATTTTTTTTTATTATTATTTTTTATTAATGAAGGGTTCGCTCTTGAATCAATCAAATCAATTTAAATCAATCTCAAGAACTCTGAAACCTACTCTCTGTGAGGTTTATCTATAATTCATACTTATGTCAATACACTCATAAATCATAAGACGTCTTATAAAGTCCGGTTGTCCTAATGTCTACCATTATCATGCCAGTATCAAGTATCAAATAATGTCAAATTGTATACCATACGAGTCCTCTAGCATTTATTTCTTACGATTTTGTTTTGAATTCTACTGGACAATACGACGTTTTGGAGTCAAATTATTAGAATTCTCGTCGTTTCATCCTATACTTGTGTTAAAAAAACCATGATACGGATATGATTGATGAGGCAGCTAGGGTATTGTAATATTTAATATCTTTTTATTCTATATTAATTTTATATGGATTTATGTATGTAATAAATGAGTTGTATATTATATAATATGTGATATTGTTTTTTTTACTGGGTCTCCCTTTACATTTAAAGTACAGAGTGCCGCATATCAGGTTAAGACACGCTTGCACTCTGTACTGTTATTATAAAAACGATTTTGCATTGAAAATGGGGTAACCAGGGCCCCGATTGCGGTAAGTTTGAACGTGTTTACCAAAGCTAAACCGCTTACGTTTTCTTTGTATTAAGCCCGGGATACAATGGAAACGTGAGCGATTTAGCTTTGGTAAACACGTTCAAACTCAAGGCAATCGGGGGCTAGGCAAATGATTTTCTTTCAAACCAGTGGTTAGTAATCTACCCGAAGAATTAAAAAAAAAAACTGTAGCTATAGTATTCCTAATTTATAGCATAGAATAGGGGTTCCCAAAATGTGCGCCGCGGCGGCGGCGGCGCCCCTGGTGCGCCGTAGACAGTACAGAGGGGCGCTGTGAGGCGATCCTCACGGCGCCCCTCTGTACCGTACTCCGATCCGAAACCTTAACTTAAAGATTGGCGGGTACAAAATAAATACTCCAACGCTTTGAAAAACGTTTGGTGATCACAAAAATCAACCTATAACATTGACTAGGTAGCTGTTTTTGTTTTAATTGAGTATTCTAATGAATAGATAAAAAACTCAACTTCATATTGTGGATGTTTAAATTTTTGTGCCTATCTACATAACAAGCATCATTGTACCTACCTATTTCTTTCGTCTGTATCTATCTATTTCGACTGTTTAGCTAGGCTAGGGCGCCGAGATCAAATACTAATGTTATAAGTGCGCCGCGGACAGAAAAAGATTGGGAACCCCTGGTATAGAAGAAAGGTATTTTAAGTAGGATCCAGTTAATTCGAGTGGCTGAAGCATCCTCTTGAATCTCAGGCCAATTAACACTGACATACGACACGACATCGCAGCGATAAGCGTCGACCGATAAAACAGATAAGGAGTTATTCCTCGAAAGAGACCGGATCTCAATTATCGTTTTAAATTGTATATACACACGGCAGGCAGTGCAGAGGCCAGCGCATCAGGTTACTCCATTTTCATTGCAAAACCGCTTTTATCACAACAGCACAGAATGCACGCGTGTGGTAACCTGAGTTGCGGCCGTCCGTTCATCAGGCTATACATGTTGACCTTGACGTCGCCCTTATCACGCTCGTAATAGCGCTGACTTTCGTAGTGCAAATGGGTAGCCTTGCGTCTGTGCTTGCGTGCTGCTATCTGTATTTAAGTGGAAGTTCGTCTTACGAAATACCTACGAAGAAATGATTCATTCTTATTCATAACTACCTATCGACCCTTCTCGGCTTCGCCGCAGACTTTCTCATGTTTTAACCAATTTACACAATTCATTAATGAATTATGAATGAAAAGGCAGTGATAGCCCGTTGGTAATGAGCCAGACTTGTGATCGGAAGGTCGCGGTTTCAAGTCCTGGTGTGGGTCTATACCAAAAAAATTCGTCTTTTCGGATTTATGTACGGATTTCTAATTATCACTTGCTTAACGGTGAAGGAAAACATCGTGATGAAACCCCAGCCGGGTTTCGAAGAAAACTTTCGAAAGACGAGTGGTCCACCAACCTGCATGGGCCAGCGTAGTGGTCTATGGCGTGAATCCCCTTCGCGTTTCGAAGGGAGGCCCGTGCCCCTCGGTCGGGATGTATATGGGCTGATGACGACGATGAATGAATATAAGTGAAAAACCGCTATGATAATCCGTTTTTTGGGTTCTATTGCGTCTAGACGGACAGACGCGGCAGAGGACTTTGTTTATAATTGTTAAACCCCGACAAAAAAGAGGGGTGTTATAAGTTCGACGTGTGTATCTGTGGCATCGTAGCTCCTTGAAGAATGGACGGAATTCGGTGTTTTTTTTTCATTTTTTTATTGTAAGATGGGTTAACTCTTGACTTCAATCTTGACCAAGGTCATAGATGAGGTCGACGATGGAGCGAGTTAACCCAGAAAATGCCTATTCAGGCACTGGTACTCCTACGCACCGACGAAACACAGCCAGCGAACCAGACGACCCTTCACAGAGCCTACCACACCGCATGAGACCATAGGACGACACCTCAGATTCAGAACAAATTGAGGTGTCGTTGCCTGGGGTGGATTACTAGGAGGCAGGTCTCATTTGTGTTTCCTTAGTCGCCTCTTACGACACCCACGGAAAGAGATGGGGTGGTGTTATTCTTAACCGATCACCACACGGCGTTTGAAAGCTGTCGTAATCGAGATGGTTCTTAGCTATCTTTGATCAAAATTGGTGCAGCCATTTAAAAGTTATAAGCAATCGAATATCGGGGGTGATACCTACAAAATGTTTAAATAAGAAGTTATAGTAATATTCTTTTGAGGTGAAAACTTCTTATTCGTGAGAACCTGTACTTAGCTAATTGTTTTGAAAATACCTATGAATCACTGTTTAGTTTACGTTATCGAAACTTCATGTATTGAATTGATAAACAAACAAACGTTAGGCCATTGATCGGCGACCAATTTCTTCAAGTGCGAAAGAGACACAACCTCAAATCTTAAGTCAGAGTGGGACAGTTTTATTTTTGTTATTCCACCACAGTTCAAGGTCATAGAAAATTCAGTCGCACTAGGGCGCAAACTCAACAATGTACGGTGTGCAAAATGATAAAATATCGAAAGAGAAATACAAAGATATAGCATCTTTGTTACGGATACATGTCTCGACTCTCTTTCGATATTTTATCATTCCGCACACCGTAAGTACGGACGGCCGCACATCAGGTTACCACACGCGTGCACTCTGTGCTGTTACGATAAGAACGGTTTTGCAATGAAAATGGAGTAACCTGATGCGCTGGCCTCTGTAGGTACATCGAATATGACGTCTTCGGCTCAGGTCTCAAGGTAACTAGTACGGCTTGTAGTTTTCTACAATTTCCTTCCTTACAACTGAACCTTCTTGATCGTAATGCTACGTCATATTGACGTCAATACTTTCGAATGGCTCATTACGTCACAACCATGTCACAATCACAACACAAGAACTCGCAATGACTCTTTCATTAACTTGAAAACTCAAATAAGGAAAGAACAATGCTCACCAATGTACAAACGCGCAAACGAAATGTATGTCAATAGGTAAAATTGAGTAATTAAATACATATTACATAGTTAATTTATTATAAACTAGCTTTCCGCACGGGACTTCGTTCCTGTGGGAATGGAAAATCATGTTCTCTATGTCCATCCCGGATAATGTAGGATTCTAATGGTGAAAGAATTTTTCAAATCGGTCCAGTAGTTTCGGAGCCTATTCGATGCAAACAAACAAACAAACAAATCTTTCCTCTTTATAATATGTATAGATATAGATAGATAATTTTTAGGGAAAGAAAAATATTCGGCGCGAATGGGACTTGAACCCACGCCCCAGGATTAGATCTCCTGTGCTCTAACCAACTGAGCTACCGAACCTTCCAGTCAAGCGGCCAAATTTCTCATTCTCTTACTAAGCACTAACCAAAAAAAAATTCATTCCCAAAAAAAAGTCCTTCCACGCTGGGCTGGCAGTGAAAGAAAAACTTTCACTCCCAGAATATGCCAGCTGCTTACTCTTCCCAGGCATACTGTAAAAGTCAGTAAGTGGGACGTGAGGGTCTTGCTGTATCATGGGCGAAAGGCTGACCACCTCTCACCATTACACAACATGTTCCATCTAATAACCCTCACCATTTGTGTCAAACGTGGCATTAAGGTGTTTTCTAGATGCTCTGCCTACCCCGTTAGGGATTACAGGCGTGAGCATATGTATGTATGTAAATTCTCATTCCCATTCTATTCAATCTCATTCCCTTGATTTATCATAGGTACTTTTGTTTCCAAGAGAAACGCAGCTTTTTTTGGCAGAATCATAATTTTTACCGACTTCAAAAAAAAGGAGGTTCTCAGTTTGACCTGTATGTATGTATGTTTGTATGGATGTTTGTCCGCGATTATCTCGCGTTTGGCTGAACCGATTTTGATGCGGTTTTCAGAAAAGTATTTGTTACATTTAGGAGAAGGTTTTAGTATTTTAACCGACTTCAAAAAAAGGGGGTTCTCAGGTTAAACTGTATGTATGTAAAATAAAAATCAAAAATTCGCTTAAAGTTTTCAAAGCTAACACTTCGTTTTATTAACCGACTTCAAAAAATGAAGAGGTTATAAATTATAAAGTTAGCGCAAATTGCACTAAAATTTTTGAAGTTGGTTCTATTTTTTTTTAAAGTTTTAAGAAATCAAATTGAAAGGCATTGATTATAACTTCGGTACATAAATTACATAAGAAAAGGCAATTATTTGCTTAGCCACATACATCGTTACAATAAGGTACATAATAAAAATAAAACTAGATCGAATGATCTGACGTCAGAGCTCCGAGGCAGACATTGTGGCGACATGTTGCATCACTTCAAGAAATAAATGTAGAAACACATTAAACTTTAATATACATAAATGTGTTCTTAAGTTACTATTAGTTACAAAATTGTATAAGATACCGATAAATAAATACCTAATTGAGTAATTAATTAAAAGCCTTGAAGAATTTGTAGTAATTTTTTATGTTTTTGTATTAGGTAATCGATCACTGTTTATTTACGTCGGTCGTTAGGTATAGCCGTTTTTGACTAAGAAATTGCCGTTTTCCGTTCAATGTTATTGGAAAACTGATTTTTTCATACTAACGTTTTTGTATTTTTCTCGGGAATGCGAAATCCAAATTTAACAAAATGTTGTGGGAAGGTTTGAACAATATTCAGTTACTTTTCGTCATAGGTAGGTAGGTACCTACTTAGTTTATTGAAGTTTGTAACTGAACCAAAGGTAGGTAATCTATGCTAATATAAAAAAGGAAAGATTTGTATTTTTGTATGTTTGTAACGAATAAACTCAAAAACTGATTTAAAGTCAGTAGACATTTTTTTTATTTTATTAACTCTTGACCTCAATCTTGACCAAGGTCATAGATGAGGTCGACGATGGAGCGAGTTAACCCAGAAAATGCCAATTAAGGCACTGGTACTCCCACGCACCGACGGAACACAGCAAGCTGTTTGGCGTCGGACTTCGGTAGGAGGGGGTCGCGAACCAGGCGGCCCTTAACAGAACCTACCACACCACATGAGACCATAGGACGCCACCTCAGATTAAAAACAAACTGAGGTTTCGTTGCCTAAGATGGATTAATAGGAGGCAGGTCTCATTTGTGTTTCCATAGTCGCCTCTTACGACACCCACGGAAAGAGATGTGGTGGTTTTATTCTCAATCGATCACCACACGGCGTATAATCTATCTATAGGACTATAGTCAACTTCGAAACACTTGAGATATAAGTTTACACACAGACAGTCAAGTCACCTTGAATCGTGCGAAAATGTGATGCCGAGGAGCCGTGGCGCCTCTGATTGCTATTTTTATAAACAATGACGTCACGCGGATACGTATGGCATCCCTTTGATATAAAAATGGCTACTAAAAAGGCAGATAATAAACGCAAAAATATGGCGAAGTATTTTTCGTTTAAACGTGCTTTTTATTCGACCGTTGTGTTTGTGTATCTAATACTAGCATTCAGCACGGGACTTCGTTCCCGTGGGAGTTCGAGAAATTATGTAGTAACCTATGTTACTCAGGGATGATGTAGTGAAAGAATTTTTCAAATCGGTCCAGTAGTTTCGGAGCCTATTCAATGCAAACAATCAAATATTTCCTCTCTATAATATTAGTATAGACTAGCATTCCTCTCGGGACTTCATTCCCGTGGGAATTCGGGAAAGTTATGTAGCCTATGTTACTCGGGGATAATGTAGCATTCTAATGGTGAAAGAGTTTTTCAAATCGGTCCAGTAGTTTAGGAGCCTATTCGTTACATACAAAAATACAAATCTTTCCTCGTTATAATATTAGTACCTATAGATATAGATTACTGTAGTGTAGATAGATGTAGTGGTACTTAAGATCTTAGGAATAGAATTTTACGAACTTGGTAGGCTCTGTAAAGGGCCGTCAGCAGGGCAATCGCGCTAAAAAAAGTGGATTGAATCGCAATTGAAACGTAGTTAGGGGGCTACCACCTAAGCGAAGCTGATGCTGATTGAACGAATGGAATGATGTACATTGCTGTGTTTAGTTCATATCGTTAATCAAGGTCTCCTTATAAAGAAGCAATCGACAACGTTCCATTTGTTTACCCAGCTTCAGCTTCGCTTAGGTGGTAGCCCCCCAGCTACGTTTCAATTGCGTTTTTTTTTTTAATAAATAAACGCTACACACTCAAACGCCCACATTAAGGTTTTCCCTTGTGTCGTGGGTCCCTCGGAACACACATAAAGACAAACACAAACACCCATGACCCGAGAACAAACATCTGTTTTTTAGACAAATATTTGCCCCGACTGGGAATCGAACCCAGGACCCGTTGATCAAGAGGCAGTGCTGCTACCACTCGACCAAATCGGGCGATTCAATCCAGTTTTTTTAGCGCGATTGCTCTGCTGGTTCGCGACCCCCTCCTACCGAAGTCCGACGTCAAACAGCCTGCTGTTTCGTCGGTACGTGGGAGCACCAGTGCCTTAATGGCATTCTCTGGCTTACCTAGCTCCATCGTCGACCTCGTCTATGAACTCGGTCAAGAGTTAGCCTATCTTATAATACGAATGGCAGTTATGTGTAGTTTTGATGATAACACAAAAGGTATCGTGTGGTGATCGGCTGAGAATAACACCACCCCATCTCTTTCCGTGGGTGTCGTAAGAGGCGACTAAGGAAACACAAATGAGACCTGCCTCCTAGTAATCCATCCCAGGCAACGACACTTCATTTTTTTCTGAATCTGAGGTGTCGTCCTATGGTCTCATGCGGTGTGGTAGGCTCTGTAAAGGGCCGTCTGGTTCGCGACCACCCTCCTACCGAAGTCCGACGCCAAACAGCCTGCTGTGTTCCGTCGGTGCGTGGGAGTACCAGTGCCTTTATAGGCATTTTCTGGGTTAACTCGCTCCATCGTCGACCTCATCTTTGACCTTTATGGTCAAGATTGAGGTCAAGAGTTAACCCATCTTATAATAATAAAAAAAGGTACCTACTGTGGGTATTTGCGTTACGAGATCTGTTATCTTTCAATCTTATCAGTTATACCAGCGAATGTAACTACTTTACATGTCTTTTTAGATTAGTCATTACTTTTTATAACCCCGCGTAGGTTATTCCCCGGAATAATAGGATGAATCAGAATAGGTAGGTATTTCAATTAAACTCATAATGATATTGATAAGCAATCTTAATTAATACGGCGAATTATATGTCAAAATAATCGGCGTATAATAACAAATGTACAATAATGTGGATGATTTATTTGATAAGGTAGTTTCTTAGAAGATCAATAAAGTAATTAATGCATTTAAGTATTTTCTTTCGGGTTTTTGTTTTGATAATTGTATAAACCTCGACATTCATCGTATAATAATCGTATCTATTCATTTATGAATAGATACGATGAATGGGTGCGTTTCGAATGCTCTGGGTAGGTATTGGCAGAACTATCAGCGTTGCAGCTCTGCTGTAACATTAAGCTGAGCCAAAGCCCATTCCGGCACAGTACACGACTCTATCTCTCTAACCTGTCTGATTACCTAATTTTGTACTTGTTTGTGTTGTGTTCCATGTTCAATTTATTTTTGTGGGTTGTAATGATTGTTCGTGTGCTGTGATTATGTGAATAAATGTTTTTATCTATCTAATAATAACTCTAAAACATAATAACTTTAACAGGAACATCTCAATTACGTCAGCTTTCAAAAAAAAAACAACGGGTTGCACTCCGGGAGTGCCGGCAGAAGTGAAAACTTGAACATTAACGTTGTGCATTAACATGGAAATAAAACAAAATACACAAAAAGAGTCCGTTATTCTCTCAGGATTCGATCCTTCGACGCCTCGCCTACGATCTGATAACTTCAATCGGCCAAAAATACAAAAATACTTTCAATTCAGTAAAATAGTCTATCGGTATTTGCGCGCTATGTGCGAATAATCATTGACATCTGTCACAGACTCTTACGGTTTTTCGATCAGCACACGTGACCTGACGCGAGTTTCACAGTTTTTACCCATCCCACAAAAGTGCTCAACGCCGCTAAAGAAGTTTTCACTTCAAAAATTGATTCGAAATCGGTGCATTAGTTTAGGAGCTATGTAGTACCTACAGTAATTCTATGTAATCAATGTATGGGAAAAACAAACAAATTACAATTTAATGAGGATCATTTTTGCTCTTGACACTTTTTTTGTATTTATTATAGAGTTGTGAGTTTTAAACACCACACCCAAAGGTATCATACCACATAAGTTCCTAAACTTTATTAATTTGTTTGTTTGAAAAACACAGAATTAACGAGCTAATGATACCACAGAGCGATACACAGATACACGCGTCAAACTTATTACAACCCTCTTTTTCATCAGGGGTTTATCTTTGAAATGTTGTATGTTTGTAACGAATACATACCAACAAAAAGCTCTACTATACATACTTTTTCCAATTTCTCACAGGAACGAAGTCCCGCGCATCCTCCAGCGCGAAAGCTAGTTATTGATAAATTTAAAGGTGCAACTTAGGTACATTAAGTATTTTTCTCGTGACTTGCTAATTTTTTCCCGACTTTTCGTTAATTATTGAGCTAGGTTTCAAACCTTCAATGTAAATAAGTATTGTAACGTAGGTAAACAACGTAGTCGTAAAAAGCGATAGGCCACGGCGCGGCGACCGTAAATAAGATTAACCCCACACCTACGTTAACGTGGTTATAAGCTAACGCTATTAACTGTTCCACTCACGATCTAAGTAGGTCTAACTGATAATGATAACAGACAAGACAAAATAATAGGGATATTGACTATTCCTATGTGTGCTGCCTTTATCGGGTGCTGTAGTCGCCTTCGAAAGTTAGAAAAATGAGATTTATGGAAAGGTAACAGCTTAAATCGAAAAATGCGTTAACTACTTATCGAGAGTGTTCAATCACCAACATTTTGATAGCATATTCAAGTTCCTGTGTGCATTTTACTATCGTTTTTTACAGCTTTAAAGATACACAGATACACAATAATGGGTATTTAGAGGTGACTTTGTGAGCTTTTTCTATCGAACCAAAAGTGCTGAATCATGTTTTCAAACTACTTATCTAGTTTATGTCCTCAATATTACCGTAGTATTTTTTTTCTTCGATTTAATGCAGTGCGTCCTGCTTATCTACGCATCATAAAATCGTAATTTAGGTGCTGTAGTCGCCTTAAAAACTGAGTGAATTTAAGATGAAAATAAAGTGGCTCCATGGTCTCTAACTATTCTAATGAAAAATATGAATTACATATTACATATTTTTCATTAGAATATCAGGTATTTTGATATTAGGTATTTGTATTTCAAATAACAGGTATTTTGTCCATGCGGTAAATAGTTAAAGAGAAGTAACATTGTGAAAGTGTAGTAACATTGAAGGGTCTTCCATATATTACGCCACAGTCACGTGCATGTGATAATCCACGTTAAATGAAATGGAAAAAAGCATGACGAAAGGAGTTCAATGCTGAAAATAAAATTAATTTTGAGTGACGTAATATATTGACGACCCTAACAGCTGTACAAAAGCAAGTTTTTTTTTTACAGGGTGTACTGTACAGACAGGGTGTCAAGTGCGTGGAATGCTTTGGATGATAAAAGAATAGATCAAAAATCTAACTGATATTATGTAAAGTTATCTTTAGGGGATGTGAAATATTTAAAAAAAAACATTTTTTTTATTGCGTTTTCTTTTTTCACTAGCCCATATTCGTCCACACCAAGGGGCACGAGCCTCCCTTCGAAAGACGAAGGGGATTTAGGCTATTCACGCTGCATTAACCAATAAAAATATTATTAAACTAGCATTCCCCTCGGGACTTCGTTCCCGTAGCAATTTGGGAAAATTATGTAGCCTATGTCCATCAGGAATAATGTAGCTTTCTAATGGTGAAAGAATTTTTCAAATCGGTCCAGTAGTTTTGGAGCCTATTCAATGCAAACAAACAATCAAATCTTTCCTCTTTATAATATGTATAGATTGTATAATTTTTCAAATAGGTTTATAGTATTAAATTAAACACTGACTTTATTCCGCTCTATGGTTTATCATGAATATTTTTATGCTTAAGTCGTTACGCAAAGGTATACCATATTAAAACACAAATGTCATGACTTTCCTACCCAAAGACTGCCTGGAAGAAATTGCTTCCAAGAAATAATGTCCATGTTTTTGTATTGTATGTTCTTATGTCAAAATAAAGTATATTATGTATATTGTAATATGTATAGGTATTGTATATTGATTGTAATTTACGTGAAAACGCGCAATGTGTGACATATTCATTATTATTTAGCTATAGATTGGTGATATTAAAGAATGTAGATAATAGATATGTATTTGTCACCAAAAAAATGTAAAAACCGTAATCTTACAATTTCATTAATGAAATTATAATCTCCCGCGATATTACAATTTGCCTAGTAAAATTATAAATTCGCATGAAATTAATATAAGTTTGGTTAGGTTAGGCTTTTTTAGGTTCGGTTGGTTAGTTTGTATTAATATTGTAAAAAAGTCCGTCAACGTGGAAAAAAATTGGGGCAGATCACAAAGTATCTGGAGTTTACAATCTTACTAAGTCAAATTACAATATTACGGGTTTAACAATGTAACGGTATTTATCTATGGGCCTTAGATATTATTATATTAGTTGCAACAAAACTGTATTCCCTGATTTTGTTATCTTCAGCTTTTTTTAATAGCGTCCCACTTCCATATAGTACAGCTTACAGATGTATTAATTCTTTTATCATTCAAAGCATAAAGACATTCAAATAATACTGAACAAGAGACCTCCGGGATAAACTCCTGGGTTCTGCCACATGGTCCCAATCGGCTGCAGAGGAACAAAAAAAACTTGATTAAAAAACTAATTAAGAAAAATAATAACAATACATACACATGGTGTTGTAATTATGACGGTCTTTCGGGTTGAGTTTTTCGGTATCCGTTTTTATGGATTGTCTTCACTTACGGAGATAAACCTGTAACAATGTAAAACAAATTATTAGAAAGAAAGAAAAAAAATGTTATTGACGTCACACATACACTATACAACACACACTCACACGCATTAAATCAGCGTGTGTAGCTGGCGTAAATTTACTCGTTTCCGCCAGCTACACACGCGCACCAAGGTCACAGCTGAAAATCAGTGTTGGTGCCTCGGCTTCAACACATGCTGAGCTGTGTCTTATTTGACATCGCACTACAGCACAATCCACTATTTATTTATACTATACGTTGTTTTGACGTTTTTTGTATGTTTGCTTTGCTTTTATTGTATGTCCTGTGTTTTATATTTTATTTTATTTGTGTTGTTGTGTCTTATGTCAAATAAATGTCTTGAATCTTGAATTTTAGGCATTGGTAGATTATAGGTACAATCAATGGGCCCCCAACTAACATAATTGTGGTTTCGGAAGAATTCACAACGCTGGTCTTCCGTAGAAACCCAGAGAGCGCTACTAACACGCAGTTAGATCAAACATATACAATTTAATATAATAATATAATGCTGAATGAGAAGTGACGTCCCTTGGGTCCCATGCCCCAGATAGTCGGTCAGGCCCCTCTCTCCGCTTACCTTTACTGGCCAGTTGGAGTGGACCCCAGCAGGGGCCGCAAGACTCTCGCCTCTGACTTGCCTTCACTGGCCGGTCAGAGTGGGGTGTCAGAGCTATATGCTCGCAGGGTGGAAGTGAAAGATGCATAAGTTGCGAGATGGTGAGGTGAGCCGGTCGGCCACCGAGCAGAAAGCGGTGCACAGCTCTCGACACCCTGAGCCTCTCACGCGATGTTGCCCCCTTGTCGCATTGTGCATGCGGCCGTTTTGGGGGGCCCATCTTTAGTGAGTTGGCGAGTCACCACCTGCCCATTCGCTCGTGTTGTTCAAATTGATACGGCAAGTGCCATAGTCTCCATAATTACGTGAGGCGTTTTGGGAAGGGAGGAGGTCGGGCCGGATCTCTCTCAATCTCACGTGGGGTGAGGGGGGGTCTCTGCAAATATCACGTAATATTTTCCCCAAAAAGAAACAGTGTAAAATTGCGAGAAAGCTAAGTTAAACTTACCAATCCATGTTGCTCCGGTAGCCACTCTTAAAACTTCTCATGAGTTTCTTGGACAGAATTAGAAAAAATATTTTTTTCAAATTTAAGTTGGTAATTCACAGCTATTTTTTATTGTTCGATTATTATAAGTTTAAAATAATTAGGCAAATTATGTAAGTTTTCTAAATAAATCACCCATTAACATATTTACACTAAAATTAAGCATTTTCATAAAAATCACGTGAGATAAAGGGAGGGGGGTGTCGAGCCAAATCTCACCACATCTCACCAGAGGGGGTGGGGGGGTCGAAAAATCGCAAAAAAACACCTCACGTAATT
Source organism: Aproaerema taeniolella (assembly GCA_949987775.1). Lineage (NCBI taxonomy): Eukaryota > Metazoa > Arthropoda > Insecta > Lepidoptera > Gelechiidae > Aproaerema > Aproaerema taeniolella. The sequence goes on along the minus strand of OX465258.1, from coordinate 16,543,464 downwards.
AATGTCGCGCCCCCTTAAGCAATGTTTTCAAAGCAAGGAAATAGTGCATATTACAATTAACAGTAATTCTACAAAATGGTAATTGTACCAGTCTAAGGAAAATATTATGTGTCATTCATGAATGAGTGCTGTTGTATAGCTTATAATAATTATTTTTATCGTATACCTATTGGGATAAAGAACAGGGTTCAAAAATATCCGAAATTTATTATAAATATCAAAATATCGGATATTTATGCTATAAGTATATCCGATATATTTCAAAAATTTGATATATACTATACATATATCCGACATATATCAAAAATTTTGTATGACAAAATCTACTCAATAATTTCAAGTTTTTAAACCATCTTCGTAATTGTATATGCCTGAATTATTGGCCGAGGTGCCCGTATTTGATGAAGATGGCATTTTGCAGGAAGTCCAAATAACTGTCACCAATATTGAGGTTATAGGACAGGTAATGCGGTCCAATTATCTGATTCCCAATCACTCCTGCCCAAATGTTCACACTAAACTTTCTTTGAAAGGATTTCTGACTTTTGAGCAGGATTTATAAATACTGTAAAAATTATGGAATAAATGTTTAAAATGCAATATTTGTTTTATGTCAAGTAAAACCCACGAAATTTTAAATTTTTATTTGCCTTGTGAGTGTTATTAGCTCAAAAACTTGTTTTTATTTTGCTTGATGAATATTAGAAAAATTTGATTAAGTCCAGAAAATAAATTCATTAGCGATGTTACTAATAACTTTTCATGACGTATTGCATACCATTAGAAAGGGGACAGTCCAGGGATGTTTTTAAAAAATCAGAAGAGCATGATCACCAGGGAGCGGAATCTAATAGCAAAACAATTGAAATGTAATAAAGATGGGACATTGTTTTGTATCGACTTTTCCAAGCTATCGATACTTTAGTACTTTTACTCAACTTAGAATTTTTTTATTCTACTTTGAATTTCTAAGTTTTTGAACGATTTTTGTCGACTTTCTATAGGAATAATGATCCTGAAGAGTTTGTAAATGAAGTGGGCTCGTTTTATTATAAATCATATAGTTTGTAAATGAAGTGGGCTCGTTATATGTCACGGCAGCACAACTTCATCTGAATAATAAATAAATTTGTATAATAATGAATAATAATAATGAATAATAAATAGATTTGATGTTATAATGAATAATAAATAAATTTGATGTTTGATTTTTTGAAACATTTACCATAGGATCGAAAAGCGTCGAAAAGCGCGTAATCCACACGGGCGAAGCCGCAAACGGAAAAAAGTGTTCATAAAGCGAAACTCCACTTAGTTATCGATAGTCTGTTTAGTCGATAAAAAGCAATGCCCCATCTCTATTACATTTCAATTGTTTTGCTATTAGATTCCGCTCCCTGATGATCACTTTTAGTTTTTTTAAATTGGAAACGAAAGTTGACGTTCAAGTTTTTTTTTTACTTTAAAAAACTTTGCGGGTCAGTAAAAAAAAAACTCGATGTTGCTGGCGAGTAATTTTGGTTTAAATAGAAGCGTACAACGTTACAGATTAAAAGTTTAAAAAAAATTAAGCTAGACTACAAACAGTTTTTTTTAAATAAAATTTAAATGAAGACTTTTACAAAATTTCACCCAAAAATATTTAAAATCCGCATTAAAAATTCAGTTGGACCAAATTTTTTTATGGGAACTGAAGAGGTAGCCAATTAAAAATTTAAAAAAACCCCCCCGCAAAAAAGTAAAGCGGACATTTAAAAAGTAAAAAATAACACCTTTCGTTGAGCCATCAAATTCATTTCAGAAATACCTATATATATTTTAATTATCGATGGATGGCACGATAGGGTTTGCTCATTAAAATGGCGCTATAATGTCGCGTCGGGGCAGCTAACAAAAGAGCTGATAACCTTGAAACGGCTGAACCGATTTTGATAAAACGTATCTAAGAACCATCGCCAAAAAACCTGCTTGTAAATAAAAAAACGCATCCAAATCGGTTCACCCGTTTGAGAGCTACGGTGCCACAGACAGACACACAGACACACACACACACACATAGTACATGAGTGTTTCAAGTTTTAGGTCACATGCATGTTTGAAAGTAAAGTAAATACACATTAAGAGTCTAAGAACCCTACCGCAGCTAACAAAAGAGCTGATGACCTTGAAACGGCTGAACCAATTTTGATAAAACGTATCTAAGAACCATCGCCAAAAAACCTGCTTGTAAATAAAAAAAACGCATCCAAATCGGTTCACCCGTTTGAGAGCTACGGTGCCACAGACAGACACACAGATACACAGACACACAGACACACACACACACATAGCGGTCAAACTTATAACACCCCTCTTTTTGCGTCGGGGGTTAAAAAACCCTCCAACCACTCTATTCAATTTGGCAAACGATGCACCAAACACTCTGTATATCATGATGATCATGGTCATGATATATATTATATATATATCTATTGATATATCCATTGTATCTCCCATAGAAAATGCGCTGTATGCTGATGAAGTTTGTATGGGAATTCAAAAATTTTTTTTCGTATTTAGACCTATGTTCCTTGGGAAAGTTTTTCAGTTTCATGGACTGATTAACCAACCAAGAGGTTGAAAGAGAGATACCTAAAAAATGTGATTATTATACTATTTATACAAAGTCAAAGGGAAAAAATGGACCGACATATCAATATAGAAAAAACCCAGAATGTTTTACAACCTAAATCTAAGCATACAATTTTCATTCTAATGATAAATTGGACCAGCCTTTTGAGTGTGAAAGAGTAACTTTCATGATTATATTATTAAATTAGTAGGATCATATTAATCTAGTGACCGGGATTGCTGACATACCTAACATATAAAACAAAACAACTAAAATGGAAGTGGCCTATGGCATCCTAGAGGGCACAAAAGGAATAGGGGTAGGCAATTCAAAAGGTGGGCGGATGAACTTGTGGAAATGGCAGGAAAAACTTAGACCAGACTCGTACACAAGAAGGAAGAGTGGAGAATAATGGGGGAGGCCTTTGCCCGAAGGGGTCGGCGTGTCGGAAAAGGGGCAGCCCATGGGACTAATCTAGTGATGATGGGCTTTCTATATACCCTGTATGTATACTGTTATTTTAAACCAAAAAAGCAGGATATCGTAAGTGCAGCAAAGGGCCCTACTTTGGGTCCCAAATAAAGTTATTTAAGGACCTTATCCACAAACATATTACCAACAGCCAACATATAAGATTAAACAGTAGTCTGTAAGTTAGGGTTTATTGTAAGTACTTACAATTAAATAGTAAATTACATGTGCAATTAAATCAACGAAACGTCAAACTTTTCAATGGTGCAGCACAGGAAACAGTATGACTCACTTCCATGTTACACATATTTATACGTACCTATTGATAAAGTTCGTCTTTCCTAATATTTCTGGATATTAATTCAGACGTAAACTTATTGATTTTGCAGGACAATAAAAATATGGTGTAATTAAGTCGTAATACATTAGCAGTTGGCACTGGCACAACTCTGTAATTTACTCAGTCACCGTTTGTTTTCTTTACGACAAGTTAGCAATCGAGTATGACAATGATAACAAAACCGCGTGAACCTTTCAGGTATTAGGCCTGATCTGAAGAAGCTTGTAGAAAGTGCTAGATGTATGGCGCAACAATGCATCGATCTGTTTACAAGAGAAAGAACATATTTGTGTAAATACTTCAAATTACCTGAATTCACTTGCTGTATCCAAAGATGCACAGAAGGATACACAAAACACTTCCCAAAATAGCACACTCGTAATATTAATTTCCACAAAAAACACAGTCGCTGACACTCGCTTTTCCTCACAATATGAAATAATGGGTAGGTTCTCGTTTACGTTGGAAACAAAAATTCTTGTGCTCCATGGGCTTCCATGGGCGAACTTGATTGGTGCGTTACGGGAAAATTTCAACATTTGATTGTAACGACCAATCACTGTTCGTCATTAATGACAGTTGACAGTAATAGAGTTGAGGCTAAGTCAGTTATCTTTTACACAATGTTTTTTATTTTTAGAATTCCTTAGGAGCCACTTAGAATCTCATTATTGGACATTACACGTCAACACTGTCTAGGGATATTGCACGATATATTATACAAAAGAGGTCTGTTTGCAAAATTATAAAAACATACTCGAGAAACATCGAGGGATACAATTTTCAGATGAATAAATGTTATAAACTCTGAATTTTGTGAAAACGTGACAGAAACGAAGACGAAAATGCACTTTATTCCTGATTTTTGTTACATTTTGCTCTTGTTGAAAATGTTATCCCTCCATGTGTCTCGGACTCGGATTTGTTTTTCTAGCTTTTACATGAAAAATCGTGAAATATCCTTTGACAGTGTTGATGTTTTAATCTTAATTGCCTCACAATTAGTGTGCACTTTGGAGTGCACTTGCTGGTTGCTGGTCACATTCACGAAAGAAAAATAAGTTAAAATGCTTTTTTACGAAGTAACCTCATCAAGTACCTTACATAATACACACCACACACCGCACCAACCATTATTACATTTGTCAATCACTTTCACCATTACTACTAAAAGAAGTAAGTACCCAGGCGCGGTCCGAAGGGGGGGGTCACAGGGGACATGACCCCCCCCAAAATCTAAGGTCAAAATGAAAAATCTCAAAAATTTGCCAAATAATAAAAGGCAATTTCTAGCTATGGGGATAGCTGTTAGGGGTAACAGCGATAAATTTATAGTTTGCTGACATCTAGTGGTGTTTTTATGAACTACGCACGATGGCCAAAATAACTTGGAAATGACATCTAATTAGTTTAGAAACAAGGAACCGAACTACGTAGTTTTGATAATCCTAGCAAAATCGATATGCGTCGTTATGATAAAGATTGTATAACAATATTCTGATAATGTAATTTGTTGGTTTATTGTAAAGATTCAAGATAAAGGCTGTCTACTTAGTTGTGAATTGGGTGAGTGACCCCCTCCAAAATTTCAGGCTGCGACCGCGCCTGTAAGTACCTAGTCTATTATCTATCTATCACATCAATACACTGCAAGACAATAAACCTTATCCAAGAATTATTTCAATAACTTGATTTTAGAGTGCAAAGTGAAAAAGATCACAGGAATTAAAGCTATTCCCATCTGTACAAATTGTGCAATGATGACTTCTTGCTGATAGAAACATTTTGCTAAGTTTAATTAATTTACAGTTTACAAAGAGTACGGAACTGTGTATTGAAGCTTACAACTCGTACTTGGCTAAATATTTATTTTTGAATATGGCAACACTCTACAATAAACTTCAAGTGTCAGTAATGACAGTTCCTCTATAAGTGTCATTTTTTGTCTATGGATTTAATAACCTAAAAAAAAGCGATTATTTCTAAAAATAATAAAATATTTGTATTTGCATAACTTTTGCTTGTTTTGCAAAAAACTTAAATGAGCATCATGTTGAGTAACTGTCTAAATAATATTCGAGGTAAGATTTATTATAAATTCATTCCTTTTCTGCCGTAACTTTATAAGAACCTGTGATCTTAAAACGTTCCTTATTTCAGTGGCAAATCGGATGTTTAGCTGTAGTCCAGTGGCTTCTTCCAAGGCATGGAGGCTCTCGAAAGGCCTCTCAGCTAATAAGAACGCTGAAGGTGTGCTTACTGATGGGCCTGACTATACTTTTCTAGATGGACGGCCGACACCCTTACTGGTGAGGTTATCTTCTTTTCTTTTAATTTACCAAGCTAACCTGCATTTCACCAAATTAAAATAGGGCTCCTTTGGGTCGGCGCGTCGCAAAATGACGTGTTGCCCACGGGTCTTCTAAAATTTTCGATTTTTTTTGTTTTCTTATTTAATAATAATGAGTTTACTCTTGACCACAATCTAGCTCTAAGGCGAAAATTTGATCAAGGATGTAGCAAGCTTATTCACTGGAACCAAATCAATGATTGCACCTATTTGTTCTGGGCTTAACTAAAAATCAGTGCCTCGTTGAATCTCTTTAAATTTAAGTCAACTTTGTCGTCTTGTTTTAGGTCTAGACTTATTTTCTAAAGTAACTTTACTCACACACATCTCTTTATCAACTGTTTCAGCATAAACAAAGACTCCGTATGCTAAAACAGCAGAACTACGCTTCAAAGATCGTGGAATTATGTTCTGAATTGGAATTCGCAAAGAGCAGGCATCAGAACATCATCAGAAAGGCTCAAGAGGAAAGAGAAACGTACATCAAGAACAGACTTAAACCGAAAGGAAATTCATTGGCTAAGAAACACTAACTTTAATAAGATTTTTAGTTATCAGTTAAACAGTCAGAAAAATGTTGTTATTTTGGCAAGAGAGTCTTGTTTAAGCTGAAATGAGTTATGTAATTGTTACAAAACATTCTCAACCCTTTTATTTGATACTAGCTCCCCAACTAGGACTTCGTTCCCGTGGGAATTTTGGGAATTAATTATACACATAAACCTTCCTCTTGAATCGCTCCATCCATTGGTGAAAACTGTATGAAAATCGGTTTAGTAGTTTTTGAGTTTATCCCGTTCAGACAGAGACAGAAGCGGTAGGGGACTTTGTTTTTTAATATAGTATGATACTATTATTAACTTACTCATATAAAATAAATAAAATAACCAGTCTGACAAGTTAGATTTAGAATGACATCATTTAGCTAACCATGTATTGTTATCCAAGGTAAACAAGTATACAACATTTTTTTATAGTAACTGCTATAAAATTCAGTTGAAAGTTTGATTCAAGCTAAAATACATACATTGTAAGTTCATTAAAAGCTTGTAATCCAGTAATTCTGTAGTTTGAAAGTATGGGGTTCGTATGCGTCAAATCCGGTAGTTCTGATTTTATGCAGATTTGTTCATGATGTTGGCCCAATGAATTATCCAAGTTTGTGACCTCGTGCGCCGAACGCAACTTTGTCAAAAATCGATAAAACTGCGAAAATTTTGGATCTTTTTCATATCTTAGCGGTTATAATCCTAAAGGACTAGTTTTTGATGATACTTTTTGGGGACTTTTTAAAGTAGATTAAATTAACTACAATATGACATTAGAATTGTCTCTGTAGACCCAATACTTTCCGAGATTAAGCCTTTCAAAGTTTATAATTTTTTTGAACTTCGCAATTTTTTGCAATATTTTAAAATCCACCTTGTATTCAATACTAGCTTTCCGCCCGCGGGTCCGCCCGCGTGGACTACAAGTTTTATCGTGCCTAACTGTGTGATAAAATGTAGCCAATGCCCTTTCCCAGGCTCTAATCTATCTCTGTACCAAATTTCATCAAAATCGGTTCAGTAGTTTAGGTGTGAAAGACGGACAGACAGACAGACAGAGTTACTTTTGCATTTATAATATTAGTATGGATTTCAACCTGTAACCTTAAATGAGAAGTAAGTTTGTAGTAGTGGATGGAGGGGATCTACTTCACATAGTTATGTGGCCTCGAAGCTCATCCTTTGGTTCTATAGCTGACAGATACAATAGTACACTAGCTTTCCGCCCGCGTGGACTACAGGTATAAGGTTGAAATATTGAATACAAGGTGAATTTTAAAATATTGCAAAAAATTGCGAAGTTCAAAAAAATTATAAACTTTGAGAGGCTTAATCTCAGAAAGGATTGGGTCTACAGAGACAATTCTAATGTCATATTGTAGCGAATTTAGTCTTCTTTAAAAACGTCCTGAAAAAGTATCATTAAAAACTAGTCCTTTAGGGTTATAATCGCTAAAATACGAAAAAGATCCGAAATTTTCGCGGTTTTTTAGATTTTTGATTAAGTTGCGTTCGGCGCATGAGGTCACAAACTTGGATTATTCATTGGGCTAACAACATGAACAAGTCTGCAAAAAATCAGAACTACCGGATTTGACGCAAGCGCTGATGTATAAAAATACTGGATTATTGTAAAAATGACAGTAATAACTCATTGTGAAAATTGATATTTTATGAAATAAAAAAGGTTTTATCTCTGCTGACCATTTTATCAAAGTTTTGCTAACTGCTCAAATAATATCTTACATAGTTTAGATTTTAGCTTTTAATGTAAATAAACGTAAATTTTAGAAAGTCATTGGTTTCTAATTAATAGTTTCTGCAAACTTCTTTTGTTCAAAGTACGTCATAACGCAATTTTTTTTCTTAAGTATACACTATGTACAGTTACTGTACAGTGCTTCAATTTTCTTATTGAGGTTCGGTTTTCGTATTTGATTTTTATATAACAAGAATGAGACAGACACTGTTTGCCGAGAGACATTCAGAAAATAGAAGCACTGTCAATTTTAGTTTTTCTTAATTATGTATCTCGGACCTCTCGTAATCTATGTACCTATAACGCGTAGGTTATAGGTACGACATGACAAAATTATTTCACGCGCGTGTGCTTAACCCCTAATTTAGCCTTAAAACTAAATTGAAAGGCAGCGATGTGCGCCATTGTGTGAGTTTATCGGTTAGTGTCCATTAATGTTCGCTGTTATGGAATAAACCTTTCATGTAGAGGGACAGATAGTTTTTAAATTTTGTGCTAAAATTCGACACAAACATGGAATTGCTAAAGGTACTACATACTTATAGCGAAAAGGGCAGTCGGGAGGATAATAAGAGGGCAAAAGAGGGATTCACTTTTAAGTATTTTATTTAGAGAACACAACTACACTGAACAGCATCTCGAACATGATGGCGACAAACTCGCTCGGCGCGCCACTCGGCTGAACTTCTCTTTGATTGCGCGAGGGCCCCGCGCAAAGGCTGCTCGCCCTCTGGCGTTGTCAATGTTGACATTTTGACCTAGGACCGCGGCGCATTACGCGCGCTTCTTCTTATCGTGTAGGTATAGTCAAGTATGTGGCGAACTTGGCTAACCCTGGTGTCAGAGTTTTCAAACCGCACAATAGCCTATGACTTAGTTTTAACGACTGTAGTCAATCGACAACAGCCGGGACCGACAGCTTAACGTGCCCTCCGAAGCACGGAAACGCTCGTGATAAATTGCCACTTTGGTCACCCATCAGGTTCCCTGCCTCTGTGTACGTTGCTTAACCTCACTGATTGGTTGAGATCAGCGAGAGCCACTAGGCTACAAGCGCTTCGACAACGCGCGCTATCACCATCGTACTCGAGCTGCTGCAGCAGGGCAGCGACGCCACAACGGTGGCTCGTCGACTGTTTTACGTTTTCATCGCTTTTTTAACCCCTCACAAAAATAGAGGGGTGTTATTATAAGTTTGACTTATGTATATCAGTGTTTCTGTCTGTGGCATTGTTTTTTTTTGTTTGTAAGCTGAAGTGATCTAGATGGTTTTAGAATACCACGTTATTTTTTAATCAGTACGCAAATTTTTTGTACGTTAACTTTATGAAAATTTTTAACAGACCCGTATTTTTTGTTTTATATCGTTTCATTTAAAAATTTCAAGCTAGGTCGTCTGGAGCGTGAAAATAAATCGAAATTTTTATATGTCTCTAAGACGTTAAAAAGGGATATCAAAATCTGAAAATTTTGGAAAAAACATTTTTTTTCCTCCCAATTTACGTTCTATCAACGTTACTGACACCGTAAGAAAAATTTGCGTACTGATTAAAAAGTCACCCAGTATTAAATCAAAATCGCTTTTTGTTATAGTTTTTATTTTATTTTTAGAGTTACTTCGCATGCGACTAGCGATAGCGGTGGAACAAAACCACCGCCGCCGCCGTCACTCTCCTGCTTGATTGCTGACCTCCAGTTTACAGCCTTAAAGTACTCTTATAGTACTTAGTTTCACTTTGCTAAGCGGTGCTATAATCCATTCCAAGAATCGCTCTCGTAGTGACTCATAGCCCAGTGGCGTTCGCTGATCTCAGCTGATCAGTAAGGTTAAGCAACGTACACAGACACAGGCTGGGAACCTGATGTGTGACCAAAGTGGCAAAATTTATCACGAGCGTTTCCGTGCTTGGAAGGGCACGTTAAGCTGTCGGTCCCGGCTGTTTTCGATTGACTACAGTCGTTAAAACCAAGTCAGAGGCCATATTGTGCGGTTTGAAAACTCTGACATCAGGGCTAGCCAAGTTTGCCACGCACTTGACTATTCGTACCTATACACGATAAGAAGATAGGTATAAGATCCATTCCACACCAACTGTACTTACTACAGTTACTACGTTTGAAGTTTGTAAAACCAATTAGTTTTTGTGGCCTATTCAATGCAAATCAACTTAAAAATGTATGTAGAAACTAGAAATAGTTTCGTGTTTGTAAAATAACCTTTAATTCATTGGATAGTTGATTTAAAAAAACACCAGCATGGAAACTTTTCTTTTCCGTTTCCTTGAGCTCTTTAACGAAAAAAGTTAATTTTAAATTAATGTGTGAATATTGTGTCCTGTTGAATGACTTGTTAAATATTCTGAGTAACAGGTATTTAGGGTTGACAATTTATAAAATGTGATGTGTTATAGTAGCGTTGGTATTTATAATAACTTATATTAAAAAGAGGAAAGATTTGATTGTTTGCTTGCATTGAATAGGCTCCGAAACTACTAGACCGATTTGACCAATTCTTTCACCATTAGAATTCCTACATTATCCCTGATGAACATAGGCTACATAATTTTCCCGAATTCCCACGGGGACGAAATCCCGGGCGGAACAACTTTTACAAAGAAGAATTTCGTTAGGGCTACAAGCTAAGATATGAAATAGGTAGGTACCTAGATGATGAATTGCACCTTTGCGAATAGGCGTAAAGTTAAAAATGCTAATGTAATTCACTACTTCGACTTAAGTATTTTAAGTAACATTCTGAATTTTCTATGAAGTAAAGGTATTTTTGACTTTGATACAACGCTGTCGTACTTAAGTACCTGTTTAACCCCGAGAAAAAGAGGGGTGTTATAAGTTTGAGGTGTGTATCTTTAAAAAAAAAAAACGCTTCACACTCAAAGGCCCACATTAAGGTTTTCCCTTGTGTCGTGGGTCCCTTGGAACACACAAAGACAGACACAAACACCCATGACCCGAGAACAAACATCTGCTTTTTACACAAATATTTGCCCCGACTGGGAATCGAACCCAGGACCCGCCGATCAAGAGGCAGCGTCACTACCACTCGACCAAACCGGCCGTCATCTGTGTGTCTGTCTGTGGCATTGTAGCTCCTAAACGAATGGACCGATTTCGATTAGTTTTTTTTTGAAAGCTGACATAATCGAGATGGTTCTAAGCTATTTTTGATTATTGTTCAGACATGTCAGAGTTATAAACGATGGAATGTAGGAGTTAAAGATTGTTTTTTTACTTATGAGTAAGTAGAGGTACCAAGAGTTACTTACTTATACCAGGCTTTAGGTAAATCTCTTTCAATCTCTCGGGTGCTAAATCAGAGTCCATGAAACTGAACAACTTTCCCCAAGGAACATAGGACAAAATACGAAAAAAAAAATTTGATCTCCCATGCAAAATGCGCGATATGCTGATGAAGTATGTATGGAGATCAAAATAATTTTTCGTATTTTGACCTATGTTCCTTGGGGAAAGTTGTTCAGTTTCATGGACTGATTAACTACCCGAGAGGTTGAAAGAGATTTACCTAAAGCCCTGTAGAATTATTGTCGTATAGTGGCTATGTTAAGGATGTTGCAGTATTTTTCTTTCACCATCCTTGACCCTGACAACTACACAATATTTACTTACTACACGAAACTGCAACAAAAAAAATTGCATCAACTCAAGTCACGTATACTCGTAAGAACAAGAAACTGACTGGCCGACTGTCTGGAGTCGCCAATAAAGTTTCGACGCACAATATTTTGTTTGTAGAAACAACGTTTTGTAGAAACTCCGTCCTGTCGGAGAAGTATTTTGTCGGAACTGCGTTCCGTAGTAGCAAACTAATGTCAGAGTTATGTTCTGTCAAAAAAGTGTTTTGTCGATTAGTTTGCGTCGAAAATTTGTTGGCGATACAACTGGCTGATCGATCAACGCCCAGACGAAACCGCTGAGTGTCTAAGAATTCAATCCCAACAATGCCTATTAGCAGATAACCACAACCAATACGTTATCTAAATAGAATTCAGTGTAAGTATTTTTGTATCTCAGGAGTATACCTTCTTTTCTAAGCAAAAAAAGAAATTCGAAAATCGGCCGACAATTGCCCGAGTTATCGCGTAACAAACATACAAAAAAAATCATAATACAATTTATTAAACTAACAGTCGAATTGAGAACCTAGGTTAGGTACTCTTATTTTCGTCGAGGGCACATCGCCACAAAATCTTGCACAATAATGTCACATCGATCAAATGGATAAACGACCGCTGCCAGCCCTTTATTAAAATGCATGGAATGATTATAAGTTTCAGAAATCATGAATAAAATTCAATTGTATCCAAAACATTTACAAATAAATTCTATTATTCTCGCCCTTTAAGTGACTGGTAATGCACGTTCGTGTTAAAATAAATAATAAGAACTTATAGTAAACTACAGAAATAAGGGTGGGTGTCCTGTGTGGCCGGGAAGCAGGATTTGCCATTAAATTAAAAAAGTAAGTAAATTGTTTGGGCCCTTTTTTTTGGGTGAAATGATCATAAGTGGACTGATGATCACCCGCCTGTGCCTGACGGGCATCTATTTCGATTAGTTATTTCTGAGCTTGTAAGTGCGTCGCGGACTGAAAAAGATTGGGAACCGATTTTCCGTTCAGCCGTTTAAAGTTATAAGCAGGGGGGGGGGTTATCTAATTTTTTTTTATTTTTAGAGTTATTAATAAATATTCGATTGTTCTATTGTGTCAGTTCAACAATGGTTTTATCTATCTATCTATCTAAAAAAGTCGCCCATCCTGGGCCCCGATTCTGTAACTTCAGTTGTGTTTCGTTGGATTGGTCGCCAGTTTATCCGTTCAGGTGACGAAATTGAGAACTATCAAAATTTCATACATCTAATGACGACTGCTTTGACTGGTGGCACCACCGCCAACTGAATTTTCAGTTGCAGGTAGTTTGCAACTTTACGTTCGGTTGGCAGTGGCGCTGCTGGTCGGGGTGTTTGTCAGCAAGTATATGAAAATTAAATAATAATAATAAAAAAATATTTTACGTAAAACTTAAGTCTAAATACAGTAAAGTGTAAAATAAACAGGTATTTAAAAGTTCTCAATTTCGCCACCTGAACAATCGCCTCCATTCCATCGACACACAACTGAAGTCACAGAATCGGGGCCCTGACTGGGAGTGAAAGAAAAACTTAAAAATTTAAATTCAAATTATTTATTGCGATTCACAGGTATTACAGATGACAATACATTTTAAGAGCTCCGTATCTGCCATAAAGAATGTGCCATCTACAGTCTGGCAAAAAACAGTAGAAATTAAAAAGTGGCAACACTAGTGTCGTCCCGTTTCTCTTTGATTGATTTGAAAGGGACGACGCTACAATGTTGCCACTTTTTAATTTCTACTCTTTTTTGCCAGACTGTACCTATAATAGGGACACGAGGGTTGGCTGACAACCTGTCATTTATGTCTCATCGAATAACCCTCAGATTTTTTGTCAAACGTGGCATCAAGTTGTTCTGATCCATTAATGCTCTGCCTACCCTGTTAGGAATTACAGGCGTAAGCGTATCTTATGTAAATAATGCCATTTTTTCAGTGGACCCTGTAGAAACATGGTGGTTGATGGACTCCCCATACCAGATGCTCTTCATTTTAGGGGCCTACCTGTTATTCGTGCTGAAACTTGGACCTCTTTTCATGAAGAATAGACCAGCTTACAAGCTGAGAAAATTAATAATTGCTTACAACGTGTTCCAAGTGGCTTACTCTATTTATCTGGTCTCGATAGTAAGTATGTGTTTGATAATATGGGGTGTGACGGCATTATTGTATAGACCTAAAATAAATAATTCTACTTTGGCGCTACGCAATGTACAGCAAAACCGGCGCACCGCGCGCGGTCGTCCGCGCCGCGCCGTTCTCTTCGTTGTTGTCAGGATGAATTGGAAAATAGAGTGTATTAAAATAATTTAATTTTAGTAAAAAACGTGAAAAAAATTAAAATTTTCCTGAGGAAAATTCCACTGAATAATCATTTAGAATGATGGTCTGAGTTCAGAGTTGCAGTTTTTGCTAACCTATCCCTTATATTGTTGGGACCGAGACGAATGGCCTTATACTCTGTATTTAAAACCTTCGTATCCACGAATAACCACGTGGCGAGTTCGTAATAGAAAAAAAATTTAAAACAATCTTTTCGTAATAACAGCTTACTAAAAAACAAAATATGAAACTTATCAAACTGATAATATTAACAGTTGATATTTTAATTGGCGGAATAATTTTTAAATTTCAATTTTGCGTGCTGGTATACTTCGTCATAAGACGTAGTGTCACTTTTCAAACATTTGGTTACCCCACCTTTAAAGTCGAATTTTTAATTCCCTGCCAAAAATGTAAACAAAGAAATGTCATATATGTTGTCAAAGTGAAATCCCAGATATAAAAAACATTTTTGTCCAATAAATTTATTTAAATTTTATTAATTTTCAAAGAAGTTAGTAGTGAATAATTGTATTGTGACGTTTTTTTAGGTGATATAATTATTTGTTATACTTAACAAGCAAGTATGCAAACGAAAAAGAATATTAAGGCGACTACAGCACCCGATAAAGGCAGCACACATAGGAATAGTGCCATCTCCGTCTCTCAACAGACCTGGGCCGGCAGTGCGAACAGTGTCGATACACGAAGTTTACGGACTATGAAAGCGTGCGTGCGTAAAAACATGTTCGAAAGTTAGAAAAATGAGATTTATGGAAAGGTAACAGCTTAAATCGAAAAATGCGTTAACTACTTATCGAGAGTATTCAATCGCGAACATTTTGATAGCAAATTCAAGTTTTTATTTATTTACTATAAGATGGGTTAACTCTTGACCTCAATCTTGACCATAAGGTCAAAGATGAGGTCGACGATGGAGCGAGTTAACCCAGGAAATGCCTATAAAGGCACTGGTACTCCTACGCACCGACGGAACACAGCAAGCTGTTTGGCGTCGGATTTCGGTAGGAGGGTGGTCGCGAACCAGACGGCCCTTTACAGTCAATTATCGAACGTTGAAACCGCGAGAACCGTATATTTCAGTTACTTCCACAGCCTAATGTCTTATGGCATTTTACTGTGGGGTGATGCTGCGGATATCAATAAGATCTTTGTTCTGCAGAAAAGGGCTGTTCGCGCGATTTATCAAATGAGACCTAGAATGTCTCTTAGACAAATGTTCAAAGAAATAGATATTTTGACTTTTGCATCCCAATATATATGTGACAATCTTTTATATGTGAAGAAAAATTAACATTTGTTTAAGAAAAATAGCGATAGGCACAATGTAAATACTAGGACCAAGCATAAACTGGATGTACTAGACAGTCGTCTCCACAAGGTCACGAACACTTTTATGGGTCAATGTATACGTTTCTATAATAAGATTCCCATGTGTATTCAAAATTTACCTTTGGATAAATTTAAGACAGTGATTAAACAAAAACTTTGCAAAAAGGGCTATTACAAAATTTCCGATTATCTATCAGACAGGCAGCCATGGGAATGAACTGCTCAGCTCTAGAGTTATTTCAGATTTAGTTAAAATTAGTAAATAAGAAAATTTGTAATGCTATTTAAAAGAGCAACCTCAGAGTTTCTTGCCTGTTCTTCTCTGAGGAAGACTGCACCTTTGCGAATAGGCGTAGAGTCAGTAGGATCAGAGGTACGAATGCGTATGTATGTATTTAAATCGTTTAATGTATGTTTGTATGTATTTCATTGTAATCTTGACTTGTTTTAAGTGACATCCTGAATGTCCTATAAAATAAAGATTTTTTATTCTATTCTATTCTACCACACCTCATGAGACCATAGTACGACACCTCAGATACAGAAAAAAATGAAGTGTCGTTGCCTGGGATGGATTACTAGGAGGCAGGTCTCATTTGTGTTTCCTTAGTCGCCTCTTACGACACCCACGGAAAGAGATAGGGTGGTGTTATTCTCAACCGATCACCACACTGTTCCTGTGTGCATTTTACTATCGTTTTTACAGCTTAAAAGATACACAATATTGGTATTTAGAGGTGACTTTGTGAGCTTTTTCTATCGAACCAAAAGTGCTGAATAGTGTTTTCAGCAAGCTACTTATCTAGTTTATGTCCTGAATATTACCGTAGTATTTTTTTTCTTCGATTTAATGCTGTGCGTCATGCTTATCTACGCATCATAAATTTAGGTGCTGTAGTCGCCTTAAGCCGACGGTTTCGACTGTTATCGATTGACTACAGTCGTTATAACCAAGTCAGAGGCCATTTAGCGGTTTGAAAACTCTGACAGCAGGGTTAGTCAAATTCGCCACACACTATACGAAAAGGAGAAGAAGTATTTGAAATAAGTATTATAATTTGTGATTTAGATTTTTATATTTTAGATTTAAGTAAAGTTATTCAAAGAAATTGTAAGTATTGTAACATGAGTAAAAATATTCTAAAATTAACAGGGTGCAAAAGAAATCTATACTCATGGAATCGTGGAATCAGATACTTGTTTCATGGATGTAGAGGTCCTGAGGAATAAGGTAAGGATCTCTTTATTTACTTACTAGCTTTCCGCTTGGGACTTCGTTCTCGTGGGAAATTGGGAATATTGTGTAGCCTATGTGTTAATCCAGGGTGTCAGCTACCTCCACACCAAATTTTATCAAAATTAGTACAGCCGTTTGAGCGAGAAATACTATCAAATATCCTTACATCCGTACATCCATCCATACATCTATACTTACAAACTTTCGCGTTTATAATATTATATAGTAAGGATTTACTAGCCTCTAGTTACTAGAGAATGCTTGGGACTTCGTTCCGATGGGAACTTCGTAAAATCCTTCCTAATTCCTTAAAAGGAACATTTGTGCCAAAGGGCTTTGAAACTTTCTGGCATATCCACCCACCAGTAGCCAGTTTTTTTTTTAAAATCGCGGCGCACCCTGAATGTGGTATGTATGGGTAGAGGACACAAAGATGAACAAAAAATGTTAGTGACATACTTATTGTCCCGTTTCTGAGATATTCGGAAGTTAAGATGACAATCGACATCTTTCAGCATTCTAGCTCCAAAGGTTGGGACTGGGCACAGATGAGTGAGTGAGTCATTTGATTTAATATGAACATTTTATAAATACTTAACACTTAACCGAAATGTTTTTGATACAGTTTCTCGAAAACGCGTTGGTACTTTAAAAGGATGTAACATGGTTTGAAAATTGTATTTCCCACCCTAGGGTCTCTGTAAATTTTTTAAATTTTTATAAAACCGATGAAAAAGTTGTTGTTTTAAGTACTTTTTAGTTTTATTCTACTTAAAATATATCCATAGCTTCTTATTAAGCAGAAAAAGCAGTGATAGCCCAGTTGGTTATGAGCTTAGACTTGTGATCGGAAGTTTGCGGGTTCAAATCCTGGTGAGGCCTGTACCATTAAATTCTACTTTTCGGACTTAAATGTACGGATTTCGAATTAATTATCACTTGTTCAGCAGCTAAGGAAAACATCATGATAATAAAATAAAATAAAATTGTTTATTGGAAAACTAGAATGACAATAAATGAAACTTAAGACTAAACTTATTAATAATAAGACAAATGATAAAATCAACACGTATAAGCAAATTTGTTTTCGAAAGACGAGCGGCGGTGGGGACGTATATGGACTGTTTTTAGGGTTCCGTAGTAATCTACGAACCCTTATAGTTTCGCCATGTCCGTCTGTCCGTCTGTCCGTCTGTCCGCAGGTTTCCTAAGATTCCCTTGGTACTACAGAGCTGAAACTAAGCATGATTATACATATGAATCACGCCGACAGAACTGTAGAGTAAAATCTTGGAAAAAAATTTTTTTTCGGGTGTCTCCCATAGACGTGAAAGGGCGATGATTTTTTTTTTCTCGCCAATATCATTGAATGGGGTGTCATAGAATAGCATTTTAAAAGATAGAAGGGGTTTACTAAGAACGTTTTTCGACTCAGCACTCCGTTTGCGAAATATAAATTTTTAAAGTGAAAATTTTTGTCAAACACAAGTGTCCCCCCCCCCCCATACCTGCTAAACGGTTGTTTCTAAAATGTGAAAAAATTCACATTGGTAGAATATACAACGAAATTTAAAGGAAAACTATCACACATAAGTTGGTCCTTCAAGTTTGCGAGTAATAGTCGACCAAGTGCCAAACACTGTTGGGATTAATAAGAATATATTTGAACCATGCTGCTACGGAACCCTACAATGCGCGTGGCTCGACACGCTCTTGGCCGGTTTTTAAAAAAAAATATGAGATGGGTTAACTCTTGACCCCAATCTTGACCACGGTCATGGATGAGGTCGACGATGAAGCGAGTTAACCCAGAAAATGCCATTAAGGCACTTCCACGCACCGACGGAACACAGCAAGCTGTTTGGCGTCGGACTTCGGTAGGAGGGTGGTCGCGACCCAGACGGCTCTTTACAGAGCCTACCACACCGCATGAGATCATAAGACGACACCTCAAATTCAAAACAAACTGAGGTGTCGTTGCCAAAGATGGATTACTAGTAGGTCTCATTCATGTTTCCTTAGTCTTACGACACCCACGGAAAGAGATGAGATCGTGTTATTCTCAACCGATCACCACAAGGCGGTAAGAAGAAGCAGAAAAAGTAAAAATAAAATAATTTTATTTTCAGATAACCAGTGGTCACTATTTATATTTCATCGCGAAGTTAACTGAGTTCTTAGATACAGTATTCTTTGTGTTACGAAAAAAATGGACACAAGTAAGTACATCAACAAATTGTCTATTAACTTTTTCCTTTCTCATGTTAACGATGTTGAGGAGCTTGGGAAACGACTGTCAACCTAAAAGGTCCGACCGCATTATACATCACTGGTATTCCGCTCTGGACTTCGTGGAAATTCAGGAAAATTATAGAGGTATAGCCTTAGGGATAATGTAGCATCCTAATGGTGAAAGAATTTCTCGAATCGGTCCAGTAGTTTAGGAGCCTATTTAATGCAAACAACAAACAATGAAGTCTTTCCTAAAGAGGACATAAAGATGTCAAATCTTTCCTCTTTACAATATTACTTAGTGTAGATTAACACATAAAGGTTCCTGAATATTTTGGTTATTTTCCTATTTCCTTAGGAAAATACTAAATATTTTTCTATTTTCTGCCTAATTAATTAATTTACGTATTCTAAATCGTATCGTATCTCTTAAAAATGACTTTGAATCCTTACTATGTATACAGGTAGATATATTTTCCGCTGTTTTCTACACCACTTGTTTTTCCACTCCAACCAACTAAACGTATCAACTCACACTATTCGACGCTCAATAATATTTTTCAGTAGTGGGTAGACATATATGTAGTTAGTCTGTGAGCCACAATGTGAACTGCCCTGTAGGTTTGCGCACAGCCTTGGGTTCAGTGGCTCAGCGGAGAAAGAATATATTGTGATGAAACCCGCACGTCTAAGAGAATTTGTTTTTAAAAGCCGCGCGGTCCAGCAATCCGCATTGGGCCAGCGTGGTGGACCATGACCTTTTGTGTAAAATGGTCGTTAATACTTCGGACCAAAATTTAATTCTTTTTCCAGGTGTCATTTCTCCACGTATACCATCATACTATCATGTATCTGGCCGCGTGGACTTCCTTGAAATATGAACCTTCGTACAGTCTAGTCTTCCTAGGTACTCTGAATTCGTTTGTGCACACCATCATGTACAGTTACTACGCACTTTCTGCCTTCCCTAAGTTACGAAGATACTTGTGGTGGAAGAAGTATATTACGAAAATGCAATTGGTAAGTTGGGGTTGATTTTTTGGGGGGAGCAATCTTCATATTATTCATATCTGTACTGTAAATGTTTGATCGTATTTATTAGCGGATTAGACTACCATTGGGCCAGCGTGGTGGACTATGGCCTAAAACCCCTTCGTGTTTCGAAGGGAGGCCCGTGCCCCTCGGTGGGGACGCATATTGTCGTCCCCACCGAAATAAAATCGCGAAATACGTGTTTATTTATTTATTTACTTCAAGGTAAGTAATATACTCACGAAGTTTTGAATCTAAATGTCCAAAAAAATTGTTTTCTCTATACAAACCTCGAACCCCGTATCGCCCCCTTAGAGTTTCGAAAAATATTTTCTTAGTGCTCCCCTATTAGACCTCATAAGAAACCTACGTGCCAAATTTGAAATCTCTAGACCTAGCGGTTTGGGCTGTGCGTTGATATATGTCAGTCAGTCACCAGTTAGTTTCTTCTTTTATATTTTCAGATTTACACATTATTCAAATTTTGCCGTACCTAACTGACCTCTATAAAGGTCTGCTAGAACGTGACATTTGTTGTTTTTGTTGGTAATTTTTATTTAATAATTCAAGGCTTAACGATTTACACATAAACGTCACTTTATTTACTGTTTGTTGTTCAAGCAAAATAAAATTTCACAAAAAGCCGTTAAAGTGCTATCAGGCGTGACACTGAACTTAAAAAAAATATAAAAAATGGACTGACTGATGTTTAAAAATGATCTTTAAATCTTAAATTATTAGATCAAAATGTAAAAATAATTTTAAAAAATAGGATTCAAGTGTACTCAGAGGATTCAAGTTACATAAGTAATTGCGCCACTGATCGCATTAATTTTTTTGTTACGGGTGATCCACCTCATGCACCTATTCTACAATATTCAGTTTTGAAATGTAAACACATTTTAAACAATCTGCCGAATTAGTTAACTTATTTGATTGATTGACAATGCTTCTGTTACGTTGTATTACGTAAGAATCTATGTAACTTTTGTTATATAATGTGTTATGCGAGGGCCGACCCCAAGGTCTTGACAGAATACCAGCGTCACGCCTGAACTGTGACATATGCTGAGTCAGGACTGTTTTGCTATCATAGTACACATACATACATCTACGAGTACATATGCTCACACCTGTAATTCCATACGGGATAGGCAGAGCATCAGGGGTTAGAACCACTTGATGTCACATTTGACATACATTCTGAGGGTTATTAGATAAAACATGATGTATAGTGGTGAGAGGTTTTTTCGTCCATAATACAGCAAAACCCTCGCATCCCACTTACTAACTTTTACAGTGTGCTTGGGAAGACTAGGCAGCTGGCACATTCTATGTTTTTCTTTTACTCCCAGTCCAGTATGGAAGTAAAATATCAAATGAAAAACATATCAAATATCATATCATATCAATTTCGACATGTAGGTATCAGTACATATTTATAAAATTGTGTACCTATCTGTAAGAATTCTTTTGTTTTGTTATGTTATTTTTAGCAAATAAATGAGTAAAATAAATAAATGAAAAAGGTCACTCAATTTAATTTAATAAATGATTTTCTGTTACAGATCCAGTTTCTGACGGTGGTAATTCAGATACAATGGAACACCATAGTGTCACCATGCCCCATTTCGTATATTCTACTGACAGTATGCTGGGCCCACGGTTTACTATTTATATATTTGTTTACAGATTTTTATGTTAAAAGCTATTTACAGAAGAGAAGAGAAAGTAAGGCAACTTTAGTTGTAAATAATTTACAGAAAAAAAGTCCGTTGAACGAGAATCATAGGCTAAATACGTAGTGTTTTAAAGATGAATATATAAGGTGTAAGGGACCTAGCAAAAATTAACAGTTTTCGTGCCTCACACAACTATCAAGCACATTGGAAATGAATTTACGGAATTCGAAAAAATATCGTTCTAACTTTTTGACTTTTTTCAAAAAGGTTAGGCTACAGGGCAAACCCCATCTTTTTTGGTTTTGGCTCAAATTGTAGCTGACTAAATTGCCCACAGGGGTTTTCCACAAATTTTTGATTGTCATTCTTCGTTTCCAAAATATAGAGAGCCATTTTTTTATGATTTCGGCCATTACTTTTTTTCGGTTTTGGCTTTCTCGAATAATTCTTTTTGCACCTTACAGCTCTCGTAAATACGCATCTTTTGAGCCTTTAATATCATATCTTCACAACTCTTCGAGATATAAGGGGATCGTTCTTTTTCGTGAAATCGGAGCCTATACAGGAGCGAACGAAAAGACATCACCAATGTCAAAACTTAAATGGTGGAATCTGGTGGAATAAATTTGAAAAATTTCCTGAGGAAAATTCTACTGGAAAATCATTAAGAATTCAGTGTTTCAGTTTTTACTAACTTACACCCTGTTTATTTAAAATATCAATTTTAAATGATTATGAATGAAATCATTTTCAAAAATTTAAAGGCCATAAATTTACTAGTTTTATTGTTTTCTATATACACCTATAAAAAAACCCCAAAGAAAAAGTTTCTCAATTCCCTACAATGAAAGAACCTCGACGAATGGACCGATTTCAAATTGAGGGATTTTCTTTTTTTAAAACTTTTCCCTAGTCGCCGGATAGATGGCGCTAAACTATGTACGTTACTGCAACGAACGGAACGTTAAATTATTTTTGATTAATTCACTTGAACGTAATTTTGAGATCATAAAACGAAAAGTTATTGTCATATCACATCAACAAATCACGTCTACCATACGTAGTTAGGCGATTTTACGAAAACAACGAAAAAACAAAACTGAATTACAAAGCGCACTTAACAAAGCGCGCTTTGTACTTAACAAAGCGCGAGAAAACTAGGATGATTGGAAAGCCAAAACAAACTCAGAATATTTGTTGCAATGTTTTTCTCCAAGCTTTTTGGCTTTGGCACCTAGTAACGGAGTCAGTTCAGCGCCATCTAGACAACTCTGGGGAACTACTTTTTTTTTAATACCCAAAAAGAAAACCTCCCATTGAGATGGTTCTTAGCTGTATTTAATCAAAATTGGTTCAGCCGTTTAAGAGTTATAATATTTAAGCGATATATTTCGGGGTTATATATTTGAAGTGAAAACTTATTTTGCGGCGTTGAGCACTTTTAGTATGGGGAAAAATGTTAAACTCGCGATGAACTCGCGTCAGATGTCACGTGACCGTGCTCGAAAATGCGTAGGATAGGGTTGCCACCTTTTTTGAAGTGAAAACTTTAGAGTCTGGCCAAGCTAACTTTGCCAATTAATTACGTGGCAACCCCGCCGAATTCTACTGTTAGCAACACTCATTTCTGTCATTTTGATTGGATGCCTCATGTCAGCTTATGTCAGTTAATGTATGATATTGTTGCGGCCGGGCCCGAGTATTCGAGAGAAATAGGAACAATAAACAAGTCCAGTTCGAGAAAGCTCACATACAAAAAAAAATAGAACGGCGATGTAAACAACCAAAAAAAAGGGGTTGCGTAGCAACAACACAAAGCTGCGTCATCACAGAGTACACGCAAGATTGACCCTTGCACGTAGGACGTAAAGTACATAATCCCGTGCACACACCGTGAGAACACCGGCCCTAGCAACGAGTTGTTTACTTCGTGGACGTCTAACTGCGCATGATTTTACGAGAGCGACTATCGGGATTATTCCAGAGCCCCTTCGGGCCGAATATAAATACGGGCGAGCCGCGCCTAGGGGAGGCAGTTGATCTCAAGCGATACATCGGAGCGAACTAGAGGAAACCTACGACTATAGCGCGACCTAGGACTACGTTTAGCTTACGATTCGGACCCTGATCTACGGAAGGAACCTACGACCACGGCGTGACTACGGACTTCGACTTCTACTCCGCGACTGGGTTAACGGCTTCCGTGAGGACCTGAGACTGATTGGCTGTCTTCAATAAACACCTATATTAGTCACTGGTGTTTCACTCCGAATCGGAACCTAGCACGCAACAATTGGTGTCGGAAGTGGATTTGGAGAAGCCATGCCAGTGACTCCGAGGAAGGACATCACCAGCGTCAGGGGAGGGGTGCGACTGGCTGCGGAGGCAAGGGGTACAGCTCGCCAGGCCATAGCCACTGGCCATCGAGACACGCCTATCAGCACCGCCCACCAGGCTGCGCCCACTACCCATATGGATCCGCCCACCAAGGAAGCCCTGCCTACCAGCCCCGCGAAAGAAGATTCACCTCTTGCTCACCAGGACATGCTCACTGTTCATCGGAGACAAACACTGCGAGAATTCTTAGAGGATAAACGGGAGGACCTGCTTGCTTCGCTGCAAATGATGGAGGAGTTACTGCAGCCGGCGCTATATGGCAACACCATAATCTTTGACGGAAGAGGGACGTGGGAAGCTTACCATTCGTTCCTGCAAGCTTATGGTGACTTAATGGTCTGGGACTGCGAGGAGCGCTACCATTATCTCGTCGGTGCTCTACGTGGAGAGGCTATAAAATGCCATTATAGAGTGTTCTCCAGGCCCACTTCACCTTCTACAATAGAAGACCTGATGAAAGTACTGTGCGAGGAACTTGCAGCAAGCTACGGCAGCTATTTGCTACGACGCCCGAAAAAGTCACGGCCCAAAACCTTCAAGAGCCCTCAGGAAGTTGAGAAATTTGACAAGCCGGTAAAAAAGATAGCTGGCTTTATAACGCAGATGTTAGATTGGGAAAAAGAAGTTGAAGACGTAAAGGCGAAACTAAAGTCTCTTATCGAAGAGGAGCAGCCGATGGTGCAGGATAATCCTAATGAGAGAGGGTTACTGCTATCGGATATAGATAGGAGAAGTTCGCCTGTAGCCGAATTGGAACCCAATGAGGAGCCGTCTCTGAGGAATGTGCTGCAGCAGGATCGAGGACCATCTACGGTGGCTGAACAGGAAGAGTCCTGTGATGAGGATCGGGTTGAGAAGGCAAGTGACAAAGACACGACAGAGGAGATAGTGGAACAGGAGGAGGCGGAGCAACGTTTTCCTATCGCGGATGAGGAACCGGTGGTGCAGAGTCAACCGAGTGAGAAAGAGTCGCTGCTGTCGGATGCGAGTGAGGAGATGAAGGCGGAACCCAGTGATGAGTCGTCTCCAAGGACGGTGCAACACAATGAGGAGTGTGCAATGGAGCCGGCTCAAGAGGAACGGGTTAGCGCTGATTGGAAAGAGGAGCTACGTGACAGTGCCGTAGCAGAGGAAGAGTTTCAGCTGTCAGGTGCAAGAGAGGAGGATGAGCTCATGGTAGAGCCGGAACCCAAGGAGCAGTCGTCTTCAGGGAGGGTGCAACAGGATGAGGGTTGTGCTACGGAGCCGGCTGTAGAGGAAGGGTTTAGGGAGTATCCTCAGGATAGCATCGTGACAGCAGAAGAAACGGAGAGGCAGAAACCAACAGAGGAGGATAAGCAGAAAGAGGAGGATAAGCAGAAAGACCAAGAGCAACGGATGGAAATGGAAGAAGACAAGTGTCGCAGTGGAGGTGAGCAGGCATACAGAGGCGACGAAGTTCCTATGCCAATGGAGATCCTGCCTGCAAAGAGGGGAACCCTGTTTTCTCCCACCGGTGACAACGACTTCCGAGACAAGGGCAGTCGAGAACACTTGAAGGGGGCTCGTCTTCGACAACGAATTCGGGGTTCACGAAGAGGTCTCCGTAAACAGGCTATGAGGGATGGTAGACGCAAGAAGATGTCTGCAAGCACCTGGGCTACCACAAGAAAGACATGCGGCACAGCTGCTGGAAGGGTCAAGCCGATGAAGAAATGTACTCTGACCTCAACACACTTAAGGGGCCTAGAAAAAGGAGGAGAATCCAACACTAAGAAGCCATCACCGCATTTGGGAAGACGAGATACATCTGACCCGAGAGGGATGTTCAGTGCGATGAGACCACGGCCAGATTCTGGAGGACGAGACACGCCAGACCCTGGAGGAGGAAGTCGTATTCGTCTGAGGCTTGGACATGCTCGGGACGAGCACGTCTAAGAAGGGGGCAGTGTTGCGGCCGGGCCCGAGTATTCGAGAGAAATAGGAACAATAAACAAGTCCAGTTCGAGAAAGCTCACATACAAAAAAAAATAGAACGGCGATGTAAACAACCAAAAAAAGGGGTTGCGTAGCAACAACACAAAGCTGCGTCATCACAGAGTACACGCAAGATTGACCCTTGCACGTAGGACGTAAAGTACATAATCCCGTGCACACACCGTGAGAACACCGGCCCTAGCAACGAGTTGTTTACTTCGTGGACGTCTAACTGCGCATGATTTTACGAGAGCGACTATCGGGATTATTCCAGAGCCCCTTCGGGCCGAATATAAATACGGGCGAGCCGCGCCTAGGGGAGGCAGTTGATCTCAAGCGATACATCGGAGCGAACTAGAGGAAACCTACGACTATAGCGCGACCTAGGACTACGTTTAGCTTACGATTCGGACCCTGATCTACGGAAGGAACCTACGACCACGGCGTGACTACGGACTTCGACTTCTACTCCGCGACTGGGTTAACGGCTTCCGTGAGGACCTGAGACTGATTGGCTGTCTTCAATAAACACCTATATTAGTCACTGGTGTTTCACTCCGAATCAGAACCCTAGCACGCAACAATATTTATTGATCGATTGAATACGATAAAAAAAACATGGTGAAACCATATAAAAGTGATGTTAGGGAGCTGCTGTAACGAATGATAGATTCCCACGGGCGCATTAAACAGCAAAGGCAATCAGTAGTTTTTGAAAAACAACAATGTTTATATGAAATCGACTTGCTAGCAGGTTAGCTTGCCAAAACAAAACACTCGAATGTTGAAATTTACAGTTTTGAAAACAAGGGAGCAAAATAGTATTTTTACGGCGAGGGTGTAACTTTGAATCACGAGCGAAGCGAATCATTTGCTCTCGAGTCATATAAACTCTACTTTTCATCCCCTTTCTATGAGAAAAATAAATTAATTTAATTAATGAATATATTTATCTAAAAACGAATTAGAATTTAAACAAATTACAAATTTATAGTTTTATTTGACACACTTGCTCAATTTTGAAATTGTATGGTTTTGGGAGACTGTTTCTGAGATTTAACTGAATTTGTAATTTAAGTAATCTCTTTTCCAACATATATGTAACATAGATTTGAGCAAAAATGTACTATTTTGTCATTGATGAAAATGAAAAATAATGGCTGAATAGCTGGCCGGCTGTATTAAAAAAAACAGCTTTAAAATTATAAAAAAAAAACTATTGAACTTGTCTGATCATACAGCCATTAAATGTATGTCGATTTTTTCTTAATGAGTTTTGTTTTTACTTTCCTCGTATTCGTGATGAACAGCACAGTGTTCACCTCGGGAAGAAAGTTACTCATTTAGTCCCTCGACTTATACCATATCCATTTTTTCGAAATCTCTATTGTCTATGGCGTTGCAAACTTAGCTGGGCCAAACTCTAGCAGCGTTGTGTACTTTGAAGTATGGGTGGAAACCCAGACGGATGGCAGCCCTATAGTAAAATTATCTCTGTGACAGATGTCAACGATTATTCGCACATAGTGCGCAAATACCGATAGACTATTTACTGAATAGAAAGTAGACACTCTGGTCGAGTGGAAAATTTGCCAGATTGTAAGCAACAGGACGAGGGTCCGAATCCTGAGAGAATAACGGACTCTTTTTGTGTATTTTGTTTTATTTCCATATTAATGCACAACGTTAATGTTCAAGTTTTCACTTCTGCCGGCACTCCCGGAGTGCAACCCGTTGTTTTTTTTTTAATTTTAGGGTTATTAACAAGAATTGCATTTAGTTTGGGAAACCTTACATGCACGTTGCCTACGCAATAGTACTGTCGACCGTGGACAATTACGAAAAAGGTTACCGTTTGGCGTTGTGACATGTCAAATTAAAAAAAAGATTTGTACTCCGGGAGTGCTGGCAGGAGTGAAAACTTGAACATATATTACTTCCTTGCGGTCTACTCTCCCCCCATCTTACGAATTTTCGATCAGGGTTCAAAAATTGCTTTATTTTCATAGAACATACAAAAAGTTCTTCCTGAAAACGTCATAAAAAATACATTAGCAAAATCAATATAAATCATTGAGCAAAACAGTGAATTACATTAACATTTTTGACTTTGCGCCTATTCGCATGCAGCCTTTCTCAGGAGAAGAATAGGCAAGAAAATCCGAGGGTCGCATTTTTTAAGTCAATCATATAAGTTTTCTTACTTCTAATCTTAATTGACTTAATATCTGAATAACTCTGGTTATTCAGATACGATCTTTAAGACTAGGTTTTTAGTATTTATAATGGCGTATTAAATAATATGTTATTTTATTCCCAAGACCAAAATCCAAGAGATCCAAGTCCAAAGATAAAGATCCAAGGTTACTCGATTTTCATAGCAAAATCCGTCCTATTGTAACAGCTCAAAGCTCTGTAATTACTTCACAAATGGATAAATGACAGCCCTAATTAAAATGCACGGAATGATTATAAGTTTTAGCAATCATGAATAAAATTCAATTGTATCCAAAACATTTACGAATAAATTCTGTTATTCTTGGCCTTTAAGTGACTGGTAATGCACGCACATAATTCGTGTTAAAATAAATAAATAGTACTCATAGGAAATAAAAGAACCTGTGTGTTTAGGTAGCAGGATTCGCCATTAAATTTTAAAAAAGTAAGTAATTATTTACACTATCCCATTAGTTTATTTCTTTCTTTCACGCTGGACTGGTAAAGATAGAAAAATTTGAATTTACCAGCGGCTAACTCTTCTCAGGCATACTGTAAGAGTCAGTAAGTGGGACGCGAGGGTTTTGCTGTATTGTAGGCGAAAGGCTGATAACCTCTCACCATTCTACAACATGTTCTACCTGATAACCCTCACAATTTGTGTCAAACGTGGGTGTTTCGCTAGAACCACTGATGCTCTGCCTACCCCGTTAAAATAACAGGCGTGAACGTATGTATGTAAGTATTTTTTTAAGCTGTCACATCAGCTACTTATTTTTTAATTAATTCCATTAAGTACCAAATAGCTACATGTGTTCTCTGTCTTCTCGATGATACAGAAACTTGAGCTTTTGTAAGTATGTATTTATTTAGCCTAAGTATTTGTAAAAATATTTTTCAATACAGTTGCTTGAAAAGTGAAAATAGGCTGACTTTAAACTTAAACAGAAAGTAGCTCATAGTAGCACTAGTGCTTTTCACTTTGTAGTTTTTTCTGAATTTTCATTAGTCAAATTAAAAAGTTTACCAGCAAGGAGGTTTGCTTACTGAGAATAAAATCATGTCGGTCGACTTCATGTGTAATATCAAATAAATAACAATTAGCAAATAATTTTCAAATTTGGAATTAAAATATTATTTCGCGTATATTTAATTACATTTAATTTGAAATATTTTATTTACCGAGAAAAATCAGACGGCTGAATATTTGAATTCTTTGCCCGATAATTTTGATACACAATAAACATAATAAAAAAAACACTTACATATTATGTTTTTATTTATGACTTTTTGAAAAACGTCGACGAAAAACGTCGTCTTTTTGAAAAACGTCACAAACGTATTGAAAAACGACGTGGCACGGGTGAAATGGTTATTGTAAACTCGTGACAATGGTGAGCCCTCGCCTGCGGCTCATGCTCACATACGTCGACTCGTTTACAATAACCTCCTTTACTTCCACGTATCACAATGTAATATTTTTTTTCATCGGGACTTTTAGGAACCTGAAGAGTGACATAGACTATTTTAAACCCCCGACACCAAAAGTGGGGTGTTATGTAAAGTTGTACGTATGTACGAGTATCTAAGCGTCTGTCTGTGGCATCGTACAGTCTGGCAAAAAAGAGTAGAAATTAAAAAGTGGCAACACTGTAGTGTCGTCCCGTTTTCCTTAGATTGAATTTGAAAGGGACGACGCTACCGTGTTGCCACTTTTTATTTTCTACTCTTTTTTTGCCAGACTGTAGCTCAAACGAATAGACCTATTTCGATGCGATTGTTTTCGTTTGAAAGCTGACGTAATCGAGATGGTTCTTATTCTTAGGTATATTAAATCCCTTTGTTCTTGGTATGACTACATAGTTTTTAGCCAATAAGTCAACCGTTCAGCTGTTTAAAAGTTATAATATAAGCGTTGAGTTTTACAACATTTATAATTTTAGATTTATTGCTAATATTTACACCATTGTTCTATTCTGCCAGTTCAATAAAGGTTTTATCTATCTATCTAAAATAATGCCATATTTCAGTGGACCTCGTAGAAACATACTGGTTGATGGACTCCCCATATCAAATGCTCTTCATATTAGGGGCCTACCTTTTATTCGTGCTGAAGCTTGGACCTATTTTCATGAAGAATAGACCAGCGTACAAGCTGAGAAAATTAATAATTGCTTACAACGTGTTCCAAGTGGCTTACTCTATTTATGTGGTCATAATCGTAAGTATGTGTTTCATAATATAGGGTGCGACGGCATTTTATTTAAAATAGCAGTAACTTAAATGAAATATTCTGCAACTGGACGTTATAGTCACTATTTATTCAACAGGTTCCACACGAAATGTAAATAGGTATGTGAAAAGCCAATGGGCTCTGAACCGATCAGATCTGGGCTTCAAGCCCACACACACAAACACACTTGACTATACTTACATGATAAGAAGAAGAAGAGTGATGGGTGACCAAAGTGGCAATTTATCACGAACGTTTCCGTGCTTCGGAGATAACGGGGACGTTAAGCCGGCGCGGCGGTCCCGGCTGTTGCTGATTGAGTACAGTCATTAAAATCAAGTCAGAGGCCATTTGAAAAACTCTAACAGGATTAGTCAAATTCGCCACACACTTGATTATACCTACACGATAAAAATAAGTATTTAAAGGATCATAATTTTTTAATTTAGATTTTTATATTTTAGTTTCAAAATTAATCTTGAAACTTAATTAAAGTTATTAAAATAAATCGTAAGTATTGTAACATGTGTAAAAATACTCTACAATTTACAGGGTTCAAAAGAAATCTATATTCATGGAATCATAGAAACACATACTTGTTTGATGGATGTAGAGGAACTGAAGCGTAAGGCAAGGATCTCTTTATTTACTTACTAGCATTCCGCCCGGGACTTCATTCCCGTGGGAATTCGAGAAAATTATGTATTTTATGTTACTCACAGATAATGTAGCATCCTAATGGTGAAAGAATTTTTGAAATCGGTCCAGTAGTTTTTAAGTTTAGTCGTTACATACAAAATACAAATCTTTCAATTTATAATATTAGTGTAGAATAGCTTTCCACCCGGAACTTCGTTCCCTTGGAAATTTGGGAAAATTATGTAGCCTATGTGTTAATCCAGGGTGTCAGCTATCTCCACAGTTTTATCAAAATTGGTCCAGCCGTTTGAGCGTGAAAGAGTAACAAACATCCATACATACATCCATCCATATATCCCATAAAAACTTTCGGATTAATAATATTAGTTAGGATTTACAAACTACAAGATGCTTGGGACTTCGTTCCGGCGGGAATTTCGTAAAATCCTTCCTTATTCCTTAAAAGGAACGTCTGTGGCAAATTTCAGCTTCCTAGGTCCAAGGGTTTGGGCTGAGCGTGGATGAGTGAGTCAGTGAGTCATATAATTTAATATGAGCATTTTATAATTACTTACACATAACCGAATAATTTTAATAAAGTTTTTAGAAAAACCAGTGGTTCTTTAAAAGGATATAACATGGTTTGAAAATTCTATTTCCGACCCTAGGGCCTCTGTAACTTTTTAAAATTTTCACAAAACCAGTGGTGAAAAAGTTGCTGGTGTAGGCACTTATTAGTAATTACCTACTTAAAGAGAGAAAAGTGGAGAGAGAGAAGAGGAAAAGTACGGAAGAGAGAAAAGTACTCGGTGCTTGCGCGGGAGCACTTGTTCGTTCCAGTTTCGGCTGAAACTGGGTGCCGGGGCTCTGAGGCAATCGCTTTTATTTGGGAAATCGGCCATCGATGTCGATTGCGGGTAAAAGCCAGTGACTCGGGGTGATTTTTAACATGAAGATTTTGTATTTTTACCCCCGAGAAAAAAAGAGAGGTGTTATTAGTTACAAGTTTGACATTCATGTGTATCTGGGTGTCTGTCTGTGGCATCGTAGCTCCTAAATGAATAGACCGATTTCGATGAAACTTTTTCGTTTGAAAGCTGACGTGATAGAGTTAGTTTTTAATTTTATTTGATTAAAATCGCTTCAGCCGTTTAAAAGTTATACGGAACAAATGGTGGGGGTTACACAACATTTTTAATTTTAGAGTTAATTTTTAATTAATTTCTTATGACTCAAGTATTTATATTTAATAAATGATTTTTATTTACTTAAAATATATCCATAGCGACAAAAAAATAAATAATTATTTTTGTTTTTTCAGATATTAAGGGGTCACTATATATATTTCATAGCGAAGTTAACAGAGTTCTTAGATACGATATTCTTTGTGTTACGAAAAAAATGGACACAGGTGAGTACTTCAACAAATTAGCTGTTAATTTTTCTTTCTCGTATTTATCTAACGACGTAGAGGAGCTAGAAAACGACCAACAACTTAAAGGTCCTACCGCATCCTACCGCGAACTTTTTTCAAGTTTTAAATATTTTCTTCTACAAAATTAAATTATTCAAGTGAAATCGTTTTTAGCATCGCACTGTGGTCTAAAATCCCTTCGAAGCGCGAAAAAATTCAAGATCATGAAAATTATTTCTGATATAAAATTGAAGGTAATTCGATATCTTCGATATGCGTACTATTTGAATCAATTTACATTTACCTAAAATATGACCATTATTATGATGTTTTGTACGGTTAAAGTGACTCTATTCCTGCTGCACATGAACGACATGCTTTTGTCTGGAGTGGTTGCATACGCAGATGACAGCACAGTCATGGAGAGATATCTGTCTAGTGCAAGAGCTGGTGGGGATGTAATTCGAAATGAGAGGGAAGCAATGGTTGAGCGAGTGAACTCAACTTTAAGTCTTGTCTACCAATGGAGTGACATGAACTTGGTGAGTTTCAACGCCTCCAAAACGCAAGCGTGCTTGTTCTCCACAAAAAGGAGTCCATTCAACTTGACTCCTACTTTCCGGAGTGCATCTGTATCTGTAACCGATGAGCTGGAACTCCTCTGCATGAAGTTATCTGCCAACCTTAACTTCGGCACCTCCTTCGAGTCTAAGGCTCAAACTGCGGCCAAAAAGCTGGACATCCTTAACAAGGTTAAGCGATACTTCACGCCAGATAAACTTCTTACCCTTTATAAGGCGCAGGTCCGATCGTTCATGGAGTATTGTAGCCACCTTTGGGATGGTTCGGCCAAATACCAACTAGCTGCACTAGACTCGGTGGATCGCAGAGCCAGGAGGCTCATTGGTGATAAAAAGCTGGTTAAGGATAAGCTCCAAAGCCTATTAGCTCATAGACGCAAAGTGGCCTGCCTATGTGTTTTTTATAAGATGTACTTCGGGGAGTGTGCTCAGGAGCTGCATGAGCTCATTCCGCTTGCCCCTTTCTTCCATTGAACGTCCAAATGCACTGCGGGGTATCACCCTTATCTTGTCGAGATCCCACGGAACG
The DNA here is from genome assembly GCA_949987775.1 of Aproaerema taeniolella. NCBI lineage: Eukaryota > Metazoa > Arthropoda > Insecta > Lepidoptera > Gelechiidae > Aproaerema > Aproaerema taeniolella. The sequence goes on along the minus strand of OX465258.1, from coordinate 16,509,890 downwards.
TACTGAGCGCTTTTCTTCATATTTTGTATTACGCACTGCCAAGGAGTGGAATTCTCTGCCGGCGCCTGTATTTCCGAGCTCATACAACCCGAATATCTTTAAAGTACGAGTGAATAGGCTTCTTCTGAGTGAGCTCGCTACATCCTCGACCGCATCTTTGCCCTGAGCTAGATTGTGGTCAAGGGCAAACCCATTCTTAATAAAAAAAATAAACAAATGAGACCTGCCTCCTATTAATCCATGCTAGGCAATGACACCTCAATTTATTTTGAATTTGAGGTGGCGTCTTATGGTCATATGCGGTGTGGTAGGCTTTTTAAAAGGAATTCGTACGTCTAAGAAAATTCGTCCACCTACCTGCATTGGTCCAGCGTGATGGACTAGGGCCTAAATCCTCTTCGTGTTTCGAAGGGAGGCCCGTGCACGTCGGTGGGGACGTATCAAGGTTAACAAGAAAAACTTTCAATCGCGGTTTAACCGTAGGTTGAATTATTCGTGTAAAATGGCCGTTAATAGTACAGACCTTACTTTAATTTTAAAATCTTTTTCCAGGTCTCATTTCTCCACGTATACCATCACGCTATCATGTATCTGGCCGGGTGGACTTCCTTGAAATACGAACCTTCGTACAGTCTAATCTTCCTAGGTACTCTAAATTCGTTTGTGCATACCATCATGTACAGTTACTACGCCCTTTCTGCCTTCCCTAAGTTACGAAGATACTTGTGGTGGAAGAAGTATATTACGACAATGCAATTGGTAAGTGGGGTTTGTTTTTTTTTTCTGTACTTTAAATTTTATTTAATATTAATAGCATTTCGCCCGGGACTTGTTCCCATGGGAATTCGGGAAAATTATGTAGCCTATGATACTCAGAGATAATGAAGCATTCTAATGGTGAAATATTTTTTTAAATCGGTCCAGTAGTTTCTGAGCCAAACAAACAAACAAACAAACAAACAAACAAACCATCAAATCTTTCCTCTTTATAATATTAGTATATACAGGGTGGTCCAAAAGGTGATGTCAAGAATTTTTTTTTAGATTCTACACCTCTGGGTGAATCCGAAAATACCCCATAAATGTTCCGCGATTTTTTTTAGTTTAAAAGTTATGATTTTTCGAAAGTGTTTTTCGAATTTTCTACCAGCGCTATTTTAAAAAATCATTACTTGTTTAATTGTAAGAATTTTCAAAAAAAGTACTATTACCTTGAATCAGCCTTTCATGTGATAAATCAACTATGCCTCAGTCTTCATTAAAAGTTATCAAAAAATGGTCGAAAGTGAAAATTTTTGGTATTTGATGAAAGGAGGATAATTTTCAAAAATCTCTTAAGAATACTAAATGGCAGTTTCATAGGTTCAAACTTTAAAAACTTCAGTCATTCCTCAGCTTACCAAATCATTAAAAAAAAGATTGGTCTTAATGGGCGATTTTTCGATGAAATCGGCGTTTAAACGTAGTTAGGTAAAAATGCGCTAAAAAAATTGCATGTGCGAAAAAATTATTTTAGCTTGTTTTTTCGTCTTAATAACCGGCATTAGTGAGGCATATTCTAAAATATTAAAATAATATCAAATTGAACGATTAGTGACACATTTTGGCCAACTGATCGTTGAATTTGACCAATTTGACTATCTTTTCAAACCGCAGCCAGGCCGAATGACTTTGAAATGCACTTCGAGGTCATTTAGAAATTGCATAAAAGTGCAGTAACAAAAGGATTGTTTTTCCATCCCTTCTGCTCGCTCCCAGGGCCTTTCAGCCTTTTGTCTTATCCAATCCACCACATCATCAGTAACTCATTGTGGATGCTTGTGTTACTACTTTGTCCCTTATTTCTCCTCACCGTTGCAGTTGTTTAAGATATTTGAATTATTTGATTACGATTTTTCAAACGTAAAATTTTTCAAGCGCGCTTTTACTGAACTAAGTTTAAATGCCGATTTCATCAAAAAATCGCTATTAAGACCAATATTTTTTTTTATTTGGTAAGCTGAGGAATTTGTTTTTAAAATAAAATTGAACCTATGAAACAGCCATTTAGTATTTTTAAAAGATTTTTGAAAATTATCCTCCGTTCATCGCAAACCAAAAATTTTTACTTTCGACCGTTTTTTGATAACTTTTAATGAGGACTGTGGCAAAGTTGATTTATTACATGAAAGGCTGATTCAAGGTGATAATGTTGCATAAAAAAAAATTTGATATTTTTTCCAATTAAACAAGTTATGATTTTTTTCAAGTAGCGCTGGTAGGTAGAAAATTAGGCAAACGCTTTCAAAAAATCATAACTTCTAAACTACAAAAAAATCGCGGAACATACATGGGGTATTTTCGAATTCACTCAGGGGTGAAGAATCTAAAAAAAATTCCTTGACGTCACCCACCCGTATATTATAAAGTATTGAATAGGCTCTGAAACTACTGGACCGATTTGAAAAATACTTTCTCCATTAGAATACTACATCATTTTCCCGAATTGTCACGAGAATGAAGTCCCGGGTGGAAAGTTAGTAGCGAATAAATAAAATTTAATTAATGTTCTTCTGTTTATTATGTTCTTCTGAAGTGTACCTTTAAGTAAATAAATAAATAAATATTTTTCTGTTACAGATCCAGTTTTTGATAGTGATAATTCAGATACAATGGAACACCATAGTGTCACCATGCCCTATTTCGTACTTTCTACTAACAATATGTTGGGCCCACGCCTTACTGTTTATATATTTGTTTACAGATTTTTATATTAAAAGCTATTTACAGAAGAGAAGAGAAAGTAAGGCAACTTTAGTTTTAAATAATTTACAGAAAAAAAGTCAGTTGAACGAGAATCATAGTCAAAGTACTTAGTGTTTTAAAGATAAATATACAAGATGTAAGCTTAGAAAATACTTAAATGATAGAATCTATAGATCTGTAGCCGGGGACATTTATATTACAAAAAAGGTTACCGTTTGACTTTGTGAAATGATAATAGATTTCGCCATTTTATATACTAAAAGTGAGGTCTTAATGACCGTAACCCGCCGTAACCATATGTAGTTTTTTTTACATTTTTGAGTAACCGTTTCAAAATATATCTGTTGATAGGCCCTTTGAACAAACTATATACCTATTTTAAGATGATTTCTGTGGTCGGTTTAGATTTTAAGACTCATTGATGGCGAATCTATAATAATTTCACAAAGACTAACGGTAACCTTTTTCGAAATATAAATATCCCCGGGGTGCAGATCCCGTAACTATGATCGATTAGAAGTTGTTATTTTTTCCCGGAAAATTCAAGTAGTTTTCACTATTTACCTACTTTGGCACTTCGCAATGAACCGCGAAACCACGGTCTCCCGCGCCTCTCCGTTGTCAGAAGCCGATGTAAATTGCTGGCTTTTCTGTTTACGCTCTTACCATTGTTTTTATTGGAAAATGAAGTGTATAAATGAAATAGTTTAATTTTAAAACAGAAAATATGAAAAAAACATGAAAAAATTTCGGAAAATCATTCAGAATGATGTTCTGAGTTCAGGGTTTCAGTTTATTAACCTGTCTCTTACACACTGTATATTTAAAATGATTGTGAATGAAATTATTTTCAAAAAAATGCAAAATTAACTGGTTTTATTGTTTTTTATCACACCTTAAAAAAATCCTAATAATAAGTTTTTTAACCCTCGATAAAAAAGAGAGGTGTTGTAAGTTTGACCTGTGTATCTGTGTGTCTGTCTGTGTCATCGTAGCTCCTGTCTTAAGCGAATGGACCGTTTGATGCGGCTTTTTTGTTTGAAAGCTAATGTAATTTTAACTATGGTTAATCAAAATTGGTTCAGCCGTCTAAGAGTTAAAAGAGATAAGTTAATCAAAATTGGTTGAAGAGTTAAAAGCGATAAATGTAAGGGGTAATAATTTTTTTTTTAAATTTCGAATTATTAACAAGAAATAAGTACATTTGCGGCAAGATTTTGTTTGGGAAATGCTACATGCATGATCCTACTTATTAGTACTGTCGACAGTGGACAATTAAATCACGAAAAAGTTAACCGTTTGTGGTCGTATTGTGATATGTTATTTCATCATCATCAGCCTGTGTCAGTCCACTGCTGGACATGACCTCTCCTGTGGCACGCCACTGAGCTCGGTCTTCAGCTCTCCTCCTCCAACCACTGTCCGCTACCTCAAGAATATCGTCACCCCACCTAGTAACAGGGCGCCCTATGCTACGTTTGCCGATATAATTAAATATGTTATTTAATACGTTTTATCCTACCAACATTATAAATGCGAAAGTTTGTGAGGATGTATGGATGTTTGTTACTCTTTCACGCTCAAACGGCTGAACCAATTTTGATAAAATTTGGTATGGAGGTAGCTGACATCCTGGATTAACACATCTATATATATAAAAGAAAGTCGGGTTTGTTACAACACTTATAACTCAAGATCGGCTGGACTGATTTTGATCAAATTTGGTATGGAGGTAGCTGATACCCTGGATTAACACATAAGCTACATAATTTTCCGAAATTCCCACGGGGACGAAGTCCCGGGCATAAACTAGTAGGCTATATAATTTTCCCAAATTCCAAAACCTCGAATAATTTTCCAAAAACCCAAATCTTAAAGATTAGCAACTCGCCGTACATCGTGAGAAAACCTGCACGTTCAGGAGACTGAAGTAACGGTTTCCTCACGATGTTTTCCCTCACCGTAAGAGCATCGGTTAGCGTGCAACTTTTGTACACATAGCGGCAAGTCAGGTTACCCATTTGCGCTACGAAAGCAGGCGCTATTACGACCGAGATAAGGGTGACGTCAAGGTCAACATGTATAGCCTGATGTTCTGCTGTGTGTACTGTGGTATGCAGACCTTCATGGAGGATCTGGCATAACGCAACTCCTTCCTCAATCGGTCATTTCGAAGAAGATTATTCGAATAACATTTTAAAAGGTTTGAAATGGTATTCGATGTCAGCATTCGAAATAATTGAAGATCTGGTCTTCCGCCATTCATTGTAGAGAGCTCGCGAAGTAATTTCATGTATGCGATCATAGGCGTGCAAATAGCAACTTAATAACGAAAATTTACTGGAATACTTCTATGCCTTGCAAGAGTTGGCAACAAAAGCAAAGATTCCAGACGATACTTTTATCAGACAATTCATTAAGACCACACGTCCATTCTTTAAATCCAAACTTGCCACATCACTACATAGTGATAAAAATAAACTAAAAGAACTGATCAAGCAGATGACGGAGCTATACGCTAAAACCACTAAACATAAATTTAAATAGTGGCAACGCAATAGTTCATTGCCACTGCAACCCATCTGGCGACTCGACGTCACATTCATCTTTCTTTACACCGGGTCGTGAACCACGCCGAGCGGGACCCCGTCCAGAAACCTGTCAGACCCCGATGTCGGAGGCTGGGACCTCCTCTGAAGGATCTACACCAGGCGCAGAGCGTGATGTGGGTGACCATAGCACGCCTAACTGGCGCCTCCACCAACATATAAAACCTCTTGAATAAAACACGTAGCTCTTTGCGAGGTGTATATTTACGAATAACAAACAGGCACTTCCTTACACTTTATCTTTAATCACTTACAATTCACATTATAACACCTGGAAAAAGTGCTATTTGCACGCCTATGATCGCATACATGAATTACTTCGCGAGCTCTCTACAATTAATGGCGGAAGACCAGATATTCAATCATTTCGAATGCTGACATCGAATACCATTTCAAACCTTTTAAAATGATATTCGAATAATCTTCTTCGAAATGACCGATTGAGAAAGGAGTTGCGTTATGCCAGATCCTCCCTGAAGGTCTGTATACAACAGTACTTTATACTTAGAAAACGGGTCATTGGTGGCGGCGCTGGCTTACAAGTCGAACCCGGTATCCTTTAGATCCTTCCTTCTTCATGTAGGTACGGTCAAGTGTATGGCGAACTTGGCTAACCCTGGTGTCAGAGTTTTCAAACCGCACAATGGCCTCTGACTTGCTTTTAACGACTGTAGTCAATTGACAACAGCCGGGACCGACAGCTTAACGTGCCCTCCGAAGCACGGAAACGCTCGAGATAAATTGCCACTTTGGTCACCCATCAGGTTCCCTGCCTCTGTGTACGTTGCTTAACCTCACTGATTGGCTGAGATCAGCGAGCGCCACTGGGCTACGAGCGCTTCAGCCTTTACCTCTAGATTAGACCAGCGGCTCTCAAACTTTTTTGGCGACGGACCCCTTTTGGAACACAAAATATGTGACGGACCCCTTAAGAGGAGCATCTCAGTTTGGACTAGCGTCTCAGCTGTTTTTCAAGCTGTCTCGATGTCTACCACCCGCCTCAGACTAGCGCGAAAGGGACAATTGCAGCTTTCAGGCGAAATGCCGCGTTTTATTCCCAAAATTATGAGTTTAGGCGTCAATGAATTCCTACCCCTAAAACTTAATGAAATCATACGTTTTCAATCTCGATTGACTCGTAAGCGCATACACGTGGTTTGTACGTTTTGTTTTTCCAAATTGTTTTTAGTTTTTCAACAGTCATCTCTTAAATGTTAAGAATTTTTTTGGAGAAAAATGCTGACTTTTAGTCTAAAATATCTATTTGTGTACTAAAATACGGACCTAGTTTTTAGTGTTCCTGATATAATACCAAAATTTCACAGGGATCCTTTGACATTTAGGGGATGGAATCCATTGACGCCGTTTGTATGGGAAAAAACACTGAGACGATCCTCTTAACTCATTAACTTAACATCCTATTACTGTAAACTTGTAATTCTCTGTATTATTATTGTACTGTAAAGATAAATACATACATACATACAATAATAACTGGTGAAGTGTTGGTCAAGCTCCTGCTGAAAGTTCGGGCGCTCGCAGTTCCATATTAAATTTAGTTAGATACATATAGAGAAAAAAAAGTTTTTATTCCTTGCACGATTGCACGCATTACGAATTTCAGTACCTACTATTATTTTAGTTTATTCGCGGAGCCCCCACATAAATTTTGTGGAGCCCTAGGGTTCCGCGGAGCACATTTTGAGAATGGCTGGATTAGACCATCAACACTGTATCCTTTCCTTTCCATTCTTTATCAATAGTATATTTTGTTCTAAAATTATACCGTTTACTTATTTTGGCAATATTATTAACGTGAAAGTTTTTTTTTTTTTTTTTTTTTTTTTTACACTTAATTTTGCATCCACAGACTTGATGTCCGTGCCCTTGTCTTATTATAATTTATATTTTTAATAATAATTTTACATTTTCAACAGATTTTATACTCCATTTGAGTTTACAATAAATACATATAAAGAAACTAAAATATACTTAAATACATTTTTATTCTGTTTATTTACCTAAGCCAGCGGTGGTTTCTGTCTATTGTCTCCTGTCCTTAAAGCATCGATAACAACCGTATCCCGATTTTTGATTGCCATTTTAAGGTTATAATCAATCACTTTTCCGTGAAAGTTTGTATGTATGGATGTTTGTTACTCTTTCACGCAAAAACTACTTTACGGATTTTAATGTAACTTTGCAGTAATGTAGCTTAGACATTGGAATAACACACAGGCTGCATCATTTTCCCAAATACCCACGGGAACGAAGTCCCGGGCGAAAAGCTAATAATTTTATACAAGGCGTTCCAAAATAACCAACTAATTGTCATCCTTCAAAATCAAAGATTTAGATAAGATTTTGACATAAGGAAACATGTCACATTAGGCATGAAATGGAGCTGCGTTTAAAATTAATCTTTCGTAGGATCTTTGGCTGGAACTCGGCGGGGTTGGTTGCTGTGCCGATCGAATTTTTGTACGTTAAAAAGTTGTTTAATGTATAATAGTGTATTGTGCAGTAAACTAACTTAGAACAGCGTAGTGATAAAATAATTCAAGGTTCCGAAAAGATCCAGCGGCAGTGCTTCTCGCCGCTATAGTTCTCCGTACACAAAAGACTACCGGCGTACGGAGAATGAGAGGAGATTATACAGAAGAAATATGTATACTGAAGACATGGCTATATGAACAGATTCCTTTGCTTTTCCCGAAAGGGATAAAATTAGCAAAAAAAAACTTTCGTAGCAACTTAAACAGTGTCAGTAGACTTTAGTTTAGGACATAATTCAGAATAGTTTTTAGGGTTCCGTACCCAAAGGGAAAAAACGGAACCCTATTACTAAGGCTCCGCTGTCCGTCAGTCCGTCTGTCACCAGGCTGTAACCGTGATATTTAGACAGTTCAAATTTTCGCAGATGTAAAAAAAAACAAAAAAAAATATGTGTGTAATTTAGGTAATGTAAAATCCGTTTATTATTATTATTATTATGGTTTCTGCTATAACAATAAATACTAAAAAGTAGAATAAATTAAATATTTAAGGGGGCTCCCATACAACACACGTGATTTTTTGGCCGCTTTTATAGAGATAATGGTTTTAATAGAGTCCGACTCGCACTTGGCCGGTTTTATTTATATTTTTGAAACACCTTTTATTTACTTCAATCAATCTCGTCCATCAAAGCGGTAAAATAAATGAAATTGACAGAACCAAGGCTCCCCAATTAATACGCTTTTAGTTCCAACCTTCGCGTTTCATTAACTTTCATAAAATTATAGGAGGAAATTCACTTGGGGGCTTAAAATCCCTTTATTCCTTGATTTTTGTTTGGGCATCGTAATGTACATTTTACAGTGACGATATTGAAAAGAACGAATATATTTTCTTGAACACACAGGAAATTACAAATATTTTTTACAGTAAAAACTATACCTAAGTACCTATATTTACTGCAACTATACATGTAAGTATGTATGTCTGTATGTACTCTTTTTATACTGATAAAAATATAAGAACAAAAAAGGAACAAAAAACACACTTAAAAGTCGTAATTGTTCACGTTAAACATCTCTGGGGTGGAAACTCATTCCATGTCCAAAAATACTGATTTTACTGACTACAACCCTCTAAAATACTGACCATTTACTGACCAAATTTCTAGAATACCGACCCTTGGTCGGTCAGTTTGACATCGAATTACTAATGTTAGTTGCTGTTAGTTAAGTATGTTAACATATGAAGAATGTTTGTGAATAAGTAAGAAAAATGTTTTAGTGTTTGGCCTCCACCATCCCCATAGCCACCTGCACCTCCCTTTATTATTACAAAAATAATTAACTTAAATTATCCTCTAGCCTTCAGTTTGTCAATTCACAAGGCGATCTCAGAATTGAGGTCACCGCTAAATATTTGGTACTTGGATGACGGGACGATCGGAGGAAAAGTGGAGGTGGTTGAACGGGATCTCCGTCATCTAGTACCACGCCTGAAAGAGCTAGGGCTAGAGGTCAACAGCAGTAAGTGTGAATTCTTCCCATGCTGCTCCGAAGCTGCTTCCTCCTTTCCTCTTTTCTCTTCTATCCTTACGGGACTTAAAGAATTGACACTCCAAAATTTTAATCTTCTTGGCTCGCCCGTATTCCCGGATGGGATTGCAGAGGCTCTCGAAATTAGAAAACGTGCTCTTCTTGTGGCGAAAGACCGCTTAAGAAATCTCTCTGCTCAGGTAGCTTGGTTTTGTTGCGAATGTGCTTTGCGATGCCTAAAATAACATATTTGCTGAGGAGTTACCCTTGCTGGTTGTTTCCGGATGCAACCACCTCTTTTGATAGCGCGCTTAAGCTTCTCATAGAAGATATTTTGAACGTTCGCCTGAATGGGGAACAGTGGCTTTAAGCAGCCCTTCCCATACGATTCAGAGGTGTAGGGATTAGATGCGTGCGGGATATCAGCCTTCCGGCCTGCTTGGCTTTGGCGCATGGGGTTGGGGACCTTGTTACTGACATTTTATCAGTAGATGGTGGCAGGGTTACCATTCCTTTTGCTGCTGATGCCTTGACAGCTTGGAGGGCTCTCAACGACGTCAAAACTCTTGGAGAGCCAGCGAGCGTGGGATGAAGTGGGGGCCAAAAGGACCTATGACTGCCTCTTGCATGGAGCGGTGGGTGTGAACAGGGCCAGAATCAAGGCAGTATCACGGGCTGAGTCTGGAGCGTGGTTGCATGCATTACCTTCTCCGCAAATAGGAACCTTCCTTGACAATGTCTCTCTGCGGGTGGCTGCGGCTCTTCGCCTGGGTTGCGATGTTTGTGAAACTCATCAATGCATCTGCGGCTAAACGGTTAAGACAAATGGCCACCATGCTTTGAGTTGTTGTCGCTGCGCTGGGAGGTTCCTTAGGCACCACGCTTTGAACGATATAATCCGCAGGGCGCTGATATCAATAAACGTCCCCAGTGTTCTGGAGCCCCCAGGTCTCAGCAGATCAGACGGGAAGAGACCTGACGGTATGGCTATGGTGCCATGGAAAAAAGGAAGGTGCTTGCTCTGGGACGCCACGTGCGTCAGCACGTTTGCCGCCTCGCACCTTAGTGATACTGTTAGGGAGGCGGGGGCTGCTGCGGAAAACGCAGCAGTAAAAAAGTAAGAAAAATACGCAGTGCTAGGGAATAACTACATTTTTATTCCCTTCGCTGTGGAAACCGCTGGGAGTTGGGGTAGTGAGGCCAGGGGTTTCATCGCCGAAGTAGGTCGGCGTCTTAGGGATAAGAGCTGTGACCCCCGCTCCGGTTCATACTTGGTGCAAAGGTTGTTCATTGCCATTCAACGTGGTAATGCTGCAAGTGTTATGGGCACCTTTGCACCAAGGATGACAAGGGGCGGGTTATTTGACTGATAATTTATTTTATAATTTTTGACATATTTGTAATTTTTGACATTTTTATCTTTTTAAATTAATAAAGTGAACAGAACGAAAAAACTTAAATTATTAGGTACAGTATTTCATTTCATTTCATTTCATGTATTAATTCGGACAGAACAAACAATATTTTTTTTTTAGTGAAAGAAGTTATTAATTTATTTTTCTTGTTGTCTATATATATTTTTGCATCTTTTCTGCCTCTTTGATTTTCTTTTCTTCCTCTTCTCTTTCGTTAGCCAACGTAGCTAGTAAGCATCACTTTGGCCATATTTACGGCGACCATCTCAATCTACAGAGACCAGACCACCTATTTGGAAATGTATAACCCCTGATCCTCAAAATACTGACTTTACTGACCATTTTTCGAAAAAACTGACTTTTACTGACCTTAGCCAAAAAAACTGACTTTTACTGACTTTACTGACCATTTTCCACCACCCCTGACATCTAAGAATCAACCGACTCCAATCCCAAAAATGCCTTTCAGCAGATAACCACAAACCAAAACGTCATCTAAATACAATATGCATGTGTTTTTTGTATTTGTTGTTTTTTTTAAAGCGCGGAATCAATTACGACAGGGGTTCCCTAAGTGGGGGGCGTGCCCCCCTGGGGGGCGCAGAGACTTTTAAAGGGGGGCGTGGGCTACCTGTGTAGTTAAGTATAAAAATCCTGCGACCGCTGAGAGAATGCATTCCAGACTGCTCGATACGACCAATAATAAAAGTAATGAGTTCGGTCGTTACTTCCCCAATTCATTTGCTGATGACATTTATCGATTGGCGACAGATCTATTTCATGTCAACGTAGATGCCCTGTCAGAAACACTTCAAGAGGAAGCCTTGGACATTAAAAATAGTTCTGCTGCCAAATACGATTTTGAAAAAATGGGTCAATATTTGTTTTGGGTCAAATATTTCTCAATTTATCCCAAAGTAGCAGAAAAACCACTTCAATTGTATTTACCCTTCTCAAGTACATATTTGTGCGGAATGGTATTTTCTGCTGTAGTTGCAATATTGACATTGGTAATGATTTACGTTGTGCGATTTGTATGGCTAAGCCGAGAATTGTAAACCTCGTCAAATCCATTTAAGCTTATCCATCACATTCCAATAAGTAGACTTACCAAATACCTTAGTGATTTTTGTAAAACTTTAATGAGCAATAAAAATTGAATATTTTGTTATTGAATACTTTTTTATTCTGACCTGATAATCTGGACTGAAGGATGGGGGCACGGAATTTTTTTCATGGTCGAAAGGGGGCGCGTCTCAAATAAGTTAGGGAACCCCTGACTTACGATAAAATGCATTTGGGACAACCTTAGGAGTATATTCCTTCTAATGAAAAAAGAATTTCGAAAATTGACCGACAATTTATGGAGTTATCGTGTAACAAACATAAAAAAAACATGCAGTCTAGTTGAGAACCTCCTCCTATTTTGAAATCCTTTAAAAACGGCGTGCGGTATTGCAACAGTGAAGGTACTCTGACTCAGCAAACGCTGCAAGTTCATATGCATACTATGCACCTGAGGGAAAAATTTATATTTTCATCCACAGTATTCCTATATTCCAATATTCCATTTTTACTATGTACTTACCTTGTTCTATAGATTAGATCAGATCATTTAGTCCAACATTATCAATTTCATAAATTAAAATGGATGTCAAAAATGTCAAAGAATAATGTTTTCGTCAAATAGAAAAGATATGAATATAAAAATAAATTAATAAGTAGAATTACAATGTCAAGCAAATAAAATAATAATATTAGTTTGACGGCCGGTTTGGTCGAGTGGTAGTGACGCTGCCTCTTGATCGGCGGGTGGGTTCGATCCCCAGTCGGGGCAAACATTTGTGTAAAAAGCAGATGTTTGTTCTTGGGTCATGGGTGTTTGTGTTTGTCTTTATGTGTTTTCCAAGGGACCCACGACACAAGGGAAAAATCTTAGTGTGGGCCTTTGAGTGTGTAGCGTTTATTATTTATTATTATTTGTACAGAATTGTACGTAAAATCAGGATGTCAAATACAATTATAATTATAAATACGTTAATGTCAAATCATCAAATTAATTATTCAATATTTAGAATATTTAATCAGTAAATTCTTTCAATGAATAAAATTCATGTTCTAGTAAAAAAGGATGGGTTTTAGTCGGCGACAAAAAGTTTCGTCACAGGTCACATTTTTTAGGTTTAACCGTGTGGTGATCGGTTGAGAATAACACCACCCCATCTCTTTCTGTGGGTGTCGTAAGAGGCGACTAAGGAAACTCAAATGTGAACTGCCTCCTAGTAATCCATCTTAGGCAACGACACCTCAGTTTGTTTTGAAATCTGAGGTGTCGTAATATGGTCTCATGCGGTGTGGTAGGCTCTGTAAAGGGCCGTCTGGTTCGCGACCACCCTCCTACCGAAGTCCGACGCCAAACAGCTTGCTGAGTTCCGTCAGTGCGTGGGAGTACCAGTGCCTTATAGGCATTTTCTGGGTTAACTTGTTCCATCGTCGACCTCATCTATGACCTTGTTCAAGATTGAGGTCAAGAGTTAACCCATCTCATAATAAAAAAAAAGTGTGCGGGTAGGTGCTCGTAGTACGTGGGGCCAATGACGCGGGGGTTCTTACACGCGAGTTTGGTTCTCCTCGGAACAGCTGCAAGCTTACCCACGTTTCGTAATGATATAATGTTGGTGTGCAATAAAGTATATTGTATTGTATTGTATTCTGGGGCTGATTTACATCCGTAACATTTGCTAACTAATTTAAACTCGCCCGATAGAGTGCTTCACAAAAGCCTCTTATGAAGAATCGTGTCAACTGATGTCGAGCGTGCAAACCTATGAAAGGAGCTCCAACAATAGGTACATGAATTCAGGTTAAGTTAAGTCTACTTGAAAGACAGACACAATTGAATGGTTCCTTATTGTAAGTTTGTCGAACGCTTCTGCTGTAGGGCGTCTTTACTGAACGAGAGCGGTAAGCCGATTGTATAGTATAGTTGGGTGATTTCTTACGAAATTTTAAGGATCGTATACAGGGTGTAAAAGACAGCTTAGCATAAACTGAAACCATGAACTTAGACTATCATTTTAAATGATTTTCCAGAGAAATTTTTCTACGAAAATATTTTCTGCTTAGATTTTTTATTATTTAATCGAATACACTACATTTTGCAATAAAATACAACCATAACAACGTAAAACACGAAAACCAGCAATGTACATCTCACTCTGATAACAGCGCAGCGCGGGGGGATCGCGCGTGAGGCGCGGTTTCGCGTTACGTTGCGTAGCGCCAAAGTAGGTAAATAATGAAAACTCCTAAACGTGACGTTTCCGGGAAAATAGTAGATTAAGCAACAAGGGGATAAAACAGTGTATTATGTCACGGGCAGCATATTGAATCCTGAGCGAAATGAAGGATTCTGTAGTTCATTCCCGAACGTAGTTATCCCCGAGGAGCTTATTCTACTTTATACACCTACTGTGAGGTTAAATAAAAAAGAAATCATAAATTAATCCCATCAATAATGTTTTGAGCCTCCGTTTCTATGTCAGAGTCGCTGGGATTACCTACATACTGGACTTTTTTTTAGATTTATTAAAAAAGCTTACCAAACAATTTAGTAATTCGCGGTGAAAATCACAGATCCAAAATCACCGACGACGTTTTCTTAAAATATTTATTTCCGTAGGCAAAGGCAAGTCAATAGCTAAGACATACATCCAAGTTTTTATAATAATTATTTTAATAAAAGTAAAATATCTTTGATGTGTCAAATTTTATAGTTAAAATCTCCTTGGACCAAGGAAGTTAAGCCTTCAATAGCTTTGTTTTTTTTTTCGAAATTATTTTTGATAGAAGTTTTTGTTGAAATTTTGGCGTTCCATATTTAAATGTCATTAATGCCCAAGGGAAGTTCCATACAATTTTATTTCCCTTAAGCTTTAATGGCTTACTTTTAAATATAGAAATACTTGACGTATAATACGTGCTCCAGATGCAGGTGGTGTATAAAATAATTAATTATAGCTGATGATAGTTATGGGTAGATTCCACCATTTGAGTATTTGCTAAGCTGTTCTTTACACCCGGTATAATAGAGTAATTTTTTCTCAAGAAATTTGTCAAGTCATTGTGTATAGCAGACCATTCATGATTTTGACTGCCTCGATTAGTATGTTAGCTACCTTTTTGTTATTTTTAACCGACTTCAAAAAAAGGAGGAGGTTATCAATTCGGGTGATTTTTTTTTATGTTTGTTACCTCAAAACTCCGTCATTTGTAAACCGATTTCAAAAATTTTTTTTTGGTCGGAGGCATCTACTTCCAGATTGGTCCCATAAAAAAATTATCGAAATCGCTTCAGTAGTTTAGGTCATAAATAAAAACTGAAATTTACGGTCATATATGTGGATGATAATAGGTCATCAATGTAAACGAAGCAAAAACGAAGTAGTTTCCTGAGACTTTTAAGTTGTTTTTTGGGGCTCCTTTGTGGGGATCTACCGTTTAGTGACCGGTAGCGTATATCACCACCACACATCTTCCCTGGCTGTCTGGTGATCGGTTGATAATATCACCCACAATATATTTCATGCCATCTGGCGATCGGTTTGAGAATTGTACTTACCCGTATCTTTCTTGCCATCTTGCGACTGGTTATGAATATCACCACCTCATATCTTTCCGTGGGGTGAAAGTAATTGATCACTATATCGCCCTTTAATCTCGAGTGATTTAGTGCTTTATAATAAACTAGCATCCCGCTCGGGACTTCGTTCCCGTGGGAATTCGGGAAAATTATGCAGCCTATGTTACTCAGGGATAATGTAGCATCCTAATGGTGAAATAATTTTTCAAATCGGTCCAGTAGTTTCGGAGCCTATTCATTACAAACATACAAAAATAGGTACAAATCTTTCCTCTTTATAATATTAGTGTAGCCCGCGTGGACTATAGGTTATATCGTGCTCAACTGTGGGATAAAATGTAGCCTATGTCCTTTCCCAGACCCTTATCTATCTCTGTACCAAATTTCATCAAAATCGGTTCAGTAGTTTAGGCGTGAAAGACGGACAGACAGACAGAGTTACTTTCGCATTTATAATATTAGTATGGATCTACGAGGGAGTTATATGAATGATAAATGATAACCTTTAAAAAGAATACCTAAAATAAAATATTTTTAACAAAAAATTGACCCGCCTTCAAAAAGGGTGAAATAATTTTTTAAAGCTATGTTGTAAGTAGTGGTTACGGGTAAAACAGTAAATACATAGGTGAATTCATAGCGGAATTCATAGCGGAATTCATAGCGGAATATGGTAAATAGAGATGATTTTTTTTGACGTCGGCGCCGAACAATTACTCGCATGGCAAAACTATCTTAGTTTTTATACTGCCAAAAAGCTTGTGCGAATACTTATTTGATTAAACTAGGTCCTGTCCAAACCGGCGCCGACGTCAAAAAAAATTCCTTTCTATTTACCGTATTCCGCTATGAATTCACCTATTTACTGTTTTACCCGTAACCACTACTTACTCGTGAACATAGCTTTAAAAAATTATATCACCCTTTTTGAAGGCGGGTCAATTTTTTGTTAAAAATATTTTATTTTATTCTTTTTAAAGGTTATCATTTATCATTCATATACTTTGGCTGATTGATAACTGGCCGAAATGACAAACTTAAAAAGGAGATGTACATTAAAAAAAATATTTTATTTTATTCTGTCATCTTTTTAAATACGGAACACCAAATTGAATTTAATCGAGCAGATAGAATTTTCGAGAGAGCTCCTAGAACTTTCTCTGTCGTACTTTTTCTCCACAGTAGTAGTAGGGAATTAAGAATTCTGGATCACGGTCTTTCAAACATAATCGGAGTTTTAGTTTTCAGTTATAAGTGAATGCACCAACAATAAGCGCACGCAGTCGGCGCCTTCGGCGCCGACTGCCGTGCGCACTGAGTTGATGCATTCACATATAACTGAAAACTAAAACTCCGATTATGTTTGAAAAACCGCGCTCCAGAATTCTTAATTCCCACTACCACTTTTATATTAACTTTTATTTTATTTTCTTTTACTTTTATTTATTGTTATCGAATACATATACATTCATTGAAAACTAAACTATGATATCAATACATACATTCTTAATGAATCAAAAGGTTGAATAATGCATTTTAAATATAATGATTTCATACTCGTAAACGTTTAAGGGGTTGTGTAAAAATTGTTCTCTATACACTTTATTATATCCCTAACGCGATGGTAAATGGTGTCTGTAGCCTCGTCCTTTACAACATGTTGAGTACATATACGTGCGTTGCATGGGCAGAATGACTTCTGGACACTTGCAAATTGCTGGGCATCATATATTTCGATGCGAATCACTTTTGTGCCTGAAGCAGTCATCTTGAAGAACGATGACATATTCTTTTTCTCAGCTGGCGGAGAGGCATCAGTTTCTGCTTCAAGATAGGAAGTGATGCCTCTTACAGTTGCTGGATCCATTTGAATAGGAGAATAAGTCCACGTAGGTGAATACTGCAAGGCAAAAATAAAGTTAATTTTATTACACAGTTAGTTCATATAAGGGTAATATGTAATAAATTCATTAGAACTTTGAATTATACTTTTCTTCATCGATACACTTACCGACATAGTTTTTCAGCCGACTTGTCAAGTCTTCTATTTTGTAAAGAATGAGACGGGTTTCGGTAAAGAGCAGATAAGTGATGTTAGGTCAAGGGGAGGGTTTTGGGAGTTTTAATACATGATATTTGACGGTCTGTGTGTCGGTCACTCCGTCTGTCTATTTTGCTCTTAAAATTTAACAAAATAAATAAATTCAATGAGTAAAACCAGGTACCGATATTATTATCGCTAAGATATCGATTGCTTCCAGTTTTGGAAGATTTGCTGACGCGTAAAATTAGGTACGGAGTGATTCAGGGACTTCACTACATCAACATGTATCCCTTATTCGGTAAGTGTCTTTCTTCTTATTCCCACTAACACAAGTAAACTACCAGAATCTATTTATAGCCCTCAGCTTGATGCGAGTCTCTCCATTTGTTTCCTTGCAATTAGTTAAGGTGTAATCTTTATCACATAAAACAAAACATCATGTAAGTGATCTTTCAAATAAATACACCAATTTATATCAGTTTTAAATAGGTTGACTAATTTAATTCACTTTCTACGAGATACATCATTCAAATAACTATTCATAACAACCTATAATTAGTAGACTTAATTGAATACATTACCCATTTTTTACTTCATATTATTAATTAATCTATAGAAAACTTCACCTTCCTGTAATAAGCATTATTTTATAAGTACCTATTATTTCAGGTCAAACAATCAGGACTTCCTATCGAGTGATGATTCAAGCTCATCGAACGATAGTAGCTCGAGCAGCAGTCGGGAGTCTTCCCCGGCGCGCTCCCCGGCTACGGCTCAGGAGACTTCGACTGCTTGCAGCAAGAAGAGGAAATCAAAGTCCAAATCACGATCATCAAGTAAACGGTAATTATAAAATATCCTTATTAATATTATAAATGTGAAAGTGTGTTTCTTTCATTTGTTTGTCCTTCCTTAACACCTAAACGGAGTGATGGATCGATGTGATTTTTCCATAGGGTAGTTGGGGACCCCCGAAAGTGACATAAGTTACTTTTCCATGCGAACGAAGTTGCAGCGCAAATCTAGTATTATAGTATGGACAAATAATTATTAAACAGAATATAACGTCGCATTTAGATTAATATCAATAATCAGTTGTTATACTTACCCTTTATTTAAATAAGATATTGTACTGGTACTTGTTTTTGATAACAATAATTTTCTCAGCGGTTGGTTGGAACGAGTAGCAATACTTCTCACTCCCTCCCTTACATTAATTTATCGTATTTTAATTAATTTCAATGTTTTTGATTACAGCTCTAAAAACGAAGATAGGAAAAAGAAGACTGAAAAGCAGAAGAAGGAGCAAAATTCAGCGCAGCCCCGAGCTGGTACGTCGAAAGTGACTGCGAAGGACATCATGGGCACGGACTCGGATATCGACGAAGAAAAAACTGTCATCGGTAAAAAAGACGAGTTAATTTCGTATTTATGTCGTCGTGGGGCTAACGGTGTTTCAAAACAATGTAATCCTGATAGTCAGGGCTCACAATTTGTAGATTTCAGGCTGTACATGTGTAGCGAAATAGAAAACGTAACGCCGATGAACAGGTGGCGGCAAGCTATTGTAACATTGAAAACTAAAATTGATGAAAATAGTGCTGCTCATCGATATTTAGTTAAGTTTTTAAAAGAGATAAAAAATGATTTTAAAAACTGTCCTGTTACATATACAAGTACTCCAAACCAGTAAGCGGATATCTTACCTTTATAATTATTAACCTGTTTACTTGAGCCTACTACTACCGGTCTTAAGAATATGAAGTGTAATCGCGTATACTCTTAGTTTTAGTTCATGAGATATAAAAATGTATTTTATTCCTAATTAAACTTTAAATAAAAGCTTGAATGGAAAATAAATGTTTTTTTTTCCTTCCAGGTAACATATCTAACAAGCAAATGAACGAAACAACAATGAGAAATAATGTTAAGTTTTGTACCGAGTGTAATATTCCAGTTCTTGAAAACTATTTCAGATATCATATAAGAACGAATCTGCATAAAAAAAACTGTTTACTGAAAACTAGTTATAGTAACATTTATATCTTAGCTACAGCTTTCAAAGAAAGGATAATTACCTATAGGGTAAACCCTAATATGAATGATGGGTTAGATATTACTCCAGATAAATTTTTAAATGATGTAGGTAAAGATGTAAAACACCTCATTAATTCATCATTATCGAAGCACGGCTCTGTCAAATTGAATTTCGAGTTATTTGGCAATTTTAAATTACCTTCTTCAGATGACATTCATTTAAAATCGTTCAACACTAAATACAGTACTATATTCAGAAACACTGATTTACATCAGTTATATTCAGAAACTCAGAATGTGTTGATTAATAAACTAAGTGAATTTCAGCACTGTGAATCAGGTTGGAGTCTTAGCTCTATTAGTCATCTAGAAATAAATATAAATAAATATTCTCCTCTGAGAGGTGGTAGCTATTTAGTGTTACCAAAAGAAATTAGCTATACGAAAAGTTGTTTGAATATCAAAAATTATGATAATCATTGTTTTGCATGGAGTATATTAGCTGCTTTATTCCCCCGAGCTAGTAACCCTAATAGAACCAGTTCTTATCCATTTTACTCATCAGTGCTGAATGTGAAAGGAATGAATTTTCCACCTTCACCGTCCGATATAAAGTTGTTTGAAAACAATAATCCTTCTATAAGTGTCAGTATATACGGGTTAGATAGTAAGAATAATGTTACGGGACCTCTGTATATGACGGGTGAAAGAAAGCAGAATCATGTTAATCTATTATACATTGAAAATGAATCTAGAGGGCACTATTGTTTAATCAAAGATTTAGCGAAACTTACTCGACGACAGGTCACCAAAAATCATAACAAGCCATATCTTTGTGAAAGCTGTCTACAGTTTTTTGTAACACAGGAAAAATACAAGTCACATGTGTGTTCACAAGTTTTGACTGTTTTACCCGATAAGAATAGTAAGTTAGAATTTAAAAATTATGAAAGACAGCAAAAGATTAACTTTGTCATTTATGCAGACTTTGAAAGTTTATTAATAAATACTCATCAAAAAACCGGTACTCACACTGAAACCTACAAACTGCATCAGCCATCATGTTTTTCATATTACATTTGTTGTTCGCATGATTCAGGATTGAATAAATATGTTTCTTATAGAGGCTCCGATTGTGCAGAAGTTTTCATAAAGTATTTGATTCGAGATGTAAAAAATATCAATAGTATACTTAAAAGTAAGAAGCCTATGAAGCCAATGACCCTTTCACAAAAAAATGAGTATCATAGGGCGAGTGTTTGTCATATTTGTAGACTACCATTGCTTAATGATAAAGTTGCTGATCATGATCATATAACCTCCGAATTTAGAGGTGCCGCTCACTCTAAATGTAACATATTATATAGAGTCTGCCCCTTCATACCCGTCATTTTCCATAATTTAGCAAACTATGATGCTCATCTATTTATAACTGAGTTATGTAAATATGAGGGTGAAATTAAAGTTATTCCGAAAACTAAAGAACAATATATTACTTTCACAAAGTTTTTAAAGGACTCTGAAACTCGTTCCTCAATCCAAATTAAATTTTTAGATTCATTTCAGTTTCTTAGCACGAGTTTAGATGTTTTAAGTAAAAATTTGACAGAACAAGATTTTAAACATTTGAGGAAGGAGTTCAACACGCAGGAAAAGTTCAATTTACTTCGAGAAAAGGGGGTATACCCGTATGATTATATGAATTCGTGGTCGCGATTTAAGGAAAAATGTCTCCCAAAAAAAGAACAGTTTTATAACAGTTTGACATGTGAGCACATAAACGATGATGAATACGAACGTGCACTTAAAATCTGGAAGGTCTTTAAAATTCAGTCCATGGGAGAATACACAGACTTGTATCTAAAATGTGATGTGTTGCTTTTGTGTGATATTTTTGAAAAGTTTAGAAACAGTAGTCTTCAGTATTATAAACTTGATCCTTGTTACTACGTTTCTTCTCCGGGTTTAAGTTGGGATGCTATGCTTTTATATACAGGCGTTAAATTAGATCTGATTGATGATATAGAAATGTACGAAATGATAGAACAAGGCATACGTGGTGGTCTAGCACAATGCTCGCTAAGGCACGCTAAAGCAAATAACAAATATATGCCAAATTATGATAGATCAAAACCGTCAAGTTATCTTGTTTATCTAGATTGTAATAATTTATACGGTTATGCGATGATGAAGAAAATGCCTATGTCTGAGTTTCGGTTTTTATCTGATAATGAAATTAAAACATTTAACGTATTGAGTATTTCGGATGATGCTGAATTTGGTTACATTTTAGAAGTTGATTTATTTTATCCGCCTAATATACACTCTGCACATAGTGACTTACCATTTGCACCAGAAAAACACATTCCTCCTGGAGGGAAAAATAAAAAACTGATAGCTAATTTATATGACAAGTTTCATTATGTAACGCATTACGTGTATTTAAAAGAGTGCTTATTGAATGGTCTAATATTACGAAAAATTCATAGGATTATTACTTTCCGTCAGCAAAACTTTCTAGCGAATTATATAGACTTGAACACTAGTTTAAGACAAAAATCTATATCAGCATTTGAGAAAGATTTCTTCAAACTCTTGAACAATGCAATATTTGGAAAGACCATTGAGAACAGAAGAAAACAAGTAGATGTTAAGCTTATCACAAACTGGGTAGACAGAAATAATAAAACAAATAAAGAAATCGGTGGAGAAAAAATAATCTCAAAACCAAACCTGAAAAGCGTATCTATATTTTCCGAAAATTTTGTAGCAATTCAACTTAGCCTTGAGAAGATAGTTTTAGACAGGCCAATATATATTGGATTTTCAGTTTTGGAACACGCAAAACAACATATGTACCAATTCCATTATAATGTAATTATGAAAAAGTACCTAAATAATGTCAAGTTGTGCTACACGGATACTGACAGTTTGCTTTACTTAATTAAAACAAGAAATTTTTATAGCGATATTATGAAAAATATTTCTTATTTTGATACAAGTAACTTTGAGAAAAATAACGTTTACGGGATACCTCTTTTAAATACAAAGGTACCCGGACTGTTCAAAGATGAAATGGGTGGGGAGGTTATAAAGCAGTTTATTGGACTGCGGGCGAAACTATATTGTATTGATAGTGTAAAAACTCAAATAAAAAAAGCAAAGGGGGTGACAAAATCTGTCACCAAAAAACTCAGACCGTGCGACTATGAAAACACTCTAAATAAAAACACTAACTTGAGATGCAGAATGCATATCATTAGATCACTTAAACATGTTTTGTACTCTCAAAGTATTAATAAACTAGTGTTAAACAGGAGTGATGACAAAAGACAGGTATTATCAAATCAAATAGATACTTTGCCATGGGGGCATTGTAACACTTTATGTTAAGGTTTTATGTTAAAGTAGGTTTAAGTAGGTGAAAAACTTAGCTAAGGCTCTGCTGTATGTAAGAGTGAAGTGTTCGGATAGACATTTCAATATCAAAAGTGTAATATTAACGTAAGATTTTCAAACTAATTTTATACACGCAGATGCACACATGCAAGATGTGCCTTAGCTAATTATTAACATATTATGGTTGAGCTCTTAAAATTACTGTAATGTAAGCAATACATTTCTGTTGTACTGTATTTTTTTGTTACTGATAAATAAATTACATTTTATCTACAAGTAAATTTTACGTGTTTTTGTTCTTATAAACCTTAACTATACTGTTTAGTACGCCTGTTTAATATTTAACTAAGCGACTTGCTTCAAGGCATCAGAATTCAAAATGAAGTTAATCAAACAACCCGTATCACTAAAAATTAATAAAATTGGTGTGGACCCTCATCCTCACTTTCCCCGACATAGTACTCTTTTACCGAACTCTATACGCTGTGTAATTTGCGGTCCATCAAACTGTGGAAAAACAAACATAATGATAAGTCTTTTACTTGAAGATAATGGATTGAAGTTCCGAAACGTTTACGTATACTCAAAGACTACTTTTCAGTCAAAATATCGTTTTTTAGAAGAAGTTTTTCGAAGAATACCGGATGTTAAACTGTTCATGTTCCAGGATGAAAAAGATGTCATTTCACCACATGAGGCTTTGGAAAAATCTGTATTTGTTTTTGATGATGTTACTTGCGAAAATCAGACTAACATTCGAAATTATTTTTCAATGGGACGTCATAAAAATATTGATAGTTTTTACTTAACTCAAACCTATTCTAAAATCCCTAAACAGTTGATAGAAGATATGAAGTGTCCTAGTTTGTTAAGTTTATATAAAACATTTAGATCAAGTACTAATATTTTCAATTGTATTTATCATCCCACATTTTGTGCGCTGAGAAATGTTACATGTTTGAAGGAATGGTGTATTTCAGAAGAACTAATAAAAACTGAAAAATAAAAGTACTTTTATTTAATAGATACCTTATCCACGCATTATTAAAGTATTGGCTCGTTGTGAATCATACAATAGCTAGTATTCTCAATCATTTATAAGCATGCATGTGTCATAGATCACTGCACGTTCATTGAAACAGAGTAAAGCCTCGCGAGCTCCTCGGTACGAGTAACAGCCCAACCACGACCTCGAGCGACGGTAACGCGGTGGCAAGCGAATTCTGGTTCCATTGCTCGTCACGCGCGAACGATCAATGCTCTATGCCGCGCACAACGAGTAATGGAAATGCTGTCGTCGTTGATGGTCGCTCCAGTCGTGGCATGGCGCTAAGCTAATCGATGGTAGTGTAGTGTCTCCAAAAAAGGAGAGGACCTACAACGCGCTATCAAAGTTTTTGTACTTGATCGTATATAAGGAAAAACCAATTAGCTTATACCTGACTAGGGTCGGATGAGAACGGACGCTGACCTAGGTCACTGACTGCAGTCTGATGAGAAGGTCGCGGACTAATGTCACCAAATGATTATAAATATGAACTATTACAAATAAAACTATATAAAATTAAATGACAAAGAAATTAAGAAAAATATACAGTTAATAATAAGTAAATGACAAACATAATATAATAATACATATAAGTAAGATAAGATAACACACGATTGATATTCTTTTATTTCATCACAGTAAAACATCCTGATAAAAAAGGTTGAATTTACTTTTTCAACTTCATTCTGATGTAAACTCAGAATACGATCTAACATATTTACGTCTGTACAATGTTCACACCATCACCATCGTCAACGAGTTATTTACTCACCGCGGAGGAGTGGCAGGATATTTCAAAAACAATTCTTTTAAAAAGATTTAGTAATCAAATTAGGTTACTAGAAGGTCATCTGCCTGAGCACCTTCAAAACGATCCTGAAGTGAATCAATACTTTACATGTCGTAAACATATGCATCTCTACAACAACGATCCTAATGAAACACACTTTGATGGTTATAAATGAATTGCCCTTTCTGTATTAAAGAGAAAGAAAAACAAGAGTGTAAAAAAACTTAAAATAAACTAAGATAAAGATGGCTGTTAAAAGTTAATATAAAAGTGGTAGTGGGAATTAAGAATTCTGGAGCGCGGTCTTTCAAACATAATCGGAGTTTTAGTTTTCAGTTATATGTGAATGCATCAACTCAGTGCGCACGGCAGTCGGCGCCGAAGGCGCCGACTGCGTGCGCTTATTGTTGGTGCATTCACTTATAACTGAAAACTAAAACTCCGATTATGTTTGAAAGACCGTGATCCAGAATTCTTAATTCCCTACTACTCACAGTGGAAAGAAACGAAATTCGTGCAGTGCTAAAGTTTTACTTTTTGAAAGGGAAAACAGCAACCCAGATTAAATCCAAGCAAGACACTGTTTTAGGCCGTTCTTCTCCTGCATTGAGTACAATTCATACCTAGGTAACTGATTTCAAACGCGGAAGACAAAGCTGTAAAGATGCCCACAGGTCTGGCCGGCCAAATGAAGTCATGACTCCAGAAATGATAAAAAAAACACAAAATTGTATTGAACGATCGTCGTTTGAAGTTGCGAGAAATAGCAAAGATGGTGAGCATTTCGTCTGAACGCATTTTCAATATTTTACACCATCATTTGGGAATTAAAAAGCTTTGCGCGCGATGGGTGCCGCGTTTGCTCACCGTTGACCAAAAAACAACGTCGCGTGGACGATTCATCGGAGTGTTTGGCGTTGTATAAGCAAGATCCAAACGAGTTTTTACGACGTTATGTGACTATATACGAAACCTGGATACATCACTATACTCCTGAAACAAAAGAGCAATCTAAGCAGTGGACTAAGAGTGGAAAACCTGGGCCAAAGAAAGCGAAAACGGTTTTGTCGGCGGGTAAAGTGATGGCGAGTGTTTTCAAGGATGCTCGAGGTATTATTTTTGTGGATTATCTGCAAAAAGGAAAAACAATAAATGGAGAGTACTACGCGAGCTTATTGCAAAAATTCAGTGAAGAAATTCGATTAAAACGACCTCATTTGGTCAAGAAAAAAATTTGTTTCACCATGACAACGCGCCTGTTCACACTTCCATGGTTGCAGTAGCCAAAATCCACGAATTAAGGTTTGAATTTCTACCGCATCCACCCTATTCCCCAGATCTGGCACCGTACGACTTCCACTTGTTTCCAAATCTAAAGAAATGGCTAGGTGGCCAGAGATTTTCATCAAATGATGAAGTCATTGTCGCCGTGGACGAGTATTTTGAAGGGTTGGAGAAAATATTTTTTCGAACTAGTTTAACGGCATTAGAGAAGCGCTGGACTAAATGTATAGAGGTAGAAGGAAACTATATTGAGAAATAAATTTATTTTAAACAGATTATTACAGTTTTTCTTTGTCGTTTCGGAAACTTATCAATCAGCCCTCGTAACTCCCTCGTAGATCCATACTAATATTATAAATGCGAAAGTAACTCTGTCTGTCTGTCTGTCCGTCTTTCACGCCTAAACTACTTAACCGATTTTGATGAAATTTAGTACAGAGATAGATTAGAGCCTGGGAAAGGACATAGGCTACATTTTATCCCACAGTTGGGCACGATATAACCTGTAGTCCACACGGGCGGAGCCACGGGCGGAAAGCTTTTTGCTTCGTTTACATTGATGACTACAACTGCATTTTAGAACAAAAGGTTGTTTTTAAAAAAGTTTTTTTAACTATAATTTTATTTTACACTTTTTACTTGTTTCTCATCTAATTCCTCGATGAGAAGTCCTTTTATTCTACTCAGAGCAACTAAACTCGATGAGTTTCCGCCGTATCGTTTAGGAGTTCCTATAGGCACATCCTGACTCCATCATCAGGAAAAATCTAACGAACCCAAACTCGATGCGATTCTACCGTTTCGTTTAGGAGTTTCTATGGCCACTTCCAGACTCCTACATCAGGAACATGGTCATCAATTCATCATTTAGCACCAAAGTACTCGGGAAAACAAATCCAACGAACCCAAACTCGATGAGTTTCCGCCGTTTCGTTTAGGAGTTCCTATGGACACATTCTGACTCCATCATCAGGACCCTGGAAAACATCTATCACTAAAGTGCTCGAAAAGACAAATCCAACGAACCCAAACTCGACGAGTTTCTGCCGTTTCGATAAGGAGTTCCTATGGCCACCTCCCAACTCCATCATTAGGACCCTGGACATCATCTAGCACTAAAGTGCTCGAAAAGGCAAATCTGACGAATCCAAACTCGATGAGTTTCCGCCGTTTCGTTTAGGAGTTCTTATGGCCACCTCCAGACTCCATCATCAGACCAGCTCAATGGTACCATAACATTGCATTGTCATCGTACTTACATAAGTATACCAAATTTCAGCTCAGTCGGTTGAGGAGAACTGGTCTTAAAATCAGTTGCAAGATTTGTCCCACACATACTAACTAACCAACAGGGGAAGTCAAGTAAAAGCTTGTAAAAAATCAAAACGTGCCTGACCTAGTTTTCGGTGGTAAAAAAAACCTGACGATCCTCTTAAACCCTGAGTAGGAAGGCTACATTTACAAATTTTCAGCTTTGTTGGAATTTTTCCGAAATGGTGCCCTGCCCATTTTTGTTATAAAGTAAGGTGAGTGGGGCAAAGTGCGCCTAGCGGGTAAGTGCACCTGCTAGTAATATTTCAAAAACTGCTAATAGGATACTAGGAACGACATCTTTCCATGATAGAATGTACTAAAATATACTTCTTTGTAATTGTCATAGATGTCTCTAGTAGCACAGGTAATAGATATCCGCCATTTTTCTTTCACTGTGATTCAAAGTTGTTAGCAGACATGACGTCGAAATAGTAATCCTCGTGAATACCAAAAAAAAAAGTTTGGAACAAGAAGTAATTGAGGTAAGTACCCAATTTAATTGTTTTACTTTAGGATTTTGACTTTATTTCACTTCTATCGTGTTTATTTGACATATTTTTTGGAAATCAAATATTCTTACCTAAAATGTTTCAAGTTGGCTAAGTGCGCCATATATGGCGCACTTCGCCGCAATCCAGAGGTAGCAAACATTTTAAAACCTGTTTTTATTTAATACGCGGTTGTCTTAACATTTGTGCGTTTGACTTATATATGTATATAGATAGGTAGGCTTTTAATGGTGCGTTTTTTTAATTTATTAATCTTTATTAAAAACATAAGTAAAATTATAATTATCTAACTAAGTAAGTATACCCCATTTCAAATGAGAAAAAACTGGTTAGATTTTCCTGTGTAGCAACAATTTCTTTTTAAATCTTTCAGTGCAGTTTTCTACACTTTTTACACTAAACACTATATAATAATTTTATAAAGAGGAAAGATTTGTATTTTTGTATGTTACGAATAAACGTAAAAACTACTGAACCGATTATGGTGTTTGGTGCAGAGATAGATTAGAACTTGGGGAGTACCATAGGCTACATAATTTTCCCAAATTCCCACAGGAACGAAGTCCCGCGCGGAAAGTTAGTTGACAATATTTTTGACGATAAAGGAGTGTTTTCTGTCTCCGGTATTTTGAGTACTTCACCTCCAAGTGAGGTTCAAAAATTCTACCCTGAATGATATATTAATCAGTGATATATCAATTTGCGTTGATATATCAATAAGTCAGTCAGTTAGTGTGTTTAAATTCTCTATAACGTTTTGCTATTTATGATTTTTTGTTTAAGATGGGGCGCTATGTACGGGAAAAAGATGGGGCGCTATGTACGGGAAAAAGACGGGCCTTCATATACAAAAACAGCTCTAAATATAGCTGTTGAAGCCGTGCAGTCAGGCAGGCTATCAGGATACGCAGCCGCGTCAAGGTTTAACATACCAAGAAAAATGTTTATATAGAAAGTTTTATAACCTTCAAGGTTTTTTAACAATTTTTAAATAAACAGACGTACTGAATAAAAAAATACTGATTGCAATATTTTTGGTCTTTAATTTTACTACTCACAGGCCAATAGGCATCACAATAGGACCCTTTTCTTTCAATGTATATCTCGACCAACAGGTATCCATGAATTGCTACATGGAAGATTTTTTTTACAAATAAATATCCATTAGGTACTTAACTACCTCTTTAACTATCATTGTAGTTTTGAGGAATCTTTTAAAGCCTCTTGACCAAATTATTTAATTGAAACACTAATATACATTATATGGTTATAACCAGTAGGTATCCATTATTCAAAACAAAAACAGTTGTCAACCCCTTAATTAACAGACATATGGCGCACTTATCCGAAATTTGGTTTTGACACCGCAGAATCTTCTAGAATTTGGTTAGCAAAAAAAAACTACAAGTAATGTGTTCGGTAGCGTGTTTTCTTGCAGAAAATGAGGTTGCTTTTATTGTAATGCTTCATTGTTGCGTTTTATGACTACCTGGCGCACTTAGCCGCTTTGGAGGCAAAGTGCGCCTAGTGTACATGTTTCCGCATTTTGCGAAAAAAGACGGTGTTTTACTAACAGATTCCTTTGACACTACATCCGTTGTTGTTCCCAAATATCCCAGATTCTAAAATAAAGTCGATACTTGTCATCGGTGAATCTAAACAAAAGTTACACTTCTTCAAATTCAAAGTTGAAAAAAGTATGGCGCACTTTGCCCCACTCACCTTACTTATTAATCTTTTTCGCAAATGTGATTCACTTGCGAAAAAATTATTTAAAATATTAAGGGGGACAGCGCGTACGCAGTCCCCACTACCAAAAATAACGCACCCGAGTTATCCACATTAGGGATAATCGCAGGGGTCAACCTAACCGCAGTGCAATGGAAGGGCCTCGCCCTGGGGGAACCGCCTTCTTGATCACGGTGTCCCCTGTGCCAGGTAAGTATGAGTTCTCCGATACAAGGCGGC
This sequence comes from Aproaerema taeniolella, assembly GCA_949987775.1. Classification (NCBI taxonomy): domain Eukaryota; kingdom Metazoa; phylum Arthropoda; class Insecta; order Lepidoptera; family Gelechiidae; genus Aproaerema; species Aproaerema taeniolella. Next base: position 16,480,055 of record OX465258.1, on the reverse strand, counting down.
CGCGTCATTCAAACGCGGAACATCTCAATACCGCGATGTAGAAAATGTAGTCAGACTGCACAGTGACATCTAGCGGATCTTTAAGGCAACAATTACGACGCCACCTGTACTTAATTCATTGTACTAACTAATGCTCTTGGTTGAGTGTTAAGTCATATTATTGTAGATATATATCCCACCAAAAACATAAATGTGATTATTAAAAAAACAAAATACCCGACTGCACACTAAAATAAAATGTATCCTATGACACTCCCGTAATCAAGACAAATCTAACGATACCTCATACATCAAAATCCATCAAGCCGTTTAGGCTACAGGAGGTCACAAAGGAACAGACATACATACATACTTACATACACTCGAAAAACATTACCCTCCTTCTTTGGCAGTCGGGTAAAAAATGACAGCCTAGTTCAATAATAAGAATATGTTTGGTTGTGGACTTCGCCGAAAAAAGTATTGAGATCTAAATGAGCGCCAACTTCCACAGAAAATCCCGGAAATATTTAAGAGAACAAAATAACCATTATAAATAAGCAAGTATGCAACTCCATTTCTTGTTTCATCTTATCAACTACAACAATGTCTGTTAATAAAAAATATGACATTTTAAATTGAATGTAGAATAATTTACATGTACTAATTAGATATCACTTACGATGAAATTAAGCTTAAGATTTGGCTTGGCTAGTTTTCACTATAATTCATATTTTATTTGGCTAATAGCTTTACAATGTTGTTTTTATTTTAAAAACTAGCCAAGCCAAATCTTAAGCTTATTTTCATCGTAAGTGATATCTTATTAGTACATGAAAATTATTCTACATTCAATTTAAAATGTCTTTGCTTTTCTTTTGCTTTAGCTACCGCGTGTCTTATATCAACGCGACGCTATCTATTATAGTCTAGGGATATTTCACGATTTTTCATACAAAAGAAGTCTGTTTGAGAAGCTATAAAAGCATACCCGAGACACATGAAGTGATAACATTTTCAACAAGGTTTTATATCATGAAAATTGTGTAATGACTTTATAAGTTGATAGTTTAAAAAAAATATTTTATTCTTTTTAGCCAATTCAAATAAAATCTTGTTTTTTTTTTTACTTTTAATTTTTTCCCCTTCTAATTTAAATTTAAATCTCCAATTAAGACAAAAGCTGAGAATTAATAATTCTAAAATTAAAATGTTTGTACCAACCCCGACATTTATCGCTAAGGCCTTTTTATAATTCGAAAACGGCACGGCAAAATTGTATTACCATTGCCTCCTATGTAATACTAATACTAGAAGCTGAAAACAAAGGAAGCGATGGTAATTCAAATTTAAAATGCCATGCCGTGCCGTGCGAATTATAAAAAGGACCAATGAAGTTATACTTCTTAACCGGCTGAATCAAAGATTAAATAAGCTAAGAGCCATCTCAATTACATCAGTGTTCAAAAAAAACACACTGAAATTCGTCTATTCGTTTAGGAGTTACGATGCCACACTGACGCATACGTTAAACTTATAACACCCTCCTTTTTGTCGGGGGTTTTAAAAAAAGGAACTCGAAATTTTAGTATTCAAGCACTTGCATGAGTATGCAATTGCTCACAAGTGAAGTGGCTTGGATTGCTTACATCACGCTCCAATGCAGTTTATTTTATGCTGCACTAACATATACTGCGTCAACAGTATTTATAACATGCCTGAGTGACTTTGTGTGAGGTAAAGGGAATAAATACATAATAAAAGGTACCCTTTGGGAGCAGTCATTAATTTATTTCCAAGCTGCGCGGCTATTCTACCAAACAATGGTGTCTCAATGCCGTGCTGGTGGAATGATAACTCCAATTCAGGTGGCAAAATTGAGAAACTATTATTTCATACATTTAATGACGGATATTGTCTCTTAGGAATAAGGTGAGAATTTACACAGCTTTTATACGCCCTATCATGACTTATGCCAGCGCTGTCTTCGCACACGCAGCACCTTGTTACATTCATAGCTTACAAGTCATTCAGAACAAGTTCATGCGCAAAGCTACCGGTGCCCCGTCGTTTAAACAATTGTGCGCAATGAAAACTTGCATATAGACTTAGGACTGCCGACCATCTTGCAGTACCTTAAGCAATGCTCCGCCTGTTTTTTCGATTCTGCCCCGCACCACCCCAATCCCCTGGTGGTAGCTGCGGCCTGATGGGTGACCAAAGTAGCGATTTATCACGAGCGTTTCCGTGCTTCGGAGGGCATGCTAAACTAATTTTTTTAATTATTATTTTTTTACATAAAATTCTTCACAGCTGACAGCAGTTCTTTTTTTAAAGTTCATTATATTTGGTCGCTAAAACACGACAGATATGAATTTTCATACAACTTTTGCCGGCCGCTACTCGCATGTTTTTGGCCAGTACAGCAATTTCGATTTATCTCGAAGAAGATTGTCAAAATAATGCTCAAATTTCCAAGCATGTTTGAGGAAATACTTTTTGCGGCGTCGTATCTCGCACCAAACTCCAACCTCCGGTTCGTCTCTATCTCCGCTCCGGGACAGGAATGCAATCACCCGGCGTCTGATTGCCGTCGCTTTGTGCACTAGTCTACACATATCTATGTGCAACTATTGTTGAACGAGGAGAATATGGTTACGTTTATCGTCTTATTTCATTTTTGTCTGTTATTGAATTTTTTATCGTGTTATTTCATTTTTGTCTGTTATTGAATTTTTTATCGTGTTATTTCTTTTTTGTCTGTTATTGTCTTATTTCTTTTTTGTCTGTTATTGAATTTTTTAAACCCTGGCAAAAAAGAGGGGTGCTATATATAATTTTAACGTGTCATCATCATCATCAGCCTGTGTCAGTCCACTGCTGGACATAGGCCTCTCCTATCGCACGCCACTGAGCTCGGTCTTCAGCTCTCCTCCTCCAACCACTGCCCGCTACTTTACGAATATCGTCACCCCACCTAGTAACAGGTGTATCTGTATAATTGTATATGTGTATCTGTGTGTCTGTCTGTGGCATAGTAAACGAAACGAATAGACCGATTTCGAAGTTTTATTTTGTCTGAAAGCTGACGTAATCGAGATGGATCTTAGCAGTTCTTAGCATCATTGCTAAACCTATTTTGATCAAATATAGATCAAAATTGGTTTAGCCGTTTAAAAGTTATAAGCAATTAATTAAATGTCAGGGGTGATAATTTTTTTAAAATTTTAGACTTTTTTTGTACGATATGCGGACGAAAATTTTAATAATTTAATTAGTAATAGTGAATTCGTAATGCAGCAATTTGTAACCTTGTCCCTAGCAAAATCCATAATATGATGGGACTGGTATTTCTATGGGGTGACTTTAAGTTTAGCCGTGTGAGTCCCCGGCAGAGTAGAATAGGACCACCCTCTTTCTTACCGAGGTGTCGTACAAGGTGACCAAGGTAAATATGCAAGCAAGTTCATCTGCACACAGAGAAGGAAAACTCTGCAATTATATCAAAACCCTCGCCAACCCGTCTGCCAAGCGTGGTGAGTATGGCATTTACTTGCCTCACGTTATTGAGGGAGGCCCGTGCCCCAGCAGTGGGGACGTATATGGGCTGATGAAGACTTTAAGTTAGTTTGCGAAACTTTAGGGGGTGATTGCCATGAAACTGAACAACTTCGTCTTATAAGGAACATACATGCCAATTGGGGGAAGTTGTTCGGTTTCGTGGGCTGATTTAAATCCTTATTTTTTGCTGCTTAATGTAAGATCGCCCTATATACAAATTCTTGTTTTGCTGCTTAATTTAGAGGTTGGTCATATTCCATTATTGGTTAAAATAAAATCTGCACTTTGCAGTTATTGCGATAAACTTGACAACAACCTCTGAGCCAACCTCTTTCAGACGTAGCAAAGGTATGTTACGTATGAGGCTGACATGAGCGTAAATTAAAATCGCAAAATTCTGATAAGAAAACATTAAATTCGATAGCACTTATATTGATCATTGGCAAAGACGGGTACATACATACACTCACGTCTTATTTTAGAACGTTTATTGTACACACAGGACATAAATTACAGACATAAGACAGTACATACAAAAAGGTTCCGCTTATTTCTAAAAAGAAATTTCTACCAGCAGACCTGTTGATAGGATAGAGCAAGAAGAAAGGAAGACAGACGTGTACTATGGGAGAAAAATAGATGTACTGAACAAATTGAAGGCTAATTATTACTTAAATAATAAATATTACTCAAGCTAAATATATATAAAATTTTATAAACCTAGTACTAAAGATATAATAAATATATATATATATATATATAAACAAATACATATAATATATATATATAAAAAATAAATACTATGGATGGGCAATGGAAAGGTAGTGCTCTTTTAGGCGTTTTTTGAAAATGCCTAGAGAGTTGCTGTCTCGGATATCGTGAGGAAGCGAATTCCACAGTCTCGCTGCATGCACAGTGTAAGAATAGGAGAATTCCCTGTCGGGATAGGCAGAGCATCACGTGGTTCTCAAACCACTTGACGCCACGTTTAACCCTTTCGGTCCGGCATGGGGGTACAGTGCCAGGACTGCAAATGAAAAATTTATGATTTGCTAGATAATCTGTTTCAAACGACTGAATATGCCATCAGGCATGTGCAATTAGTGGCTACATTTTTTTTCGGGCTGAAAATAAGCATTTTTCAGCATGGGACTATATGTCCCACCAGTCTTGCGACTAATGAAATTTCCATAGCATTGCCATACATTTTTCAAGAAATTTTGGAGTTTTGCAAAATAAAAAAATAAAGGGTTACCAAATTATTTATTTATTTTTTATTATTAAAAAGTGTCTGTGACGCAACATTTTCATTAAATCTAAAAAAATAACCATTGTCAAAATGAAGTTAAATAAGTGCTTGACTGTTTGGGACACGCAATCCCATTTAAAAGGCAAAAATGAATCATCAGTCCTGTCCGAACTTTTCATGGGATTTTATGTCCGATCAGACCTCAGAAGGATGGGACATATAGATACCAACCGGACCGAAAGGGTTAACATGCATTCTGAGAGTTGTTTAATGGAAAAAAAACCAGGTAAATCAAATCAAGAAATCTAATTGCAGAACAAAAGGAAATTAAACTATCGAAATAAACCCAATTCATACCCATCGAGCCTTACAAAAAGGCTTCATGAAGCTTCGACATTTAAAATGGAACCGGAACAGGAAACGGCAGTTGGCAGCGGAGAATGCATCAGGGCCCTGATTCTGTAACTTAAGTTGTGTGTCGATGGAATGGTCGCCATTTTATCCGTTCAGGTGGTGAAATTGAGAACTATCCTTTCATACATCTAATGACGGCTGTTTTGACTGGTGGCGCCACCGCCGACTGAATTTCCAGTTGCTAGGTAGTTTGCAACTTTACGTTCGGTTGGCGGTGGTGCTGCTAGTCGGGGCGATTGTCAGCAAATATATGAAAAACTAGCATTTCGCTCGGGAGTTCGTTTCTGTGGGAATTCGGGAAAATTATGTAGCCTATGTTCATCAGGGATAAGTAATGTAGTGTTCTAATGGTGAAAGAATTTTTCCAAATCGGTCCAGTATTTTCTGAGCCTATTCAATGTAAACAAACAATCAAATCTTTCCTCTTTAAAATATTTGTGTAGATAAATAGTTCTCAATTAACTAAACCTAACCTAAACAGATAAAACGGCCTCCATTCCATCGACACAGAACTTAAGTTACAGAATTGGAGCCCAGGGATAATGATTCTCATTGTTATGCACAACCTCAGCCAGACAAATGCACATCTTGCTGCAGAAATTGCAGCTATACCATGCATGGTGCCAACGCATCTTAAATTTGAGACGATGCACTTTTTCTACTCTATTCGAATGGTATTAGATAGAATAGAGATGACCTACGAGCACTCAAACCTATATAGAGACGTAAAACAAGGCAACCCGAACCTGTCAACTCGTCAGTGGCTAATATCAATCAATCATTCTGCTCAATCATAATATCAATCATTATAAGAATTCATTCATTATATATATTATAAGAATTCATTTCATTATATACATATATATTACACATAACACATATATATTTTCTTCATTCCCGCTAGCTACGTAAGTAATCATACACTGATCTAAGGGGCTCAACTGAAAACCAGCGTTGTGGCCTTTGCTGCAACACATGCTGAGGTGAGTCCTGTTTGTCATCGCACTACATCACAACTCCATCCATTTTAATTTATATATTTTATTTTTAATTTTACGTTTTATTTTTTTATTCTGTGTTGTTATTCCTTATGTAACGTTGTTGTTGTGTTGTAGTGTGTATGTCAAATAAACGTTTTGAATCTTGAATCTTTAATAACGCATGCCCTAGCGATCGTGTTCGGAATCTCTTCGGATTACTTTGCACCTAGTTGACAAAATCGTTTTCTTTAAAATTCGCATGTATTACGTCTCTATAGTGGTTACGTCTCTAGGGTGAGTGCTCGTAGGATATGACATATAACTCTAAAATTAAAAATGTTATAACACCCTTAAAATTCGATTGCTTAGAACTTTGAAATGGCAGAACTAATTTAGATCTAATATAGCTGAAAACCATCTTGATTTTCTTTTGTTTGAATCAAGATGGTTTTGTGGCTAAGAACCATCATGATTTAGACAAAAGAAACCGCATCAAAATCAGTCCATACGTTTAGGAGCTACGATGCCACAGACAGACACAGAAATACAGATACACACGTAAAAAAATTATAACACCCTTCTTTTTTGTCGGGGGTTAAAAATATAGGTGTCAAGAGTTTGAATAATAATAATAATAATAATAAGCATTTATTTGTCTATTAAAAACATTTAACAATTACGACAACAGAACAATATTTATAATGTCATAAGGACAAATTGGTTAATGGCCTTAGACTGACTAAAACCTATGGAGGGTTTAAGTCGCCGTTATTCTGCCACAGCCTTATAATTACACTAACGGAGAAACACATCAAACGTATAGAAATAATAAAATTATAAATACCAAAATAATTAAAAATTAAAAGAGTACGTGAACAGAATATCACGGAGAGCCATAAAAATAGTATTATTTAAAATAACAAGCAGCTTCCTCGGACTGCTTCAAGAGTAGCCAGCTTAAGCAATGTTTTCGGAAGGTTGACACATGCCGACACAATCCTTCGCGCAAAGGCGGGGGAAGATCATTCCAAATGTGGGTTAATAAGATCTTAGTGCTCTAAAATCGTCATTCGCACCTACTAGCGATGCACCCTTCTGATCAACGGGCGACGTAGTACACCGTTCTTTATATTGGCGACTTCACTTTTCGCTTTAAATTGAGGTTGATTAATAATTGTAATCCGAAGGTCGCGGGTTCAAATCCTGATGCTGGCCTGTACCACTAAATTCGTCTTTTCGGATTTATGTACGGATTTCTAATTATCACTTGCTCAACGGTGAAGGAAAACATCGTGATGAAACCCGACTGTCCAAGAAAATTCATTTTCGAAAGACGAGCGGTCCACTAACCCGCATTGGGCCAGCGTGGTGGACTATGGCCTAAATCTCCTTCGTGTTTCGAAGGGAGGCCCGTGCCTCTCGGTGGGGACCAGCCCGGTAAGAAGAAGAATAATAATTTAAAGCGATATGGGGATGTATACGTTTCTATAATAAGATTCCCATGTGTATTCAAAATTTACCTTTTGGATAAATTTAAGACAGTAATTAAAGAAAAACTTTGCAAAAAGGGCTATTACAAAATTTCTGATTACCTAACTGACAAGCAGCCATGGGAATGAACTGCTCAGCTCTAGAAGTATTTCAGAATTAGTTAAAATTAGAAAATAAGAAAATTTGTAATGCGATTAAAAAGAGCACCCTCAGAGTTTCTTGCCTGTTCTTCTCTGGGGAAGACTGTACCTTTGCGAATAGGCGTAGAGTCAGTAGGGTCAATAGAACGAATACGTATGTATGTATTTGAATCCTTTAATGTTTGTTTGTATGTATTTCATGTAATCTTGACTTGTTTTAAGTGGCATCCTGAATGTCCTATAAAATAAAGATTTTTTCTATTCTATTCTACTTTCATTGCCTGTTTCCATGGTTAACATTTTGGATTCCTTCTTTCCAAAGTATCTTTACTAAAAGTACAAAATGATAAATGATTTGATTTGAAAAACACAAAAAACGTCCAAAGAGCAAAATAACAACATAGCCAAACGTCAAAAGCGCAAAACAACACAAAAACAAAATGTCCAAAGTGCGATATGATAAAAGAGCAAAATGACAAAAGTGTAAACTGTCAAACAATTATTAATGCTGTAAACTGCTTGGGTATATTTTCAGGGTTCCATGATACTAAGGAGAAGGAAGAATATTGAAGAATATCGGCTGGAAGGACATTTAAAGCTGCCGCACAAAAACGAGAAAATTGGAAATTCTTGCTGTATGTCCCTGATTAAGCAATACAGAACTGTAAGTGGAGTAAGTGACGAACAAAATTAACTTTACCTCCACAAGAAAGTAGAAATAGCTCATAGCGGAAATTTAAACGCTCGTAAAATTTAATACTTACTCGTACCTCTAAGTGGAAAATCAGTCTATCCAGTTTTCTCTTGTTAAGCCAATATGGCTTGAGGCGGCTTAAAAACTTCACCTAACTTGTTTGTGATACTAAGTTTAAAATTTGATTGCGGAATAAGAAAGCTTAAACATCTTATAACTTGGTAAAGTTATTGAAAGCCTTACATTACAAAATTAGTGGCATTAAGTAAATTTTATACGGAACTAAGCATTCCCCTTGCGACTTTGATTGCATGAAAAAATAGCATATGTCACTCTCCAGGTCTCCAATTAGCCCTGTGTGAAAAAAATATGTATTTTAATTATACATGGTTGTAAGACACAGCTTAGCAAATACTTAAATGGTGTAATCTATCTATACTCGTAAACTATGATCAGTTACAACTTTACAAGGAATATATTTTTCCCAGAAACGTCAAATTAAAAAGTTTTTGTTGTTTACCTACTTTAACCCGTCGCGCGATTGTTTACACCGCTTGCGATAGTAATCTCATGCACCAGGTGTACATTTAGAATAGAAAGAATAGAAAAAAAACTTTATTTTATAGGACATTCAGGATGCCACATAAAACAAGTCAAGATTACAATGAAATACATACAAACATACATTAAACGATTTAAATATATACATACGCATTCGTTCTTTTGACCCTTCTGTGACTCTACGCCTATTCGCAAAGGTGCAGTCTTCCTCAGAGAAGAACAGGCAAGAAACTCTGAGGTTGCTCTTTTAAATCGCAAAAATCGCAAAATTTAGCGCGCGAAGGCTTGTTACGTCATGTATACGATGAACGTAACTGTTTCGAATACAAAATGGAGTGTATTCGAATAAACATTTTTATCTTAAACCAGAAAATATTTAAAAACTTAGTAAAGGTTTCGAAAAATTTCCTGAGGACGATTCCACTGGAAAATCATTTATATTGTTCGTCTCAAACTCAGGGCTCCAATTCGCGCGATTCTTGCAGGATTTGTATCGCACGCGCCGTAAACAAGCGCGCAACGGGTTAATAAGCTGAATTACCCCCTAAAATTTCACTAACTAAGTTAAAGTCCCCCATATGTAACGATTCAATAATTATTTCCAAATATGATTGTAAGTAAACCAATAATCAAGTTAATATAGGTCTTTAACACGACATCTCGGGTTTAATCTCACAATCCACATTTAAAAACCTACTCTATTACAACAGGACAAAGTCTACTTTCAGTGTGCACAATGTTGAAGATACACTTAGTTTCGTTTACTGTAACACTCAAATTAAGGTTTCCAAGCAATTTCCGGCTTTATTACTCGTCATTACAGAGAACATTCCAGTGTAGGCCGAAGTGCAAACTTTCCATAAGACACTAGTTGTAAAGTTGTGCTCACACCGAGCTTATCAAAAGCTTATTTTTTTGTGGTTGTCGATTGATTGTGAACCCATTTAGGAATCATAAGTAGGCAGGCGGTTTATAGTTATTAACGATACTAGTGTCGTAGGTAATGTATAACGTGAGCCCATTTGAAACACTTTATGAAAAAGGTAATACTATCACTTGTCAAAAGGGTCACTGAATTATCAAATCAGCTACTCTTTACTGCGTCATACATTTTTGTCAGAATTTTATTCACTTTTTGATTACTTTTATGCATCATTAATAACTTTACTGGATCACAGAATAACCACTGAAGTTGAATTTTGGTATACGAAAAATGGTTTATTTGCTCATTAGTTCAATTTTTTTTTTCTTTACAAAATCTTCTTCTCATTTCAAATTACATAACATGACATGTGTTTTGTGGGGTACGTAAACAATGTTAAGGGGCCATTTCCGAGCAAAAATGTATAGGTAATGTACTATGTAATGAGTGAAATGATACTATGTTATGTATCATTTCACTCAGAGCATTGATTTAAGTCTTGAAAATTTTTTTATTAGACTTGAAACCTCGTAGTAACTAATCAGTCTAAATGCCTATAAAATAAAACGATAAATTAAACTGTTCCTATATTTTTCTATGTTTCTATTCTATATTACTGCACATACCTGTTATGTGCTACTTACTTACCGTGCATTGAATAAAACTTTCTAAATATCAATCCGTTGTGTCTTCAGCTCAATACCTAATCGAGTTTGGTTGACGAAATTAGGAAAGATGCGGTGGGAAGGAGAATGAGCTAAGAAAGGGGAGTAGGGGTAAACTGACAGTTTTACCCGTAGTATTTGTCATCTCGGTGTCGATAAACAAAGACAGACTTTCTTACAGTGAGATAACTCTAAAATTAAGAATGTTGTGTCACCTCAGACATTCGATTGCTTATAACTTTTAAACGGCTGAACCAATTTTGATCAAATATATCTAAGAACCAACTCGATTACGTCGTCTGTCCATTCATTTAGGAGCTACGATGCCACAGACAGACACACAGATACACACGTCAAACTTATAACACCCCTCTTTTGTGTCAGGGGTTAAAAATCTGTACATTCTGGAGCATGAATATGTAACCACAGTCTAATCGGCAAACGTTCCCTTGAGGATCACGGACGTCAGACAGCAATTACTCCGCAGTAATTATTTTACCAAATCCTTGACTTAAATAAAGGTATAACGAACGGGGCAAAGTATGTACTAGCTATCCTGTGTAAAACTGTAATGTTTTTGAGGTTTCAAAATTGATAGATAAGCACAAACATTGGCTAAAGAAAGCGATAAAACATTTTTGAAATCGGTTTACAAATGACGGAGTTTTGAGGTAACAAACATAATAATCAGTCAGTCAGTTTCTCCTTTTATAAGGAGAAACTGACTGACTGATTATGAATATGGATCCACAGTGACTGACAGACTGACTGACATATCAACGCACAGCCTAAACGGCTAAACGTAGGCACTTGCAATTTGGAAGGGACGTAGCCTAGGTACCGTAGAGGTCCACTAAGAAAGAAATTCCCGAAATTCCCACGGGAACGGGAATTAGCGGGAAAATACTTTTGTATGAAAAATCTAAACCGCTTAAGTTAGACGCTTGAAATTTGGCATGCAGGTAGCTTAGTAAACTTAAAGCTTAGTTGCAACAGGATATTGCAAAATTCCCACGGGAACGGGAGTTAGCGGGAAAAAACTTTCGTATGTAAAAATCTAAATCACGTAAGATAATGTTTTCAATCTGTGTACTCTGTACAAAAAAAAATTAACACGCAAACGAAGTTGCGGGCATCAGCTTGTAAAAAATAAAAAAAAATAAACATTACCACACACTTTTACTAAGGTTTTACTACGCTATGATTTTAAAATTTTGATAAATCCCAAATTCTTGAATTGATAAGTTGATAACTCTTCATAATATAGGTGTAAGAATTGCATAAGTCACTCTTACTTAGAATTACATAGGAAACGGGGGTAGGACATACTTTACCTAATTTTTCTCGTTTTCGCACGCAACTAGGTATGCCAATCACGCACTTTCCGAACTTGGTTCGTTAAGCTTAGTTTTTTTTTGCCATAGAATACTAAGGAGAGTGCATGATAGTTTTTTGAAGAGATATCTTTGTCTTATTTACAAGCTGTAGCTACCTTGAGACATCGAAAAAAAACAACGGTATTTTGTTGTTTAGACTATTTACCTCTTAGATATTTTGCACTTTACGCATTTTGCTCTTTTGTTATTTTGAGTTTTAGACATTCTGCACCTAAACGTTTGTCGTATAAATACAAAGGTTCTCCGTTGTCAATAACCCGAACACAAACATCTGTTTTTTACACAAATATTTACCCCAACCGGGAATCGAACCCAGGACCCGTCGATCAAGCAGTGTCACTACCAAATTACATCGAATTATCGACGCAGGCATCTGTATTGTTTCCGTAACAATGATCAAAGGCTGCCAGTACCACGCCAGAGCCTTTCAACGTCAAGAAAGGATTTATCTCAAACAAATCAAGTCTTGCTCATCAATTTTAACCGAAAATTGCTCAGATGCGTTCAGAATGTTCATTTGTATTATGTTTTATGGATGGATTCCTTAAAATTTGGTATCACTTTTTTTTTCGTAAGGTAATAATCAAGTATATGGTGATTTATTAGCCTATTATGGTGAACAACATTTTTTTATTGTGTCTGTCAATCTCATACATTTTATAACTTTCGATTTTCTTTATCGCTAAATGATGTGACACTGTCGGAAAGCGCTGCAGCTCTAGCACGATAACGACAAACTCGCGCTCGGCTCACGCTGAAACTTCACTTTGATTGCGCGATGGTCCCGCGAAAAGGCTTGCTCGCCCTATGGCGTTGTCAATGTTGACATTTTGACATAGGACCGCGGTGTTGTTGCGGAGCTGTCACTTTCATACTCGGCCTGCAGATCGGTGAAAAAAACAAAAGATCGTTACTACAATACATTTAAATAAATTTCGTTTTACATGAACAATTCGTGTCTCATTTTCCATCAAATTCAAAAATATTGAAAAGGATTGGGAATTCATAAATACTCAGAACATGAAATTTGAAACCTCTTTGAAATGAATTTTCCTCGTGTTAATTTTGTGTGTGTTTGAAATATTATTCCTTGAAATGAAGGGTCTTTTTTGAGATACAATACAATTTCGGATTCACTTATTTGTGTTCAGAAATTTGAGAGTACTTTTTTATTATAAGATGGGTTAACTCTTGACCTGAATCTTGATGATAAGGTCAAAGATGAGGTCGACGATGGAGCGAGTTAACCCAGAAAATGCCTATAAAGGCACTGGTACTCCCACGCACCGACGGAACACAGCAAGCTGTTTGGCGTCGGACTTCGGTAGGAGGGTGGTCGCGAACCAGACGGCCCTTTACAAAGCCTACCACACCGCATATGAGACCATAGTACAACACCTCAGATTCAGAAAAAAAATAAAGTGTCGTTGCCTGGGATGGATTACTATGAGGTAGGTCTCATTTATATTTCCTTAGTCGCCTCTTACGACACCCACGGAAAGAGATGCGGTGGTGTTATTCTCAACCGATCACCACATGGCAAATGAAATGAAGTGTCTTTTTTGAGATACAACAATTTCGGTTTCATTTTTTTGTGTTCAGAAATTTGAGAGTATTTGATCTTATTGTGACTTTTATGTTAATACATATATCGAGAGTTCTCCAATCGTCCCTTATGAATTTTGATTTGTTGAGGCTCCATTTTGTTTATAGAGAATGGGTTTAACACATTCTCCATGTCAAAGTGATATAATTTTGGAACCCAAGTTCCACTCCAATCCTATGTTCCAAAAAAAACTATTAATTTATACAGGGCTTTAGGTGTCTCCCTTTCAACCTCTCGGGTGGTTAAATTTTGAGTTATTTTGGGTAATTTTCAGTTCCCATACAAACTTCATCAGTATTTTGACCTATGTTTCTTGGGGAAGTTGTTCAGTTTTATGGACTGATTAACCACCCGAGAGGTTGAAAGAGAGATACTTAAAGCCCTGATAATGATAGATGAACTTTCAAATTTGAAAGTTCTTCATAATGTTGAAATTGTTCGAAGGAACTTTGAATATTTTCCTTTTTGAATATAAATTTAATTTTCATCAGCCATAGAAAGTAAGAATGAAAACAAATTTTCATAAAATAAATCAGGAATACGCAAATATTATCGGTGAAATCCGGACGTTCTCATATTTCAAGTAGGCCCGGGTTTGTAAACTTAATCTAATTTGCCCGCTCACTCGGTGGTACTAATTTGATTTCACATCTCACTTCCCTCATTAACACACCTCCTTTCGAATTAATAAGAAATTTTGTGGACAAAAATAGAAAATCGTTTCATGTCCAGAAGAAAATTAAGAAATTGGTACAGCTGTTCTAACATAATGAGGGTCAGATCTTGCTTGTGTAAGACAGGGAAGATAAAAAACAGTTTTAACGTTTTAAAGTTTAGTATGGTCCTTTGAGTCACACTCTTTTAGAAAAAACAATTTGCATTACAAAAGTGTTTGCCAGAGTTAATCAGCTGCCACAAGTTCCTCTTGTTCCTCAAGTTCTTCAGAGGTGCAAACCATGGCCCACCTAGCAACATGCAGTGCGTGCCCTACCACCTGTACGCAACAAGACCTTATGGACGCTACTCAATCCGCCGTCCAAGTGGCTACGTTCTGGGCCACAACTTTATAGTTACTTGCCATCGACTCGCTAAGAAGAAGTAGTTCCTCTTGCATATTTTTGTATTAAAAGTGTTCATCCATCCTACAAAGGATGAATTTGGGGAAAATACCCAATCACTGACTTTTTCTTTAAAAAGTCTAAACTTGTTTTTATGGAGATAATTATGGGTTCCTTGGGTGAAGTTGGTCAGTTCCATAGAAATAGGAAGATTGACATCCTAAATTACACTAATTCAACATACTAAAGTTTCATTAGGTATGTCTGTTCTATTGAAGCGCTCGTAGCCCAGCGGCGCTTGCTGACCTCAACCGATCAGTGAGGTTAAGCAACGTACACAGAGTCAGGGAACCTGATGGGTGACCAAAGTGGCAATTTATCACGAGCGTTTCCGTGCTTCGGAGGGCACTTTAAGCTGGCGGTTCCGGCTGCTGTCGATTGAGTATAGACGTAAAACCAAGTCAGAGGCCATTTAGCGGTTTGAAAACTCTGTCACCAGGGTTACCCAAGTTCGCCACATAATACCTACACGATAAGAAGAAGAAGACCTATTTCTTTTATACAAATAAAACCTTTTACGAAGAGTCCGGAGCACCAACACCTTTTAAAACTAGGCAAAACATGTCATTAGTTTTTCGGACGTGAGAAGTGTTGCCAAGTTATCCAAAATGCCTATTTTTTTATCCCTTGCGTAAACCGGTTTTCCGAGCATACATTGAATTTGTGAACTCCACACACGTTTTCTGTTGTATCTTTGTGATAAAAGATTTGAAATTTGCACAACGTGAACAAAATTTAGGATTTTATCTTTCCAGTGCTCTTCATCAGTTTTTCTACATCAAATGATGCTTTCTGAATGCAAATGCTTGACTTGTTGCTATAAATACCAAAGGTTTAGCTACATTTTTACCTTATTTTGTATAGTTTCTTCAATTTCTCGTGATAAGACCTAAATCGGACATAAAAATTTGAATTTATAAACTTTCATCTAAAAAAAAGAATTTGTCAAATCGATTTGTAAATTATGAAGTTATTAAGCACTTAACTAACAATTAAATAAAACATGTTATAACTCTAACTACAAATTTTGTTTTAAATAAGTAGGTATCTGATAAACAATTAAATAAAATATTCTAAAATATTTACTAAAACCCCACGACACAAGGGAAAACCTTACTGTGGGCCTTTGAGTGTATGGCGTTATAAAAGATTTTACTAACTAAAATTAAAAATAAAACTAAGAATTTTTGAAATCGTCAAATTAGTTTTTGAGTTTATTCTTTACAAAAATACAAATCTTTTCTCTTTATAATCGTTTTTTTTCGTTATTAAAACACTATTATGAGGAAGAACAGTACAATGTGTTAAGTTTTGTTAAAAGAAGTCCCGAATAGTCCAGGGTAGCCATATTGATTAAGTCGTAGTATGACCACATTTTTTATATTTTAACAGGATTTTGTTTTGTTTTATTATGTTCTCTTTAGTCAAAAAAAAACAACAGTTAAGAACACCTACTTTAGAACGGCAAGAAGGATACTGTCAAATTAGAAATAACATTATTTTAGGATTTCTATAATTAGGTTATTCACTGATTTAATTATTTTTGTCATAATAAAAATAAAAATAATAAAATAATAAAACGCCATACACTCAAAGGCCCACATCAAGGTTTTCCCTTGTGTCATGGGTCCTTCGGAACACGAATAAAGACAGACGCAAACACCCATGACCCGGGAACAAACAATAATGGTATGAAAGTCGAATGTTGTAATAATGGTATGAATAGTAAATTAAAAATAATACAATAACTTTATCTTAGGTATTTGTACTGCCTATTTACTCCATTTACGAATATGGTTTTGTAAAATCCTTTTGCCTTTTCTACGTTATTTAAAGGAAACTTTGGGCCAAATTAATTTCACTACTCTTGATGTAGAGTCAGTTTATAGCGCGACGCGACGCTACGCGCACTTTTCAATAGAGCCACTCAAAATTAAATTGTATTTATTACATGTGAAAATTTAGAGTACGTCGCACCACGCAGCGTTGCGCCTCGAGATGCCTCGCGGCGCGCCGCAGCGTTCTCACAATGAAATGTTTATCTTTTGATGTAATAATAACATTTTATTTTGAGTGGCTCTATGAAAAGTGCACGCAGCGTTGCGTCGCGGTGTGAACTGACCCTAAGGATTAGGGCTGGGCGTTGAAGAGTAACTGAGTCATGACTTAAACTTTTATTTAGTAAAAAGATGTCTCATATTTCCTAGAAATTATGGTCATGATAGCGTTGAGCAATAATTTGGCTGGCAATTGAACCGTGACAGGCTTCACAATTGTTTGGTAAAACGGTTGGTAGTTTCCATCGCAGTGAGTGGAATGGCTTTGGCGATATCTATATCATTAATATTAGATCGTTTACTTATCAGAATCATAATACGAGTACCTCAAGGTACACGTAACTGGGTAGCTAGAGCATGATAGTAGGTACCACGCCACTCTAATCTTCTATATCTATACTAATACTAATCTATATCTATACATATTATAAAGAGGAAAGATTTGATTGTTTGTTTGTTTGTTTGTTTGTTTGCATCGAATAGGCTCCGAAACTACTGAACCGATTTGAAAAATTCTTTCACCATTAGAATCCTACATTATCCAGGATGGACATAGGGTACATGATTTTCCCGAATTCCCACGGGAACGAAGTCCCGCGCGGGAATCTAGTAGTGTTATAAAGAGGAAAGATTTGTATTTTTGCACGTTTGTATTTTTGTATGTAACGAATAGGCTCCGGAACTACTGGACCGATTTCAAAAATTCTTTCACCATTAGGATGCTACATTATCCCTGCGTAACATAGGCTACATAATTTTCCCGAATTCCCACGGGAACGAAGTCCCGAGCGGTATGCTAGTCTATACTATCACCTATTATAAGGGGAAAGATTTGTATTTTTGTATGTAACGAATAGGCTCCGAATCTCTGGACCGATTTCAAAAATTATTTCACCATTAGGATGCTACGTTATTCCTGAGTAACATAGGCTACATAATTTTTCCGAATTCCCACGAGAACGAAGTTCTAGTATTTAAATCCTTTAATGTATGTTTGTATGAATTTATTGTATTAGACTTATTTGAAGTGGCATCCTGAATGTCTTTTAAAATAAAGATTTTTCTATTCTATTCTGTTGAAACGTATTTTGTGTATGTGAAAAATTCTGAAATTTAGCTTTTATGGCATGTGTTTAATTATTATTTCCGTTTGAAAGTAGTCATGACGTGATGTTTCTTACATCAATTTCTAACAATATCTTATTGTAGTATCATACCTAAAATGTAACATGTTCCTTTTTAACCGACTTTAAAAAAGGAGGAGCTTCTATGTTCAACTGTGTGTATCTCTTTTTTTTCTTATTTGTTATATTCAACAATTTCTTCGCCATTTTTGGACAGATTTTAAAACTTGTTTTTTGTTTGAAAGAGTATACTTCTGAGATGGTTCTATTGTCACAATCCGGATTAAATTTAGATGATAGAATCCCAAGAAAATGGAGGGCAATTCTCGAATTTAACAGGCACTAACAATGTTTCTTATGTAAATAAATAAGCTTTTATTTAAAAAATTACCCCGATTCAAAGCTAAATAAGTTTCATAGGCAATACTTTTATATCCGCCTTGGCACCGCCTTTAAACAGATCAGGCTAGCGATTCTGTAAAAATCAGTCATTGTCATTACACTGAAACCCTATCGACACTCTGACGGCATTATGAGATCAGTGGTCTCACAGTGCCATCCAAATGATTATCGTTGCAATCTCAATCGTCTCTCAATAGTTTGAGAAAATGGTGGCGAGTTCCAGCCAGAGTCACGTTATTCAGAGACAATACGTAAAAATTTTCGAAACGTCAATGCCACTCAGAAGTAATCACTGTCAGTGACTTGCCATGATGTAATTATCATCTGGGGGCTCGGTAGTGCGTCCTTCCCAAGTAGAGCAAAAACAAACAAAAAAGGCCCCATTTTTTCTCGGAGCCCATTCAGGACATTTTCGAAGTGCGAATGTAACGTTAACCACTTCAATAAATTTTATATGGGTTATAAGTGTTCGTAAGTACCTACCTGTCAAAAAACTATCACACACCGTGTTGAACTCGACTGTCTAGTATCGAACTTCATTTTTTAAACCTGCCCTAAAGTATCACTGATTAGCTTTTAAAAATATCTGTAATGGTTCAGTTTGTTGCCTGGAAGAAATAAATCAAAACGGATGATAAATGGAGTCTTTGATATACTTATATTTTTTGGTGTACAATAAAAAGTATTGTATTGTGTTGTATTGGGGCTAACTGTTTTAGAAAATATAACTTATTTTATAACTCAAAAAAACTTATGTAAAAAAAAGTTCCTTGTTACACTCTGAGCCATTTCATTGAGTCTTAAAATAAATATTATTGCAAAACATGATAAATCTTACTTCATCTGATTTTCGTATTTTGAGCTGCTATTCTTATTTCTAATTGGAAAAATAGAAGTGTATTTAAATAAGTAATTTAATGTTACAGCAGAAAAATTTAAGAAATATATACTTAGAAGATTTTATAGTTTTCCTAAAGGATTATCTTTTGTATTGCGCACTGCCAAGGAGTGGAATTCTCTGCCGGCGTCTGTATTTTTGAACTCATACAATCCGAATATCTTTAAAGTACGAGTGAATAGGCTTCTTCTGAGTGAGTTCGCTACATCCTCGACCATATCTTTGCCCTGAGCTAGATTGAAGTCAAGAGCGAACCCATTCTTAATAAAAAAAAACAACGAGTTGCACTCCGGGAGTGCCGGCAGAAGTGAAAACTTGAACATTAACGTACCTAGTGCATTAATATTTAATTTAATTTTTTCTATGCTGACACCGGATGAAATCTTGACTTTTGTAGTTTTAATTTCCTATATTTATTCTCCGCCTTACGAATTTTCGATCAGGGTCACGTGTCAGTCAGTTTCATTTTTACCCATACTTGAAAGTGCAAAACGCCGCTAAAGAAGTTTTCACTTAAAAAAATTATATCCCACAACCTTTTTAAGTAGAGAAACGCAGTGCGAGCATGTTGCGAGACTTGCTTCTTTTTATATGTTTTTCAATTGGATAGTATTTAAATTGTCAGAATTTCAATTTATTTATTATTGTTATATATCTAACATAAAATGTACCGAAAGCTTTTAAAAACCAGGTCAGAAATAAGTAAAAGCTTGGAAACAGGCTTCAAATATTGTACTTTTGAACGGATTACGGGTATCAGCTGCTGCAGGTCAGTCTTTTTAGTTGTTATCACAAAAATTGCTCTTTTAATTTTTTTGTCTTTATCTTTACAAAATCACGAATTACTCGTGGTTCACGCTTATCTCTTTGCCCTCATAACCTGTGTGACGCTTGAGAAAAACATAATATTATGTTTTTTGGAAAACACAGCAAGAAAATAGGTGCATCGCATTTCTTATATTTGAATTCTTGAAGAAGTGATTACCACTTAGCGTTTATCTGCTTCATACCTAACTACGACGAGAGTCTTAGCTGACCAGTGACCATCTGACCCAGCTGACTTACATATTGGAAATAGCTCAGCATGCTGTAAATTATTTATATGAATTACTTTTATAAATTGCAACTTTTATTCCAGGTGTGAGTCGAGGGTTTAAACTTGTAAATAGGGACAAGAATTGAATCTGCACAACAGGCAAGGAGAGGCCATTCAAAAAGTTGATTTTTTTCATGAAAATGAAATAATTATCGGAATATCTACAAAAAGTACGATTGAGCATAGTTTTGCAGTAGTAATTTAATAATGATTCCTAATCTAATAAATTTCCAAACATAGAAAGCATAAGGATTATTGGTTTTTCTGTTCCTTTCACCCAGTAGTTAGGTATTCTGAATGTTATCTGTCCTTATATTTACAATCAATGGAAACCTGCATTCATTGCTGGTTGCTGTTCCGGGACTGTATACGATACCTAAAACACTGTGTATGTGTAGTGTATACTATATAATCTCATTCCATACTCTATTTGACTATTCCAGAGCTTTTATACAAACAATCCCTGGGGATTCTAGACAATACCTGATTTCATAATCTTGGTTTCATAAATTCTATAATATAAAAGAAAGTCGTGTTTGTTACAACACTTACAACTCGAGAACGGCTAGACCGATTTTGATCAAATTTGGTATGGAGGTAGCTGATACCCTGGATTAACACATAGGCTACATAATTTTCTGAAATTCCCACGGGAACGAAGTCCCGGGCGTAAAGCTAGTTATAAATAAATAAAACGCCATACACTCAAAGGCCCACATTAAGGTTTTCTCTTGTGTCGTGGGTCCCTCGGAACCCCTTATAAAGACAGACACAAACACCCACGACCCGACAATGAACATCTGCTTTTAACACAAATATTTGCCCCAACTGGGATTCGAACCCAGGACCCGTCGATCAAGAGGCAGTGCCACTACCACTCGACCAAACCGGCCGTCAATTGCTAGTAACATTATGGTAACATTATACAACCTTAATGCAATCTTACTGTTCAGCAAGTACTTGTAACTTCGTTCTTACTTCTGTAGAAACTCTAGAAAATAAAATTTTCTAAAACATAAAATTCCAAAATAGAGTCAGAGATGTTACGGCTTTTACCATCCCATAAGTACCACTTTTCAACCGACTTAAAAAAAGGAGGAGGTTCTCAATACGACTAAGTTTTTTAGGGTTCCGTACCCAAAGGGAAAAAAACGGGACCCTATTATTAAGCCTCCGCTGTCCGTCCGCCCGTCCGTCCGTTCGTCTGTCACCAGGCTGTATCTCGTGAACCGTGATAGTTAGTCAGTTGAAATTTTCGCAGATGATGTTTTTTCATTGGCCCTATAACAACAAAATTTGTTGTTTTTAGTATTTAATACTAAAAACCAGAATAAAATAAATATTTAAGGGGGCTCCCATACAAAAAACGTGATTTTTTTGCTCATTTTATAGAAAGTCTGTCTGAGGCTGTATCTCATGAACCGTGATAGTTAGACTGTTGAAGTTTTAACAGATGATGTATTTCGGTTGCTGCCATAACATCAATTACTTAAAACTAGAATAAATTAAATATTTAAGGGGGCTCCCATACAACAAACGTGATTTTTTTTGCCGCTTTTATAGCGATAATGGTGTTTATAGAGTCCGACTCGCACTTGGCCGGTTTTATAAGTAATAGTACGGAACCCTTCGTACGCGAGTCCGACTTGCACTTGACTAGTTTTTATTTAATGTTTGTTCTTTGAAAAAATATACTCCTTTTCGAAAATTACTAGTAGTAGTTAATTTTTTTTTTTTACAAAAACTAAAATTACTTACAAACCAAAACGGCATAAAAATAATTAGTGACGTTTTGGTTCGTGGTAATTTGCTAATAGGCATTGTAGTCCGCGGAAAATACGATAACTGAAGAAATAAATCATGTAATTTTAAAATATTCGAAGTTCCACAGTAGCACGTTTATGCTACGGTACCCCACACGTCATCTTCCTCTGATGAAGAACTCCATCTCGACCATTATACTTTATGCACTTGTCCTGCAAGTAACTTTCAACCAGGCGCTACAGGTAGGAAGGTACCTGATGGTAAACCAGTACCTCCCTTATCGTCCTCCAGGGTAATGAGTTAAAGGCGTTGTTGATATGAAGACTTGCCGCAATCGCGTCAACGTCGAGCGTGACTATCGGAAACCGAACTGGTCATTCGACAGGTCGGGGCCGACGCTCCACAAGTGCGTGCTGAACCAGAGGAAATAATTCTTTCGAATAGTTTTCCGGCCTCGTCCAGCAGGCAAATGGGTCGGTATGCAGAAAGAGAATCTGCAGACCTGCCCTATTTCCTCAAGAACACCAATCGTGCTTCTTTTCAGCCCGTGAGAACCTAACCCAACCTAAGTTTAATTTCATTTAATATACAAAAACAAGAATTGATCTAAAGACCAAGCAAGCAAGCAATTTTTCATCAATAAATAAATAATAATAATAAATAATAAAATACTTTATTTCTCCCAAATACATAATTTTACAATTTATATAGTTCTTACTATGCATTACTATTTTATGTAAGCGGGAGACAGGATTCCAAACTAGGATTCCCTGTGCTATGGTTTCCTGGCCCCCTCTCTCGAACTGAAAGAAGTACAGAATACAACTTAATTATTTGTGTGTGTATATTTGTGTGTGTTTAATTGGTGTGTGTGTGTGTGTGTGTGTGTGTGTGTGTTTTTGGGTGTTGTGTATACTCATTTTTTGTTTTGTTTGATTAACATATTATCGTAAGTATTTTTTCCGTTTCGCAATAGTTCAGATCTTTCAGCCATTTGATTATTACTGTTCGGCATTCGTAAGACGACATATGGTATATGTTCAACTTCTTGTTACAGTCGTTATATAGTCGCTTACCAAGAACGTAAAAGAATCAATGGTGTTCCTTAGAGATTTTAAAATGTCCTCTTTTCTCGTATCCATTAACATTTCAGAGTTTTATACTGGGTACATCATAGACATAGAAATAAGTTGAATACCACTTTCTAAACCAAAAGTCCTCAATGACCTGTATTTCTATACAAAGTATATACATGTATAGAGGTCAGTGAAGTTTCGAAAGACTTGTTGTAAAGTAGTCATAGACATAGAAAAAATAACTGTGCATGTCATAGACATCTTTATGTCAGTGGTGCATTAACATGACTTCAACTTATTTCTATGTTTATGAAATGGAATAATACTTATATGGCAATGACCTATCATACAACTTATACCAAGTCAGTGTTTCATTGAGAAATCATTGAGAAACGATCGGTGGACATAGACAATGGATTTTGAACGATAAGTTTTCCATTTGGAAGTCATTAAGGTGTTCATTCAGCTTACACTCCACTGACACACTTCTGAGACACAACTTTCACCCTATCGAAACTCAACTGAAACCCTATCGACATCCAACTGGAGTTACAGAATCGAGGCCCAGAATACCTAACACATCAAATAATATCATCTTCTATTTTCACTTTTTAGTACTGCTGTTTTATTTTTGAAGTCGGATCTTATTTATTCTTGAGGCAACACGTGCCGTGCACAGGAAGCGGAACCGCAGCGCTCTCGGCGAGTGGCGTTGAAAGCTGTGTGTCGTTTGAACAGCTACCTCTGTAGTAGGCCCCGATTCTGTAACTTCAGTTGTGTGTCGATGGAATGGTCACCATTTTATCCGTTCAGGTGGCAAAGTTGAGAACTATCCAAATTTTATACAATGACGGTTGCTTTGACTGGTGGCGACATCGCCAACTGAATTTTTAGTTACTAGGTAGTTTGCAACTTTACGTTCGGTTGGTGGTGGCGCTGCGTCGGAGTCAGCAAAAATATGAAAATTAAATAGAAAATTTCGCCACCTGCACAGCTAAAATGGCCTCCATTCCATCAACACACAACTGAAGTTACAGAATCGGGGCCCTGTATTACCTACTGTACCATTGTATACCTACTTTAGCATAGAATATTAAATATTACTAGCGTCAAGAAGTTACATTTTATATTGTTTAAGATTCTCGCGGTTATTTTCACGGCAAAATTGTAGTACCATTGCCTCCTATGTAACAGTAATACTAGAAGCTGAGAATAAAGGGGGCAATGGTAATACAAATTTTGAAGTGCCGTGCCGTGCCACTTCAGATACCGTTCGAATTATAAAAGGATCCAACGGCGGCACTTCAAAATTTGAATTACCATTGCCCCCTATGTTCTCAGCATCTAGTATTACTGTTACGTAGGAGGCAATGGTACTACAATTTTGCCGTGCCGTCTTCTAATTATAAAAAGGCCCATAGCTGAGCAGCAATGTATTATTGGCAACGGGTTCTTACCACTATTTTTGTATTTAATGAGTATCCGATAAGTATTGATGAGTAGGTATTTGTTCATCTGAGATCATGGTGCTTGCTACAGCGCCGTGATATCGTATACCCATTTAAAATAAAAATCGTAGTAAAGTCGGATAACATGTTTGAAACAAGTGATGATGTTAATTTGATTTTCCTTTCACTGATTTTCGCCGTGTGGTGATTGGTTGAGAATAACACCACCCCATTTCTTTCCGTTTTAGTATATGTACTGCCGCTGAAACTTTCGAAAGACGAGCGGTCCACCAATTCGCATTGGGCCAGCGTGGTGGACTATGGCCTAAAACCCCTTCGTGTTTCGAAGGGAGGCCCGTGCCCCTCGGTGGGGACGTGTATGGGCTGGTAAGACTTCTTTCCGTGGGTGTCGTAAGAGGCGACTGAGGAAACACAAATGAGACCTGTCTCCTATTAGTCTACCCCAGGCAACGACACTTAAGTTTTTTCTAAATCTGAGGTGGCGTCCTATGGTCTCCTGCGGTGTGGTAGGCTCTGTGAAGGGCCGTCTGGTTCGCGACCACCCTCCCTACCGAAGTCCGACGCCAAACAGCTTGCTGTGTTCCATCGGTGCGTAGGAGTACCAGTGCCTTAATAGGCATTTCCTGGGTTAACTCGCTCCATCGTTGACCTCATCTATGACCGTGGTCAAGATTGAGGTCAAGAGTTAACCCATGTTATAATAAAAAATAATCCTATCTCGTAAATCTATACTATAGAAGTACATATTATTATAATCCCTATACGTACGCCTTCCAAAAGGTACGGTCTTCGCGTTATGATTTCCCTTAAGGGAAATACGAATAATAATAAAAATCTTTCTTGCTGAATTTATTATTCAATTCAAGTAGAGCCTTTATTGTATTTTTTTTAGCAGCCCATATACGTCCCCGCCGAGGGTCACAGGCCACCCTTCGAAACATAAAAAACAGTACTAACTAAATAAATAAAGGCTACTCACTTAAAGCCAGGCGTGCGTAGGTTTTCCCTTGTATCGTCGGGCCCTTTGGAACATATACTAAGACATCTGCTTGTGTAAAACAAACACTTGCCCCGACTAGGAATCGAACCCAAGATCCGTCGATCAAGAAGCAGCGCCAGTGCCACTCGACTAAACCGGCCGTCAAACTAGCTGAACTTTGCTTATTATTTACAATTGGTTCTTCTTTTTTTATCACTCTATGGTTCTTAGCGTGTTTGAATGTCCTTTGTTAAGTCTACATTTGTTGTATTACGGGAATGCTAGGCTAAAATAATATATTGAAAATGGAAGATGGGTAATATTTTAATGTATAATTATTATTTCCTTTTCCAGATAATAATTTATTCGAGGATGACACAACATGTTTGTTTCTTAAAATCTTTACATCAGCATTTCAGTCATTTCAATATTCAATTCAAAGGTACAGAAAATTTTGTATTCGGGTTTGTTATAATTTATTTTATAAGAACTTGTAATAATTATTTACAAGGAAAATATAAAGTATAGCTCTATTTACTACAACAAAGAAAATAAATAAGGTTTCCAATTGAACTGTCATAAAAACACTTTCTTCCCGCATTTTTTCGCGCCTTGGAAAATAGCAGGCGAACTTTCACGACCAAAGCAAATCCTTTTACCATTTCCATTTAATCTGACCATTATACGACTCGAGAACTAACAACATAAAAGAAATGAGTTTACTAAAAAGGAATGCTATTACTGCCATATTGGCTTAGAAGTGGATTTATGGAGTGAATTTACGACAATCTTATTCTAACCTCTCTTTCGCCGTCAAGCCGATTTGCATTTTAAACCCGTAAACCCAAGCCTGACCTAGAAAATCTAGAGCTAAAGAGAACCCAGTTTTTATAAAGTATACTTATGTGCATAATCTCTTTATATTAGAAACACCTGGGGTGTTAATTCAACAAGAAAAGTGAGATAAAAATAACGTACAAGTTGCTGTGTCATATCCCTGTAGATATGACCAAAAACCAATTAACTTTTTAAACCTTAGATTTCAAGAAATCGATCTTGTTCTTATCGTGTAGGTATCAAGTATCAAGTATGTGTAGGTAATAATTTAAAGTGATATAGAAAATGTTTATATGTTATAATGATAAGGAAAGACTGATGAA
The DNA here is from genome assembly GCA_949987775.1 of Aproaerema taeniolella. NCBI lineage: Eukaryota > Metazoa > Arthropoda > Insecta > Lepidoptera > Gelechiidae > Aproaerema > Aproaerema taeniolella. The sequence goes on along the minus strand of OX465258.1, from coordinate 16,453,253 downwards.
TTTAATGTATTATATATTTTATGACTTTAACTTGTTTTAATTATTAATGAAATGTTTTATGAAATTTTTCTGTAGACATGTAAAAATATATATATATATATATAATATTTGCATGCCAAATGGTAGGATGTGACTGAACTCATTAATTGTTTTGTAAAATCTACCTATATACTGACTCACATTCCACAAATAAATTGATTTGATTTGATTTGAAGTGTGTGGCGAATTTGGCTAGCCCTGGTGACATGGTGTCAGAGTTTTCAAACCTCACAAAGGATTATCTGACCTGGTTTTAACGACTGTCCTCAATCGGTAGCAGCCGGGACCGACAGCTTAACGTGCCCTCCGAAGCACGGAACCGATGAAATCGATGAGACTGGATATATTTTGGGAGACTTTTAATCACCGAAAATTAACGATGTGAATCAGCGCACTAAACTTACCCCAAGGAACCTTTGTATGGGAAATCGAAATTTTATTTGAGAATTTCATATAGGTTCCTTGGGAAAAGTTGTTCAGTTTAAAAGGGAGAATCACCCTAATAACAATAACAATCTAAGCAACAATAATCTAATAACAATGCTGTGTTCCTTCGGTGCGTGGGAGTATAAGTGCTTTAATTTGCTTTTTCGGGTTAACTCGCTCCATCGTCGACCTCATCTATGACCTTGGTCAAGATTGGGTCAAGAGTTAACCCATCTCAAAATAAAAAAAACCCTCCCAAGTTTCCCTTACTAATATAAAGTTACCTATATATATGGATAGGTTATTCAGTATAATGAAAAGCTACTTACAAAGGGTAATTTTGATAGCTTTGGCGAGCGGTCCACCTAGTAATGAAAGAGACTTAGTCTTGTAAGGCTTTTAATAAAGACTTGCCTTATTTTTGACGCCTCGCGAATGACTCCGTCTTTTAGTCCCGATCCTTTAGTCATAAGACTAGCTTTTTACGTCTAAGTCTTTTAACGTTAAAAACTGAGCTGTTACTTAAACGGATTAAAGGACTTAAAAGACTGGCAACTCATTGTATGGGAAGTCGACAGTCGTAAGGCATGTGTTGATAGAATGTACTCGTAAATATCTAATTGTATCCTCTTGTCAAATTTTATCAAAATGTAGTTAATGGTTTAGGCGTGAATTATTAGGTTACAAAATATTATTGAATATCACACACAAACTGCGGTGCGAGCCCTTTTACATAAAATAACTCGAGTCGTTTAAGTCTTTTAAAATCAACTGGAGTCAGTTGTCTTTCAGTCTTTTGAAAACAACTCGAGTCGTTTAAGTTTTTAGTCTTTTAATAAAACGACTAAGTATTATTAATAAAAACTCGAACCTTCAGTCCTTATTTTAGAGTCGAGTCCTATAAGATGGAGGCGAGTCTTTTTAATAAGCCATAAAGGACTAAGTCTTTTTCATCTCTATGTCCACCTACCCGTATCGGCCTGAACTCACTTCTCGTTTTGAAGGGTTATGTCACTAGCCCATATACTGCGGGGTACTAGTGTACATTTTAAGGCCTTATTATATTATAAGCCTTTAATAACGTCGCTTACAGCAGACTGAAACCGCAAATGTTCCCAGCCCAATAAAAACGTCGTTTTCATAAAAATTCACATAACGACATTTGCTTTCAGCGCCTCGGGCCTCAATTCCAGATTTTATGTGAAATCTATGCGTGTTATTACTGATTAAATATGATGGATTTGTGTGTCTGTTCGTTTTGAATATTATTTTGAATTGCTTTTTATATTTGTGACTGATCATAGAATTTTGTATAGACACAGCAATAATTAGGTATCAGTTTCAAAATGGACATTCGCTAAATGCCGGCTCTTATGCGGAAAATTTATGAAAAATACAAACTGGATAAATAAAAAGAAAGTTTAAATTTAACTTAAAAAGTAAGTTTGAATAAGTTTAAATGAGTTTTTCAAATAATTTGGCCGCACACAGTGAATTGCAAAATGGAAATGTATAATTTCAGGGTTTCTTTGAATGAAAACTTTTTTTTCTTGAAAAGAAAAATTCACATATAGTTAGAGATTTTTTTCGAATTCAGACAAAAGATGTTCCCATCGTAAGTAAAGATGGGTCTTGATATATTCCATTTTTATTTATTGCCGTCGCAGCTGATGACTCGGCAATAATCGAGTTTTCCCTGCAAAATATGCCATTAAAAGGGGATTTAATATACGCGAATGCGTAAAACGGAAAATATCTTGCGAATATCCATACATTCGGCGTTTATGTGGGGATATTTGGACGGGCGAGAAGTTTTACTTTCTTGTCTTATGCACTTTGCAATGCATTTTACTTTTAAAGATTTTTAAACTGATTTTTCTTGTCTCTATGTTACACTCAGAGGCATGGGTGATCAAAGTGGCAATTTATCACGAGCGATTCTGTGCTTTGGAGGGTATGTTAAGCTATCGGTCCCGGCTGTTGTTGATTAACTACAAACAAGTCAGAGGGAATTGTGCGGCTTGAAAACTCTGACACCAGGCTTAGCCAAGTTCGCCACACACCTGAATAATTGAACATACCTACAGGATAAGAAGAAGAAGTGGTAATGGGCTACTTATTGGTAATAAACCAGACTTGCGGGTTCAAATCCTGGTGCGGGCCTGTTTTTTTATTATTATTTATTATCCTGTTCCACTAAATTCGCCTTTTCGGATGGATTTTTCATTAATTATTACTTGCTCAACGGTAAAGGAAAACATCGTGATGAAACTTGAACGTCTACAAAATAGGTAGATTTAGAGTTACTCGTATAATAAGGAATCCTTTGACAAATCTATCACTAATTACGACTGTACACGTATTCCTAAATAATTAATGAATGCAATTAGTATCCATACCCACTGAGATAAGTACTAAGGCGGTTATTCCACTAACTAATGGCGTCTCAATGGCGTTGGAATAATAATGGTGAACAGGTTCATCCAGGCAAAATCTAGAACTATCTACACCTCATACATGTGAATGTTAAGTTGTAAGGTAGTTTTCAATTTAATGTACAGTTGGCGGTGGCGCAGTTTATCGGGGCCCCATGGTCGCCATTTTATCCGTTTAGGTGGCGAAATTGGGAACCATCCAAATTTCATACATCTAATTACGGCTGCTTTGACTGGTGGCGCCACCGCCAACTGAATTTTCAGTTGCTAGGTAGTTTGCAACTTTACGTTCGGTTGGCGGTGGCGCTACTGGTCGAGGTGGTTGTCAGCAAGTTTATGAGTATTATAAATAGTTCTTAAGGCGACTACACCACCCGATAAAGGCAGCACACATAGGAATAGTGCCATCTCCGTCTCTCAACAGGCCTGGGCCGGCAGTGCGAACAGTGTCGATACACGAAGTTTACGGACTATGAAAGCATACGTGCGTAAAAACATGTTCGAAAATTAGAAAAATGAGATTTATGGAACGGTAACAGATTAAATCGAAAAATGCGTTAACTACTTATCGAGAGTGTTCAATCACGAACATTTTGATAGCAAATTCAAGTTCCTGTGTGCATTTTACTATTGTTTTTACAGCTTAAAAGATACACAATATTGGTATTTAGAGGTGACATTGTGAGCTTTTTCTATCGAACCAAAAGTACTGAATCATGTTTTCAGCAAACTACTTATCTAGTTTATGTCCTGAATATTACCGTAGTATTTTTTTCTTCGATTTAATGCAGTGCGTCATGCTTACCTACCCATTATAAAATCGTAATTTAGGTGCTGTAGTCGCCTTAATTTCGACACCTGAACAGATAAAATGGCCTCCATTCCATCGACACACAACTTACGTTACAGAATCGGGGCCCTGGACATTTGTCAAACGTGTATGCGGTTTCGATAGTTTTGATTTTTGCCTATTGTCATTCAACCGCAGTTGATTAGTAGAATAGACGTCCTGTTAAATAATCTATATGCATACAAGTACATGATAAACCCGGTCAAATTAAAATTAAATATTTATAGAGGTCTGACCGAGCCGTCCGGTCATTATCAGGAGTCTTTGAGCCGGAAAACGGACCCTCTGAAACCGACTTAGAGCTATTTTCTTTGGAGAAGGTTTAAACCTTTATGTTTGTTTTTAATCTGTAGAGTTCGGGGGTCATTTGTGATTAGCAGGCCTAACACAACACGTGAGATAATTTTGTCTTGTCATTCTAATTGTTCCGTACTGACTCTTCTTCTTCCTGGCGTTTAGTCCCGTTTCTCATTCGGGGTACGCTTGACCATGATCCAGGGTTTGGCAGGTCAAGTCATTACAGTGGAGCGACTGCCATCTGACCTCCTTGACCCTGCTAATTGAGGGACCTGACCGGATTATAAATAAATAAATAAACGCTTCACACTCAAAGGCCCACACTAAGGTTTTCCCTTGTGTCGTGGGTCCCTCGGAACATACATAAAGACAGACACAAACACCCATGACCCGAGAACAAACATCTGCTTTTTACACAAATGTTTGCCCGCCGATCAAGAGGCAGCGTCACTACCACTCGACCAAACCGGCCGTCATTTTTTTATGGATTAGGTTACACATTCAGTTTCCTGAATGTGCAGGTTTCCTCACGATGTTTTCCCTCGCCGTAAGAGCATCGGTTAGTGTGCAACTAATGTACATAACTCAGAAAACGAGTCATTGGTACATGGCGGCACTGGGGATCGAACTCGGTACCTCTCGCTTACGAGTCCGACCCACTAGCCGTTAGGCCACCGACGCTCTTGTTCCGTACTGACTTCTATGCTATATTCGTTTTTAGAAAGTCAATGGGTGACTTTAAGTTAGCTAGTGAAAATTTAGAGGACTATTTTCCCAATGAGTCTGAACTACTTTCCCTAAGGAACTCGTATGAAATGCTCAAAAAAACCTTCTGATACAAAGGCAAGTCAGCAGATCGCACAAGTTGTATGGAGAGGCGAACATTTTTCTCATGTTACGCCCTATGTTCCTTGGGGAATGGGAATTTGGCCATGTGGTGATCGATTGAGAATAACACCACCCCATCTCCTTCCGTGGGTGTCGTAAAAGGCGACTAAGGAAACACAAATGGGAACTGCCTCCTAGTAATCCATCCCAGGCAACGAAACTTTATTTTTTTTCCGAATCTGAAGTGTCGTCCTATGGTCTCATGCGGTGTGGTAGACTCTGTAAAGGGCCGTCTGGTTCGCGACCACCTCTTACCGAAGTCCGACGCCAAACAGCTTGCTGTGTTCCGTCGGTGCGTGGGAGTACCAGTGCCTTTACAGGCATTTTCTGGGTTAACTCGCTCCATCGTCGACAAGAGTTAACCCATGTTATAGTTAAAAAAAATAATGTTCAGTTTCATGGACAGGATCACCCTATAAAGTTTCAACTAATTTAAAATCACCGTATATTTTAAATTAAATAACTAGAGGAGTGAGAATTTCCTAAAATCCTTTTGTACTCCTTGCTTGCGTTATAAAAGGAATATTTGGTGCCAAACGGCATTGTAGGTCCAAGGTGAGTCAGTGAGTCAGGGCCAGTTCTTTTTTTATATATTGAGATTGCTCCTTTAATGCGGAACTTTAAACACTCATCACAAATCAAAAATTTTAAAAAAAGTCCACATTGCATTGCATCGAAAAAAACAGCAAAAATTTTTCGTCGCTTGACATTTATTAATAGCAAGCTATGACATGGGTTTACAACACATAGGTAAATCGTTAAACCCATAATAACCCAACACGAGACGTCATGTTCGCAGTTCATTTTCTATGCTATTTCCTTTGGCAAGCTCTTCGTTTAGTTGCGACGGAACATATGTCTTGACAACTAGGTATAGTTAGGGTTGTCAACTTATTACTAACTGCGGCGATGCCTAAAAGGAGGGTTATGTGTTTGACCAGCTGCCCTAGCATACGCAATAATACTTATCTCACACTAGCTTTCCGCCCGGGACTTCGTTCCCGTAAGAATTTGGGAAAATTATGTAGCCTGTGTTCATCAGGGATAATGTAGTATTCTAATGGCAACATAATTTTTCAAATCGGTCCAGTAGTTTCAATGCAAACAAACAAACAATCAAATCTTTCCTCTTTATTAGATTATTATACTGGGTGAAAAAGAACCTCCTAGCTATATTCAAAATCCTGAACCAGTATCACTCAAAGAACACATTTACGAAAAAAAATTTTTTTTTAAATATTTTTACAATGGGAAAAGTTCATTTTTTGCCTAAACGTAGACATTACTCCTACACCAGGTACGCGAGGGGTGCGCCCGAGTGGTATCTACGTTTAGGAAAATAAAGTTTTCAGTAAGTGATACTGGTTCAGGATTTTCAATATATTTATTTATTTATTTTATTTTATTTTATTTTATTTTATTAGGAAAACTTACAGCTATTTTACTAACAATATGAAAATGTGAAATGGGTGCATATCTGAGCCAATTACAAGTTTTCACCATTAACAAATTAAAAAAAAGTTAAAAACATTATAATACAACGCATCTGTAACCAGTGCAAGGGTATTGTGTTGATGCGACACCTCTATTTGCTAACCTCAACAATATGAGAAAAAATAAATTAAAAAAAAACAACAAAAAACAAAAAACAAATGTCGAACATAAAACTTATGGCACATAATATGTATATAATAATAATAAATCACTATGCAATCACCAACAATAAAAGCAATATCCCACTCTCGAAAAGTTACACCACATTTACATTAAATTACAAAATTGCTTCCACCATCCTCAACACTGCCAAAAAATTCGTTGAAAACTAGCCGTTTGATGGTAGTATGAGAGTCAAAAAAAGGGTCGATTCGAGATGAATAACTATCATTAAATTTCTTAACCGCACGCCAAAAGAAACTATGCTGTCTATAATTAGTTCGAGCCCTTGGAAGCTCCAGCTGTAGACTGTTCCTACGTTGCGTGGTGGGAATTCGAAGCTTAATCATTGACACAAGCTCTGGAACATCTAATCTTCCCGACATAATACTGTGAAGGAACAGTAGATCTGCGACTTCCCGACGCTTCCTTAAGGTAAGTATATGATGGTGTAAACAGCTTTGAGAGTAATCGCTACAAGAAATTTTGAATTTAGTATTGAGAAACCGAAGGAATTTTTTCTGGATCCTTTCTATTTGGGTATTGTACAATTCGTAACTTGGATTCCAAACTTGTGACGCGTATTCGAGTTGACTTCTAACCAGAGTAGTAAATAGAATTTTAAAAGTTTTAGCTTGTTTAAAGTTTTTTGATATCCGCAATAAAAAACCTAGGGTCTTAAAGGCTTTACTAGTTATAGCATCAATATGTTTGTCATACATAAGTTTGGAGTCTAAAAGTACACCTAGATCTCGGACAGTGTCTACCCTTGATAGTGACTGTTCATTCAAACAGTAGTCGCTGATTAATGGCTTAGATTTTCTCGTATAGGAAATAATGTTAAATTTAGAAACGTTCAGGTCAAGTCTAGATGAGTGACAATAGTTAGTTAGCCGAACAAGATCATCTTGCAATGCTTTAGCGTCAGCAGGTGAACAGATCTGTTTAAAGATTTTCATGTCATCGGCAAACAAAAGATATTCAGAATTCAGGAAACAGTTACTTATGTCATTTATGAATAAGGAAAATAATAGTGGCGCTAAGATTGAGCCTTGGGGCACACCGGACGGAATATGAAACGTTGAAGACTGGTATTCGTTGAGAACTACAATTTGCGAACGGTTATGCACATAAGAAGTAAACCATCTAAATAGATTGCCACATATGCCCGCGTTTTCCAACTTTTGCAGTAAAATGAGATGGTCAATCCTGTCAAACGCTTTGGAGTAATCTGTGTAGATTGCGTCCATTTGGCCTCCATTTTCCATGCCTGCAGTTACTTTTTCAGTGAAGAGAATTAAATTTGAAACAGTAGAACGGCCAGGCAAGAAACCGTGTTGGTGGGGAATAAAGAAAGGTTTGAGAGCTTGATACATTTGTCTGTGGATAATCTTTTCAAGAACCTTGGCCAGGACGCAAAGCTTCGAGATTGGTCGGTAATTCTCTACTTTTAACTTGGAGCCTTTTTTGTGCACAGGAGTGACCAGTGCAGACTTCCAAATGCGAGGTACAGTGCCTTCAGAGATAGATCTTTGAAATAACATAGTCACCGGAACAGCTAGAGAGGAGGAGCATCGAGAGAATAGAATTGGGTGGAGGGTATCTGGTCCCGCAGATTTATTGCAATCTAACCGTTGTAGATTAGACTTAACATCGCTTTCCCTGATTTCGATAGTATGTAAGTCGGTTGTTGGGTATACTTGCAGGCTGTTAACAGGACAGGAGGAAGATGAAGTACAAGTTGATATTGGTGTTTGGTAAGTCGACCCAAAATAGTCGGAAAAAGCGTTACAAATGTCTCCACCTCTTTCTAAAATTCTCGGTCCGTGAGTCATACAGCTGGGATAGACATTACATTGCTTCCTTTCCTTTACAAACAACCAGAAAGATTTTGGATTATACCTGATGGAGGTTTCAACTTTTTGTATAAAGTTGTGAAAACAATTGGTTTCAAGACGTTTGGCTCGTTCTCCTAAAAGTTGAAATATAGCTAGGAGGTTCTTTTTCAACCTGTATAATCTGAGTATTTTAATGGATATTAAAATAAATAATGGTATAGCCACCAATATCAAGTGAAGAAAATCATTAAGGGTTGTAATACGTCAGAGCCTCGTCCGTTGGTCAGCAGGGTTGGGCACTCCTAGGACTATTTTGGAGCACCAGGGTAAGTATTATGACTAGTTTCAAATATATTATAAAGGGGTTCTTACCACGATCTCTGTTTTAAATTAGTATCCGATATTTCGGCGCTATTGCAAGCGCTATGATCACGGATGACGCGCTATGACACATACACACAAACAAAGTACACACACACACACACCACACATACACATACATAACACATTAGGTAGTAGATTACTCTTGTCCGTCGGCTATGTACACACGCGCACCAAGGGTACGGCTGAAAACCAGCGTTGGGGCCTCGGCTTCAACACATGCTGAGCTGTGTCCTATTTGACATCGCACTACAGCACAATTATACATTGTTTTGTCGTCTCCTGTATGTGTTCTTGTCCTGTGTTTTATATTGTATGTTATTTTATTTTCTTTGTGTTGTAGTGTTTTGTGTCAAATAAATGTCTTGAATCTGAATCTGAATCTTGAATCTGAATCTGGATGAGCTGGAGAACTGCGGGTGGAAAGAAAGAAAGAAAGAAAGAAAATAAATTTATTTCACTACACTGTTTACAAGAAGATAGGTAAGTTCTTATAACTAAAGGTGACGTTGGGTACAGCGTAGTGTCATAGGGTGGGTGGTATTGTAAAGAGCAGACAAAGCGGTTTACCTTCTTTCTTGTTTGTTTCCTCTAAGTGAATAATAACCGTGAGAATATTAAGGCGACTACAGCACCCGATAAAGGCAGCACACATAGGAATAGTGCCATCTCCGTCTCTCAACAGGCCTGGGCCGGCAGTGCGAACAGTGTCGATACACAAAGTTTACGGACTATGAAAGCGTGCGTGCGTAAAAACATGTTCGAAAGTTAGAAAAATGAGATTTATGGAAAAGTAACAGCTTAAATCGAAAAATGCGTTAACTACTTATCGAGAGTGTTCAATCACGAACATTTTGATAGCAAATTCGAGTTCCTGTGTGCATTTTACTATCGTTTTTACAACTTACAAGATCACAATATTGGGTATTTAGAGGTGACTTTGTGTGCTTTTTCTATCGAACCAAAAGTGCTGAATCATGTTTTCAAAAAACTACTTATCTAGTTTATGTCCTGAATAGTTTCGTAGTATTTTTTTTCTTCGATTTGATGCAGTGCGTCATGCTTATCTACGCATCATAAAATCGTAGTTTAGGTGCCATAGTCGCCTTAAACAATATAACCCGTGCGACTTATCTAGAGACCTGGCCGACAACGTCATCTTCGGTGAACATTGTGCGGAATGATAAAACATCGAAAGAGAGTCGAGACACGTATTCGTAACAAAGATGCTATATCTTTTTCAATATTTTATATTTGCACACCGTAAATTGTAGGTGACGTCGGCCCAGGTTTCAAGTTAACTCGTATGAGTAGTATACAAGGTGATAAAAAACCTCCTAGCTATATTCAAAATCCTGAACCAGTGTCACTCAAAGAACACATTTATGAAAAAAAAATTTTTTATTTTATTTTTCCAATAGGAATAGTTCATTTTTTGCCTAAACGTAGATATTACTCCTACACCAGGCACGCGAGGGGTGCGGGTAGCGCTCGGGGGGTGCACCCGAGTGGTATCTGCGTTTAGGAAAAAAATCCTACCGAAAAATTGCAAAAGTGTTCTGTAAGTGATACTGGTTCAGGATTTTGAATGTAGCTAGGAGGTTTTTTTCACCCTTTATTAAGATATTGTGACCTACACACGATTACACATTGGTTGACAGCCCTTAAAACACTGCAGTGCTGTCATCAAGCGAATGTCATAATTAAAGTTTGCCGCGTGTGCCACTTCTGCTTCCCGTATGGTATTTATTTTTATGTTTTCATAATGTTAGACTTCACGGAAATGTGGCAGTGCCCGTATACAGGGTATAAGAGACAGCTTAGCAAATACTTAAGTGGTAGAATCTACCCCTAACCATGATCAGCTACTAGTAGTATTTTTTCCCGAAAATGTTATAAGAAGTTTTCGTTATTTACCTACTTTGCAAAACCACCTACTTTCAACCGTGTGGCGATCGCTGAGAATAACACCACCCCATCTCTTTCCGTGGGAGTCGTAAGAGGCAACTAAGGAAACACAAATGAGACCTGCCTCCTAGTAATCCATCCCAGGCAACGTTACTTAATTTTTTTCTGAATCTGAGGTGTCGTCCTATGGTCTCATGCGGTGTGGTAGACTCTGTAAAGGGCCGACTGGTTCGCGACCACCCTCCTACTGAAGTCCGACGCCAAACAGCTTACTGTGTTCCGTCGGTGCGTGGGAGTACCAGTGCCTTTATAGGCATTTTCTGGGTTAACTCGCTCCATCATCGTCGACCTCATCTTTGACGAGCTGTCGAGCTGTCAGAACGCGATGCAAAATAGATTGTATTTGAATAAGTAATGTAATTTTGAAGCAGAAAATATTAAAAAAAATGTAAGTTTTCCCGAGGAAAATTCCAATAGAAATTGGAAATCATTCAGAGTAATGGTTTGAATTTTTGCTAAGTTATCCCTTAGACCCTTTATAATGTGCAGCACCAAAAGGTATAAGTTAAGGTAATCGGCAACAGCGCAAACGACACGCAAGGCGCGCCAGCATACATACACTCACGCCTGTAATAATTAACAGGGTAGGCAGAGCATCAGTGATTCTAGAAAACAACTTAATGCCACGTTTGACACAAATGGTGAGGGTTATTAGATAGAACATGTTGTGTAACGGTGAGAGGTAGTCAGCCTTTCGCCCATGATACAGCAAGACCCTCACGTCCCACTTACTGATTTTTACAGTATGCCTGGGAAGAGTAGGCAGCTGGCATATTCAAAGTTTTGTCTTTTACTCCCAGTCCAGCGTGGAAGGCACATTTTTGCCATTTCGCGTCAGCAATGGAACATTTTTTTATCACAGATAAAGATTGTTCAATTCTATCTTCACTGTGCTCTTATTTTTAACCGACTTCAAAAAAAGAGGCTGTGCCTTAAAAAAAAGAGGTTGGATTGAGTTGCATGTGACAAAATTATGTCACGTGCGTGTGTTAGGGTTGCTGGTTGAAGTTACGATAAAAATGAGGACAGGGAAAGGAGTCGGAAGTATTTATGTACAACATTAAGTATCCAATTTTATTGTCAATCAATTTATTTACAATAAACATTTTCTACAATATTATACACTATATTGATATAAATTTATAATTAAAAACGCTTTAATACAGCGATATCTTTCTGTTACTTATTTTTTATATTTTTTGTTATGTCCACCAACCTGTATCTTCTCTTCGCTTAGTGGTCTGTGCCCATCGGTGGGGACATATATGGGCTGGTAAAAAAACTACAGAGCACATTTAATTTTATTATTTATAATTTTTCCAGTTTAAAGGTATCGCTGTATTAAGGCTCGCCTTTCAACTAAATAAGATTTTTATGATACATCGCAAGCTCATATATTTAACTTTTTACCATTCCGATTAAAATAATACAATGTTTCAAATTTCAATTTAAAAAACCTTTAGATTTACATCGTCTTGTACTATATGTAAGACAAAAACAAAAATACTTTACGAGTGTAACGTTTTGGAAATCTGTTATTCTGTTTCATTTAAGTTACTTTGAAGTAAATATAATGAATAATTTAATAAATCTAATTACGCCAAAGGTATACAACGTGTTTCATAAACACCTAATAAAAAGAAAATACAAATTAAATTTTAAAGTGAAATCATCGCAACTCTAGTAATCAACTGCGTTGTTGGTCATCCTTTGAAGTCAAAGGTCCTTGACATTAGAAAACATGTAACACTTGAACTCCTTTGGCCCCGATTCTGTAACTTCAGTTGTGTGTCGATAGAATGGTCGCCATTTTATCCGTTCAGGTGGCGAGGTTGAGAACTATCAATTTTTTTTACATTTAATGACGGTTGCTTTGACTAGTGGCGCCACCGCCAACTGAATTTTCAGTTGCTAGGTAGTTTGCAACTTTACGTTCGGTTGGCGGTGGCGCTGCTGGTTGCGGTGGTTGTCAGCAAGTATATGAAAATTAAATAGTTCTTAATTTCGACACTTGAATAGATAAAATGGCCTCCATTCCATCGACACACAACTGAAGTTACAGAATCGGGACCCGGTACTTCCATTTACATTTTAAATAAATTTTGTAAAATTCGTTCGAATGAAAATTAATCGAAGGGACTTAAAATGACAGTAGATTTATTTTCGGAAATACATCAGAACCATTTTTTTCTTATTGATATTTTTAAAACACCTTGTATACATTTTCTAAATACATTTAGTAATATTATAATGAAATACAAATAGGTTTTTAATGGTAATACAAATTTTAACGATAAAAGGCACTGGTTTGAATCGTCATCCAAAAAGGTCAAAAAGAGGACAGAATTAGATTACTTTAAAAATATTTTGATAGATCAGTTAAGGATAAATTTAGACTGCGGCATAAATTTTTTTAAAATAATTGTACAGCAGAATAACTTTAATATAAAATAAATAATAATTTTCCACGTCAAAAACGTAAGAGTCACCGACTTCAATCTCAAATAATTTTGTTACAGAGATCCCATACTCCTAAACCATTCATCATCAGCTTCATCATCAGCTCAGCAACATCAGATGGTGACCATTAGATGCAAAAATCTACATAGATTAAGATAATTTCTGATAAACAGTGTATATGCCTACAAAATTTGAGGGTTTCCCTCGATTTCCCCAGGATCCCATCATCAGATCCTAACCTGGTGACAATGGGACCACCTCTGACGTATGACCTACCAAATAAAAAAAGAATTATTCAAATCGGTTTATAATTGCCGGAGTAATTGCGTAACAAATATAAAAAAAAAACAGTCGAATTGAGAACCTCCTCCTTTTTTAAAGTCGGTTAAAAATTTAATCCCCCGACATTCGTTGCCTATAACTCTTAAACGGTTAAACTAATTATGATGAAATATAGGCAAGAATCTTTCCAATTACGTCAGCTTTCAAACAATAAAAACCATATCGAAATCGATCCATTCGTTTAGGAGCAACGATACTATCGACAGATACACAGACAGATATACAAGGTGATTCAAAAAAACCCAAAAAAAAAGATAATTCAAAATTAATTAAAATTTAGCTTATTGCGCAGCTCTATTACAAATATGACAAGTATGTCATATTAATTATATGAAACTTTCATTTTGAAAGATGTCAAACCGTGCAACTGATTACTAGAGTTGAAACTATTTAATTTTTTTTTTGGATTTTTTGAAACACCTTGTATACGTTAAACCTATAACACCCCTCCTTTTTGTCAAGGGTCCGAAGGAGATTTCATAAAGATCATTAAAAGAACCTCTAAATAAATTATGAAGCAAATGTCGTTTGTACAAAATATAACATTATCAAGGAGCTTAATGATTCAATGGCGTGACTAAACCACTTTTTAACTACCGACGCAAAAAGAGAGGGGTGTTAAGTATAAGTTTAACGTGTCTGTCTGTGTATCTGTCTGTGATAGCTCCCAAACGGATGAACCGATTTTCGTTCAGTTTTTTTGTCATAGATAATTTTATCCCGAGTGTTCTTAGCCATGTTTCATGAAAATTTGTTCAGCCGTTTAAAAGTTATGAGCAATCGAGTGTCGGGGGTGATTCATTTTTTTTAAAATTTTAGTGTTATTAATCTACACAACTCATTTTGGAGAAGGCAAAAGTAAAGTTTTGTAGTCCGGAGAATTAGAAAAAAAAATTGACAAACATTTTGGATATTAACCAATTTTTATCAGATTTAGATCAAGAACAAAGAAGTTTTAATATAATTTTTAAAATACATTTTTTTAAAATAATAATTTAGTACAGATTATTATAAAACTAAATATCTTATTTTTATTAACAATATACATAATTATATAACATCAAATCCTTTGGTGCATTCGCATTTTTGGTTATTTTATATACAACTCGCTCGCATAGAATTTCGAGCTCCCAAAGGAACTTTTCAAAATTGCGGAATAAAATGTAACCTATGTCCATTCTCGTTCCTCAAACTATACGAGTATATCTACAAAAAATTTGATCAAATCGGTTATGCGTAAAAGTATAAAACAAATAAACGAGTTCATTTCGCCTTTATTACAAAAGATTTTATTTTAAAAGAAAAATATTCGGCACGTTTGGGACTTGAACCCACGACCCTAGGATTAGATCTCCTGGTTTTATTTTATTATTAGGGAGTATGGATTTAGAAATCGTTTCATGATGCATGGAAATTATAATATTCTAGATATTAATATACTTGGGACCAATAAATTATCGGATGGTGATAAGCTATTCTGAAAGCTAGTTCTTAACTTATTATTTAATCAATTCCAAAATCCGAATGATTAATTTCAGTGCATCCTCGTCCTTTATTCATTAAGATAATATACGCATATAATTCTTATATTCTTTGCATATAATTCTTAAGCCTGGGATGGCTATTCCATATGGTGTCATAATGGTGGTTGACTGACAATGGAGGTAATTTTATCTGTTCAGGTGGCGAAATTGAGAACTATTTAATTTGTATATACTTGCTGACAGCCACCCCAACCAACAGCGCCACCACCAACCGAACATAAAGTTGCAAACTACGTAGCTACTGAGTATTCAGTCGGCGGTGGCGCCACAAGTCAAAGCAGCCGTCATCAAATGTATGAAACTAGCTGATGCCCGCAACTTCGTTTGCGTGTTATTTTTTTCTTTTGAACAGATTACAAAAGTTTTTTCCCGCTAACTCCCGTTCCTGTGGGAATTTTGCAATATCCTGTTGCAACTAAGCTTTAAGTTTACTAAGGTACCTGCATGCCAAATTTCAAGCGTCTAACTTAAGCGGTTTAGATTTTTCATACAAAAGGATTTTCCCGCTAATTCCCGTTCCCGTGGGAATTTCGGGAATTCCTTTCTTAGTGCACCTCTACGGTACCTAAGCTATGTCCCTTCTAAATTTCAAGTGCCTACGTTTAGCTGTTTAGGCTGTGCGTTGATATGTCAGTCAGTCAGTCAGTCAGTCAGTCAGTTTCTCCTTTTATATATTTAGAGATTTAGATAGTTCTCAATTTGAAGACTTGAACGAATAAAATGGCGACCATTGTCACTCCACCGCCATTGGATGCCATTGATTAGTGGAATAGCCCTCCTGGTCGTCCTAATTAAAAGAAGATAAAAATTGTCATTGACTAGAATGTAGTACACAAACTAGAGAAATTCCTCGTTTTCACCAAAAAACTGTAAGTTTCTACATTAAGGTGTCACTCTGATTTTGGACAAGGTGATTGGAAGGAATATAGTGGACCCTGGTTTATGTAAATGTTTAACAAATGCAGGTATTATAGGTTCTAGTAAATATGGACGTTGAACGAGACGATAAGAGTATATAGCTTATGTACAGAGGCCAGCGGATTCGGTTACTACATTTTTGTGATAAAACTGATCTTATTGTAACAGTATAGAGTGTATTCATATAGTTACCTGATATACTATCTATATATATTGAGTGACTTTAAATAAATAGAAAATGAGAATGTCAATGAAGCTACGAAACTGAACAACTGAGGAACATAGGTTAAATTGTAGAATTAGTGTTTTTAAAATTAAGTTTAAATAATTAATTGGTTTGGTTGAGTTGCATTTTATTAATTTTCGAATATCTCTGAATGGCTAGACTAACATTAATTATAAACACCTTTATTCTACTTTTGGTCTGTTTTTTTTACTCAATGTTAGTTTGTAGCCGCAAAGTAGCCTAAATTATCCTTGGAACCAGTGGGTTTCGGAGATAAGTTAAATGTAAAAATACTTAGATAAATAGTTTGCATATGTTAAATGTATTGAGTAGGCCTAGGAAATTATTTGAGTGAGTATGAAAGATTTTTAATAAATTATATTATTAAGAGTTTTAAAATTTCTACGTCGTATTGTACTTTGTATGTGTCCCTTTTTAATATATTATAAATATATTTTTTAAATATAATGTTAAGATATTGTTTATTCAAGATATAAAAACTTTCGTTACTAAAGCTATTTATAAGATATAATTAATAAATTATAAATGGTCCAATAACATTGCTATTCACATGTTTTATGTATAATTTTTATTGATTTTTTCTATTTGTAGGACAGTGATGCAATGATTAGAAAAATCATATATTATCCACAATAGAAGACTTTTTTAACTATTTTACTTATTATATGTATAATATGTATATGCGTTAGCCAAACTATTCCAAATAATATATATGTATTACAGTTTTGCGTTAGCTTATTTGAGAAAGTTTCAACTTAATAATCACTGCCCTACAAATAGTAATCGTTGAACTTATTTTGCATATACAATTATGTATGGTATAATATTAAATTACATTCTAATAAAACTCTACCTGATTTATTATTAAAATCACTATAGTAAATATTGCTGATACGTATTTTAAAGATATTAGGTCTTTAAATATGAAACTGCCATCGTCCAAAAAATTTTTTTCAGATATTTTCTTTAAAGAATTTTAGAGCAAAAAAGCTATGAAACAAGAGAAGTATGTTTCAGCTTCGTTTTCAGTATATAAATCTAATGAAAAAGGTATTCAAGTTACTCAAATCCCCGCAATACGGTCAGTTTTCAATTAAGAAACAATTTTTGAAATAAATATTCAATAAAATAAATTAAGAACAAAACTAGAAAACACCCCGGACTTAGTTCCCGCGGAATTTCGCAAAACCTTTCCTTATTCTTTGTCTGCATTAAAAAGTAGCCTTTGTCCGAAGGTTTTGGCTGAGCGTTGATGAATTACTGAGTTAGGACCCTGCATTTTATATATTAAGATAGTGCTTAACAAAAAAGGCAATTTCATACTTCAACCCCTATTAAATTACAGAAAAATACTGTATTTTTTATCTTAAATTTACTTACGTAAAATAATCTAAATAACAAGATACACTTAATGTTAAATTCTCTCGAAATTGGCACATAATGATTATACAATTATATAAATACAAATACTCTTTGGCATATCAAATTACAAACAAACAAACGATATATTTGGTACATTTAATAATAAAAGTTTGGGTTGAGATAATTCTATTGGAGAAGGTTTAGTAGTTTATCTTTGGTCTCCTAGTATTTCAATTTAATTTTGATTAGATTTTTTGGTATCCCTGAGCCCAGTACGGTAATACTGTTAATCAATGGCTTTGGAACGGCAGTGGAGTGAAAATATAGACCATTTTTAAAGAACGTCATTCTCCGTCATTCTCTTTTCACAGGACGTTCAAGTTCTCACAGTTTTTGAATTTAGAATCCACTTTTCCGAAAATCCAGGTGAGCATTTGGTGCGCTTTCATACTGACCCGCACAACACCTAGATAGAATACTGCTGTTGTTTTAGCTGGATTTATCACATTAAGAGGAGCGTCTCAGTTTGGACTCGCGTTTCAGTTGTTTTTCATGCTGTCTCGATGTCGACCACCCGACTCAAAATTGTGCGAAAGGGACAATTGCAGCTTTCCGGAAAAATGCCGAGTTTTATTTCCAAAATTAGGAGTTTAGGCGTCAATGAATACCTACCCCAAAAAACTTAATGAAATCGTACGTTTCTGATTTCTTTCGATTTGTAAGCGTATAAACGAGGTTTGTACGTTTTGTTTTTTCCAAAATTGTTCTTAGTTTTTCAACAGTCACCTCTTAAATGTTGAGAATTATTTTTGCGAAAAATGCTGACTTTTAGCCTCAAATATTTTTTCGTCCACTAAAAATATCACAAAAATCAAATCGTACGGACCTAGTGTCTGGAGTTTTTGATACTATACCAAAATTTCACAGGGATCCGTTGACGACTAGGGGATGGAATCCATTGACGTCGTTTGTATGGGAAAAAACACTGAGATGATCCTCTTCAGAACATAGGGGGCAGTGGTTAATATAAATTTGCCGTTCCTAGTGACATTAGAAATATACGGGGCAGTGGTAATACTACCATGCCGTTCTTCCCGTTCGAATTATAAAAAGGCCAATTGACTATCAGAATTGCCGTCTAACGTAAGATTTTCTCAACCCCAACCGACACGACCAAACTAGAACTAAACACACAAAACTCCCGACCATTAAAACATACCGAACACACTCACTTAGTAGTCTTTACGATTCTTTTTAGACGAACACAGGTCCGTCGTTTTCTTTTCACAGGACGTTCAAATTCTCACAGTTTTTGAATTTTGAGTCCTCTTTCCCGAAAATCCAGGTGAGCATTTGGCGCGCTTTCATACTGGCCCTCACAACGCCTCGAGATTTGTACCAGTGTGCTGGAGAGGACTCTCTGCCACCCTCAGCAGAATACTGCTGTTGTTTTAGCCGGATTTGGTTTAAAATGCCGACTAGAAGCTCGTCCACGTTGTGGTTTATCCCAACGGAGACTTCGATGAATTTCGCCTTGTAAGTGCAGGCCATGCATTTGCCATCTGGAAATAAATAAATAAATAAATAAACGCTACACACTCAAAGGCCTACACTAAGGTTTTACCTTGTGTCGTGGGTCCCTCGGAACACACATAAAGACAGACACAAACACCCATGACCCGAGAACAAACATCTGCTTTTTACACAAATATTTGCCCCGGCTGGGAATCGAACCCAGGACCCGCCGATCAAGAGGCAGCGCCGCTACCACTCGACCAAACCGGCCGTCACCGGAAAGAAAGATTGTCATCAGTCTTAATTTTATTGGTTTCTAGAGGATGCCCTGAACTCCGTTTTTGTAGGAATTTTGAAATATCGACTTTGTGCTAAATTTCAGTTTTCTCAAAAGTTTGGGCTGGGCGTTGATGGATGGGTGATTCAGGACCTTGTATTTTATATAGGGTCTGCTTCTTCTTATCGTGTAGGTATAGTCAAGTGTGTGGCGAACTTGGCTAACCCTGGTGTCAGAGTTTTCAAACCGCACAATGACCTCTGACATGGTTTTAACGACTGAAGTCAATTGACAACAGCCGGGAACGACGGCTTAACATGCCCTCCGAAGCACAGAAATGCTCGCGATAAATTGCCACTTTTTGGTCACCCATCAGGTACCCTGCCTCTGTGTACGTTGCTTAACCTCACTGATCGGTTGAGGTCAGCGAGCGTCGCTGGGCTAAATAACATATTTAGTGACACTTTAGGGGGTTATCCTCCCAATGAAATTGTACAAACTTTTCCAAAGGAAATTATATGAAAATCTTTTTCCACACAAAGGCAAATCCCATCTTACAAGTTGGATGGACAGGTGAAACATTTTTTTTGATAATTCGACCTATGTCTTTAAGATAAGTTGTTCAGTTTCGTGGGCTGATGCACTTCAATCACCCAATATTTTAAGATTCCTAGATAAATCTACTTTATTTCGAATGTTTAGTAATCAATCACGTCAACTTAAAAGTATTTTTGATCGAATATCCTCACTACAATATTATAAATGCGAAAGTAACTCTATCTGTCCATCTTTCACACCTAAACTACTGAACCGATTTCGATGGAATTTGGTACAGAGATAGTTTAGAGCCTGGGAAAGGACATAGGCTACATTTTATTCCACAGTTAGGCACGACATAACCGGTAGTCCTCGCGGGCGGAGCCACGGGCGGAAAGCTGTTACGATATAAAGCAAATATTTCTATTAGGGCAAAAGTAATAACTTTGAAACTCAGAGACGGATCCAGGCTGCTTAAGGCCATCTCAATTTTACGATAACAAACCCTAAATGCTTACTATGAAATCATTTTGTAGAGTCCATTTTATGAAAATGGGCCTTTTTATAATTCCGTTCGAATTATTATTTTTTGGGCCTTTTAACATTTTAAATTTCATTTCCTACATGATTTTAGTTACCGAAGAAATTTAAAAAAGTAATAATAATATGTGTATAGCCATAATAATTCTGAAGCATAAGTCATATATCAATTAAATCATAAATTTTCATTTGCGTTTTGCGTGAAAGTGTAACAAACTTCACTTTAACATTCGTCTACCCTCACAAACGTTCCTGTCAATATTCTTTCGTATTCGTTTCGCTTTGTCCCGATTTATTTGCCCAAGATTCCCCCAAAACCCTTAAGCCATCCCTGTTCAAAGTCGAACTTATCCATTCGCGAGGGAAATCAATTTACTCCATAATAGCGGATAATAAGGAAATAAATTTGTTGCTGCGTAACACTGGCAATATTACACATCATTTCGGAATCGGCGTAGCTCCTACAAGCTTCTTTCTTAGAAAATATAGAGCGCCCAATTCCGAAGATAATATAAATATGACGGCAATCTTTTTTCTGTAATTACCCAATCTGCCAAATCTTGGGCGGTAATTCCACTAACCATGGCGTCTCAATGGCAGTGGAATGAAAATGGAGGCTATTTTATCCGTTCGGGTGGCAAAATTTAAAACGATTGGGCCTTTTTATAATTCTAACGGCACGGCACGGAAAAAATGTATTACCATTGCCGCTAATGTTCCTAGCTTCTAGTGCCCCTAGTACATAGGAGGCAATGGTAATACAATTTTGCCGTGCCTTTTTTCGAATTATAAAAAGGCCCATTGAAACTACCTAGCGACTTAACATTCTACCTAGCAACTTAACATTCAGTTGGCGGTGGCGCTGCTAGTCAAAGCAGCAGCTCAGCACGATAACGACAAACTCTTGCTCGACTCACGCTGAAACTTCACTTTGATTTTGCGAGAATCCGGCGCAAAGGCTTGCTCGCTCTATGGCGTTGTCAATGTTGACATTTTGATATAGGACCGCGGTGTTGTCGCGGCGCTGTCACTATTGTACTCGGCCTGCTGTCATCAAATGTATGAAGTATCGATAGTTTTCAATATCTCCACATGAATAGATAAAATGGCCACTATTATTCCACCGCCATTAAGACATCATTGACTAGTGGAATAGACGCCTTGGATCATGGTAAGCGAATCACAAAGCACTAGAAGGACAAGGGCAAAAAGAGTTGGAAGCGATTACTGTCAGTGTATTCTTTGCATACCATAATTGAAT
The DNA here is from genome assembly GCA_949987775.1 of Aproaerema taeniolella. NCBI lineage: Eukaryota > Metazoa > Arthropoda > Insecta > Lepidoptera > Gelechiidae > Aproaerema > Aproaerema taeniolella. The sequence continues at coordinate 16,431,475 of OX465258.1, read as the reverse complement.
GGCTTTATACTCTGGATCACAATAGGATAAGTAAGTAGATAAGCACGAAAACTCATGCATAATTCTTAAAGGAGGTTAAAAGCTATTATCTTTTTATATTATTTGTATGTATGTATGTATATTTAATAGCCTTTTAGGGGAATGACGATCTTATCCATACAGGTAGCGAAATTAGGCAGTAACAAAACTCATTACATTTCATGACAGCTACCCAGGGCCCCTAGCCACTACCAACTGAATTTTAAGTTTGCGCTTTTTAAAACTTTCTGTAAACAACATTTAGTTACAGAATTGTGAAGGTTTTATAAGTTTTATTTATAAAAAACTAGCATCCCGCTCGAGACTTCGTTCCCGTGGGAATTAGGGAAAATTATATAGCCTTTGTTACTCGGGATAATGTAGTGAAAGAATTTTTGAAATCGGTCTAGTAGTATTCGTTACAAACACACAAAAATAACAAATCTTTCCTCTTTATAATATTAGTATAGATAATTAACGTTGGTGCGAGAAAACTCCCAGACAAGACGGCTGGCGGGTCAGAATCGTAAGATCCCCAGGAACGGCGTGTACCAATGACTCGTTTTACGAGTTACGTACTGTACATCAACAGCAAATCAGTTTACCACAAACTGTCAAATTATTCTAATGGATAGTAAACGATAATGCTTGATGTCAACAACCCTACATCAGTTGAACTCTAACCGATGCTCTTATGGTGAGCGAAACATCGTGATGAAACCTGTACATTCAGGAGACTGAATGTGTAACCGTGATCGAATTCGGTCAGGTTTCCTCATAAGTAGAGTGACGCTAATTCTCCAATATAGTTCGCCTTAACAGTGTTCACACTTACTTTAAGAACAAATTGCTAGTAAGTAGCAGCTCTTAACCTTTTAGTACTGGGGGACCATTTAACAAAACATCTGTTTTACCACGGTTCACCGTTTGGAGTTAAAAATAATTAAAGAGTTGTTCTACAGTTACGTATACCTACATGCACTATTGTTTATATTTTCTATAGAGTTTTAATTTTTTCACGTAAATTGTTTTTCCTCTTTACTTACTAACTTCTGAAACCTTGGATCAGCCAAACAATTGAAGGCTCTGGCATCCAATTGATTTTAGTGATTGTGTCGACTCGTCACATTTCATACAATATTTTTGGGATGGCTTCGCGGACCACTTCAGGTGCTTTCAGGGACCATCAGTGGTCCGCGAACTACAAGTAAAGAAAGGTTAATATTTTTCTCTTTAACATCGAACTTATCGTATTATTATTTAATTTTATTCATCGATAATTAATTCCAACCATATCGCAGTGGGTACACGGGTAAACAGGTTTTACCCCTACACCCACCGGTGGGTGAAGCCAGTGGGTGCACGGGTCGCGGGGGAAAAATTGATGTAATAAACATGATTTTTCTCACCTTGAGTAGAAACAGCCCTGCTCCTGGCCAAGTCAATCTTGTTGGCGACCAGCACCGCCGGCCTCGCCCTCAGCATGTCGAAATCCAGCAGTCTCGCCAGCTCTTGCTCAGCCTTTTGGAAGGATGCCTTGTCCACCACAGAGTATATAACTACGAAAGCGTCAGGAGGCTCCGATCTTTCGATTTCTTCCTGCGAACAATGAAGGAAGAATATTTAACTCTAAAATTAAAAATGTTGTTTCACCCGCGACATTTTGTATGAATCAATATTAAAATTGCTTATAACTTTTTTATAGCTTGCCCCTGAATCTATTTCTTGTCTACTAATATACTTCATTTCTTTCTTGTAGTTTCCTTTTCTTATGTTTCTTTTAAAGCTAGCTAGTTACTTTTATTTTTGGGAGTTCATTCCTTTGCATGTTAGTACTATTGCTTTAAGACTACATGTCTTCGAAAAGTAAGTGTATCACTATTAGGGAGTTGAGAGGTTCAACCCTCGCAATTTCCTCCTGCAAAGTGTTGCATAGTGATTTATGGGATATCAGTTGTATTTGACAGGTCAAGCGGTCGCGGCCATTTTTATAAGGCTAGTGGTGGGATATAAATATCGGAGTATAGTGATAATTTGGGATCTAATAAATTTCGGTCTAATAAATAACAACATCTGTTTTCTCGATTTTAAGTATCAATCTGAATGTTCTATGAAATAAAACTATTCTTGCCTTTGACTTTCCTTTTTTAGGGTTCCGTATTTAAGTTGTTATTGTCGCAGCACAGTATTTTTTATTGCACACACAAGTAATAGTAGATCAACTGTATAAAATGAAAAAGAAGGCATGTAACTAAGGTTGCCGCGCAATAGTATTTTTTTTTATGGGAACTCTTGACCAAGGTCATAAATGAGGAGAAAACACCCAGAAAATGCATTCACAATGAATTCACCCAGAAAATGCGATTGAAGCATGGTACTGTAATGGCTCTTCTGGGGGCGTATAATTAAAAGACTTGATTCTTCTTCTGGTAAACGGTTATAATCAAAATCTGCACTTCCGTTACAATTTTTATTTCACTTTCCTACACGTCCTCAGTTTACAGAGTTTAGCAACGCTTATTTAAGTGCTAATTGCACGCCTACGAACGTATTTAACAACTTATTCCGCGAGCTCACTACAATGAATTCACAATAATCAATGAATGGCGCAAGACCAGATCTTCAATCATTTCGAATCTTGACATCGAATACCATTTCAAACCTTTTAAATTGATATTCGAATTATCTTCTTCGAAATGACCGAATGAGAAAGAAGTTGCGTTATGCCCGATCCTCCATGAAGGTCTGCATACCACAGTACTGACCGTAGGAGAGTAGTCGCGAACCAGGCGGCCCTTTACAGAGCTCACTACATCGCATGAGACCATATAACGCCACCTCAACTTCCAAACAAAGTGAGGTGTCATTGCCTAGGACGAGTTAATAGGAGGCAGGTCTCAACGGTTAGTCACCTGTTACGACACTCACGGAAAGAGATAGGATGGTGTTATTCTCAACCGATCACCACACGGACTAAATTTGATTAAGTAAGGCTTGATTCTTATGCGTCAGCAATTCTAAGAAAATTAACTTGATAAGGCTGATGTGAAATACTCGAGGTTATAAATAATAAATCAATTTCATCGACGTCTATCAAAGTTGAAGAAATCATCGATAAAATGTATCGGCACAGCTCTAAAAATAAGAACATGGGGTAAAATATGACAGTAACATTTTACCCGCAAGAAAATCATGTGAAGTTGTCAAAACGTCAATCTTCATTCACATAAAGTACGTAAGTAATCTTCGAGGTTTCGAGAAAATATGCCTTGTGATACTTAGGGAATGTAATAACGTCATAAAAGGTTGCTTTCTCTACAAAAAAGTACGTATTTTCTTTATGTACACGCAGCAGCACATCAGGCTATATAATATATTTATTTTTGCTATGAGATGGGTTAACTCTTCACCCCAATCTTGATCAAGGTCATAGATGAGGTCGACGGTGGAGCGAGTTATTAAAGTAAATTTTAATATTGGCATTATAATATGTTTGCCTGAGCCTATGTATTGTTTTTTTTTTCTGACACTTGGTGTCGCTAGTGTGCTTATCTTTTCTTCCTGTCTGTACTGTACTTTGCTGTGCATGAGTTTGCAAATATAAGTAACGTTTTTGCCCAGAAATCTTGTTTAATTTCTCGTAATCGAAGTCGAGTAAACCCAGAAAAGGCCAATTAAGGCACTGGTACTCCCACGCACCGACGGAACACAGCAAGTTGTTTGGCGTCGGCCTTCGGTAAGAGGGTGGTCGCAAACCACACGGCCCTTTATTTACAGAGCCTACCACACCGCATGAGACCATAGGACGCCACCTCAAATTCAAAACAAACTAAGGTGTCATTGCCTAAGATGGATTACGCGGAGGCAGGTCTCAATTGTGTTTCCTTAGTCGCCTCGTACGACACCCACGGAAAGAGATGGGGTGGTGTTATTCTCAACCAATCACCATACGGTGGAAAATATATGTTGACCTTGACGTAGCCCTTACCTCGCTCGTAATAGCACCGGCTTTCTTGGAACCTGATGGGTAGCCTGACATGCTGCTGTCTGTACGTGAAGTTTTGCGTATGTGTTACACAACACATGTTTAAGCTTACGCATTTATTTAGGCAGATACCACAGATTTACCTCTTAGGTGCGTATTACAGAACGCGACTCAGACTCTTGATATATTAAATAGCAGTCGTCTTTGTCATTTTGATAGTGAAAAAAGAGACAATCAATACCTAAGTATTGATCAAGACTTGAGTCTCTTTCTGTAATACGGGCCTTATTTTACTACACAGTACAAAAATTGAATGAAACACCTGAATTCTTTGTGCGTTTCCACGAATTAAGCAATTAAAAAATAAATGAAAAATTGTTTTATTTTACTTTAGTGGTTCTTTTAGAGACCCAATGGGTAAAAAAGGGTCCGCTGTCCGTCCGTCCGTCACCGGGCTGTACCTCATGAACCGTGATAGTTAGACGGTTGAAATTTTCACAGATGATGTATTTCTGTTGCCGCTATAACAACAAATACTAAATAATTTAATAAAATAAATACTTAAGGGGGCTCCCATACAACAAACGTGAATTTTTGCCATTTTTATAGGTTATGGTACGGAACCCTTCGTGCGCGAGTCCGACTCGCACTTGGCCGTTTTTTTGTATGTTTCAAGTTTTTTAGCCGGATTTGACGAAGCATGTTGCTGATTACTTTTATCGTAGTTTTTCTTACGACGTACCCTGCGCATGTGTGTCTTCCGATAAATTGTCACTGTCATATGGATAAAATAAGACAGAGATGACATTCGACACTTCGAAATTTCGGTCGTAGACTAACAGAGTAAGCGTATGATTTTTTAATCCCCTGCAAAAAGGGGTGTTATTAGTTTGACGTGTGTATTATGTCTCTTTGTGGCGTCGAAGCTCCTAAAATTATGGACCAATTTCGATGTATTTTTTTTTGAAAGCTGACATAATCTAGATATTTTTTAGTAATATTTGATGAAAATTGGTTGAGTCGCTTAAAAGTTTTAAGAGATGAATGTCGAGGATTATAGAATATTTTTCAAGTTACTGTACCCTTCATTTTATTTAAATACTAAGTACGAAATACATCATATGCAGCTTAATTAAAAATGGGAGGGTAAAAAGGTTAACAATTAATTTTATCCACGGTAAAAACCACCCCAATCCGTCTTCTTAAAATAACCTGTCACCAGTTAACACGGCCAAAGTGCGATAACAGGCAGGGCCAACTTAACACAAAGTTAAATTGACTCCCAAAAGAAGGTTCCAACTTTTAAAGAGCTGTTATGATATTGTTTTTGGTGGCTTTAATGGGGTTTTATTTTGGTTGGATTATTTTGAACTGACACGTGGCTTCGCAGTTACTTTGCGCTTGGCGCCTTGCTTGTTATAACCTAGTAGCCCCGGATCTAGGGGGGCAGGGGGGGGGGGCAAATCAAATTCACGAAAATATAATAAAAACATGGCTGGAAAGACAAGCGATTCAAAAAATTCGCGGGGCGCGTATTTATTAGAAAATGAGCAGATTTACAATTTACTTTTTTTTCAGAACCTATCTTATGATATCCTAATTAAAATTGATGTTTTATACGTCCATCTGCTTCTCCTTTATCGTGTAGGTATAGTTAAGTGTGTGGCGAACTTGGCTAACCCTGGTGACAGAGTTTTCAAACCGCACAATGGCCTCTGACTTGGCTTTAACGACTGTATTCAATCGACAACAGCCGGGACCGACATCTTAACGTGCCCTCCGAAGCACGGAAACGCTCGTGATAAATTGCCACTTTGGTCACCTATCAAGTTCCCTGCCTCTATGTACGTTGCTTAACCTCCTTGGCCGGTTGAGATCAGTGAGAGCCACTGGGCTAATAGTATGTTTAAAAAAATTACGCATAACGAGCAGCGCTAGACCAGTCGTTGTGTCGTTCTTTCCGGGAGGCTTATGTTCATCAGTGAGCGTCTGATGGCTGAAATTATGATGACGTTGAAGGGAAGTTTTTGTAGGGACAAAAACTCAAAAATTTAGAAGGGTCTCGAAAAAAAAAAGAACTAGCTAGGCTCGAGGCGCTAGGCTAGCCTGTTAATGTAGATATAGCAGACATAGACATAGTTAATGCAGATATTCACCAAAAAAAATAGGGAAAGAAAAAATCCCTACTTTGAATATCCCTCACACGGGTTTCCTACGTGAAATCGAAACACGTTTGTTCTAAACTTATTACTGCGAACACTATCTATCGACAGTTCATTACCTTTAAGCACGACGTATGTGCTTAGTAAGGGAATGAGAAATTTCGCCGCTTGACTTGAAGGCACGATAGCTCAGTTGGTTAGAGCACCAGGAGATCTGATCCTGGGGTCGTGGGTTCAAGTCCCATTCGCGCCGAATATTTTTCTTTCCCTAAAAATTATTTGTGAATATCCCTCACGCTGGTAAGCGTTTTAAAAAATACTAAAAGACAGTTCATTAGTTCGATAGTTTATTATTGCTAAGCCTTGTTTGTCCTAGTAACGATAGTGCGAAAACTATTACATCGATATTTTTTCTATCGAAAAGACATTATATCGACATTAAGCAATCGTAGCCCAGTGTCGCTCGCTGATCTCAACCGATTAGTGAGGTTAAGCAACGTACACAGGCAGGGAACCTGATGGATGACCAAAGTGGCAATTTATCACGAGCGTTTCCGTGCTTCGGAGGGCACGTTAAGCTGTCGGTCTCGGCTGTTGTCGATTGACTTAAGTCGTAAACCAAGTCAGAGGCCATTGGGCGGTTTGAAAACTCTGACACCAGGGTTAGCCAAGTTCGCCACACATTTGACTATACCCACACGATAATTAGCAAAATAAAAGATGGCGCTAACCTACACGCACGACGTAATGTAATTTGTAAGGGAATGAGCGAGGCATTCCCATCACAAGTGTCTATGACTACTTACTGGGAAGGCCCGATTATTACATGTAAGGATTTGTCTAAATAAAGAAATTTTTAATTTAATTTAATTTTAATGAGGAACACCGTTTGACTGAGGTACGAGAGCTCAGTTGGTTAGAGCACCAGGAGATCAATTCAATTCAATTCAATTCTTTATTGCCTTCATGTGTACATTGTGTTCTTACAAATGTTTGCTTATGTGTCAACATGAAACCCTGTTAGGGCCTGCAATAGTCAATTCTTTGATTTTATATAATATAAATAAGGATGTATAACATTTAATTTAATTTAATTACTGGTGCGTTACACACTAAGTCCGGCTTAATAGTAACTTTCATGTTATTTTTTAAATTATATGTAATTACAAAGTCAAAATGATTAAGATTAGTAAAAAATAGTTATTCTATTTTGGTATTACATTTATATTATTTCAATTTATATTTATAGTCATGTAAAAATTAAATCTAATTATAATTAGATTGCTTATTCTCTTTTGCTTATTCTCTTTTATCTAATTATAGAGTCGTGGGTTAGAGTCCTATTTGCGCCAAACATTTTTTCATTCCCTAAAATTATCTTTTTCCTAAATAAATAGGTATAAATATGACATATTACCTTCGCACTCGTGCAGTTTACAAAGTACAGCTCCGACTCCTCCCCATTCAACATTATTGACACCTTCTGTTCAGTACTGTCGATATCTGAGAACAAAGAAATATACATGTTAGAGAATGTTAGAATAGACACTTTAAATAGAACTGTTAATCAATTGCTATGGGAGATAGCTTGACAAGATATTCTATAAGATTTTTGGGTTGCGTACCCAAAGGGTAAAAACGGTACCCTATTACTAAGACTCCGCTGTCCGGCCATCCGTCCGTCTGTCAACACGCTGTATCTCATGAATTTCTGTTGCCGTTTTAACAACAAATACTAAAAAACAGAATAGAATAAATATTTAAGGGGGCTGCAATACAACAAACGTGATTATTTTGCCGTTTTTATAGATAATTGTACAAAACCCTTCGTACGCAAGATCGACTCGCACTTGGCCGGTTTTTTTTCTATTACAGACAAATATGCGAGGGAGATTTTTCACGGAATCCTAAAATTCTGTCAAATTGCACAGAATCGTAACATTATGCGTCTAAAGGCATCACTACAAAGCCTTTTAAATTAAATATCTCCAAAAAACTGCGCCGCAACGTCAAATAAATTTTAAAAACGTGGCATGCAAATATTTTTAAAACAAATTTTCCTGGTTGTTCCAAAAAAATTGCTCTTCCAAGGGATGAATTGCGAGGAAAAGTTTGCCTTTTAAAATTTAAAAACCAATTTTCGCTTGCTTTTAAAACTGCAACTTTTGGTGTGAAATAATTTTGCAGAATTTTGGCGGGGAGCGCCTCCTCCGTCACTGGCAGTTTATTGGGGGTTTTATTCTGGATCAAATATGCAGGCTGGTCAGCGGATTAAGGTAACTATCATAGACTGTCCAGTGATGTATGCATGAAAGTGGTCTATCAGTTTTCACAAAACTTCCCGTGTAACCAAAATATCGATAAGATTCACAATGTAACAAAGAAAGAGATAGAATGATGACTTTTTTTTTTATTATAGGATGGGTTAACTCTTGACCACAATCTTGACCGTAAGATCAAAGATGAGGTCGACGATGGAGCGAGTTAACCCAGAAAATGCCTATAAAGGCACTGGTACTCCCACACACCGACGGAACACAGCAAGCTGTTTGGCGTCGGACTTCGGTAGGAGGGTGGTCGCGAACCAGACGGCCCTTTACAGAGCCTACCACACCGCATGAGACCATAGGACGACACCTCAGATTCAGAAAAAAATGAAGTGTCGTTGCCTGGGATGGATTACTAGGAGGCAGGTCTCATTTGTGTTTCCTTAGTCGCCTCTTACGACACCCACGGAAAGAGATGGGGTGGTGTTATTCTCAACCGATCACCACACGGTTAAATGCAGTTATAATTAGATGACATTTGAGTCAAAACTGTTAGTTTATTATTGCAAGGGAAAATCAACCTTGCTGTTTTATATTACACAAACGAATTTCAACCTTAGGGTGGTAGACCACATTTTTGGCCGACTCTAAATGAGCATAAGAATAAGTAATGTATAGCTGAAACAATTCAAACATAGCGAAGGAAAACTGCCTAAACCACCACTCTATCTTAATGACGTCACGATCACCACAAAATGGGGGCGGTGACGTCACCCGATGACACGACACTGGCACGACATCGGCTTGTTCGGGGGCCGTGATTAGTGAGGCCAGGAAACCCGCGGGACTTGGCGGTTATTACTGGAAAATTTCAAGTTTTTTTATTATGAGATGGGTTAACTCTAGACCCCAATCTTGACCAAAGTCATAGATGAAGTCGACGATGGAGAAACATACATGCATGCAAATCACAGAAATATATTTAGAAAAATGCATAAAAATAGAACCAATAACGCATGTATGCTCATTGAACAAACCCACATTAAACATGCGAAGCCTTTAAATACCTCGTGAAATTGGAGTCATAACAAACACAACGTCATCGAACTATAATTACGAAACCGATCCGCCCAATAAACCTAACACATGGCTCTACGTCTGCTGTAAGGACTGTCAAACACAAGTAATATGCGAAGACCGCTTAATTTCAAAAAAACATCCATTTAACAGGGATCATACAAGCAAAGGAAGGATGCGTTATCAGATATGGCGAAGAAACACACACACTCACATAACACATACGCAGCACACTTGCGGCGCACTAGATATATTTATTTCTGTTAAAATTTGTTAAGAGTATTAGTAATTTTTTTTTTTTGGTGATATAAAACATTTATTTTTTGTTGTATAATAAAGAGCGGAGTCTCCCAACACGGGCATTACATTTACCTACAGGGTGACTCCATTCTACCTTGTATTATAATCATTTTTTGAAAAAAAAAACATTTTAAATTTCAAGTGAACTATAAAAACAATATGTACATTAACCCGGAAATATCAAACATATACCTCAATGACATAAGTCTCGATATACAGGTTTTTCATACCCATATTATCAGTATTGTTAGCACTATAGGTAGCAATTTAAGTTAACAGCATTATTTTTACCCATGTATGAACTTTTTACTAAATAAACATTTTTTTTTAATTAAGGCGTTAGATAAAATCAGGGATGTAGAGGAAGCGAAAGAGGTATGTTTGGATCCTACGAGCAGTTCCGCTCTGTACTATCTGCGACCGAAATTTCGAAGCGTCTGTTCATCTCTGTCTTACCATACAGATGACAGTGACAGGTAATAGTCAGTCGTCCATCTATCGTAGATAGTACAAAGTAGAGGCCTAGATGTGGCAATCTGTGGTAGGCGTGAGTTTATGTATGTATGTAAGGCTGTAAGTTATCTAACATTCACAGTCAAAGTACAGAGGCAAGCGTATAAGGTTATCCATTTTCATTGCATAACCGCTCTTATCACATCAGAGTGCACGCGTGAGGTAACCTGAGTTGCGGCCGTTCTTACTTTACCGCCCAAGACACGTGAATTAAGGTGACTTTAAAACAACGATAATTAAGAATATTAATCATCCCATTTCACTGAAAAATGCCTAGACTGCACAGCATAGCTAGTACGGCCCGCGACAAACAAACAAACAAGCGCGCCACGCCACTCAGATGATGGTAACACTTCACCTTGATTGCGCAAAGGCACCGCGCAGTCTTCTCGCGCACTCTTTTGAAATTTGACCGCGTTGTTTTCACGTTGTGTTAATTTTATCTTCATCTCTAAATCTTGATTAAAATGCAAGACTTTCGTTCAGTATCAGACTAAAAGTTCTGTTATAAATGTTATCCTCCCTGGAATTGCCAATAAGTGTTTAACTTTCTTCTCACGTCTTAACTAAATGTTTGTGGGTTTTGTTAAAGTTGTTCGGCCTTGTGAAAGGCCAATTACGAAAAAAAATTGAACTCTTTTTTTGGGTTAGGAACCTTTTTCTGTCAATTAAGCGACGGTTTTTACTAATTAGTTGTGGAAGCTGTTGTTGATGTTTAAACTGTCTTGAACTCTACTTAAATTACTGCTAAAATAAATTCTCAGCTCTAGAGCTTTATATCTGACTAACATTCCGCTCGGGACTTCGTTCCCGCGGGAATTCGGGAAAATTATGTAGCCTATGTTACTCAGGGATAATGAAGCATCCTAAAGCCCGTGTTCACCAAAAATATAACCAACGGTTAAACCGCGGTTAGAAGCTAATCCGACAAAATGTCAAAAAAAATGTATGAAAATGACATTGTCAAATCTCTGGTTAGCTGCTAATCGTTGGTTAAATTTTTGGTGAACACTGGCCTTAATGGTGTAAGAATTTTTGAAATCGGTCCAGTAGTTTTTAAGTTTATTCGTAACATACAAAAATACAAATCTTTCCTCTTTATTATATTAGTGTAGAAATAACCCGAGACTAAATGACTTTATAATATTGTTGGCTGTGGACATTAAAATTATAAAAAAGGTTGCCGTTTGCCATTATAATTATGTTATTAATTACGACACTGAAGATATTCTTAAAGATCGAAACGGTATTTCATGTTTAAAATACCGTTGGAATAAATTATGGTAAATACTTTGATTTCGCATATTAATATATTATATAATGGGATTTGGGAAATCAAGTAACCTTAGTGTAATTCTGATATCTGAACTATATTATTGCAAAGCTTGATCAATATCCGTCCAGTAGTTTTTGCGTAATATGACAAAAAAATCCATCAAGTAACAAACGTTTTATATGATTAGTATACTACTATGATTTTAACATAATTTTCACACGGCCATTTTTCAGCCGTATTTTCTCTAAAATTCCTTAAGTAAGGAAGAGGCAAAGGTGTTAGACAGATGTTTAGTATTGTTTAGGGTATACCCTCGAGTTTCGTGGCCCACAACTAGTATGAATAGCAGTTAATTTACATTATGTCAGAGCCGATATTGCATAGTTCTGGGCCCCGATTCTATAACTTATGTTGTGTATCGATAGAATGGAGGCCATTTTATCTGTTTAGTTGGCGAAATTGAGAAATATTTCATATACTTGCTGACAAACACCCCGATTAGCAGCGCCACCGCCAACCGAACGTAAAGTTGCAAACTACCGCAACTGAAAATTTAGTTTTCGGTGGCGCCACCAGTCAAAGCAGCCGTCATTAGATGTATCAAATTTGGATAGTTCTCAATTTCGCTACCTGAATGGATAAAATAGCGACCATTCCATCGATACACAACTAAGTTACAGAATCATGCACGGCCCCCGCCCCTAGTGTCAAATCCTACAATCAAGGAGCATTTAGTGCACTCTATTCATGGGTGACGTGAATAAAACTGCTGGATTTGTGAATAGATTGCCCTAATTCAGCATATTCAGTCGATTTTTCGCACCCAAATACGGTACTCGCATTTCACTTTTTTCAGTAAAACATTTTCAAGTCAAACTTTATGAATTTGCGCTTATTTTATCTATTGGAATACATAACTGGATATATAAAACAAATTTGTGTTGTTAAAATCTATGTAGTACTGATATCTGAGCTTTAGTCAAGTGTGTGGCGAACTTGGCTAACCCTGGTGTCAGAGTTTTCAAACCGCATAATGGCCCAATTTGGCTTAGCGACTGTAGTCAATCGACGACAGCCGGGACCGACAGTTTAACGTGCCCTCCGAAGCACGAAAACGCTTGTAATATATATTGCCACTTTGGTCACCCATCAGGTTTCCTGCCTTTGTGTACGTTGCTTAATAAAAACCTTGATTTCTCAAATTTCGCTTCAAGTCGTTCGTAATGTAATAAAACAAGTCTTAACTACTTCGACCAGTCAATTTGTCAAGTAGAAAAGGGTCTTTTAATCTTGTCCAACAACATTAAACTTCAGATAGTTTTGCATTGTTTCCCTTCAGCTCATAGTTTACAACTTCTAAGACACTTTAGACTCCAGGAATTTGATCTCGTTTCAAAAGGATTGAGTTATACAACACGTATGTACATACAACATTATGAGTTACCAGCCCATATACGTCCCCACCGAGGGGCATGGGCCTCCCTTCGAAACACGAAGGGGATTTAGGCCATTGTCCACCACGCTGGCCCAATGCGGGTGGGTGGACCGCTCGTCTTCCGAAAATGAATTTTCTTGGACGAGCTGGTTTCATCACGATGTTTTCCTTCACCGTTGAGCAAATGATAATTAGAAATCCGTACATAAATCCGAAAAGACGAATTTAGTGGTACCGGCCCGCACCAGTATTTGAACCCGCGACCTTCGGATTACAAGTCTGGCTCATTACCAACTGGGCTATCACCGCCTTACAACATTATATTACAAATAATTTTAGGGAAAGAAAATATTCGACACGAATGGTACTTGAACTCATGACCCCAGGACAGTGGCGTGCATTCCATACAGGCAGAAAAGCAGTGCCTACCCTAGGCTTTTCATGGCAAAAAATACAAAAATTAAATATTATAATGTACACCAACGATCATAGATCTTTGTGAAACGAATAAACGTTTTCCGAAATGACGCCATCTTCATTTCTCTAACCTTTAACTTTTCAAAACAGCGCCATCTAAACTTCTAATACTGAACTAGTCGTAGGAGCGCGGATTTGCCTTTCTAATTATTCGTTAAAAGCACTCGTTTGAAATGCCTTTTTTGTTGAGGTTTTGTGTTGAAATGGGGGCTTCTGATTAGCTGTTTCGCCTCCCCCGCCAAATATTAACAAACTGATTGTATGGAGAAAAAAGCTCTGCCTATAAAGCGATTTTACCAAATTGAGAAGTGTCAATATTCGGTAAGTTTGAAATGGCTGTTATAGATTTTTAATTTTGCGGCCTTTTTGTCTTATTGTATGCATTCAGCCATATTGGTTTGTTTTTGTTTTGCAACTACGTAGGTAGGAAAACTTTTGCAAATTATTGTTTTATCAGTTTATAGTGATTGTTAGATATTTGTTTAGAACAAAATGAGTGCAATAAGTTGTGAAAAGTGTGGTGATGATGTTTGTTTGCCTAAACTGCGTAATTTTTCAAGTTTACCTTTTCAAGAAAAAGTAAACATTACTTATCGCAAAAGGCCGATACGTGGATTTGACGCAAAAAAAGGTACCGCAGTAAGACATTACTAAAATATACTATATTCATTATTGGTTCACGGGTTGTGTGCATACTAACCGCTTAAGTATTTTGTTTTCTGTGCATTTTGTTTTCAAACTGTTATAAAAACGTATGGAACGGCGCAGGGTTATTTTGATTTGAATAACCTTAATACAGCGATTAAAAAGCATGAGCTTTCTGAAAAACATCTCAAAGCTAGGTACGTTGAAAGTTTTTTCGTTTGTCAAAAGTCGCATAGAAACGAGTTTGAGCGGTCAATTAAAAATAGACAAGTTCACTGCCTACCCTGCCTAAAATGTCTATGCACGCCACTGCCCCAGGATAAGATCGCCTGGTGCTCTAACAAACTGAGCTGTCGTGCCTTCAAGTCAAGCGGCGGACTTTCATGTTTTTAAATACTAAACCATTGCATTAGTTTACTTAATTGCTCTTGGAAGATAAAAATAGAGGATAACCGTGACTTCGTTCCCGTGGTAATTTCGTAAAATCTTTTGTTAGCTTGCCTACGTTATAAAAGTAACCTTTGTGCCAAATTTCAGCTTTCTAGGTCTCTGTAGTCGATTGAATTAACAGTGAGCTATGGCATAAAAAGCCCTCCGAAACATTGAAACACTTGTTCACTGATCGAGGTGGCTTGCTCTATGGCAGTTGTTAAACGCACTGCTCGGCACATTAAGTTACCACTTTTATGGTAAACCTGACCACAAAACAGCAATATGAACAGCCGTCTAAAAGTAATCGCTGTCAAACCGCAGTGGCCAGGCCGGTAACCGGGCATTTCCCGCGCTTTTCCGACGGTTGACGTATCGGCCGTTCTCATTGCGTGATTGGCTGTAAATTGGTACTACGGAAATTCACTGCGTTCTCGTCGTTGATTGATCGATAGCTGATGGACGGTTTTAGGTGTTAACAAAAGATTTTCACAAAGATTTTTATTTGTAGGATTATTTAGAAGCGACATTGAATGATGCGTATCAATCAATCAAATAAATTATTGTCATTAAAAGTGGCTTCAAATAAAGCATTGTGCTTTTTTACTTTTGACGTGCTTCTGTGTAAATTTAGTAAAAAAATATTAATAATTTAATTATTTTATGCAATGGAAAAAGCACAGGTGAGTTTAAGCAATGAATAAAAAACATATTGAAACTTACTCTGTAAATTTAAAATCTAACATTTTAATATGACAGTTTCAGCATTCAAAAACTAAATGAATAAGTCAATCAGTATTGATAAACTAGGTTTATTTAGTAAACTATAGTCTCACAAAAAATATTCCTCTGACTTTATTTCCTTAACGCATTTTTTACGTTACATTTCGGTCTGTCTCGCAGAAATAGAAAATTATGAAAAAGAAGTGATAAGTGCACTAATAGTAGTCAATAACTTCGTGTCATGCTAGCGATCTATCAAACCTGTGCGTGCTAGTCCGCTAGTTATCAAAGCTTTTATACGAGGGCCACTTTTTGCCTTTTACTTAGAATTACTTTATTTTTATAACAATTCCAATTAATTGTAACCTGTTTTGAGCTTCTGCAACTCGATTAGGCCAATGCAAACACGGCAAAGGGGACTGTCTGTGAGGCAAAGGTTAAACAAAAACCGCAAAACGCACCCGTTCATTGCTTGCAAGGTTCTGTCAGAATAACAACGCTGCTGTGCTGATCCACGATGGAACCATGCTGAGACATTGGCACAATAATTGTTTTTTGTAGTATATATATTTTTTAATTTATACATGTATTATTGTTTAGCTATAATTCTCCTGTTTTATTTTGTTTATTTTCTGTGTCAATTTAATAAAATAATAATAAAGTCTATCTTGCGGCCGGTTTGGACGAGCGGTAGTGACGCGGCCTCTTGATCGACGGCGGACCCGTTCGATTCCTAGAGGGGCAAATATTTGTGTAAAAAGCAGATGTTTGTTCTCCAGTCATGAACGTTTGGTGTCTGTTTTTATGTATTTGTCAGGCCCTTTTTTTATTTTACTTGTATAATCTATCTAAACATGTGCTTGTTTAGCGGACAGTAGCCTGTGATTGTTCCTACCGCTCTTTAAATAAAATCCGATGGTCCAAAATATCGATCGTAGATGTACAGTACGTCTATTCCACTAATCAATGGCAGTTGAATAACATTTTTTTTTCGCTACACGTTCAAAGGCCCTAAGTTTTAACCTTGTGTCGTGGGTCCCTTGGAACACACATAAAGACAAACACAAACACTCATGACCAGAGAACAAACATCTGCTTTTACACAAATGTTTGCCCCGACTGGGGATCGAACCCAGGCCCCGCCGATCAAGAGGCAGCGTCACTACCACTCGACCAAACAAGTCGAACAATGATTATAATTTTACCCGTTAAGGTGGTGAAATTGAGAATTATCGAAACCTCACCGCCAACCGAACTTATGTTGTAGACTACTTAGCAACTTAAGATTCAGTTATCCTCATTTTGATATTTTTATTAGACGAAATGAATGAAATGAAATGAAATCATGTTTATTGCTAAAGTTACGATACAATGACTAAATTAACAGTAAAAAGTAAGAACTAGATTAACCTAAGCAAAAGGAGCCAAGCTCAGCATTGTGCTGTACAAAAAATTGTACAGCGCTGGTTTTCAGCTTGACCCTGTTTGGCCGGTCGGCCGCTGCAGTTACTTAAAAATAATAATATAAACATTAATAACAAAAATTATAACATAAGTATATGATAAAAACAGCAACTACCTTTCAGTGTATAAATATTATACTATTATACTGTTGACTTGATAATGCACATACAGGTGTCGGCTGTCGACTTGATAATGCGATAGCTCAGTTGGTTAGAGAGCGTTGGTACGGTATGCCATGGTCGCGGGTTCAAGTCCCGCTCGCATCGAATTTTTCTTCCTCTTTTTCTATTCAATAACATTCAGTAGGCGGTGTCAAAGCAACCGTTTTAAAATAATGAAAGGAGAATGGGTAACAGCGTACCCATATACAAAGTTAATTGTAGCATTATGACCTATATTGGTAATCATTGCTCTTGTGGAGTAGTTTAATTTATTCTTAAGCGGAACATCTGAATTGTATTGGAGAAAAAAGTTTTTTTTGGAAAAAAAAAATTTTTCTCCAATATTAATTAAGTATAATAAATAATAATTATTATTTTAAATATATTCTATTGCTATCACTTTCAGTAATCATAGTTATTTTTATTACTATAAATCAATATTCAGTTACTAACAGCCAATATAATGATAAAATAACGCGCTCTGTACCTTAGATAAATAATCTTTTTTCTCCAATGGAATTCAAACCTGCTTCTTAGGATAATTAAACTACTATACTAGGTCAATAAAAAACAACACGAACCATTATGCTACAGTCGAATTTTTGTTTTTGGGTCCACTGTCCATACAAAATTACCCATTTTCCTTTGGATAGTTCTCAATTTCGCCACCTGAACGGATAAAATGACGACCATTGTCATTGCACCGCCATTAAGACGTCATTGATTAGTAGAATAGCCATCCTGAATAGATACCTTTTTCTTTTCCACAAATGGATCCCAAAAACGCAAATGTATAAAAAATGCCGCTATCTATAGATATCTTTCCTTTTGATCTTGTCCGCGCTCTTCGCCTAAATAAAATCTCATAAATAAATATTTATGATAATGAAAATATTGACCTTCACCATTAGAAGATCAAAAGGTGGCATTGGGGTTCTAGTTTTGTGGAATATTTATTTAGCAACGGTAGTCTTTTGATAAGCAAATTTTTAAAAAATAATACATATACAACGCGTTTCAAAAATACCAAAAAAAAGATAATTCAGAATTAATTAAAAGCTTATTGCGCAGCTTTATTACAAATATGACAAGTTTAACATATTAAATATATGAAACTTTAATTTTTAAAGATGCCAAACCGTGCAACTGATTACTAGAGTTGCGACTATTTCACTTTTAAAATTAAATTTTGAATTTTTTTTAAACATCTTGTATTATACATTACGTCATAAAAGATAATTAGTCCTACGACCATGCAGACATAATTAAATTTTGTAGCAGGCAACGTTAAGCTGACTATCCCGCCTTTATTTCTATAGTTTTAAAAAAAAGTTCAAATCGTTTAAAAGGTTTACAAAAAAAAGTTACTTTTGGGTAAATATGTAAATATTACCCAAAAGTGTGCTGTTCAATTGTGGAACAGGCTCCCGAGGAGTGTGCAGGACAGTCCAACAGTCGTATGTTTCAAAAAGCGTTTAAAAGAGTACTATCTTTCGAACGAGTCATCATAGGCAGGTATATTGTATATATATATATATATATATATATTTATGTCGTATATATTTATATTGTGTTATTGTATTTCATATAGACATTTGAATGAGTTAGTGTAGTTATTGTTTTGGTTATTTAGAGTTGTTTTATCAAATATGCACTTTTGTCCCGCGTTTTTAAAACAATATTTCTTACTGCACCAGGCTGGCTGGAAGAGATCACTATTAGTGATAAGTCCGCCTTTGTAAACTTTTTTTCTTTTATTTTGTATCCTATGTTATCTAAATCCAATAAAGAATATATATATATATATTTTGATTACTCAAAAAGAAGTACGTAAGTGACATTCAAAAAAACACAAAGTCCTGAAAAACTCATTTAACGTCACTTTTCATTAACAAAGCTGCAATTATACTACAATCTACTCCTAATACGTGCTACAAATGTGCTACGCTCGTAGTTACCTGCTACGAGATTTAATTATGTCTACACGTCGTAGCACACTAATTATCTATTATGACGTAAGTACGTAGATATGGCGCGTTAGAATATATTGTGCACTTGTTATTAGAGCCTAGAAATTGCCTTTAAAAGTTAAATAGGTACACTCGGCAGCACATCAGACTACACATGTTGACCTTGACGTCATCCTTATCTTGTTTGTTACAGCGTCGGCTTTCCTAGTGTAAATGGGTAACCTGACGTGCTGCTGTCTGTACATACAGGGTGACTTTAAATGAGTTGGTCAAATTGTAGAGGGTGGTTTTTCTCATGAAACTGAACAACTTTGCCTATGGAACTTATACAAAATAAATAAAAAAATACTCGGCCTAATCGCACAAAGTACGTATTGGAGAGGCGACATTTATCTATTCTAATATTATAAAGAGGAAAGATTTGATTGTTAGGGTTCCGTAGTAATCTACGAACCCTTATAGTTTCGCCATGTCCGTCTGTCCGCAGGTTTCCTAAGAAACCCTTGGTACTACAGAGCTGAAACTAAGCATGATTATACATATGAATCACGCCGACAGAACTGTAGAGTAAAATCTTGGAAAAAAAAATTTTTCGGGTGTCTCCCATAGACGTGAAAGGGCGATGTTTTTTTTTTCTCGCCAATATCATTAAATGGGGTGTCATAGGATAGCATTTTAAAAGATAGAAGGGGTTTACTAAGAACGTTTTTCGATTCAGCACTCCGTTTGCAAAATATAAATTTTTAAAGTGAAAATTTTTGTCAAACACAAGTGTCCCCCCCCTATACCTGCTAAGCGGTTGTTTCTAAAAATGTGAAAAAATTCACGTTGGTAGAATATACAACGAAATTTAAAGGAAAACTACCACACATAAGTTGGTCCTTCAAGTTTGCGAGTAATAGTCGACTAAGTGCCAAACACTGTTGGGATTAATAAGAATGTATTTGAACCATGCTGCTACGGAACCCTACAATGCGCGTGGCTCGACACGCTCTTGGCCGGTTTTTTGTTTGTTTGAATTGAAAAAGCACCGAATTACTGGACCGACTTGAAAAATTCTTTCACCATTTGAAAGCTTCATTATCCCTGATGGACATAGACTACATTATTTTCCCGAATTCCTACGGGAACGAAGTTCCAGGCTTAATGCTAGTAAAAAATAAAATAACGTGATTCTTTACAAAAATTTTAACATTTTAATGTTTTCTGTAAGTACTGCACTTATGTTTTATACATTTTTACGAATAAACGTTTTCTGTTTAATATTTCGTGTTTTAAAAATAACAAAAAAAAAGAAAATTAAAAATTTAGATAAATGCTCAGCTCTATTTCAAAATGTCAAGTTTGTCATGTTATTTATATCAGACTTTTATTTTGAATCAGTTCCTTCGCTTAGGAGCTACGATGCCACAGACAGTCACACAAATACACAGACATACAGATACAAAAATACACACATCAATATAACACCCCTCTTTTTTGTCAGGGGTTAAAAAGGTCTAAAGCGGGATTAAAAGCCACGAATGACTTTAAGAATTAAGGGTTTCATTAAGAAAGTCGACTTTATTGTTCTAAGTAATCTCGGAGCAACTTTCCGACATTTTGCTCTTTATTGTAAAGCCAAAGTCTTTAGATTAACAACTTCTTGTCGATTCCGTAATGAATTCTAATGATTAAAATTGCAAATTAATTCTTTAGGTTTTTAGAAAGTTTTTTTTCGACTGTCAAGACAAAAGCATAGCTATGAATGAAACGATCTGTTAGCATATTATTGTTCACTAGCTTTCCTCCCGGGACTTCGTTCCTGTGGGAATTTGGTTCTAGCAACTTAACATTCAGTTGGTAGTGGCGTCCCCAGTCATACTTTGACTTTTCATTTTTAAAATCACATCAAATATATATTTAAGAGACAAAAGTTTAAATATATCTTCCAGAGCGTTGATTTATCTTTTTTTTTTATTTGTACAACGGTAAGTTACAATTTGTTGAAGTGAAAACTTCTTTAGCGGCGTTGTGCACTTTTAGTATGGGGGAAAAAATGTTAAACTCGCGTCAGATCGTCAGATGTCATGTGACCGTGATCGAAAATGCGTAGGATAGGGTTGCCACCTTTTTTGAAGTGAAAACTTCTTTAGCAGCGTCGTCGTGTGTATTTTGAAGTATGGGTGGAAACCCGGACGGATGGCAGCCCCCTATGGTAAAATTATCTCTGTGAGAGATGTCAACGATTATTCGTACATAGTGCACAAATACCGATAGACTATTTTACCGAATTGAAAGTAGATAGTTTGGTGAGTGGAAAAGTTACCAGATTGTAAGCAACAGGTCGAGGCTTCGAATCCTGAGAGAATAACGGACTTTTTTTGTATATTTTGTTTTATTTCCATATTAATGCACAACGTTAATATTCAAGTTTTCAACCCGTAGTTTTTTTTTAAATTTATTTGTACAACGGTAAGTTAAAATTTGTTTTATGTATATATTCGCCAAACTAAACAATTTGATAGCGCTCTTTTTTTTGCAATATGGAAAACCTACCACAAATTACTTAACACAAAATACTATACTTTTCGAATAGTCGCAAAGTCGAAAATGCTAATGTAATTCACTATTTTGACTTATTTTATCGTCTCCTTGTCGCAGTTACAATTTTACCAATGGTTATTTACGTACTCGCTTTTCGCTTGGGACTCGGAAAATTATATATCCTAAGGGCCTTTTTATAATTCTAAAACGGCACGGCAAAATTGTATTACCATTGCCTATACTAGAAACTGGGAACATGGGGGTGGGGTTTTTTTGTTATTGTATTTAATTTTTTGTTTTTGTTTTTGTATTTAATTTTCAATCTTGACATTAAGGCCAGTGTTCACCAAATATTTAACCCACGATTAGCAGCTAGCCAGAGATTTGACAATGTCATTTTCATACTTTTTTTGACATTTTGTCTGATTAGCTTCTAACCGCTGTTTAACCGTTGGTTATATTTTTGATGAACACGGGCCTTAATGTAATGGAATGGTAATAGAAATTCGGCCGTTCGAATTATAAAAAGGCCATATGTGTTCCGATGTCTTGGTCACAGACTTCATGACGTTCGGCCTACCCCAAAAGGAATTATGTGTGAGTATGTTTTTTTAGAATTCTGTTTTCGTGGGTTTAAGTCTCATTCGCGCCGAACATTTTTCTTTTCCTAAAAAAATATTTGTGAGTTTGGTTAAACATTTGCAATATGCAATCCGGCGCTATTACTACAGCACAGGGCCCCGATTCTGTAACTTAAGTTGTGTGTCAATGGAATGGAGGCCATTTTATCTGTTCAGATGGCGAAATTGAGAACTATTTAATTTTCATATACTTGCTGACAACCTCGACTAGCAACTGAAAATTCAGCTGGCGGTAGCGCCACCAGACAAAGCAGCCGTCATTAGATGTATCAAATTCCATCGACACATAGCTGAAGTTACAGAATCGGGGCCCTGAGGTGCAAGACGTCGTCGAGTACATACGGCAGAAGACAAAAGTTCCCTTAGGTCTCCATAGAGTGAAACCGTTGGAATCGCATCACCATGCCACAGAATAAATAACTATTATTTACTATATAACGTAAACATGCTAGTTTCAAAGCATTTGTGGTGCGGTTCCCGACGTTCATGCTAGAGATAGTTATGAAGGAGAGCTTTTGGCCGGAGAGTGTGGGGTTTCGCCGTTTCTGAGGGAGATTCCCGGTTGCAGACACCCCCGGAAAAACACTCAGGAAGTTTAATTTAATTTTGTTCAATTATATTTTATATGCATGCTAGTCTGTAAGGTATTTAACTATGGGCCTAGTTGCCTGACAATAAATGATTTAATAAGCCTTTTTATAATTCGAACGGCACGGCACGGCATGTCAAAATTTGAATTACTATCGCCCCTTATGTTCCTAACTACAAAAATCCCTAATATGTAGGAGGCAATGGTAATACAAATTTGCCGTGCCATTTTCGAATTATAAAAAGGCCCTATTACTATTATTATTTATTAAATAAACGCTACACACTCAATGGCCCACACTAAGGTTTTCCCTTGTGTTGTGGGTCCCTCGGAACATACGTAAAGACAAACACAAACACCCATGGCCCGAGAACAAACATCTGCTTTTCACACAAATGTTTGCCCCGACTGGGGATCGAACCCAGGACCCGCCGATCAAGAGGCAGCGTCACTACCACTCGACCGAACCGGCCGTCACCGGAAAGAAAAATTGTCATCAGTCTTAATTTTATTGGTTTCTAGAGGATTTATTATTATTACGAACTAAAAAGCAAGATCAAGATGTATAATTTTAAGTGCCGTCGCGTGTAAATTCCCTAACTATAGATAATGTATGAGTAGATGCAATTAAATAAGGTGAAAAGGTATTATCACTCGTATTACGCAGAAGATGGTCTATTAACCTTTTTTCTTCTGGAAGCGACATCCAATATGGGATAGCTCCCTTGGGGATGGGGCTACATAACAAGCGGTTCTAAAAATACTTGAAGTTTCTGGTAAAAAGAAAGGGATCGTTTTTAATCGAGCGATAAGTAAAGTGAAATTTGGGTCCTCAAGAAAATGAAATTAGCTTTCACAGAAAAGAACAAAGAAAATAATTTATTCATTGCCAACAATACAATATAGCAACAATTTAGGTTATAATTATAACAGAGTACGTATAAATACAAAAATTGTAAATTACCTTATTTCAACTATACCATATTATGCAAAGAATTGGCACCGATTCAGCATTTTGTCACAATTGGTTGGTAACTAATGTCAAGAGTCAAAAAAATCACAACCGGCACCTACAAAAAGTTTTTTTTAAGGTGAAATTTTATTTATTCATTACAACCATAACATCGTGAAAAGTCAACGTTATTGACTCAACATAAAGTCAACGTACAACTATGTCAATTTCAAAAATCACCCCGAGTCATCCCCGGTGCAAAAGTACCCATCACACTTGCGGCATTTCCGCGCTGGATAGCGATGGTGGGGGCAAGTTAATATTATGGAGGATGAAAAAAATATGAATTGTAGGTAAAATCAAGAGCGTGAAGTTTTACACTTGTAGCGCGAGTCTTTGCCTCTATGGAGAAATGGCGATTGTAATAAGAAGGGTTCCAACTTTTGTTGCTTTGCTGTTGGATACATTTGCAGCTGCAGTTGCCCCCCCCCCCCTTGGCGACGCCCTTGGATATAGCCTTTGCAGCAGGAACGACCCGGAGCGAGGATCACTGCCTTTTTCCCGCAATCAACGGCCGATTTCCCTGATATTTATTTGAAACTGGCAGAAATATTTATGTTTTGGCGACAACATTCATTTTCAGGCGACAAAATTATGGCAGCGAAATAGTAAACTTTGGCTTTTAAAATTTGTGAAAATGGTATATGGTGTTCTTAAAAGACAGTCTATTTACATTGTTATTTTGTGTGTTTTATAATTACTATCCATCAATCCATACACTCACGCCTATAATCCCTGACGGGGTATAGATTGTCAGCCTTTCGCCCATGATACAGCAAAACCCTCATGTCCCACTTACTGGCGTCTACAATATGCCTAAGAAGAGTTGGTAACTGGCACATTCTCAGTTTTTCTTTTACTCCCAGTCCAGTGAGTAAGATCGTATACTGTGTTTATGTTAATGAAATTTTTAGACTATCTCACTATTCATTTATCTAAACAGGAAGTCCTTGGTGGAAAACTAGTTAATAAAGTATATCGCTCTACACACATATACACACATCAACGCGGTCTAGGGATATTGCACGATTTTTCATACAAAAGAGGTCTGTTTGAGAAGCTATAAAAGCATACTCGAGATACCAGGAGAACTATTATTTTCAGACGAGCAAGTGCTAAACCTGAATTTGCAATTCTAGTCAATAAATTTTGTTTTACTTGATATTTGTGAAAACGTGACGGAAACGAAAACAAAAATGCACTGTTTGCCTGCTTTTTGTATGAAAATAGTCAAATTTACGATTTTTTTTATCATTTTCGTCATGTTTTCACAAATTTCAAGTGAAACAAAATTTATTGATTAGAATTGAAAATTCAGGTTTAGCACTTATTCGTCTGAAAATTGTAGCGCTCCATGTATCTCAAGTATGCTTTTGTAGCTTCTCAAACAGACCTCTTTTGTTTGAAAAATCGTGCAATATCCCTAGACCGCGTTGATGTGTATATATTTGCTTCCGATATGGCAGCTACCCCGGGGTATAGGCCTTCCTTCGAAACACGAACTGGACTTTCACGGTCAACCAATCAACCCGTAGAAATATTGATTGGTTGTCCGCGCGCCTTTCGACAACGAATTTTATTAGTTGTGCGGGTTTCATTACAATTTATTTCTTCATCGCTGAGCAAGTGATCATTAACCAAATATTCATACATAAATCAGAAAATACGAATTAGGTAGTTTAGGCCCGCACTACCAGATCCGTATTTTGATCCGCAAACTTCCAGTTATAAGTCTGGCTCATTACCAATTGTCAGTTATTCCAGCAAAACCTGTTTTTAACCGACTTCAAAAAAAACAAGATTCTCAATTCGACTGTATGTTTTTTTTGTATGTTTGTTACGCGATAACTCCGCCAACTGTTGGCCGATTTTCAAAATTATTTTTTTGTTCGAAAGACTATACTCCTAAAATGGTCCCAGATTAACTTTATCGAAAATGATTCAGCGCTTTTAAAAAATCAACGAAAATAGAAAATACTTACAAACCAGAAAATACCACAAATATTTTCGTTTGTAGTTATCTGCTAATAGGCATAGTAGTCTGCGAAAAATAAGAAAACTGAGGAAATAAATCATGTAGTGCAGGATTATTTAGGGGTAGCTCCCCTGTATGTCACTTAATTAAGTCCTCTAGATTTAGGTGCGGGGGGTACTTTTTTCAACTTTTTGCTCATTGCTAAAATTTAGTAGGCAGATAGATTATAGTTAGAAGGCTTCTTCAGAGGATTTACCCCTACACAATCCTGAAACTATTGGAACTTAATAAATTTATTCCTTTTTTGACACTAGTTATCTACTTTGTGCAAACTATTGTTGGGATTGAAGTCGGTGACTCAATACGTTTTTAACGTGGAAAATTATCTGATAATATATTGTTCCCCGCTGATTTCCTAGCTCACCAACAGATGCCGCTTGTGTCGGACAGCGAGAAATTCAATCAACGTCCGCACACGACTTCTATATTCGTTTTTAAATAGATCTATATCGACAGTGCCTTTTTTTCTCATTTCACAACGAGGTACTACAGTTTTTCTTTTTAAACGCTGCACACTCAAAAGCCAACAATAAGGTTGTCCCTTGTATCATACAAAAACACAGATACGAAAACCCGTGACCCAAGCACAAACATCTGTTTTAAAAAAAAATATTTGCCGCAACCAGAAACACAGAATAAATCAGATTAAAAAAACACCTTGGTCATACCGCTGATGC
The DNA here is from genome assembly GCA_949987775.1 of Aproaerema taeniolella. Taxonomy (NCBI): domain Eukaryota; kingdom Metazoa; phylum Arthropoda; class Insecta; order Lepidoptera; family Gelechiidae; genus Aproaerema; species Aproaerema taeniolella. The sequence goes on along the minus strand of OX465258.1, from coordinate 16,405,093 downwards.
TTTGAGCTAAGACTATTCCTCTCTCGTAATATTATATGTATATGTTTATATTATGTGTATATATCTATACTATATTTATGTATTTATTTAAATATTTCAGGATACTAGTTACATATCAAATATTTATTTATCTATTTCCATGATAATATTCAATACCTATTTCTGTCTCTACTATTTTCCTGTTGTACGCCTACGTATCATGAATCCTCTCGCTCTCTCGTAGGTTGACTGGAAGAGATCCCCTTGTGGGATAAGTCCGCCTTTGTACCTTAAATTTATTTAATATTTATCTCTTTTGTTTTTAATGTATTTACTTTGTTTGATGTGCAATAAAGGATTTTACAATACAATACAATACAAATAATAGTACTAACGGACCAGAAATCGAACCCAATAGCTGATTTGTCTTTGTAAGCGTAGTTAATTTTTTTTTTAAATTTCTTATAGATTTTTTGGGGAATGATGCTTAGTTTAAGGGGAAAATTACCTCCATAAATTTCGTTAACTAATTTAAAGTCACCCCATATTTACCGACTTCAAAAAAGGAGAAGGTTCTATGTTCAACCGTATGTATTTAAAAAAATGTATATTCACCGATTTCTCCGCCAACTATGGACCAACTATGGATTTCAAAATTATTTTTTGTTCGAAATTGTATACTCCAGAATTGGTCCCATAGAAATTTTTTCGAAAATGATTCAGCGCTTTTAAAAAAAATCAACAAAAAACAAAAAATACTACAAACCAGAACATCGTCTCCATAAATGAGTGACATTTTCGTTTGTGGCATTGTAGTCTGCAAAAAATTCTATTTATCTACTTTGGGCGAGCTGTGGTTGGGATCGAAGTCGGCGACTCATACGTTTTTAACGTGGAAAATTATTCAACTCGTATTTATAAGATTTAATTTACCCAGGAAAGAGGACTTTACATAAAGTTAAAAGAGTATTCCTTAATTTCCAACAAACTTTTAAAAATTATTTAAATATAACTTTTATTTCGAAGTCTCCTATGATTCTCTAACTTGAAAATATTTGAATATTTTTTGTAACTGTTAAGTAGTTAAATAATTCCAAACTCTAACAAGTCTGAGACATATTTTAATTTTTATCAAAAGCTTGTCTAAGATTTATTTTATTACAAAGTAACAAACATTTAACAAGCTCCTCATTCCACGTCGAGTACATGCCAGATGTTCGCAACCTTTTCCTTAAATTAAATAAATTAAATTTAAGGATACAACAGGGGATGATGTTGGCTACGTTCCGGTGGATTTATTCTACTGTGAAATTGCTGCTGGCTTTTAACTTAATCACAGTTTTAGCATGATCTCCACGATCTTGTTTTGCAGCAGTGTTTTACTGCATAACTAACTAGCTTTATGTTGTTAGTTAGTGCATGGGCTTTAAATATTTATACACTTTTTTAGGACTCTAGTTTTTTTTTATTATAAGATGGGATAATAAGGTCATAGATGAGATCGACGATGGAACGAGTTATCCCAGAAAATGCCTATAAGGCACTGGTACTTCTACGCACCGACGGAACACAGCAAGCTGTTTGGTGTCGGACTTCGGTAGGAGGGTGGTCTCCAACTACAGTCCATTTTGATGAATTAGTGAATCTGGAATATACTGTAAAATTGTTACTTAATTTTAAGTTTCATGAAATCATATTTTTCTTTCTTTCTTTACTCTCACAAAATGATATCCATTTCGCTTTTCACACGTTTCGGAATGATAATAAATTTTTATTGTAATTTTGAACAGCGTCACACCTACTTGTTCTATCAGCTTTTATTATGTAAAAATGCTGAGAGGCAGGAAATTTGTCGCCAAAATTATACATTCAGTGAATTTACATTTTCATTTAATCAGAGGGATGAAAGACAAATCCCAAAAATGTCTCACTCACTCAGTCGTTCAGCAATTGAGAATTCAGAATTTAATAAATTCGTCGTTTAAAAAGATTTTATGAAGAATAAACCACTTTTGTCGAGTACTGGCGTTGCGTCAAAAAAGACACATAAAATATTATAAAATCATAACTTTAACGGGAACTTGACAAATAATCCGTGGTTTTAGTTAATTAGAGTATTTAAGTATGATAACCACTCAAACGTCCCACTCCGCGCGCGTTAATATAATATTTTATTGCAACTTCCAACTCAAAGATCCCCGCGCAAAATATTATTTAAAAAAGCATTCGGGGTAAACTTTAGTATTTCATTCAAATATTTTCCTAGTTGGTTCAGTATAGAATGCCAACTAATTCAAAACTATCGGCGAGAGTTGTAGCGAGAGAGTTGAAGCTAAAATGAAAACGACGAGAGGAATCAACAGTTACAATATCCAGGAAAATAAATGACAAAAAACAAAACAGTTGTCCAAACCTGGAACCGTAATCACAAGGGATTCAGAGATTATAGGCACCGAGAATGATGAAACACAATTAATTAAAATGAGGAAGAAAATAATAAGGAGACTGCCGAAGAAAGGTTTCTGATCTCTGATTAAAGCTCGAGGGGAACAAGGGACGACATTAACGTCTTTATTTGTTACTTTTGTCAACTTTCTTACCTGACGTTTTTTGTTTCTTTTTGTGTTTCAGACCGGACGTAGCTTTTCACATTTGTAGCGGAGTGAAAAGACAGTGAAGTCCGTTTGTTGGGAGTTCGAATTCTCCAGTGCTTTTACTTGATCAAAACCTACCAAAAAGTGACTTCTACCATCCTTTGTTTCTTATCGTGTGAGCATAGTAAGTATGTACCTTGGACTAACCCTGATGTCATATTCTTCAAACCGTCAAATGACCTTTGAAATGGTTTCACAGTCGATTGACAACATCCTCGACTAACCAAAACCTGTCAATATCCACCATTTTCATATACGAGTACGTTGCTTCATATCTCAGCAAACTCGCGAGGTACGCCACTCAACTGACGCTGAAACTTCACTTTGATTGCGCGAGGACGCCGCGCAAAGGCTTGCTCGCCCTCTGGCGTTGTCAATGTTAACATTTTGACATAGGACCGCAGCAAATTACGCGCTTTATCACCATCGTGCTCGAGCTGCTGGTTGATTTAGTAAGCTTCCTTAGGCTGCGAGTACTTTTTCTTCTAAATTTTCACCGAGTTCTCTTATTAAATCATTCCTTGGTGAATGATTGAATAAGGAAAAAAGAAGCACTTACTTACTATGCTGGACTTCTTCCACGCTGGACTGGGTGTGAAAGAAAAACTTAGAATGTGCCAGCTACCTACTCTTTACAGGTATATAAAAGTCTGTAAATGGGATGCGAGGGTTTTGCTGTATAGTGGGTGAAAGGTCCACCTCTCACCATCATACAACTTGTTCCATCTGATAACCCTCACAATGTCAAACGTCGCATCTAGTGGTTCTAGTAACAGTGATGCTTTGTCTACCCATAAATGAAACCTGCCTCCTAGTAATCCATCCCAGGCAATGACACTTCATATTTTTCTGAATCTGAGGTGTCGTCCTATGGTCTCATGCGGTGTGGTAGGCTCTGTAATGGGCTGTCTGGTTCGCGACCTACCGAACTCCGACGCCAAACAGCTAGCTGTGTTCCGTCGGTGCGTGGGAGTACCAGTGCCTTTATAGGCATTTTTTGGGTTAACTCGCTCCATCGTCGACCTCATCTATGACCTTATGGTCAAGATTGATTGAGAGTTAACCCATCTTATAATATAAAAAAAACCCGTTAGGGATTATAGGCATGAGCGTTATGTATGTATGTACGTACTAGCAAAGGTCAAAGCCCCTAAACAGCTGTCAACATATAAACAGAATATAGTCATCGTGTGTTCATCACCCTTGTTTGCTATGAAAGTCAATAAGGACCGGCGATCGCTCGCAGCCGATAATTTGGAATTACATATTTGATGAGCGTGTCATTTCCGTTGAAAGGATTTTACGAGAAGTCGTGAAAGAATGGATGTGACATTCAATCATTCAATCATTTATTGCTATTCATATGTACAGAGTATAAAAGGTCTTATCTACAATATGTTCTTCTATATACATATGAACCCTGACGGGCATTGCAAAAGTGGAACGGCAGGCAGACTGGCATATTGTTAACTTATTTGTAAAATTTATTAATGAAGAACCGGCGGAATTATTTATGAAGAACCGGATAAAAGAATACTTCCCGTCTACTAAGAAGACGTCAAGACCTAGGCAGAGGCCATTTGGCGGCTTAAAAAAATCTTTGACACCAGGATTAGTCACAACATACTTAACTATACCTACACGATAAGAAGAAGAAGTCAACTAAGGAGATATACAGAATAACAACGGAGCTCAGTGGCGCTCTTTGATCTGAAACTATCAGTAAGGTTAAGCAACGTACATAGAGGCAGGGAACCTGATGAGTGACTAAAGTGGCAATTTATTCCGTGCGTCTGAGGGCAAGTTAAGCCGTCAGTCCCGGCTGTTGCCGATTGACTACAGTTGTTAATCCATGTCAGAAACCTTTTGGTGGTTAAAAAACTGACACTAAGGTGAACTTGCACCATTTACTTGATCAAAAAGGAAGGACAATAAAATAAGAAACATGCTGTTGAGCAGATGCTGTTTCACTAGTCTGGAAGAATAGAGACGCTTCTGTATTTTCAAGGGACCGACGAAACAAGAAACTTCAGTGTTAGTTTTCTTAGTGAACTATGTTAATTATTATTTGAGGACTTATGTACTATTTTATTAAGGGTTCCTTCCAATTACATCTAATTGTTTTTTACCTTGCGATGGCTATTAATTTTGCACAAATTACAGTACCAGATATTTAATTTAGGCAAATATTATTATTATTTTTATTACTACGTCATCTACTCACACCGATTTAATTTAACCTTACCCTCTATAGCACTACCGATACCGATAGTGTTATTTTAACAAGTGAGTTTTTTTTTTAAAGTATACTTAGAGTCTTTATAATTGTACTAGCTTTCTGCCCGCGGCTCCGCTCGAAATACAGGTTATATTGTGCTCAACTGTGAGATAAAATGTAGCCTATCTCCTTTCCTAGGCTCTAGTCTATCTCTGTACCAAATTTCATCGAAATCGGTTCTGTAGTTTAGCCGTGAAAGCGTGACAGACAGACAGAGTTACTTTCGCATTTATAACATTAGTAGGGATTAGATTGTGATTTGCCGTATCTCCTTCAATAAAGCTTCGTAGCTCATGGTTGCATTGTGATGGGTCGAGCTGTCATATTGTACTGCGGTGCTTTTCTACGCCCCGTAATTGATGATGATGGTGTACAGCCATTGGGTGCCTACTACGAAACTACGAATACATACTAATATTATAAAGAGGAAAGATTTGTATTTTTGTATGTAACGATTAGGCTCCGAAACTACTAGACTGATTTCAAAAATTCTTTTCCATTAGGATGCTACATTATCCCTGAGTAACATAGGCAACATAATTTTCCCAAATTCCCACGGGAACGAAGTCCCGAGCGGGATGCTAGTGGTTTATAAGTATGCATTGGCTTTTACGTTTTTTCGCGATTCTTATTCCCGGTACGCTTGACAACGATCAGAATTCGACAGATTGTTATTAATTTCGATTCACCCTCTCTTTCTATTGCATAGTTTCAGTACGACGTGACAAAACACCTGATACTTGCATATGAGCCCGGAAGGTATGATTGAAAAGTTGTATGCAATGCAGCAAATGAAAAGCACTTTGGAGGGCAAGTTCGGGCTATTGTTGATTGAACAGTCGTTAAACCATGTTAGAGGCCATTCGGACACGAGATGTATTGCCTAGATCTACTCTTTTTCTGAAAAACAGCTACAGCATGAGCGTAGCAGTGTATAACAAGCTGCCTGATGAGCTTAAAGACCTACCATATGATAAATTTAAATTCAAGTTATACAATTGGCTACTCGAAAAATTGTTTTAGTCGGTCAGGGAGTTAATGGATTTATAATGTGATCTTCAGGCTTATTTTAATTCTATCTATTGTTTTATTTAAGTCATGGTCATGTTGTATTATAATTTTAAAAATTTGCATGTCGAAATTTTAAACGGCAAAATATGTGATAGTGATAGGTACTATTTTTATGTTGTGAACCATATTTTTTTGCGAATAAATGAATTGAATTGAAAACTCAGAGTTAGCCAAGTTCGCCATATACTTGATAATGATAGCTGATGCAACTGAATAATAATAATAAATATTTTTTTATTTTATTTGTTCTCTCATCCAGAATATGGTTTACAAAAATCTAAGAAATACAGTACAAATAATCTATGTGAGAGACTGGTGTCTGTACTAGGTAGCCCTGTGTTACAGATTACCAGCCTCTCCTGCTCCGGACCAGGTGGACACGGCAGGTATGTCTTTGGATAAGTATTTACAAAAAAAACAAAAAGGTAGCCTGATTAATAACTGAATGCAAACAGCCTTATAATAGTGAGCTGTGGAAGAAAGGAAGGTAAGTATTTGTACAGCACTGGTATACTGTAGGCTTATATAATTAAATTAGTTTATTTAGATGTGATAGCCCAGTCGGTAATGAGCCAGACTTGTAATCCGAAGGTCGCGGCTTCAAATTCTGGTGCGGGCCTGTACCACTAAATTCGTCTTTTCGGATTTATGTACGTATTCCTAATTATCACTTGCTTAGCGGTGAAGGGAAACAACGTGATGAAACCCGCCCGTCCAAGAAAATTCATTTTCGAGTCCATAGTAATGGACTATGGTCTGAATCCCCTTCGTGTTTCGAAGGAAGGCCCGTGCCCCTCGGTGGGGACGTATTTTGAACTGGTAAAAAAAAAGATGAGAACTTTGAAAACCCATGTCTCTTTCTGCAGCTCGAGCACAATGGCGAAAAACTCGTGCGGTACGCCACTCGGCTGACGCTAAAACTTCAACTTGATTGCAAGAGGGCCCCGCGCAAAGGCTTGCTCACCCTCTGGCGTTTTCAATGTTGACATTTCGACATAGGACCGCGGCGCATTACGCGCGCTATCATCATCGTACTTGAGCTGCTGGTCGCTAAAATTTACTACATATTTCAAGTTAAACATGTGTAAACTGCAAGTGTACACATAGTTCCGACACTTTCATCCTCTTGTTAGTAGCACGGTTCTCTAACGAAGTATTTTGTGAACTCGTTTGCAGAGTAATACGACTCTTAGAGCACTGAAACCGGAGTCGGCTAAAAAGTTTGTATTTGTACTTGCTTTACGTCAGTTAATTAGATTTAGACCCAATTTCACCATACTCTGTTAGTTATTTAACAGACGATTAGCAGCTAACCCGAGATTTAACAATGTCATTTTCATACTTTTTGTTTGACGTTTTGTCTGGTTAACTTCTTAATGGTGGATTAACTAACTAACAGAGTATGGTGAAATTTGACCTAAATCTGTTAAGCTACGTTTATGTAAGGTTTTATCAAAATATGTTTAGTAGTTTATCTTTTCAGTAGCATGAATATGTCACCATAACATTTTCACACCCGAAATTTTTTAATTTAACTGAGTAAGGTTATAAACTCTCGGCCTTATCTCGGTAAGGTAAGGCCGCCTTGTTGTACACAATTTTGAAGATTTGTTAATTTTAATGTATGTCTCTACGTGCAAAAAGTATATTGCATACTTTGTGAACTGATCCATCTTTACATTGACGGACTTTTTTTATAATGTTAATGCAACCTCACCTAACCTAAAAAAGCCTAACCTAACCTAACCTACCATAACCTAACTTATCCTAATTTCACGCAGGCGGACCTTATAAACCAAGATCCCAAGGCGACCAGACCTTACTTATTTTCTTATTAATCGAAAGTGTGGGAAAGAGTAGTGCTAATATGTACTATTAACATATGAATACCATCTGGGCCTGGGCCGAAAAAGGCCCAATCGTTTTAAATTTTGCCACCTGAACGGATAAAATGGCCTCCATTTTCATTCCACTGCCATTGAGACGCCATGGTTATAGACAAAGATCCCAGAGCCGCCAGACCTTACTCGTTTTCTCATAAACCAATTGTGTGGGAAATAGTAGTGCTAGTTAGTACTAGTAATTTATGAATACCAGCTAACCTGGGCCGACGGCAAATTTTCAGCTACCAGGTTCTGAAGGTACTTCGAATAATTACTCACTTGTCTTGAAGTCTGGGTGCTATAAATAATATTGTTATAGTTTCCTGAACAACATATGAAAAAATCACGGCTCAGATTGTAGGTACAATCTCATAATTAACTTGCGAACTGTAAAGCGTCTGGCAGAAATTACATCCGACGGAGAGTGTCTGGTGGTGTTGATCATTAATTTTTAGCACCCAAGCATCAGCACCCAGACTTCAAGACAAGTGAGTAATTTTTGGGAGTACCTTCAGAACCTGGTAGCTGAAAATTGGCCATCGGTCCAGGCTAGCAGGTATTCATATGTTAATAGTACATATTAGCACTACTCTTTCCCACACTTTTGGTTACTGAGAAAATAAGTAAGGTCTGGCAGCCCTGGGATCTCAGTCTATTAAAGTTTTGTAAATCTAAACTTTCACTAGCGAACTTCTTTCCGTACCCTTTATTTACCAGTATTGTTCGTTTATAATCATAGGACAGTTGTTTTAAAATAAAAATAAAACGCCATACACTCAAAGGTCCACACTAAGGTTTACCCTTGTATCGTGGGTCCCTCAGAACACACATAAAGACAGACAAAAACACCCATGACCCGAGAACAAACATCTGATTTTTACGCAAATATTTACCCGACTGGGATTCGAACCCAGGGCCCGTTGATCAAGAGGCAGCGCCACTACCACTCGACCAAACCGGCCGTGAAATGGACTTAAAGATAAATGAATAAATAACACAATTCGCATCTGCCTTTAAAGAGCGACAGTGGTCTAACGGCTAGCGGGTCAGACTCGTAAGCAAGAAGTACCGAGTTCATACCCCGGTGCCGCCATGTACCAATGACTCGTTTTCTGAGTTATGTACATTAGTTGCATACTAACCGACACTCGGTGATAGCCCAGTTGGTAATGAGCCAGACTCGTAATCCGAAGGTCTCGGGTTCAAATCCTGGTGCGGGTCTGTACCACTAAATTCATTTTTTCGGATTTATGTACGGATTTATAATTATCACTTGCTCAACGGTGAAGGAAAACATCGTGATGAAACCCGCCCGTCCAAGAAAAATTCATTTTCGAAAGACGAGCGGTCCACCAACTCGAATTGGGCCAGCGTGGTGGACTATCGCCTAAATCCCCTTCGTGTTTCGAAGGGAGGCCCGTGCCCCTCGGGGACATTATATGGGCTAGTAAAAAAAAAATTGACACTCTTATGGTAAGGGAAAACATTGTGAGGAAACCTGCAGCTCCCCTGGTAACAGGGTCGCAGAGGTCAGATGGAAGTTGCTCCACTGTAATGACTTGATCTGCCAAAATCCTGGATCATGGTCAAGCGTACCTCAAATCAGAAACGGGACTAAACGCTAGGAAAAAGGGAGAGAAAGAGAGAGACATCTGCCTATAAAACTCTGTGTCTCGCTCCCGAAACTTGTTACCTTTGCGCTACACTTCGATTAAAGCAATGCAGCCATGCATTTTTAAAAGAACCTTGTTTTTTACCTTTTTAACCAACTTTTGTTCTCTATGGGGTTTGTTGTAACGCAGAGTTCACTTTTAGAAGTAGAATTGCTTTTCAGTGCAATGGTATTTGCTTTTTTAAGCACTATACACTCAAAGGCCCACACTAAAGTTTTCCTTGTGCTTTTAAATTGAGGCACAACCTGAAAATATTCAATTTCAATAGAAATTGAATAGAAAAACTTGTGTTTTTTTAAACAATTTCTATCATTTCCAACCTTCGATTGCTTAAAACTTTTAAACGGCTGAACATATTTTGATTAAATATAGCTAGAACAATTAGGTACGTCAGCTTTCGAATAAAGAAACCTCATTGAAATCGATCTATTCGTTTAGGAGCGACGATTTAACAGACAGATACACAGATATTCAAATACACACGTAAAATTCATAATACCCCTCTTATTTGTCGGGGGTTAATAATGCGGTCAAATGTCAAAAAAATCGAAATAACAAAGCCGCAAAGCTTGCTGGCCCTCTCTCACGCAATCAAAATGAAGTTTCACCGACATCGGAGTACAGTTACCCTCGAATTTGTCGCGCGCCGTGGTAGCTATGCTACAGACGCGAGAGCGAATCGCACTACACTACCTACTCTACGTTGGTAATTAGAAAAGGTGGAAAAAATAATTTAAATTTTGCTTCTTCAGCTTCTGAACAACCAACTAGAAATATAACTAAACATAACTGAGCATTTATTCTGGGCGCGTATTCCACTAATAAATGGCGTCCCAATGGCGATTGAATGACAATGGAGACCATTTTATCTTTTTTTAAAATTATAAGATGGGTTAACTCTTGACCTCAATCCTGACCATAAGGTCAAAGATGAGGTCGACGATGGAGCGAGTTAACCCAGAAAATGCCTATAAAGGCACTGGTACTCCCATGCACCGACGGAACACAGCAAGCTGTTTGGCGTCGGACTTCGGAGGAGGGTGGTCGCGAACCAGACGGCCCTTTACAGAGCCTACCACACCGCATGAGACCATAGGACGACACCTCAGATTCAGAAAAAAATGAAGTGTCGTTGCCTGGGATGGATTACTAGGAGGCACCCACGGAAAGAGATGGGGTGGTGTTATTCTCAATCGATCACCACACTGTCCAAAAATCTGTTCAGGTGGCAAAATTTAGAACTATCGAAGCGCCAACGCCAACCGAATGTTAAGATGCAAACTACCTTCAGTTGACTGTGGTGCCACTTGTCAAAGCAGTCGTAGTCAAAACTATGAAGATAGTTCTCAATTTTACCACCTGAACATATAAAAGACCACTGTTGTCATTCAGACGATATTGAAACGCCATTGGGCCTTTTCATAATATGAACGGCACAGCACGGTTCGGCAAAATTTGTTTTGCCATTGCCCCTATGTTTCCAGCTTATAGGAGGCAAAGGTAATACAATTTTACTTTGCCGTTTTCGAATTATAAAAAGACCACAAAACGGACCGACCGGGTCGGAAAGGCGCCCAAAGGTAGCCGCTCTATAGACCAAGATCCCAGGGCCGCCAGACCTTACTTATTTTCTCATTAAATATGTACTATTAACATTTGAATACCAGCTAGCCTGGGCCAACGGCCAATTTTCAGCTACCAGGTTTTGAAGGTACTTACAAAAATTGCTTACTCGTCTTGAAGTCTGGGTGCTATAAAAAGTATTGTTATAGTTTCCTGAACAACATATATAAAAATCACGACTCAGATTGTAGGTACAATCGCATAATTTACTTGCGAACTGTAAAGCGTCTGGCAGAAATTACAGCCGACGGAGAGTGTCTGGTGGTGTTGATCATTAATTTTATATTTTATTAATTATATCTATATTCTATAAAGCATCAGCACCCAGACCTTAAGACAAGTGAGTAATTTTTGGGAGTACCTTCAGAACCTGGTAGCTGAAAATTGGCCGTCGGCCCAGATTTGCTGGTATTCATATGTTAATAGTACATATTAGTACTACTATTTCCCACAAACTTGGTTAATGTGAAAATAAGTAAGGTCTGGCGGCCCTGGGATCTCCGTCTATAGCAAAGGCGTAGGAATTTATTGTCAGAAAACAATAATTCCCTTAAACATGATTAAATTTCTTCAAACAACAATAAAGATCATCGCCGACAAAGGATTTACGTAGCAGTATTTGTTTTACGAAACTGAGTAGTAATTACTAGAGCAGCCTGTAATTACGGGTGAAAAAATATGGCAGCGCCACCCCTAGGCGGGAGGGGGAAGGCAGGTGGGGGAAGAAGCAATTTGTTGGCTCACTAACGGAATTGTAAATACGATCACATGTTTTAAACACATTTTGAAGACCTGGTTTGTCCCAAAAAAGATAGGTTCCAAGTCAAATTTTAAATTCTAAATGTTGCATAAAATTAAATGTAATGTATGTTGTCATTTATGTATGGACTTAAATTTATTAATTTATTAATTTGTGTAATTTCTTACTTATCCAAGTTTTTAGTTCACTTGCCTCTTTGTGACTCAGGTTGGGCTTAAAATCAGCTTGCTGTGCCCACACCCTTTCCATCCTGCCTTTCTAAACGTTTGCTATATTATGTCTGTGTTTATATTGTGTGTGGAATAAAGGAATTTGTATTTGTATTTAACATATTTTTAAGTTCAGTTTAAAAAAAATTGAACTTTACAGAATAAGAATATACATTTTTACATTACGTATAAAATATAAAATAAATATTCTTGGTCAGCGTAAATCGCCAAAGACCTAAAAGAACTAAAAGTGCCCGACTGGTGGATATTGACACAAGATAGAATAGAATGGCGCACTTTAATGTCGGAGGCCAAGATCCACTTTGGGTCGTTGAGCCAGCGAAGTAAGTAAGTAAGTGGTCAGCTCACGCAGCGCTGTCTAACTCTTTATTTCTATTATTTTGTTTTAGTCAAGTTTTATTAAGGCGACTACAGCACCTAAATTACTATTTTATGATGCGTAGATAAGCATGACGCACTGCATTAAATCGAAGAAAAAAAATACTACGGTAATATTCAGGACATAAACTAGATAAGTAGTTTGCTGAAAACATGATTGAGCACTTTTGGTTTGATAGAAAAAGCTCACAAAGTCACCTCTAATACCCAATATTGTGTATCTTTTAAGCTGTAAAAACGATAGTAAAATGCACACAGGAACTTGAATTTGCTATCAAAATGTTCGTGATTTAACACTCTCGATAAGTAGTTAACGCATTTTTCGATTTCAGTTGTTACCTTTCCATAAATGTCATTTTTCTAACTTTCGAACATGTTTTTACGCACGCACGCTTTCATAGTCCGTAAACTTCGTGTATCGACACTGTTCGCACTGCCGGCCCAGGTCCGTTGAGAGACGAAGATGGCACTATTCCTATGTTGCTGCCTTTATCGGGTGCTGTAGTCGCCTTAATGTCGGAGGCCAAGATCCACTTTGGGTCGTTGAGCCAGCGAAGTAAGTAAGTGGTCAGCTCACGCAGCGCTTTATTTTGTTTTAGTCAAGTTTTTTTACGTGAAATATTTAATTACTGAACTCCAAACAAAGCAAGGCTTGTAATTATTATGGGTTTAGATATACATTTTTTTTGTTGTAAATACAGACGTAACGGTGGTTTGGTTGACTGGTAGTAACGCTGCCTCTTGATCGACGGGTTCTGGTTTCGATTCCCAGTTGGGGCAAATATTTGTGTAAAAACTAGATGTTTGTTCTCGGGTCATTAGTGTTTATGTCTGTCTTTATGTGTTTTTTTTTAAATATGTGTACGATCCAAACACATCTTGTTCGTTAGGTACCTCTAGAATGTGGAGTCTTCATTCATAATTCGCGCCATACATCTATTTGCCCCAACTTAATGCGGTGATATCCCAGTTGGTAATGAGCCAGACTTGTAATCCGAAGTTCGTGGGTTCAAATCCTGGTGCAGACCTGTACCACTAAATTAGTCTTTTCGGATTTATGTACGGATTTCTAATTATCACTTGCTCAACGGTGAAGGGAAACATCGTGATGAAACCCGCCCGTCGAAGAAAAATCATTTTCGAAAGACGAGCGGTCCACCAACCCGCATTGGGCCAACGTGGTGGACTATGGCCTAAATCACCTTCGTGTTTGGAAGGGAAGCCCGTGCCCCTCGGTGGGGACGTATATGGGCTGATAAGTGTACCTTAGCAAATTGGTGACATAGGAGAAGATTACATACACGTTTGAGAAACAAAAAAATTGACCTTAGAATTCAACCTCTTACACTAACCTCTTTGCCGATCATAAGCGTTGATACACTCGCTGGTTTGGAACTGGCTGATGAGGGCCGTCTTCCCGACTCCCGGCGCGCCGACCATGGCCACGCGGTGGCAGGCCACTGGTTTACGCTCCACTGGATCTGGAGCTGATGCTGGAGAGGACGGCGCCAGGCTACCCGACCTTGAACGCCGCCGGCGGAATGAGTCGCCTCGATTTACTATGCCTGTGGAAGAAGTGAAGGATATTAGCTACTTATTAAATTACACTTTATTTTTTCTTTCTAGCTTTCCGCCTGAGACTTCTTTCCCGTGGGATTTTGGAAAATTATGTAGTCTTTGTGTTAATTCAGGGTTTCAGCTACCTCCATACCAAATTTTATCAAAATTGGTCCAACCGTTTGAGCGTAAAAGAGTAACAAACATCCATACATACAAACTTTTGCGTTTCATGTCAAAATTTTAATAACCATTGCCCCCTACTGTTTATTTAATTCCCAGCTTCTAGTATCACTAGTACATAGAAGGCAATGGTAATACAATTTTGCCGTGCCGGTTTCGAATTATAAAAAGGCCCAATAAGTTTGAGGCGATAGAAAATAACATTTTAAGAGGGAAGAATAGTACCTACGTGCTCGTCCATATAAAAAGAGAAAACGTTTTTCCACCTCTAAATATTTTCAAATCTGAATGATTTTTTAGTATGTTATTAACACAAAACACCACTAGGTGTATAGTTTTTCCATTTTACAAAATTCGCTATAGATTAAAACGTATAGGTACCTCAAATAACGTTATTTTTGTATTAAAATGTTGTCGAATTAAGCCGTCTGTTGTACAAAAAGCCATGTATTTTATTTTAAAAAGTTAAACCTATAAACCTAGAATATATTATGCAGAACCGATTAACACCAAAATCAAAGTGATTTGTTATGATTTAGTTAGTGGAAAACGTTTTCTCCCGAAATGCAAATTTCAGCAAGAAAAGTACCTATTGTCAATCGCGAGCTGCAATAGTAGATTACCCAACAAGTGAAAAAAAAGGTGAATTCTTTTCGAGGCATTGAGTTGTATCCTGAGAGGAGCGAAGGATTCTAGATTAGAATCCTGAGCGGATCGAGGGATACAAGAGCCGAGATGAATTTTTTTTCACGTGTTAGGTATTCTACTTTTTACCATTGACTGCGAGAAAAAGAAAATAATTACTCTGTGACAGTAAATTATCAACAATAGCTGCTGCTTTAACGCGAAATGTCTTTGGAACGAGAGGTTCACTTTCATCACTGGATGTCGAACTCATTTTATGATTTTGAGACAAAAACTTTTAACAGAAACTTTTAATTGCATAAAAATTGCACAGAAAATTGGCTGAATTCCTTATTCTAAATTTAAAAATTTTAACCGAGCCATATTCCATACAGCCAGTTATTACATACAGCCAAGTTTTAGTACGTTTTTATAGCGAGAGTATGCAACCTCCTTGCACATTTTCTTTTGTTTTCTTACTAAAATCCGTATATTCGCGCATGTTCCAAATTCAAAATGTTTTATTCACTCAGTGAAATAAACAGCGTTTTGAAGAATAACGGACCCTTTTTCGAGGGGCAATGGTAAAAAGGTCTCCATCGCACGCGATGCCCGGGAGCTTGAGCGCGCGAGCGATAGCAAATGTTTTTCTAAATTCTTATTCTTCCCTCTCAACAGCCAATTACAAATTTCTACGTATGGGCATTAAAATTGAATAAGATTAACGTGAGACATGTAACTTTAAAATATAAGCTAACGAAACTTTCAGGGCTGATTCTTCCAATGAAATTGACCAACTTTTCGAAAGTAACCCAAATTAAATTCTTTAAAAATAATTTCGACATCCCATACAAAGGCACATCAGCTGATCACACAAGATGTAAGGACAAGTTGTTTAATTACCATGTGGTGATCGGTTGAGAATAACACCACCCCAACTCTTTCCGTGGGTGTCGTAAGAGACGACTGAGGAAACACAAATGAGACCTGCCTCCTAGTAATCCATCCCAGGCAACGACACTTTATTTTTTTCTGAATCTGAGATGTCGTCCTATGGTCTCATGCGTTGTGGTAGGCTCTGTAAAGGGCCGTCTGGTTCGCGACCACCCTCCTACCTTTGACCTTATGGTCAAGATTGAGGTCAAGAGTTAACCCATCTTAAAATAAAAAAAAAGAAGAGAAAAATATATGTTTTCACATTTCGACCCATGTTCCTTAGAGAATGTTGTGCACTTTTGTGGGCTGTTTAGTTTTCGCAAACTAATTTAAACTAACTAAATTCAAAATGTCAGCTTGTTTTGAAATTATTATAAAGAAGAATGCGACTATAAAATTAAAAAATATATATCACTTCTGACATTCATCGCTTATAATTATAACTCTTAAATGGCTAAACCTTTTATGATAAAATATAGTTAAAAACCATCTCAATTACGTCAGCTTTCAACCAAAAGACCATATCAAAATTGGTTCATTCGTTTAGAAGCTACAACGCCACAGATATAAACACAGGTACACGCGTTAAACTTATAAAAGCGGCTTGTTAAAAATTTATTTGACCCAACCCAGCCTATCAATTTGAAGGACAAACGAAAGGGTATTACGCGTTTCCATGAAAATCCGTGACGAGGCATATAATACCATGGTAAACATACAATCTATCATAAGCCGCGCTTCATTTTGGACATGATTTTCACACCAAATTGAGTTGAAACATGAACACTTATCAAATACTGAGAAAGTAAGAGAAAACTATACAAAAGCATAACTGTCCCAATTTCCTCCTTCTTTATCGTGTAGGGTTATCAAGTATGTGGCAAACTTAAGGCGACTACAGCACCTAAATTACGATTTTATGATGCGTAGATAAGCATGACGCACTGCATTAAATCGAAGAAAAAAAATACTACGGTAATTTTCAGGACATAAACTAGATAAGTAGTTTGCTGAAAATATGATTCAGCACTTTTGGTTCGATAGAAAAAGCTCACAAAGTCACCTCTAAATACCCAATATTGTGATCTTATAAGCTGTAAAAACGATAGTAAAATGCACACAGAAACTTGAATTTGCTATCAAAATGTTCGTGATTGAACACTCTCGATAAATAAGTAGTTAACGCATATTTCGATTTAAGCTGTTACCTTTCCATAAATCTCATTTTTCTAACTTTCGAACATGTTTTTACGAACGCACGCTTTCATAGTCCGTAAACTTCGTGTATCGACACTGTTCGCACTGCCGGCCCCGGCCCGTTGAGAGACGGAGATGGCAATATTGCTATGTGTACTGCCTTTATCGGGTGCTGTAGTCGCCTTAACTAGTCTTGGTGTCAGAGTTTTCACCGCCAAAGTGGTCACTGATTTGGTATACGACTGTGTAGTCATCGACAACGACAACAGCCAGAGCCGACCTGTGGGGCCGACGATTTAACGTGCTCTCCGAATTTACGTTGCTTAACCCTAGAGATCAGCAAGCGTTTATTAGTTTTAACAATCTGTTAATGTACTCATGGAGCTGGAGAGCAATATTATATTTTTTTACCGACTTCAAAAAAGGAAAAGGTTTTTCAATTCGACCGTATATATATTTTTTTATATATGTCCGCGGATAACTTCGTCGTTTATGAAACGATTTTGATTATTCCTTTTTTGTTGGAAAGGAAATATCCCAAGGGTGGTCTCATGGTAAGAAAACCAGGTTCTGATTGTGGAATCCTGAAGAAATTGAGGGAAACTTTCGAAGAAACTGTCTTTTTGGGATTGAAGTCGGTGACTCTTACGTTTTTGACGTGGAAAATTATAAAATCAATGACCATTATAAGGTAATGATAAGTTAACTTGCAGTATGGGTACGGGCATCATATTTGTGGATGCAAATGACAACTAAATAACTCTTAAATTAAAAGTGTTGTATCACCCCCGACATTTGATCTACTATATAAAAATAAGTCGGGTTTTCCTTCCTGACGCTATAACTCCAGAACGCACGAACCGATTTCCACGGTTTTGCATTCGTTGGAAAGGTCTCGGGCTCCGTGAGGTTTATAAGATAATTTTTATTTAACCCTAGATAACTAATCATTCGTCTACGCGACGACGCACCTTCCCGCGAAAGTCGAGTACTCCTACTTCCCCGCGCCCCCCACCCGCGAATCCTTTTCTACCTTCCTAATTGGTCAATTTAGTACATCGCGTGATGCGGTTGCGGTCACACGACAATTAGAAATTTACCTACACTGAAAAAAATCGAGCCAATCAAGTATGACATTTTGCTTGTTAGAAAAATATATGACTGAATCATACAAGAAAATATAAAAAACAAAAATTGACGGTTCTTTGTCACAACAAAGCTAAAATGATTGACGGTCTATCGAGTTAAATGTGTTGAATTTAATAAGTTTACTTTGTTAATGTCGAACTTGTCGAGACATGTTCATTTTGTGATCATTTACCTAGTTAGATCAATCAAGTTGCATCATCAGTCCTACACATCACAATCAGTTGATCTAAATAAGATTTTTATTGACTGAAATATTAAAGCTTATTTATTTCAAATACAACAAATTTATTGATAGAATCATTTTATAATTCATTCATTCATTTAACTTTATAACAACAAACGCGCGCTTGATAATTTGAAAGATGTCAGTTGACAGTTCAATCATGCCGATGTTCGCGCGAGTGCAACTGTTCAAGTCCAAACGTGTTTAGTTTACTTGGTACTCGGCTATCGTGCGTGTCACATCGCGTGATAGTTTTTTTTGATTATTAAGTATATATTAAAGTGACTGTGTGTGATAGAAACTTTGTTGTATTGTGTATACCTAGTGTTACTAGAACGATGGACGAGGTTTTAGATTTGCTCACGGCCTGGGGGCTCCCGGAGCTGGGGCCTCTTTTCGTAAGTAAGTACTTACCTATATACATATTTTCTGTTCCTAGAGTTGCGTTGCTACCCACACGTAAACTGGTTGTTAATTTTAGATGCTGCTATTAGAACAATTCTGTAAAAATGAAGTACTTAATGTACGGCTGGTTTGGTCGAGTGGTAGTGATGCTGCCTCTTGATCGGCGGTCCTGGGTTCGATCCCCAGTCGGGGCAAATATTTGTGTAAAAAGCAGATGTTTGTTCTCGGGTCATGGGTGTTTGTGTTTGTCTTTAAGTGTACCTATTCCAAGGGACCCACGACACAAGGGAAAACCTTAGTGTGGGCCTTTGAGTGTGTAGCGTTTATTTATTTATTTTATTATAGTAATGAAGGTACAATACAATACAATACAATATATTTTATTTGAAAAGAAATACAATGATGAGACAATTACAAGTAACTAGGTACGGGCTAGGTACTTAGGTACGTAAAGGAACATTTTAGCAAATCTAAATTACCTACCTACTTGTGCTTCGCCCTCATAGTAAATCTCTCGCTCTGTCCGTCCTGTTCTGTATGATGTGCAATAAAGTATATTGTATTGTAAGTATGATAAATAAACACAAGTGTAAAGTGATCAATTATTTTAGAATTTGTGACGGTACATATGTGATGTGAGTCCAACCAAGGTCCAACCCTTTTACTATGCTCCAACTCATATTTGGCTAGTTGACATTCTATTTATTAGTATTTTTTCTGCTAATATTACAGAAAACCAAATAAACATTCAAGCTCTAGCAGCGCTTACAACTGAAGACTTGAGGAAAATAATTCCTCAATTGGAGCCTAGAGCCCTTTTTGTTCGGTGTTGGAAGACGTCGTGGGCTGCTGATTTTGCGGGTTCAAGCACAACCGACACAACCAATGAAAACATAGATTTGTCAAATATTTCTATTGTAAGTATTTAAAGCTTATCTGTTAACAAACTGTACCTATCTCCTAAAAAAGGGCCACTTTTGCAAAAATCAAGCAAAAAATAAAAAGTGTACTTACTTATTGTTTTAGATTTACTGAAATAAACAGGCTTAACAAACACCTATATATAAGATTTAATTTCTGAATGAAAACAGATCACAACTTAAATTTATATTTATAATTTTTTTAACACGTTAAATGCCAAGCAAATTTTAGCATGTTTCCGTTTAGGCCGCGGGGGACACCAGTTGATCGACACCTATATGTTCCATTTAGGCCGTGGGGGACAAGGTTTGACCGCGAGTTGGAGGAGAATTCGAATGTTTCTAGTGAGCTGACGGGCTCATTTTTAGAACAAACTTGTATTGAAAGGGACCCGCGCGGCCCTGTAGTTAACCACAGTCTACTTGGTTTTTGAGTTACATGAAAATTAGCAAGATAGAGCATTATAATTTACAACTCTAGAATAACCTACGCGGCCAATATAAGTTACTAGCTTTCCGCTCGCGGCTCCGCTGCCTCAACCGTTTTCCCGCAGGAATTTTCACGTAGTAAAAAGTAGGTAAAAGCCTTTTTCGATAAATGGACTATCCTAAACAAAAAGATTTTTTCAAATCGAACCAGTAGTTCAAGCTCCACCCACGTGGTTATACTACCCGCTGCCATATTACTCGTTTTCCCGTAGGAATGAAGCATTTTCACGCGGTAAAAAGTAGCCTATGTTAATTTGGGATAATTAAACATTCTAATACTGTAAATTTTTTTGAAATCGGTTCAGTAGTTTTTGAGTTTATTGAGTTTATAGAAACGTACACACAAATCTTTCCTCTTTATAATATGGGTGTATCTATAGATAGTGTAGATGGGAAGTTTTTTCTGACAATATCTTATACCTTTAAACGATCAATTCTTGTATATATTTCTGTGATCTCGGAAACGGGGTGCACGACATCCCGACCCGCGCGGCCCCCGCTAATGGAAAGTGCATTTTCTATCCGTACGGGCCGTGGGGTACAACTGATGATTGACACCAGTATTAAGGCTAAAACACATCTAAAAGTCAAGTTTTTCAAATTGAATTACATATTTATTTATATTTTCTGTACAGTGGAGTATAAAAAAACAAAGTGAAAAATTTGACAAATTATAAATTTTGATCTGGCCCCCCACACTAGCTCAGTGTCGCTCAATAGTTGTCCCCCATGGCGCTTAACGTGTTAATTGATTGTGCTAGTTTGGTTTGAACCAAGAAAAAGCATATACTTATGTATTTAATTTACCCTATAGATTGTCAGAGTAAGGTGTTCAATGAATGCTAGCTAGTTGATTAGGTATATACGATTAATTCTGATGGACATATTTCAGGACCTTTCCAGTACTGATTGATGAATATCTGCCAACACATGATACAAGTCTCGTAAGAGCAGAGAAAACGCAGCAGACTTCACCAACAAAATCTACTAGTGTAAGGAACAATTTGATCAATGTAAAACAGAGTTGGAGACCGTGTTATTGTTAGTGTAATTTTTTAATAAAAACAATCTGTAATCACTCCTGCAATTATTATTTTTCAGAAATTAACATCCCTAAAATTAATTCCCTATATCTTTCCTGATAGTCCCAATAATAATACTTAATAGCTTTAAGCAAGATACCTGAATAACTTAACAATATTAATATTTTTACACAGTCAATTGAGTTTATTACATTAAATAAATGCTTCTTAGATATTATTAATTATCTTAATTCAAATATTGAAAAAACTTCATAGAACAAAATAAGTTGATATTTGATTCTAATGTCAAACAAAATCAAATGAATCAAGTTACCAATTTATAGTAATCAAGTTCTTTATTTGCAGAATACAATTACTTTATAAAATTAAGCATAGCCATTACTAAAACTACAAAAATACTTGATAACCATTACCGTGTTCGTTATAAATTCAATCAAAACAAATGAGAGATCTGATAACCAAACTTAATTGAATTGATTATTTCTTTGTGTTATTATATCAAGACAACTTGTCTGTTTCTCAATCAACTTAACTTTATTTCCATAATCGTATTACTTTATGCGCTCGTGAACAAACAAGTTCCTTAATAGCAACAAACGCTTTTTTTATCAAATTTATCAAGTTTTTTTTTCAGTGTACAGTCATATCGTCGTCCAGTCGACGAAAGTTTAGTTATTACGCAAGTTTTGTTGCAAAGGTATGTACATTACTGTTTTATTATTTTTTCATATTTTACATAAGAAAAACACAATATTTATTAAAAATAAATATAGAATATCTATATTTGACCAATAACTAATATAAATTAATTATAAAAAGATAAATTTTTGTGTACTTCTATTAGAAAAACTATAGTTTTTTTTGTTGGAACTGAATAACTTGCATTTATTTTTCTATGATTTTAAATATTTTTTAGATGGATCTGAGGAGACAAGAGGAACAGATATGTAAATGGCTGGAAGCAGAAACAGAAGACGAACTTGACGAGAGGTCTGACAATTCGGCTTCTGAGAGTGAGGATATTTTGGAGGAGGAACATCATCACGACACGAACAGTGATTCAGATTGTCCTAGTGAATTTTCGGAGATAGAAAACGACATCATACGACCAAAAACCAGAAATAATCCACTTTTATAATAGTACCAAGGGTGCAGTAGACACAGTTGATCAGATGTGCTCGAATATAAGCACTAACAGAAAAACTCAAAGATGGCCGCTGTGTATTTTTTATAACATGCTAAATCTGTCTATAATTAATGCTTATGCTATTCACGTCGCAAATAACATAAGAAACAACAAAAAACCCATGTCCAGGCGCGATTTTGTAATGAAAGTGGGAGACCAACTGATGGAGCCCTGGCTGCGGCAACGAATTCAGACTGTAACTTTGCGGCGGGACATTAAAGTCATGATCCAAGATATTCTTGGTGATTCTTCTAACATAGAAGCTCCTGTTCCTTCTGTGTCTAACGTGCGTAAAATCTGCTACCTATGTCCATCAAAGGCTCGTAGAATGACAAAACATCGCTGCATAAAATGCAAAAGTGCTATTTGTGGCTCCCACAACATTGACATATGTAGTAGCTGTGTGGAAAACTGATTAACTATTATAATTCTTATTTTTAGTTCCTATTAAACCAAACTAAGTGCCATAAACTTAAGTTCCTATTTTTAATAAATACTTTCGAAAATATTCACGTTTTTTACTGCGTAGTCCGCCCGACGAATGTTTAGTTACTATGTAACTGTGAATATAGTTTAGTTAGCTAGGGTTAGAAAAAAATAGGACGCGGGCGCAGCCGCGGGCGGAAAGCTAGTTGCTTATAACTTTTAAACGACTGAACCAATTTGATCAAATATGGCGAAGAACTATCTCAGTTACGTCAGCCTTCAAACAACAAAAACAGTACTGAAATTGGTCCATTCCTTTAGGAGCTACGATGCCACAGACATATACACAGTTCAAACTTATGCCGATTGGTCTTAAAAGTATTTAAGACCAATCACCATATAAAATATTTTTAACAAAAAATTGACCCGCCTTCAAAAAGGGTGAAATAATTTTTTAAAGCTATGTTCACGAGTAAGTAGTGGTTACGGGTAAAACAGCAAACAGGTGAATGCATAGCGGAATATGGTAAATAGAGAGGAATTTTTTTTTGACGTCGGCGCCGAACAGTTACTCTCATGGCATAACTATCTTAGTTTTTATACTGCAAAAAAGCTTGTGCGAATACTTATTTCATATAACTAGGTCCTGTTCAAACCGGCGCCGACGTCAAAAAAAAAATTCCTCTCTATTTACCATATTCCGCTATGAATTCACCTATTTGCTGTTTTACCCGTAACCACTACT
This sequence comes from Aproaerema taeniolella, assembly GCA_949987775.1. Classification (NCBI taxonomy): domain Eukaryota; kingdom Metazoa; phylum Arthropoda; class Insecta; order Lepidoptera; family Gelechiidae; genus Aproaerema; species Aproaerema taeniolella. The sequence continues at coordinate 16,381,481 of OX465258.1, read as the reverse complement.
TACTCGTGAACATAGCTTTAAAAAATTATTTCACCCTTTTTGAAGGCGGGTCAATTTTTTGTTAAAAATATTTTATTGGGTTACAGAAAAGAATATATGATTTTTATCCCGAAATGGGAGAAACCGCGAGGCGCTGCTCGTTATAACTTTAATATTCTGACAATTTTCATTAGCAATGTCGCAGGTGTACCTAAGCTATGGCTCCTGGTAATATATGACGACCTGGGCCCCGATTCTGTAATTTCAGTTGTGTGTCGATGGAATGGAAGCCATTTTTACCGTGTGGTGATCGGTTGAGAATAACACCACCCCATCTCTTTCCGTGGGTGTCGTAAGAGGCGACTAAGGAAACACAAATGAGACCTGCCTCCTAGTTTCTTTGATTCTGCCCCGCACCACCCCAATCCCCTGGTGGTGGCTGCGGCCACTTACGACCCCGTCCTCAACAACCCCGGCAAACGCCGTCCGAGGAACGTCTTCAACGACCCGGACGATCCCATCACCCTCGCAATTCAGGCCGACCAACAACGCGCAGAGTCCCGTACACCAAACAGACCGAGATACCGTCCTCGCCGGCGAGGACCTTCGTCGCGTATACCTCCTCACCTCCGCCCCGATTCGCGGTACCGGTACGTACCCGGCCGCTTCTCTCCACAAACGTATGTCCGACGGTTCCCTCGCAGTAACGCCCTAAGCCGAGGTTCGAGCCCCACAGGGGGCACCCTTAGGCCTGTTACTTAAAATTTTGGGTTGAGAGCCATCTGCGCTCGCCACTTGCTCGGTGAAGCTGTCAAGGCCATCAGCGGCCAACAGCGTAGTCATTCAAAAAAAAAAAATCCATCCCAGGCAACGACACTTAATTTTTTTCTGAATTTGAAGTGTCGTCCTATGGTCTCATGCGGTGTGGTAGGCTCTGTAAAGGGCCGTCTGCTTCGCGACCACCCTCCTACCGAAGTCCGACGCCAAACAGCTTGCTGTGTTCTGTCGGTGCGTGGGAGTACCAGTGCCTTTATGGGCATTTTCTGGGTTAACTCGCTCCATCGTCGACCTCATCTTTTAACTTTATGGTCAAGATTGAGGTCATCATAATAATTAAAAAAAAATCTGTTCAGGTGTCGAAATTGAGAACTATTTAATTTCAATATAGTTGCTGACAGCGACCCCGACCAGCAACGCCACCACCAACCGAACGTAAAACTGCAAACTACCTAGCAATTCGGAATTCATTTGGCAGTGGCGCAAACCAGTCAAAGCAGCCGCCATTAGATGTATGAAATTTGGATAGTTCTCAATTTCACCACCTGATTCCATCGACACATAACTGAAGTTACAGAATCGGAGTCCTGGTATCTCTGCAGCGCATACCTGACTTCACGTCATAAATGAATGTCTACACTAATTACCCTGGATGTTTAATATCAAGTAGTATGTTTTGAGGTTTAATATGACGCGCTTGAAGGGACCAAGAACTTGAATATTAGCCAGATGCTTCCTCAAATGTGTGAATTTAATTATTTGTTGTCTTACGCCCGTATCAAATCTTGATATATACTTAACTAGCTGATGCCCGCAACTTCGTTTGCGTGTTAATTTTTTCTTTCGAACAGATTACACTTTATTGACGGTCCATTGATGAACCTTCATTTAGTTTATTAAATATTGATTTAGTGTAAGATTTAGATTTTTACATACAAAAGTTTTTTCCCGCTAACTCCCGTTCCCGTGGGAATTTTGCAATATCCTTATGAAACTAAGCTTTAAGTTTACTAAGGTACCTGCATGCCAAATTTCAAGCGTCTAACTTAAGCGGTTTAGATTTTTCATACAAAAGGATTTTCCCGCTAATTCCTGTTCCCGTGGGAATTTCGGGAATTCTTTTCTTAGTGCACCTCTACGGTACCTAAGCTACGTCCCTTCGAAATTTCAAGTGCCTACGTTTAGCCGTTTAGGCTGTGCGTTGATATGTCAGTCAGTCAGTCAGTTTCTCCTTTTATATATTTAGATTATTATTTGTCTCTTTCTCTCACTATCAAAATGACAAAGACTGCTACCTAAGTATAGATCAGTCTGAGTCGGGTTCTGTAATACAACATTAAATTAGATGACGAAAGAACTTGAATTACATCAGGAATAGTTGTTCAGTTTCAAAGAGAGACTGATGTCCTTTAACTTCATATTTCAACGTTATTTACATTCTTAAAGTCACCCATTGTTTATTCATTCTTAAAGACTGTAAATATCTTTATCACTCCGCTAATCCATCAATTTACCAGCAAAACATTAAACAAAATCGCTGTTCAGATTTATCTGAAACGGCACAGTTAAACAAAGAGGCTGATAGACAGAAAGTAACGCACTGATGAATGAACGAACGCGCGCCTGAAAACATTAGCCGAGATATAAACAGTCTGCCCGGAAGCGAAATTAGATCAGGGATGCTCAAACAATTCTTTTTGCGGGTTACCTCATTAGCTCGAGAACAACGTGAAAACAACGCGGTCGAATTTCAAAAGAGCGTCAAAATGACAACGCCAGAGAGCCCACGCACAATCAAAATGAAGTTCAATCAATTCTTTGAAAAATGGTGTCCAATGTTTGCCAACGTTTGAGTATTTTAATCAAAATTAAAGTATGGAATGGCGAAGTCAAAAATATTGGTTAAAGTATGCTAATAGCCTCGTCCATTTATTAGCAGCGGGTGTGCACCGCTGGCAGGTGAGGATGACGAGTTTGTAGCACTAAGATGTTAGTTATGCCTTAAATTTTATGTTAACTTAAGTGCACTGTGAAAGGAGCAGGAAATTACATGATTCGTCCGTTTTATGACAAAACTGTGTCATTATTTAAAATGCCGAAACATAACTAAGCTTGCCTTTTGCAAACTGCAGCTGGCAATTATCTAAATTGTAATTAAAATAACGAAAGGGTTGCAGCATGTAAAATCAAAACTTGCCTTCGACTTCAACGAGTGACATTATTTTTGACTAAAAGTGATAATCGCGTAGCCAAAACTACACCAACACAGACATTCTTTCGGTGAAAAGATTCTCTTAAAACCCGACGAGATTACAGTTTCAGATTTTTTTCAAGAGGAAAATAAAGCGGTCGACCACCAGTAATGAAAAGTTGAGTACCCCTGTCTGTATTAGGTTGTACTTCACAGTATCTATAGCACCGTGCGTGCCCAAAGGCAAGGTCGGACAAAATTAGGTGAATGTAAACGAAGAACTGAAAATAAATAAGCAAGGTTTTAAGAGGGAGTCGCTCGCGAGTTGATTTCTTTGGTTTTTACTCATTATTTATTTCTTTTTCTGGCCAGAATAATAAGGTAAAATAAAAAATAATTTATTAAGTGTCGTATAGTCCTGGAGTTAATATACGTGTCGTATAGTCCTCAATTTTGTCACCTGAACGGACATAACTCTAAAATTAAAGATGTTGTATCACTCGACATTAGATTGCTTATAACTTTTAAACGGTTAAACCGATTTTGATCTTATATAATTAAGAACCATCTCGTACGGTCAATTCGTTTAGGAGCTACAATGCCACAGAAAGACACACAGATATAAACACGTCAAACTTACTCTTTTAGTCGGGGTATAAAAACTTTTGATTTTACAATCATGAAAACTAGAAACTGCTTAAAGTTCTTCAGAATAGCTCTGACGGCAAATAGCGCATAACGTATGGAGCATTCTTTACCTTATAATTCAAAGTGTATGGTGAAAATAAAAAATAAACGTTATAATTTAGATTTATTTATAAACAAAGGTTAAGGCCAATGATTTGACGTTGAAGTATGAGCACTGTTATAATACAGGGTTACTTTTTAATCAGTACACAATTTTTTCTTACGGTGTCAATAACGTTGATAGAACGTATAAATAAGAATGAAAACATTTTTTTTTCCAAAATTTACAGATTTTGATACCCCTTTTTAACGTCTTAGAGGATGAATTTTGTAAAACGCAGAAACACGGGTGTCACAAATTGTGTTAAGGAGTACTATTGCTAAGTTTCAAGTCAATTGGACGAAGTTATTTTTTTTTTCATACAAAAAAATTGATTTATTATCATGCTTCAGACGATCTAGCTTGAAATGTTTATATGAAACGATATAAAACAAAAAAATACGGATCTGTTAAATTTTCATAAGTTTACGTACAAAAAATTTGTGTACTGATTAAAAAATAACCCTGTATGTTGCTTGTTCGACACGGTCGAAACTTTTTAGCCTGTAACATAACTTGTTTAAGGCTTATCACGCTGTATAAACAATTCTGGAAAGGTTTAAATCCAATAGTTTGTCATTGAATATACCTTACAAGCCCACTTGAAAAAGAAGATAATTTCAGCCTATAAGCTGAAAACCCTCCAAGGTGAGTAATATTTAAATAAATGACAATTAAAACGTAATTTAGCCCAAAGGAGCCTTTCATAATGTAGAAACACTTGTAATACAATTCTGGCTTATCCTTTGTCGAAGGAGGCCATAGATATGTATAGACTTGTATACTACTTGGTATAAGTAGGAGGTGAAAGGTTGTGTACCTATATTGAATATTTTTATTTTTATTTGACAAATTTATTAATTTTGACATTTAATTATTATTATTATTTATACAATTTTAAATTAATTCGTCAGAGAGTTGGGACAGCGTCTCAAAAAGAATGGGGCAGACTCCCGCGCCGGATTATACCTGACACAGCATATATCTCCCTAGCCATCCAGAGAGGAAATGCAGCTATATAGTGTAATGAGTACTTTCCCATCAGGTATGGTCCGAGGCGATTTGTTTGATTAGTTTTAAGTTTACTTGTTTTGCTTTTTCTTATATTGTTTAATTTTTGTATATTTTATTTTAATTTACATTGTTCATAAATTATTTATTTATTTATATTTAATTAAATTTTGAACTTTTAGAAATGTAATGAAATGAAATGAAATGTACTGATGAGCAATCGTTAGCTTGAAATAAATGATTTTGATTATCCGTGATTGATTGATATTTATTCCAATGGGGTGGCATTATCATTGAAATAACAAAATTCCTTAAATAAAGAATAAAAAAAATTAACGTAGGAAAGGAATAAGGAAGGATATTCCGAAAATCCTATATGAACAAAGTCTAGTATGACTGTAAAAGCCTCTCAATCCCCCAGGCCCAGGTAAACTGAAAGAAATTTCTTTATAGAAACGAGCTGTTTGTTTAAATTTGTCTATTCTTCGTGAACTGTTCAAATGTTCTGTTATATAGATGATCATATGTATACAATACAAAATACTTTATTGCACATATATTGGAAAATACAAATAATATTCAATTCTTGATAAGCTGACGTCCTGACGTGATTTGTAATTTAATGATTATTAAAATTGAGAATGGCGAAGTCTCCAATATCAGAAAGAAATCCTTTAAGGGTTATTATACGCCAAAACCTCATCCTTCGATCAGCAGGGTGAACAAACCCCAATAAAACTCAAATACAAAACCCTTTTTTTAACCTATTTCAATAAAGAAGGAGGTTCCATGTTCGACTGTATGTATTTTTTTTTCGCTCTCCTCTATCTCCTTTGTTTCTCTGGATTTGGAGATCTTATTAAGATTTTAGCCTACAATTTGACATTTACATTTGCCAGCTACATATATATATACATGCATACATACATACGATCACGCCCATATAATCGCTAACGGGGTAGGCAGAGCATCAGTGGTTCTAGAACCATTTGGTGCCACGTTTGACAAAAATTGTGAGAGTTGAACGGATAAAATGACCTCCATTCCATCGAACCACAACGAGCTATTCAGATATTAAGTCAATTGAAATTAGAAATAAGAAAATTTATATGATTTACTTAAAAAGAGCGGCCCACAGAGTTTCTTGCCTGTTCTTCTCCTGCGGAAGACTGCACCTTTGCGAATAGGCGCAAAGTCAAAAATGCTAATGTAATTTACTATTTCACTAATGTATTTATTATAAAGCTTTCAAGAAGCACTTTGTATGTTCTATGCAAATAAAGTAAATTTTGACTTTTTTGACTGAAGTTACAGAATCGGGGCCCTGGGAAGAGTAGGTAGCTGGCACGCCATGGCTCGAGTGAGCGCTCTTTGAGTGTAAACTTGTAAACTGTAAACTTGTGGCTGAGTCATTGGATCGTAGTTGCTAGGGAAACTCTTGGTTAAAGGAACTTAGTCAAATTCATTACTTACTAAGCTACGCACATGTGTGCTTTAAAAGCAGGTTACGCTTGACAATTAAAACTGACTGACTGGTTATTGATATATATTTATGTATCACTAAATTCATTTAAGAAAGCCTTAACTTAAATCAGCAATATTTTTGTATTTTCTTGAGCAACTGCTTCTGTTAACTGTTATTATTAACTGTAATTAACTGTTAACAGTTTTTAAGTAAACAGATAAATGTATGTGTTAGTATAAGACTGTTTGTTCGACAATAAAAACAAATAAATAAAAAAATAAAACGTGGATTTTGCTCCGCCTAATAAGGCTTACAGTGCTTTTATTTTCTTAATGTCTCTCGGAAAACATGTCTCGATCTTGTCTTTTGAAAATCAATTTACTTGCATATTTGAACCACAATAAGAAAATATGGGCGCTTTACTTCAAACACACAGATAAATGCCTTTTATGCTAGAAAAACTTTCCCCATTTAAGATGGAGCCTTCTCCCCTTGAAAATGAAAATCTTTCTCCATCTCCAAGGAACCAATAAGATTTTATTTAATAAAATTGTTTACCATAGCAAGTTGGATGGAGTGGCGAAAAATAAAAGTGGGAAAAAACTTTGTAAAAAGAAATCACGGCTAGTTACCACTGAAACAGTTTCAAATTCAAAACCCAATAGTCGATATACAAACACGCATATTTCAGCGAGCCTGTAAAAGTCTAGCTCAGATTGACCGCAGTGAAGTCTAGATCTAGTTTTATAGCTCAAAACAACGCTTGTGACGTCAAATCGTTAAAACTAGGCGAAAATGCTTGCTGAACGGTTTTATTGCGTAGCGCCAAAGTAGTTAGTATAGGTAGTAGTATAGGTAAATAACGAAAACTCATTTACTTGACGTTTCAGGGAAAAAATAATTACTTGTTGCCGATCATAGTTAAGGGTAGATTCCATCATTTAGTATTTGCCAACCTACCCCTTATACCCTACTAGCATTCCGCCCGGGACTTCGTTCCCGTGGGAATTCGGGAAAATCATGTACCCTATGTCCATCATGGATAAATGTGGGTTCTAATGGTGAAAGAATTTTTCAAATCGGTCCAGTAGTTTCGGAGTCTATTCAATGCAAACAAACAATCATATATTTCCTCTTTATAATATTAGTATAAACTAGCTTTCTGCCTGCGGTTCAGCTCCCGTGGACCACAGGTTACATCGTGCCCAGCTGTGGGATAATCTAAATCGGCTCAGTAGTTTAGGCGTCAAAGCGTAACAAACAGACAGACAGAGTTACTTTTGCATTATAGCAGGGAAGTAGGGATAAAGGAAGTCGATATTTTTTATTGTGAAAAACTTACTTGCGGAATATAAACTGTCCTGTAATGAATTGAATAATTTCCAGTGAAAACGTCGTGGCTACAGAAAGGATCGGACGGAATGAATTACTTTGTAAATTTATTAATTCCTTTGACATTTCGTTGGGAGGTAAATTGAATATTTTAATTCGTAGGACACCAAAAGTTGGGAATAAATTGTTTCGAATTTATAAAATTGAATTATGTTTTGTGGTTTGGGATTTAGCGATTACCTGAAAAATTACGCATAGTAAGTTTAGGGTGATTATGAGGGTGATTCTGCCTATAAAACTGAAAAACTTTCTTTACGGAACCTACACGACTTTATCTATAAAGGAACACCGATTTTTCCATACAAAAATTTTAGATTTTTTCTTGGGAACGCTAAATCTTATTAGCAAAAACAAACCTTTAACAAAACAATAAAAAAGAGATGATCTGGACATCATTAAGCTACTTACTTAGTTGGCAAACTTTTTGTAAATAAATAAAAGCAAAAAAAAATGTTAATTTAATTCGAAATCTCAATTAAAGAAATTATAAACAAAAAAGTTCTTGAAAATGCATTTGCAATTTCATATTTTCACCTCTATTATATGGGGTGACTGTAAATTAGTCAGTGAAACTTTAGGAGGTGATTCTAACCATGAAACTGAACCATTTACCCAAAAAACCTTAACAAAATTTAAAAAAAACCCATATAAAGGCGAATCATCTGATGGCACATGTTATGGACAGACGATTATTTTTTTAATAATTTGACCTACTTTCTACAGGAAGATTTTTTATCACCATCCAAATTTTTTGTGCGTTAACTTTATGAAAATTTAACAGACCCATATTTTTTTTGGTTTTATATCGTTTCATATAAATATGAAAATAAATCAAAATTTTTGACTTAAAACTTGGTAATAGTACTTTTCAACACAGTTTGTGTCACCCGTGTTTCTGCGTTTTACAAAATTCATCCTCTAAGACCTTAAAAAGGGGTATCAAAATCTGATAATTTTGGTTATAATGTAAGTTCTATCAACGTTACTGACACCGTAAGAAAAAATTGGCTGGTGATAAAAAACTTACCCTGTATAAGGAAAGCTGTTGTTTATTTTCGTGATTCATTATCCTTAAGTTTTACTAACTTTTTAGTATCCAATATTTTGTCTTCAACTTTTTAATGAACACATTCTACCTAGTTCTCTGCACTAGCTTTAGTTTCCTGTCAATATTTGTTACTGGCAACACCCGAGTTTAGCCAGTGCAGTGATTTTAATTTCGATAACGACCACAGTTCCATGAGTTAGTTTTAGTTTGCAATTGGAGTTTGCACTGCAACATACCTCCTTAATGTAGAAGTAAGACTGAAGTGTGCAGGTGACAGTGGAAATTGCAGGAGAAAATTAAGCTCGCGCTGGGTGTTAATGGGATTGTTTTGAGGTTAGAATCGTTTGAGAGAATCGATTCACCATCTAGTTGTTGATCAAGCGATTAAAGCCTTTATGACTCTCATTTTGTTTCGTCCTTGTTAATCCCTGACAAAAAAGAAGGGGTATTATAAGTTTGACGTTTGTGTCTGTCTGTGGCAACGTAGCACCTAAACGAATGGATCGATTTCGATGTAGTTTTTTTGTTTTAAAGTTTTTTGTATATCTATTTATTTATTTGATTGAGAATACAATATTCAACTTCGCTGCCGCGGCTGCGCCGTGTCATCTCTATTTCGTTTATACGTTTATATCTAAATATATAAAACAAAGTCGTGTTAGTTACACCACTTTTAACTCAAGATCGGCGGACTGATTTTGATCAAATTTGGTATGAAGGTAGCTGATACCCTGGATTAATACATAGGCTACATAATTTTCCGGAATTCCTACGGGAACGAAGTCCCGGGCGTAAAGCTAGTCTCTATAATATTAATCAAATCAAATCAAATCATTTTATTATGCAAATAAGGTTACATAATTACAACCATGCAAAATTAATTTAACCATAGAACAAAGAAATCATAAAATTAGGAAAATATTCATTCATAGTCAATGAACAAAAATAATCATCAATTACATAAAAAATAAATAGTTAAAAACAATATTTAAAAAGTAAAATGTGTATAAATAAATTAACAGGTTAATCATAAAATCTTCCAAAAAACACATTTAAGTATAGAATGGCCTATTCAATAAAAAAAGTTTTTAACATATGTTTAAAGCCATATTACTATCACAGTTCTTTATGTCTATGTCTAAATTATTAGATATTTTCAAACCTGTATATACAAATTATAGTGTAGTAATCTTAATTTAAATGAAGTCTGTACCCAGTGATGGGTGTTCGTTTTTCACTGTCCACGCTGAAAGGAGGCATTGTGTTAGTGACGGGGGAGTATCCGGTTACTGTCGTCCTTTGAATGGTTTGCTTTAGTTACAAGACCCAACGTTTATTCTAAAGAGACCTTTGTATTCCTACTAGCTTTCTGCCCACGAGTTCGTTTGCTTGGAAAATTAGTCTGTTATTTTTAATAATAGGTCTTTACCTATGAAATTGCCGTTTTTCATACAATATTTTTGGAAAACTGAATTTTTCATACTAACGTTTTTGGATTTTTCTCAGGAATGCGAAATCCAAATTTACCTACATTTTGTGAGAAGGTTTGGATTAAGTTAATTTTCATCATACTTACTTTATTGAAAGTTGTAACTGTAACAACGGTACAGCAAAAATAAGCAATGAAACGGGCAACGGATGAAACGAGCTATATTTGAGCTTCTTTTTCAGCAAATAAATCTAAAGTAAATATGTATTAATTTGGCTCAATATCTCCGTTATATGGCCAAGGTTTTAAATAAAAAATAATTTTAGTAATAACTGTTCAATCAAATAAATTATGAATAAAATAAAGCTTGAGAAAAAATCGGCAATTTCATAGGTAAAGACCTATTATTAAAAAAAAAACAATATTAATGGGTTCACTTTTGGCCTCAATTTAGCACAAGGGCGAGGATACAGACAAAGCCTATTCACTTGAACTTTAAACAGATTCGGGTTATATGAGCTGGGAAACACAGACATGTATATTCGCGGTATGTCTAATAGATAAGGGTGGTACCGTCTGGTCATCCGATAGAAGAAAGAGCGGCGGATGAGCTCATACGCTTACGTTCCAGCCTTCCTGTCGCTCGTAGCCCAGATGTAAACCGATCAGTGAGGTTCAGCAATGTACACAGAGGCAGGGAGCCTGATGGGTGACCAAAGTGGCAATTTATCACGAGCGTTTCCCTGCTTGGAGGGCACGTCAAGCTTCGGTCCTGGCTGTTGTCGATTGAATAAAATAAATAAATTAAAAAGTGTTTTGTTTGCCATAATTTGTTTACAAAATTATTTAAAAAACTATCGACTGCAGTCGTTAAAATTAAGTCAGAGGCCATTGTGCGAATTGAAAATTCGTACACCAGGGTCAGCCAAGTTCACCACACACTTGATTATACCTACACGATAAGAAAAAGAAGCTATCGTGTCCGTGAAAGGTTATCGCTCATGTTGTATGAAGAGGAAATTTTTTTTTTTTCATATTTTGACCTACGGGGGAAAGTTGTTCAGTTTCGTAGGCCGATTAATTTCCTTAACTTTTGAAAACTAATTTAAAGTCACCCAAATATCGGTCACTCGGGGAAAGTTAAACAGTTAAACAAAATCACACCAAAAAGCTTCGATAAATAAAGATTTACTTATACTTCTATACTGATATTGCAAGAGCAGAGATTTGATTGTATGTTTGCCTTGAATAGGCTCCGAAACTACTGGACCGATTTCAAATTTTTTTCATCCTTAGAATACTACATTATCTCTGAGTAACAAAGGTTACATAATTTCAAATCTCTAGGCAAGAAAATCAGTTTGTTGTCTGTCATATACAGCAAGTATGCTGAGTGCTGTGTCCTATTTGCTTCTACATCACATATCTCGCTAACCTTTTCTTGATTGTAATTGTATTAGAATATTGTATACTGTTACAAATTGTTAAGAAGCAATAAAGTTTATCTATCGATCTAATTTTCCCGAATTCCCACGCTAACGAAGTCCCAGTCGAAATGCTAGTTTTTCTATAAATAAGAAAACGAAATCACGTCATTATAAGACTACCAAGTATACAGAATCTGAAAATAGGCGAGGGCAAAAACAATATCAGCTGGAAGCGAAATATGTTAGGCGTGAAAAGGAAAAACCGAAACACTTCGACAGTGGTTCGAATTACTCTAAGTGAATGTGAGAGCTTTATACACAAAGGGATGCAAGACAAAGGTCATTGAACTCATCTGATAGACACGGACCGTTCAACCCTTACGTAGATAGACGCAGGGGTTTATATGTGAGCAGAGCTATCGTCGCATTGTAGACGGAATAAACGAGTCTTATGACTCATAGACTCATGGACTGTAAAGTCGGCGCAATCACCCGGTGCAGATTGAAAAATGCGAGCATAGTTCAAAGTTCCAAAAGTCTTATTTTCATAGAACACTAGCTTTCCACCCAGGACTTCGTTCCCGTGGGAATTTGGAAAAATTATGTCAGCTGCCTCCGTAACAAAATTTTATCAAAATGTATCCAGCCGTTTGAGCGTGAAAGAGTAACAAACACACATTGAATTTAATTGAAAACACAGAATTGCTTGGATTTATTTTTTTCAGAAGTTTATATCTTTTTCTTTTGTTTTTTTTTTGTTTTTTTTCTGGTACTGGCAGAATATCAGCGCTACAGCCTCGCCGTTGTAGCAAATGCTGAGCCAGCGCCTATTTGGGTGGCACTGTTATGATTGTTGGGTTTAATTGTAAGTTAGATTTAAGAAAAAATCCTGTGTCTCCCAAATAAAGTTTCATTCATTCATTCACATCCATACATCCTTACAAATTGTCGCATTTATAATAATAGAGGATGTACTATGTATTGAATTTTTAAATTATGTGTGTGTCTAAGTGCATATAAATAAACGTTTTATCTATGTATCTATCTGTTTAATTTTTTTCCATTCTAGAGTGAAAGGAAAGCTTAGAAAACTTAGCTGCCAACTCTTCCCAGGCATACTTTAAAAGCCAGTAAGTGGGACACGAGGGTTTTGCTGTATTGTGGGCGAAAAGCAGACGACCTCTCACTACTACTAGGTACTACTACGACCTAAGGATTTATGTCAAATGTGGCACTGATGCACTACCTACACCGATAGGGATTATAAGCGAGAGCGTATATGTATGTATGTGGGTAGGTATAAATAATTCAGACTTGATGCGTCTAGTATAATATAACATGATTGTTGAAGTTTGCAACCACCGCACTACAACTTTTACTATCTAGGTTTTATAGCCGTTTCGCAAATGTTTCCCTTTGTCTTTTGTTTTAGCCTGTGGCTTTATGGGGCTAGTTTATGTGTCTAAAAACGTTTTTCTTTTGTTTTCAAGTCTGGCGAGAATTTGACTCAAAATAAAAGATAATTCAAAATTAATTAAAATTTAGCTGCGCAAGCTCTATTACAAATGTGACAAGTATGTCATATTAATTATATGAAACTTTCATTTTGAAAGATGTCAAACCGTGCAACTGATTACTAGAGTTGCAACTATTTCACTTTTAAAATTAAATTTTGGAATATCTTTTTTTTGGGTTTTTTGAAACACCTTGTATAGTAGCGCTCGTTGTTTTGAACCAATTAAGGAGGTTAAACAACGTATACGGGGGCAGGGAAACTGACGGGTGACCATAGTGGACCTTTCGCAGACTGTCGTTCTTGGCTAAGTCAGAGACCATTTTGGCGGTTTGAAAACTGTGACACCTAGATTAGTCAAGTTTGCAACTTACTTGGGTCATAGACTAACCTGTCATTATAATTGCAAAAGTATAGCGAAAGAGAGAAATGTACTGATATTGGGCCTTTTTTATAATTCGAAAACGGCACAGCAAAATTGTATTACCATTGCCTGTGTACAAGTCATACTAGAAGCTGATTAGGGGGCAATGGTAATACAAATTTTGACATGCCGTGCCGTGCCGTTCGAATTATAAAAAGGCCTATTGAGCTGTGGTCTGTAATAAAATTGTAAGTAGTAAATGTTTTTAGTTGCTGTAAAGTTATTTTATTTTAAAAACCTACACACATCACATCATATGCCCTTATAATATTAAAATTAATAATGTCGTATCATCCCCGAAATTTATTACTCTTATTACTCTTAAACGGCGGAAACAATTTTGATCAAATAAAGCTAAGAACCACATCGATTAATAATAATAATAAAAATAAACGTTACACACTCAAAGGCCCACACTAAGGTTTTCCCTTGTGTCGTGGGTCCCTCGGAACACACATAAAGACAAACACAAATACCCATGACCCGAGAACAAACATTTGTTTTTAACACAAAGATTTGCTCCGACTGGGAATCGAACCCAGGACCCGTCGATCAAGAGGCAGCGCCACTACCACTAGACCAAACTTGTCATCGATTACGTCCGCTTTCAAAAAAAACAGTCCATTCGTTTAGAACCTGTGTTCCTAACCTGGGGGTAATTACCCCTGCGGGGATAAATCAGCTATTTTACGGGGGTAACGAAGAACCTAATTATAGAACCGTTACCGTTACCGTTACAATGGCCACCCCGCCCAGCAGTTCTGCCACAAAGACTCAACGACGATAATCACCTCGGTCTGGCCACTGTGGCACGAATGCACAAATCCCACTATTCATGCTACATTTCAAAAATGTAATGGATTGAGTGATCCGACATTCGTACCAACTAGTACAGTCGATCTGTCTATCGCCGCGGTCAATGGTCGACGGGGCACCATAAGATAGAGTCTGTGACAGTATGGGGCTGTTGCAGCAGGATGTGGAGTGGATAGGAAAGGTGAGTCGACAAGAATACCAACATAGAGCCGACGTAAGGACCTGGGTTCCTAACCTGGGGGTAATTACCCCTGCGGGGATAAATCAGCTATTTTACGAGGGTAACGAAGAACCTAATTATAGAATCGTAAAAAAAAGTTGTGAACCATATTCATGGCAGTGCTACAAACTCGAGAATCTTCAAAGTTCTATGCGATGAAATGGGTGCAAAATTTAATTCTCTTATATCACATAGATAGAGGTACCAAACAGAGAACACAAAAAGAAAAAGAGTTTTTCTCTAAAACAAACGATAAAAAATTTGTATTGTTTGACTTGATAACATTTTAAAGGGGGGTAAAATCAGTTTTCCTCATAGGTTACATGGGTAACAATATTAAAAAGGTTAGGAACCACTGGTTTAGAAGCTACGATGCCACAGATAGACACACATATATACCCACGTCTCAATTATCACATCCCCCTTTTTTGTCAGCGGTTCAAAACGTTTGCACAAGAAAAAATAAACTAACTTTTGACAAAGTCACTCGTTACACAGTCAAAAGCATACTAATTGTGACATTAGCATATTTATAACGTCACGATATGAGTAGAACTGTAACGCTTGATAAACTTTTCACTGTACCATTAATTACTTATGTGCAACGAACAGACGCGGGCTTACAAGATATTATTTCAGTCTTTTTCAAAAAGGAAATCCGATTTAAATTTTAATTTAAACTTTGTCCATCCGTTTTGTGAAAGTTGCGCGGCGCGGGAATGTTTTATGGATTGTTTAACACCCACGACAGGAATTAAATAATTACGCGGTAGAACAATAAATTAATAACTCAAAAATTAAAAACTTTGTTTGTATTACCCAGACATTCATCGCTTATAATTCTTAAACGGCTGAATTAATTTTGATGAAACATAGCCAAGAACCACTCATTTATTGATTTATTTTTACAGGGCTTTCCCAAAGAACAACTTACCCAAGGAACGTAGGACAAAATACGAAAAAAAAATTATCCCCCATACAAAATGCGCTTTAAGCTGATGAAGTTTGTATGGGAACTCAAAATTATTTTTTTCTTATTTTGACCTATGTTCCTTTGGGAAGTTGTTCAGTTTCATGGACTGTTTAACCACCCGAGAGGTTGAAAGAGAGATACCTAAAGCCCTGTATTAGCCCTGTACATACAGATGTACAATCAAATGGCGGATTTAATGTCTAAATGCATTATTTACCAGTCTCGATTATCATCGAAATCAGTTCATTTATTTAAATTAAAATTAGAAAATGAGATAATTTGCATAACTGAATTTAAAAAAGCAACCCTCGCAGTTTCTTGCCTATTCTTCTCTGGGGAAGACTGCACCTTAGGCGTAGAGGTAAAAGAACGTATGTATGTATTGTAATATGTATGTAAATCCTTTAATGCTGAAGGCTTACCATGGTATCTTATTGCGATTCATTTTAGGGCCTAAATTGAACTGCCTCGCATTTAGATCGTTTCCTTAAAGTTCATGGTAAGCCTCCAGTTCACTACTTTTACTATTTTATGTAACAAATCCTAAATGTTCTGTAAAATAAAGCAATTTAGACTGTGACTTTATAAGAATAAATAATTTTCCACGTTATAAAAACGTATGAGTCACCGACTTCAATCCCAACAACTGTTCGCACATGTCACTCATTTATTTAGATGATGTTCTTGTTTGTAGTATTTTTTTTAAAGCGCGATTCATTTTCGGACCTAAACTGAACTGCCTCGCATTTAGATCGTTTCCTTAAAGTTCATGGTAAGCCTCCAGTTCACTACTTATACTATTTTAAGTAACAACTCCTAAATGTTCTAAAAAATAAAGCAATTTTGACTATGACTTTGTAAGAATAAATTATTTTCCACGTTATAAAAACTTATGAGTCACCGACTTCAATTCCAACAACAGTTCGCAAATGTCACTCATTTATTTAGATGATGTTCTTGTTTGTAGTATTTTTTGTTTGTATTTTTTTAAAAGCGCTGAATCATTTTCGATAAAATTCATATGGGACTATCTCTAGAGTATACTCTTTCGAACAAAAAAGAACTTTGAAAATCGGTCCATAATTGGCGGAGAAATCAGTGAACATACGTCTTTGCCCTTGGGCTAGATTGTGGTCAAGAGCGAACCCTTCATTAATAAATATAAAAAAAATACCTACATACAGTCGAACATAGTACCTCCTCCTTTTTTGAAGTCGGTTAAAAGAAAGTAACTTATAGTTTACTAGAAATGTTACAAGCTTAGATAATTAAGACGTCGAGAAAACTAGTTAGCGATGCATCGCTTTCTAGATTAAAAAGTTATGCATATTAATCTGGTCTATACACTGCAATGTCGACGTTCAGTTAAAAACTGAAAGGTTTCTAAGCTTACTTCGTTAACATGGGACGAGACATTTTTGCATAATTTTTTTTTGCAAGTTTGTACTACAGCTCAAGTACGATGGTGATAGCGCGCGTCATGCGCCGCGGTCCTATGTCACCATCGACAACGCCAGAGGGCGAGCAAGCCTTTGCGCGGGGCCCTCGGCAGCGTCAGCCGAATGGCGTGCCGCGCGACTTTGTCGCCATCGTGCTCGAGCTGCTGTACATATCTACATGTTAGTATAATTAACCAAGAGACCTATTTCACTAATCAATGGCGTCTCAATTTCAGTTGAATGATAATGGTGAGCATTTTTAACCGCCAACAAATAAGAGGGGTGTTATAAGTTTGACGTGTGTATCTGTGGCATCGTAGCTTCTCAACGATTGGACCGATTTCGATGGGTTTTTTTTTGTTAGAAAGCTGACATAATCGAGATGATTTTTAGCTACATTTGATCAAAAGTGGTTCTACCATTTAAGAGTTAAAATTATAACTTCTTCACCACAAAACATCAAAACACCACTTAGACAATATCTACTGACTTATGTAAAGTTATATACATACATACGCTCACGCCTGTAATCTCCATTGGGGTAGGCAGAGCATCAGTGGTTTTAAAGAATATAATAGAATAGAAAAAATATTTACATATTTTATAGGACATTCAGGATGTCACTTAAAACAAGTCAAGATTACAATGAAATACATACAAACATACATTAAACGATTTAAATACATACATACGCATTCGTACCTCTAATCCTACTGACTCTACGCCTATTCGCAAAGGTGCAGTCTTTCTCACAGAAGAACAGGCAAGAAACTCTGAGGTTGCTCTTTTAAATCGCATTACAAATTTTCTTATTTACTAATTTTAACTAAATCTGAAATAACTCTAGAGCTGAGCAGTTCATTCCCATGGCTGCCTGTCTGATAGATAATCATAAATTTTGTAATAGCCCTTTTTGCAAAGTTTTTGTTTAATCAAACCATAAAACCACTTGATGTCACGTTTAATAAAACCACTTGATGTCACGTTTGCCACATTTTGCTATCAGGCAGGCAATGGAATCTATGTCCATACAGCCATTTTAAACATTGTCTAAGTTTTAGTATTATTTTTTGTGATAAGGCCCTTAATGTATTTAAATATTTTAATGTTTTCCGAATGAATGAATATGTTTGTATGTATTTAATGTAACTTTGACTTATTGTAAGTGACATCCTGAATGTTCTGTGAAATAAAGTTATTTTGAATTTGAATTTATGTCCATTCAGCCATTTTTTAACATTGTCTAAGTTTAAGTTTTATTTTTTTGTGGGGATTATATTTGAAAAAAACCGGCCAAGAGCGTGTCGAGCCACGCGCATTGTAGGGTTCCGTAGCAGCATGGTTCAAATATATTCTTATTAATTCCAACAGTGTTTGGCACTTGGTCGACTATTACTCGCAAACTTGAAGGACCAACTTATGTTTGATAGTTTTCCTTTAAATTTCGTTGTATATTCTAACAACGTGAATTTTTTCACATTTTTAGAAACAACCGTTTAGCAGGTATAGGGGGGGGACACTTGTGTTTGACAAAAATTTTCACTTTAAAAATTTATATTTCGCAAACGGAGTGCGGAATCGAAAAACGTTCTTAGTAAACCCCTTCTATCTTTTAAAATGCTATCCTATGACACCCCACTCAATGATATTGGCGAGAAAAAAAAAATCATGGCCCTTTCACGTCTATCGGAGACACCCGAAAAAAATTTTTTTACCAAGATTTTACTCTACAGTTCTGTTGGCGTGATTCATATGTATAATCATGCTTAGTTTCATCTCTGTACTACCAAGGGTTTCTTAGGAAACCTGCGGACAGACGGACAGACGGACAGACGGACAGACGGACATGGCGAAACTAAAAGGGTTCGTAGATTACTACGGAACCCTAAAAAAGCCCTAAATGTCGTGGATTATGAATATTTTTAAATTTTAGAGTTATTGGCCTAGTAAGTATTTAAGTAGAGATACAGTTAGGAGGGGGTAATGAAGCGGACCACACCTGTCTGCTTATCAGCGGCACTGATCAAACGTGTCGGCCGCTTTGTGGGCCGACGACGAACGCCCGCGCGCTTCTGAACGAGATTAGGGGTGAAAAAATAATATCGATACACGTATAATCATAATAATAATCATTTATTCCTAACAAACCTATACCAAACCTAAACATTTTTTTTACCAGCCCGTGTCCCCGCCGAGGGACACGGACCTCCCTTCGAAACACGAAGGGATTTAGGCTATTTTTGCCCCGCATGCGTACACCCCCAAGTGTTTTTTCCATACAAGTATTTATTGTAATGCGTGGTCCTGCGTGCGTATTCTACGTTGCCACAATTAAGGATCACGTATTCTGCGCATTACATTCAATACTTGTATGGAAAAGACACTTGCGGATGAAATCCACACGATACTAAAAACAATCTTAAGCCATAGTCTACCACAATGGCGGACCACTCGCTTTTCCAAAATGTTCTTAGACGGGTTTCATCACGATGTTTTTTTTTACCGTTGAGCAAGTGATAAGCAAGTGATCCGAAAAGACGAATTTAGTGTTACAAGCGCGCACCAGAGTTTGAACTCGCAACCTTCCGACAAGTTTGGCTCACTACTAACTTCCAAGTTTATTTGGAAATTCTCAAAAAAAATTTGGACTTCCCATACAGTGAAAAAACAGTTTTTTTTTCGACCTATTTTCCTTGGGGAAAGTAGTTCAGTTTCGTGGTCTAATAGAAATAGAAAAATCTTTATTTTATAGGACATTCAAGATTCCACTTAAAACAAGTCAAGATTACAATGAAATACATACAAACATACATTAAACGATTTAAATACATACATACGCATTCGTTCTTTTGACCCTACTGACTCTACGCCTATTCGCAAAGGTGCAGTCTTCCTCAGAGGCAAGAAAGGCAAGAAAATACACATTCTCAACTTTCGCTAACTTAAAGTAACCCAATATATCGACTATCGACAAAATCTGTGTCCATCCCTAACAACAGTTGCCAGTTGACTGCGCCCTAGTTTGTGAGAGGTTTTGTTCACTTAGATGTCCATCCACATTCCCTTTCATATTTCTGCCCACCTACTATTAGATTAGATATTTCTCTAAAGCCTGTTTTTAAACCCCGACATAAAAGAGGAGTGTTTGTAAGCATTCCCGAAATTTCCACAATAACGAACGGGCGGGAAGCTAGGAAATTATAATAATACTAGCTTTCCGCCCGGGACTTCGTTCCCGTGGGAATTTTTCCGTAAATTTTACGATGTTTGTGTAGGTTATGCTGCTCTTCGGGACGGAGACAAATACAAAAAATCTAAAACTATGAAAATCGATCCAGCCGTTCTAGAGTTATAAGTGTTCGAACAAACCTGACTTTGTTTTAAATATTACTAGCTTTCGCTCGGGACTTCGTTCTCGTGGGAATTTTTTCGTAAATTTTCCAATGTTTTTAATATTTATTCTGCTATTTGGGACGGAGACAAACACAACAAATCGAAAACCATGAAGATTGGTCCAGCCGTTCTCGAGTTCGTTCGAGTGTTCGAACAAACCCGACTTTGTTTTATATGTTAAGAAGATATCTCATTAGAATATGTCATCGTTTGAACGTTAGTTAACAGTGACAGGTTTAGTGAAACAGCAAGTCGCCAACTTAACTGGGGCGTGGGATGAAAGAGATGTCCCCTCAGATTAGAGCGGTTAAACGACTTTGTACAGATTATGAATATATCCATTAAAATTATAATAATTGAAGCTGGAATAGGGTTGTTTACAGTGTTTGATTTTATGAATTATTGTCTTGAAAACAGCATTAAAATTGGTTTATAAATGAACAAGTTATTAGCATTTATATTAACGTTAGGACTAGCTAAATCCTTTTGTAGGGAGAGCTAGCTAGCTGTTTCGTTTTTACCTACGCAAAACAAATGGCGGTGACGTCACGTGCCAGTAAGTGCATCTCTTTTTTGTTGTTTGACAGTTTTTTTTAACGCTTCACACTCAAAGGCCCACATTAAGGTTTTCCCTTGTGTCGTGGGTCCCTTGGAACACACAAAGACAGACACAAACACCCATTACCCGAGAACAAACATCTGCTTTTTACACAAATATTTGCCCCGACTGGGAATCGAACCCAGGACCCGCCGATCGAGAGGCAGCGTCACTACCACTCGACCAAACCGGCCGTCCCCCTCTATTGAAATTTAATAGCTTTTAACTTTTTTATTTCTCAATAGTTTTCAAAAATTATTTCGTTTTTGGGTTTTGGATTCAGTTCCTTTTTAGGATAAACAATAAAAAAAATGGTCAACATACCTATTTATTAGTCGAATGAATTTGCTTATGTACAGACAGCAGCATGTCAGGTTACCCATTTGCAATATGAAAACCGACGCTATTACGAGCGAGATAAGGGCGACGTCAAGGTCAACATGTATAGACTGATGTGCTGCCGTGTGTATATGTTCGGCTATGGTTTACGCACACACACCTACCTGTATAGGGTGACTTTTCAACCCTCGATAAATAACTCAAAAATTAAAAAAAAAATATCTCCTCCGACATTCTATTGCTTTTTACTTTTAAATGGCTGTACCAATTTATATCAAACTAGCACCCTGCTCGGGATTTCGTTCCAGTGGGAATTCGGGAAAATTTTGTAGTCTATGTTACTCAGGGACAATGTAGCATCTTAATGGTGAAAGATTTTTTAAAATCGGTCCAGTAGTTTCGGAGCCTATTCGTTACATACAAAAATACAAATCTTTCCTCTTTATAATATTAGTATAGATATAGCTAACGCCCCATCCAGACTCTCCACGAGGCTACACGAGGGAACGCGAGTACGAGAGTGAAGACGGTGCGCTCATGTCGCCTCGTCTTTCCTCGCCTCGCCTCGCTGTCGCTCCATTTGATGTAGGTTTTTTGGACACGAGTCAAAGGACGCGAGGGAGTGAGGCGAGGGAATCAACCACACTCTCGCCCTCGCTAAATTTGTTGTTAATTGCTGCAGAGTAAGGACGAGGCCAGTAGTGGGATAAAAGTAGCCTATGTATTATTCTGATGTACTATATTACTGCAAAGTTTCATCAAAATCGGTCCAGTGTATTATAATATTGGTAGGCACATAAAGTAGCTGACGCAGTCACTTGAATCACGTCCATCTTGTAGTAGACGTAGCGGACAATTGAATAAATCGAGAGTGTGGATGGCTAGCACTCCTGCAGCCTCCACTCGCCAAAACTCGTGCGAGTGCCTCGTGGAGGCGCCTCGCGAGAGTCTGGAGCCACCATAAGAACCATCTAACTTCCGTCAGCTTTAAAAAAAACGCATCGAAATCGATCCACAAATGTCTGGCTTAACTTTTTAGTTTTACTTACGATTTTAACAGTCCGGACCCATAAAAAATCCTGCTTCCTAATAATGGGTCCCGATTGTTAAAATCGTTATGTTATACAATAATATTCAATAATGAAAGTAACGACTACTGGGCTTACTTGTTTTTTTCAGTTTTTATTATGCAGTCGGGTTTTTTTATTTTTTAAATTAATTTATTCCCTACACATATAACTGACATTTTATAATTATTGGACAGTTCTATTTTATTTTATTCTTTGACATGTTTGTATGGATGTATTCTATCTTGGTTCTCATCCTTAGTCGTGGTTAGGATCGAAACTATCGGCCCACCGCCAATTTTCAGTAACGCTAGTAAGTGTTACATTGTAAATAACATCATATGAGTCTATTTATTTGAAATGAAAATGATTTGATAGGGATATTTATACCTTAAATCTTTTTAGGGTGCGTGTACACTGTTAAATTGGATCAGATCGGGCTTTATAACGAGGGTGTGTTTTATTTTCTGTTTACGTCAACATAATATCCAAAAGAGCCGAAGGGATATCCGGAGGACAAAATATATTTAGCTGCCATAACATAAACTAAATGTTACTGGAATTTAGCTGTTCCTTTCTTTTTTAACCTACTTTAAAAAAGGAGGAGGTTCTACGTTCGACTGTTTGTAATTTTTTTTTTGTTTTTTATGTGTGTTCATCGATTTCTCCGCCAATTATTAAAATTGGCCGATTTTTAAAATTCTTTTTTGTTCGAAAGAGTATACTCGAGAGGTGGTCCCATATAAATTTTATCGAAAATTATTCAACAAAACAAAAAATACTAAAAACCAGAACATCATCTAAATAAATGAGTGACATTTTCCTTTGTGTTTATCTGCTATTAGGCATTGTAGTCTGCAAAAAATACTAGTTATCTACTTTGTGCGAACTGTTGTAGGGATTAAAGTCGGTGACTCATAAATTTTTAACGTGGAAAATTATCTTTAAATACTCTATATAAAACAAAGTCGAGTTTGTTTGAACACATAACTCGAGAACGGCTGGACCGATTTTCATGGTTTTTGATTTTTTGTTTTTGTCTCCGTCCCGAAGAACAGAATAACTATTAAAAACATTGGAAAATTGACGAATAAATTCCCACGGGAACGAAGTCCCGGGAGAAAAGCTAGTCTTTAATATTTTTCAATTGGTATGTGACCGTAGCATTTAAGACGTGCGTCTGGCACTGACTTAAAAAAAAAGTGAAGACCCCTAATTTCTTTCGTATCTAAGTTTTATTTCGTTTTTGTAGGCTAAGTTCCAAGCTGGATTGGGAGTGAAAGAAAAACCAAGAATGTGTCAGCTGCCAACTCTTCTACAGTAGAAGCCAGTGAGTGGGATGCGAGGGTTTTGCTTTATCGTGGGCGAATGGCTGACAACCTTCTTCTTCTTATCATGTAGGTATAGTCAAGTGTGTGGCGAACTTGGCTAACCCTGGTGTCAGAGTTTTCAAACCGCACAATGGCCTCTGACTTGGTTTTTACGACTGTAGTCAATCGATAACAGCTGGGACCAACAGCTTAAAGTGCCCTCCGAAGCACGGAAACGCTCGATAAATTGCCACTTTGGTTACCCATCAGGTTCCCTGCCTCTGTGTACGTTGCTTAACCTCACTGACCGATTGAGATCAGCATCGTCACTGGGCCACTGGGTTACCACTAAAATACTCATGTTCAATTAGAATTGATGTTAAAATTTGGCGTCTGGTTACAGAATTACATGATGTTTTTTCTTTCCCCAAAAGGGATTAAATGCCTGAGTCTATGGACGTCCATTAATATTAATGCCACTTTAAATATAAAATAAATAAAGGTTTTTATTTCTCTTATCAATCACATTTTACAATTTATACAGGGCTTTAGGTATCTTTCTTTCAACCTCTCGGGTGGTTAATCAGTTCCCCAAGGAAGTTGTACTTAGGTCAAAATACAAAAAAAAAATTGATCTCCCATACAAAATGCGCTAACTATATGCTGATAAAGTTTGTATGGGAACTCAAAATTTTTATTTCGTATTTTTACCTATGTTCCTTGGGGAAGTTGTTCAGTTTCATGGCCTGATTAACCACCTGAGAGGTTGAAAGAGATTTATCTAAAGCCCTGTATATGTGAATAGAAATTAACTCAGTATTGGTGAGAGACTGGTGGCTGAGATAGGCGGTTAGCCTGTAATACAGTCCACCAATATCAAACTGTCTTAAGCCAGGAAAGTGTCCTTTTATCACGAGAGTTTTCGTGCTTCGAAGGGCACGTCAAGCCGTCGGTCCCGGCTGTTGTCGATTGACTACAGTCGTTAAAACCAAGTCAAAGGCCATTGTGCGGTTTGAAAACTCTGACACCAGGGTTAGCCAAGTTCGCCACACACTTGACTATACCTACACGAGAAGAAGAAGGATATAGCCTTACACTTAAAGCAGCTTTTACTTTAATGAACGTTTCTACAAATGCCCGATAAAGATAGCATAAACACGAGAGATATACCAAATTCCCTCAAAACTATTTTCGAAGGACATTAATAATACATAATATTATTGATATTGGTAACACTCACAAACATTTCAAACATGTTGGCTTCAGGCCAAGAGGTACAATTTTACGGTAGCATTACAAGTAAAATTATTATTTTAACTGTAAGTAGTTCTATTTACAAATGTTACGACTGTAGTTAGACTAAAATTAGTTAAGACTAGCATTTCGCCCGGGACTTCGTTGCCGTGGGAATTTGGGAAAATTATGCAGCCTATTTTACTCAGGGATAATGTAACATTTTTGAAATCGGTCCAGTAGTTTCGGAGCCTATTCAATGCAAACAAACAAACAATCAATCTTTCCTCTTTATAATATACCTTTACCTTGTCGATATTCTTCGGATCCGTAGTGAGTGCTTCTCTTCATCTACATCTATACTCTTCTTCTTTTTATCGTGTAGGTATGGTCAAGTATGTGGCGAACTTGACTAACCCTGGTGTCAGAGTTTTCAAACCGCACAATGGCCTCTGACTTGGTTTTAACCACTGTAGTCAATCGACAACAGCCGGGACCAACAGCTTAACGTACCCTCCGAAGCACGAAAACGCTCGTGATAAATTGCCCCTTTGGTCACCCATCAGGTTCCCTGTCTGTGTGTTCATCTACACTAATAATGTAAAAGGGAGATTTGTATGTTTGTAACGAATAAACTGACAAAATACTAACTTACCCATTTACGTAACTAAGGTCCGTATTACAGATCGCAACTCAGACTCTGATCTATTTATATACTTGGGTAGCAGTCGTCTTTGTCATTTTTATAGTGAAAGAAAGAAACAATAAATACTTAAGTAGAGATCAAGACTTAAGTCTCCTTCAGTAAATCTTGCTGAAAAGGTTATTCACGCCCTCCAAGAAAAAAAAAACAAATTTTTTGCAACATTTTCTTTTAACTACACTTCGTCCGTAGTGAATAATGGGCCAACATGACCAATGTTCACTAGGCCAGCTGGCCCAACATTTATCATAGCAGTAGGCCCACGATAAATCTTCTAACTTCAGGTTTTTTGTTTTACTTGTTGCTTTGGTTTATTTATGAAGAAATTTAATAAGAAAAGTGTATCTTTGAGATAATGGTACCGTTTTTTGGGCAAATAAAATATGGACTGGGAGTGAAAGAAAAACTTACGCCAGCTACCTTCTCTTCCCAGGTAATAAAAGTGTGGAATGCGAGGGTTTCCATGTATAATTAGCGAAAGGCTGACCACCTCTCACCATTATACAATTAGTTCCGACTAATAGCCCTTACAATATATATCAAACGTGGCATCTAGCGGTTCTAGAGCCACTGATGCTCTGTCTACCCCGTTAGGGATTATAGGCGTGACCGTATGTATGTATGTATGTTTAATTAAGTGATGTTTACCGACGAATCCATAAATACACTGGGCGTCAAAAATAAGTAGTACACTTTTCAAATTGCAATTACTCCTAAACTATAGTAGTTACACTTATGAAATAAAAAGCAGTTTATAGTAAACTTAACGAAGTTTATTAAAGTTATATTTTATTTGGCATGAATAAAGTTTCAAACTTAAAATTAAGATAAATACTAAAAAGTATCAATTTTTAACGATATGTCAACCACTTAATTTTCACGTTTTGGAACTTTTTCACAATTTAATAACTTGTGTTGCCGCCTCGGGCTCTAATTACAGCTTGGATCCGGTTTGGCATGCTGAACACTAAGTTTCGGAGGCGGTGTTGGGGAATATTTTCCCATTCTTCTATCAGCGCATGTTTTAGAGCCCTGAGTGTGGCAGGAGGTGGACTGCGCCTTCTGACTAGCCTCCCAAGCTCATCCCAGGCGTGTTCAATCGGGTTGAGATCTGGGCTTCTCGATGGCCAAGCCATCAAGTTGATGCCAACCTCCTGAATGTACTCTTGTACGTGGTGAGCAGTGTGTGGCCGGGCGTTATCATGCATTAGGATGGCTCCATCACCCATATTTATTAAATATGGCCCTGCATACTCGTTGAGGATCTCCGAGGCATATCTTTCACCAGTCAAAGTCCCATTTTCTATTACCACAAGCTCTGTGCGACTCTCTGAAGAGATACCAGCCCATACGTGTACAGAGCCCCCGCCATATTGGACTCTTTCCGAGATACAAGCTTGAATGTATCGCTCACCGGGTCGTCTGTAGACTCTCCGCCGTCCATCTGAAGTGTATAAAGAGAATCGAGACTCATCTGTGAATAAAACTCTAGCCCATTCTTCTTCGCCCCATTGTACGTGTTGACGGGCGTAGCGTAGTCTTGCTACGCGATGCTCTGTCTCAAGTTTGGGGCCATTTGCTGGTCTTAGAGGCTTCAGGTTAGCTTCAGCAAGTCTTCTTCTCACTGTACTCTCACTGATGTAGTCTGTTCGGGTCCGAAGAAGCTGTTGCTGAACCTCAACTGCATTAAGGTGTCGATTTCTTAACACAGTGGAAACAATAAAGCGATCTTCTCGGGTACTTGTGCACCTGGGTCTGCCATTACCTCGTCTCCTTAGATGGTTTCCAGTCTCTTCGTACCTTTGCTTTACTCGCTGAACCGTTCTTAAAGTTACACCCACCCTCCTTGCAGTACGACGCATACTGATGCCCACTTCGAGAAAAGCTAAGATTCTTGCACATTCTTCTGGTGAAAGAGGCATGATTAGTCAAATTTACTCTCTGAAGATACCTATGCTTTTCAATTACAATTGCTTTATCAGCAGCGAATGTGTCAAACACAAAAATCCTAAGTAAGACAACACCTTTCAACAGTTTAAAAAAAGTGTTTTTATTTATTCGTTTTTTTTAAAGTCAAGCATTATAAGTTCTTATAATGCATGAAGTTTTTATTGAATAAGATTAAATTTTCTTTTTAACCTTTTTTGTTTCAAAGGTCTAAGTTTTATAGTTTGGGAGAAATCGCAATTTTAAAACTGTACTACTTATTTTTGACGCCCAGTGTACTTACAAAACTCCATAATATGTTATTCATGATTTTTATTTTGCATATGACATTTCCAGAATCTGACATTTCCAGAATATGACATTTACAGAATCTGACTTCACCAGAATCTGATATTTGTAGAATCCGGCGAATTCAGAATTTGTCATACATAGAATGTGGCATTAATTTCCAGAATTTGGGATTAACCGACGAATCCATGTTTACCATACTATACCGTCGGTCTGGTGCAGTGGCTAGCCTGACTAGAATGACGCATTCTTTGACTCGTTTGTTTCTGGGTTCGATTCCCTGTTGGGCCAAAAGGGAACGTTTGTTGTCAGGTCTGGCTGTTCGTAATTAATGTATGGGTCCCAACGGACTTACCACCAAGGTATAACCTTAGTGTGGACCCTTGAATGTGGAGTTTTCGATATATAAATTAATTTATCCTCCAATATTATGCATTGATAAATATAAAGTATGACTTGAAATTAGGTAGCAAAACTTTGAGGGGTAACTCTAACCATATATTTGAGCATATATTTAAAAAAAAAAATATCTTTTTATTTTTTATGGAGCGAGTTAACCCAAAAAATGCCTATAAAGGCACTGGTACTCCTACGCACCGACGGAACACAGCTAGCTGTTTGGCGTCGGACTTCTGTAGGAGGGTGGTCGCGAAACAGACGGCCCTTTACAGAGCCTACCACACCGCATGAGACCATAGGACGACACCTCAGATTCAGAAAAAAATGAAGTGTCGTTGTCTGGGATGGATTACTAGGAGGCAGGTCTCATTTGTGTTTCCTTAGTCGCCTCTTATGACACCCATGGAAAGAGATGGGGTAGTGTTATTCTCAACCGATCACCACACGTTAAAAATATATCTTATATGAAGGCAATCAGTTTTTTCTATAACGAACGATTTCGGGGGCGTCCATTAATTGCGTGAGGTGTTTTTGGCAATTTTTCGACCCCCCCACCCCCTCTGGTGAGATGTCGTGAGATTTGGCTCGACACCCCCCCTCCCCCTTTTATCTTACGTGAGTTTTATGAAAATGCTTAGTTTTAGTGTATATATGATAATTGGTAATTTATTTAGAAAAATAACATAATTTGCCTAATCATTTTTAAACTTTTAATAATCGAACAATAAAAAACAGCTATGATTTACCAACTCAAATTTGAAAAAAACGATTGTTCTGATTCAGCCCACGGAAACTCATGAGTAGTCTTAAGTTGCTACCGCAACAACATGGTTTAGTTAGTTTAACTTAGCTTTCCCACAATTTAACACTATTTCTTTTGGGGGAAAATATTACGTGATATTTGTAGAGACCCCCCCTCTCCCCCACGTGAGATTGAGTGAGATTCGGCCCGACTCCCTCCCCCCCCAAAACGCCTCACGTAATTAATGGACGCCCCCTTCGCTCTTGACGACAATCTAGCTTAGGGACGAGCTAGATTGTGGTAAAGAGCGTTGATCGCTCAAGTTGTATGGAGAGTCAAAACAAACGGAATGACAGCATAATTCAATGAGAAAAACAGAATTACATCTACTAATAAATGGCTAATAATCACTCCGAATAACCTCTTACGTGCGGCTTACCGTAAACGGAAACTCCGCAAATAGACCACTGGTATTACGATTTCCCTGTTGCTATACCGTAGCCCGTAGCTGTAACTCTTAATACGTGATTCACGTAGGCTAACGTATTCGCAGTTTAAAAATAAAGTCAGAACGTGAGGGAAAGTGTGGTTTGTATATTTGGTACAGTTGACGGCCGGTTTGGTCGAGTGGTAGTGGCGCTGCCTGTTGATCAACGACTGGGTTCGATTCCCAGTCGGGGCAAACATTTATGTAAAAAGCAGATGATTGTTCTCGGGTCATGGGTGTTTGTGTCTGTCTTTATGTGTGTTCCAAGGGACCCACGACACAAGGGAAAACTTTAGTGTGGGCCTTTGAGTGTATAGCGTTTATTTTATAGCGTTTAGTTAAAAACAATGAAATGGATATTTGGGTAACATTTATCTACATCTACACTAATAATAAAAAGAGGAAAGATTTGATTGTTTGTTTGTTTGCATTGCATAGGCTCCGAATTCAATGCTAACAGACAAACAATCAAATCCGCGTGGTGGACTATGACCTAAATCCCTTTCGTGTTTAGAAGGGAGGCTCGTATATAGGCTGTTAAAAAAAAAAACATGTTATGATAATAACATCGAAGTAACAATTCACCAAAAGCGATAGAAGCAATAGAACTGTGTGTAGATCGTACCAGGTGGCAATCTGTGGTCTCTGCTTTTCCCAATTGGATAAAGGCGTGAATATATGTATGACCGTGTAACAGTACACCTTATTTCAAATCAATCGGAATTATGGAAGTTGAAGAAAACTTCCATAACTCTGATTAATTTACTTATGATCTTGAAACGCCCAAAATTTTAATGAATTGCCAAAAATCATCTCAATCACATCAGTTTTTAATGAAAAACCGGTCAAAAATTTGTCTATAATCCCTGTGAGAGTCACAATGCCACGGATAGATACACAATTAGGGACACAACGTCTTGTAACAATTTTTTCATCGAGGTTGAAAGCAATTTGGTAAAGTATTATTTTCAATGGATCCTATTTGTTGACGCCACACGTCTGCCATATTAATTTATTTCCAACGATGAGTAACGATATTGGAAATATTGTCGATAATAATAGTCACGAATTGAACTTCGATCACTTGATCGTGTGATAAAAACATAATACGCATAAAAGTTTATTGGATTAAATGAAGCAAAAAAAATGGTATTGCCAGTTTTTGAAATGTTTTTAGGGTTCCGTACCCAAAGGGGACCCTTTTACTAAGACTCCGCTGTCTGTCCATCTGTCTATCTGTCTATCTGTCCGTCTGTCACCATCCTGTATCTCATGAACCGTGCTAGTTAGACAGTTAAAATTTTCACAGATGATGCA
Organism: Aproaerema taeniolella; assembly: GCA_949987775.1. Classification (NCBI taxonomy): domain Eukaryota; kingdom Metazoa; phylum Arthropoda; class Insecta; order Lepidoptera; family Gelechiidae; genus Aproaerema; species Aproaerema taeniolella. Next base: position 16,350,767 of record OX465258.1, on the reverse strand, counting down.
TTTCTGTTTCCGCTATAACAACAAATACTAAAAAAATAAAAAAATAAGAGGGCTCCCATACAACAAAACGTGATTTTTTTGCTCGTTTTTACAGATTTTAACCGTGTGGTGATCGGTTGAGAATAACACCACCCCGTCTCTTTCCGTGGGTGTCGTAAGAGGCGACTAAGGAAACACAAATGAGACCTGCCTCCTAGTAATCCATGCCAGGCAAAGAGACTTCATTTTTTTCTGAATCTGAGGTGTCGTCCTATGGTCTCATGCGGTGTGGTAGGCTCTGTAAAAGTCTGACGCCAAACAGCTTGCTGTGTTCCGTCGGTGCGTGGGAGTACCAGTGCCTTTATAGGCATTTTCTGGGTTAACTCGCTCCATCGTCGACCTCATCTTTGACCTTATGGTCAAGATTGAGGTCAAGAGTTAACTCATCTTATAATAAAATAAAAAAAGATACGGCACTCTTTGTGCGCGAATCCGACTTTTTTATTAAAATCATATATCCTCGATAAAACAGCTATTTCAAAAAATAGTCTCTCATTTAAAATTGGGCTATATTACTTAGACCTGGCTAATACAGTGTTTTTTAATATTTTTGAATTCACAACCCTTTTGGAAGTTGAAAAGTTCTGGCGACCACCTAAGTCCCTAAGACCCCCATAGGCTAAATCAACGAACAACGTTGGAGATTTTAAGATGCAGTGAAAGAGTTTGCCACAGCCTTTTCACTGAAATTGTCTTAATGTGGTGTTGGACCTACAAATAATAGTTTTTTTATCAACCGACTTCAAAAAAGGAGGAGGTTCTCAATTCGACTGTATTTTTTTTATTTTTTTTGTATATTTGCTACGCGATTACTCCGGCAATTATAAACCGATTTGAATAATTCTTTATTTGTTCGAAAGAGTATTCTGAAGAGGTCCCATATAAATTTTATCAAAAATGATTCAGCGCTTTAAAAAAAAACAACAAAAACAAAAAATACTACAAACTAGAACATCATCTAAATAAATGAATGACATTTCTGCTTGTAGTTATCTGCTAATAAGCATTGTAGTCCACAAAAAATACTAGATATCTACTTTGTGCGAACTGTTAGGATTGAAGTCGGTGACTCATACGTTATTAACGTGGAAAATTGTTTAACCTGCGAACCACCGAGTAAGGTTTCACGACTTCAGGGGGTCACCATCACCACCCACAATTCGAAAAACACCGTTCTAATATACTACTAGGCGATATTGATATTGAATTAGCAAATTTTTACATATATTTTTTTTAAAAAAAGAACCAACTTCAAAAAGGGAAAAATAAATACAATATCATTTGATGTGATATGTGGTACCTACCCACTGATCTGTTTGAAGTCGATGCGAAGGCGGCCTATCAAACTTAATTTTCTTGGCACCGACTTCAAACAGCTCAGTAGGTATACCTACCTACATCAAATGATATTGTATTTATTTTTCGCTTTTTTGAAGTTGGTTCTATTTTTTTTTTAAGTTTTTACTTTTCCATTTTTAGTGCAAAATGTCAACCTCTTCAAAAAGTTTAAGCGAATCATTATAATATATTTTTTTTTACATACATACAGCTTAAACTGAGAACCCCCCTTTTTTGAAGTCGGTTAAAATACTTAAACCTTCTCCTAAATGTAACAAATACTTTTCTGAAAACCGCATCAAAATCGGTTCAGCCAAACGCGAGGTAATCGCGGACAAACTTACATACGTACAAACATACATACGTACACACATACAGGTCAAACTGAGAACCTCCTTTTTTGAAGTCGGTTAAAATGAAAGAAACCTTGTTTGGTCTGAGCCTGTTTCATCAATTATATTTTTTGCTCAAAAATAGGTGTACTTACAGCTGACTATAAGATTAAGTACATTTGGTTTTCACATTATTAAAACAAAAATCCAAAAATGTTTGTTAAAAAAATTGTGTTGCAAAAAAATTTAAAACCGCAATTTCATATTTCGTGTTGATTTGTCTTGAAAACTTTTTCTCTTTCTAAAAGAATGTTAATAAAACGAATACAATACCAGATTTTAATAATATTTCTGGAAAACATACAGTGGAGAAGTACTATCCAGAAAACAAAATAACAATATCAGGCACCAATCCATTTCTTTATATAATCTTTTATACGGAATCTTGTCTTCATAAGCGCCGATGGGACCGGCTCCATGTAATACATGAGATCTTGATTATATGTTACTTTAGGAATCACCATTGCTACATGTTGCATATGTCTTATACTTTGCTGTACACTCAGCTTACGTTTCGGATCCAAAGCCCCAGAAGTGAAAATTACATTAGTTATTTTCGGCGACATCCCTCCAAACAATGCATTTGTTGCAGCAATACCACTCTTTATTTTGTTGGGAGTAAGTCCAAATAACGCATAGCAAAGCTTTAAATAAAATTCAAGTTTTAAAACTTTGCCGAATGCTTGTTTCCCGTTAGCAGTCCAAAAATGTCCGTGTTCTGCACAATGTCTGTATTGAGTTGCCATCGCATTTGTGTTGTTCCTAATTTCGCTCACAAATCGTTTAAAATCACAATCCAAGCATTTATGGATATTCCGCCGTATTTTTGGGGACGAAGAGTCCCAGCTCGGTTTATCCAATTGGTTACTATTGCAGTAATCTTTCATATCCGTAGGCGTCGCATACTCAGCATAGAAACAAAAGTCCTGGTTGAGTCTGTACCAAAAGAAAAGTTGCTGGTTCATTTCGTCTGTCATGTCGACGTCGCTACAAATTCTTAAGATCTGTTTCATCACTTTTGTTCCTTCGCTGGTTTTCAAGAGGTTATCGTAATAAGTGAAGTAGTTTTTAATGCGTGTAACGCACTCCTCTCCTCCGAATTCTTTGTAGTTTTCTGTGACCTGTTCTAGATATTCAGGGAGTTCCAGTTTAGCCTGAACCGGGGCGCTGCTTGCTACTGCTGCGTCGAAAAAATTAGGGTACAGAAGTCTCGACCACGCGGCTATATTACCAGACAGTCCTGCCCCAATGATTACGACCTTTGCACTTGTGTACGCGTCATTCTTTTTCAAGGTTTTTATCAGCTCAACCAAATCAACAATCGCTTCTCTTGCTAATAGATATTTGAAGTTCGCAGGATCTGAAGTATTGAGAGGCACGCTATTACCATAGTACCTGAATTCTGGTGCCAGAATCAATCCACGCGTTTCATTTGCGATTTCTTCTACCAATCCGGGGATGCATCGGCCGACTTTGTGTTCCGTGTCTATATATATAAAGATAGGGCGGCCGTAGCGATAGGCTTCGTTGTTTATTAGATACCTCATTTTGAATGTTCTCTTCTCAGTTTGATCAAAATGGGAGACATTTTGTTTAATAGTTTTTTCAAAAAACTCCAACGATTTGCAATCCTCAAACAAGTCCCTTTTGAAGTTTACGTACATGGATGTTAGACATAATGTGAATTCTAAACTTATTATTAAAAATAAAAAATACGTGTAGGATTGTGGAAACATTATGTTTATATCATTTTGAGAACGCTACAGAATTGAATTTGGAAATAACATAAAACTGAGAAATAAAATATGATTGCTGCGTTGAATTGAAATATTGATAAAAACGAGAGTAGTTTTCCATTAGTATTTTTGTTTGCACCTCAAACATTTTAAAACCCTGAATAGATTCATAAATGTTTTTTGTACCGTTTCAAAGAGTGATCCAGGAATTGGTAGTCGATAGGAATAATTATAAGAGCGAAAACTGTTGAATAATGTGGCTTTTTGCGTATCAAATTCTGAATTTCTGCTAGTGTGGAAAAACTATGATAACATATTTGTCTACTAAGCAATATCATTGAAAAGTTTCATAACCTTTTAATAGTAGTTTCACTTATCCTACTTCCTACTAATAATATAAATGTGAAAGTTTGTGAGGATGTATGAATGTAATGTTTTTTATTCTTTCACGCTCAAACGGCTGGACCAATTTTGATTAAATTTGGTATGAAGTTAGCTGACATCCTATATCAACACATAGGCTATATAATTTTCCCAAATTCTTATTTTAAAAAGTTTTTGCAATCACAGTGAAGAAAGTTTTTATCTTTCTATCTATCCTATAGTTTTTATAGTGTCAGTTTTCAAAACACGAAATGATTTCTGACTTCGCGGCTGTAGTTTATCGTCAATAACCCCGAGGCATAAACGTGCCCTCCGAAGTACGGACAAGCTTGTGATTGCAATCCATTTTCCCGTCGTCATTATACATGGTTTAATTTGATATAACACGTAATAGTTCTTGTTATGACAGTTACTAGGTACTCCTAAGTTATTTAATGAGAAAACCTTTTACTTTGTCGGCTGTCCACTTTAATTTAATTAAACTTAACTTTCCTTTCTAAAAGATCGTAGAAAACTGAGGAAATTAGGTTATTTTAACAATATACTAAACAATGTTTTAATAAGTTTCCTGTCGTTTTTTGGACAAAATATACATTTTGAAGACGTTTTTAAGGTGTTTTTTTTTAATTGGTATCGAATAGTGAATACAGGGTGTGAACAACTTAGTTAATCGGTTAAGGAAAATACATCGGTTCAGTAACATTTTAAAACTTTAAGGCTGTTTGTGACGTTCAAAAGTTAAATTACTTTTGCTTGGCTTAAAATCTTTATTAATTTAAAGGTTCCATATTACTTAGAATTTAAGGTACAATTACATTACAGCAGGCCGTGATAGCGCCGCGACAACACCGCGGTCCTATGTCAAAATGTCAACATTGACAACGCCATAGGGCGAGCAAGCCTTCTTGCGGGACCCTCGCGCAATCAAAGTGAAGTTTCAGCGTGAGCCGAGCGCGAGTTTGTCGTTATCGTGCTAGAGCTGCAGTAGAGTTGTCATAGACCTATTTTTGGTCCTATTTTTACCTATTTTTTTACCTATTTTTACCTATTTAGACCTATTTTTGGTCTATGACAAATCAAATCAAATCATTTATTTGCTGAATATGAGTACAAAGATGGGCCTATTTTAAAATGTGGTTCTGTCATATTCGGCCACTGCCTGGCATGCAAATATTTATAAATGATAATGGGTCTAAATAATTAAAAATTAGTGAAAAATTAAAAATTATAAGTACAGTAAATGTCAAACCACAAAAAAAAGCATAAAAATAAAATAAAATGTCAAAATAAAATAACAACTAACATGTCAAAAAAAAGAAATTAATGGAAAATAAAACAAGTTACCAAATAAAATAATAATTTAAAATGTCAATCAATTAAATGTCAAAGCAATGTAAAATGTCAAATAATTAAAATATGACAAAACGACTTAACATTATTGTAGACGATAAATCTAGTATAATTTAGACATGACATGACAGACATGAAAATTAAACAATTTAGTACGTAGAGTTCTAAATGAAATTAATGTTAACGATAAATCTAATCCTTATCCTTACTATCTTTACTAATATTTTAAACGCAAATGTTTGTATGTTTAGATGTTTGTTTCTCTTTCACGCTCAAACAGCAGGACCAATTTTGATATTTGATATGGAAGTAGTGACACCCTGGATTAACACATAGGCTACATAGTTTTCCCAAATTCCTACGAGAACGAAGTTCCGGGCGGAAAGCTAGTAATTTTATATTGGTCCTATCAAAATTATATATTGATCAACACTGGTCAACATGTGTTTTTAAGTTTAGAAATATACAGGGCTTTAGGTATCTCTCTTTCAACCTCTCGGGTGGTTAATCAGTCAATGAAACTGAACAACTTTCCCAAGAAACATATAGATCAAAATACGAAAAAAAATTTTGAGTTCCCATACAAACTTCATCAGCATATAGTGCATTTTGTATGGGAGATCAAATTTTTTTCTTTCGTATTTTGACCGATGTTCCTTGGGAAAGTTGTTCAGTTTCATGGACTGATTAACTACCCGAGAGGTTGAAAGAGAGATACCTTAAGCCCTGTATACATATGTATATATGGTTTAAAACTAGCTTAGTTAGGGTTTTTTAACTAACAACAATTAAAAAAAATACAAAAACAATTAGAAACATCAACAAGAATTAGTATTAATTATAGAGACTTTGAATTATTCCTAATATTTTTCTTCTCTTTATTTATTTATTTAGAATCTTATCTATATATATAAAAGAAAGTCGTGTTTGTTACAACACTTATAACTCGAGTACGGCTGAACCGCTTTTCATGGTTTTTGATTCGTTGTATTTGTCTCAGTCCAGAAATATAGCAGAATAAATATTTAAAACATTGGAAAATAGACAGAAAAATAAAATAAAAGAAAAAACGTTTTCCTACACATAATGTTCATGGGTTTCGTACTTGTCAAACATTTCATATTGGGTAAAAATTTTCCCGAATTCCCACGAGAATTAAAACTAACTAAAACTAAAAACAAAATCAGTCAGCTCAAATTAATCTAGTACAGCTGGGCCAACCTAGAAGTTTAAATAAAAATTCTCAAAATTTGTCGACTGTTAATGTATTTGATGATATATTATGTAAAATAAAACACTCAGGAACTTGGAAACATATGAAACCGAGTAAGTGTTTTTTATTACGGTCTGTGAGCGAGACCCAGTGAGTTGGTGGGTTATTTTAGAACTACACGATCGTCGCTTACGATATTCGAATGTAAAAGACGACCAATTGATTGAAGATTGAAAGCCGCGCACCTAAAACCCTAAGGGGTATTATCCTATTAAAAGATAATTAACTTATCTTCTTGTATGTATGTATGTATGTATTTATTCTTTATTGTACATGAGTATAAGGTACACAAGACACAATATAAGAAAAACAGTACAAAGGCGGACTTATCCCACAAGGGGATTTCTTCCAGTCAACCCATTGAGTGTTTGAGAGGAAGGAGTAGTCGGCAGGTAGCATTAAATGTACAAAAATAGTACATTTAATGCTACCTGCCGACTACTCCTTCTTTTAATGGAATAATTTTTAAATTAATTAATTTAGTAGCTAATTTTCTAACCGAAAAAATGTAGGTATATGACTAAACATGTGATTTTTTTTTCACATGTGAAGTGAATAAATGACAGCCAACTTGTCTTCCACTCTATGAAAAAACAAATACTGTAACGCTTGGGGATTTTTTGAGATTTGTGTGTGGAACATAAACTTGAAACGTGACTAGAAATAAAGTACAACAACTGACAAAATTCAAGATTTTATCATATGAATGAATACCTACATCGATTTAGTTTTTTGTTCTAACAATAGAAAAGCTCTTAGTTAGATTTGTGTCTTTTAAAGCGAGAACGTCCTAAAATGTAATTTTGATTTCAATTTTCTTGCTCGCTATTATCTTACGGTTAACTAATGTATTTGAAAAATGGCGTCCACCATCGTGATTTTGCCAACGACTGAGTATTTTAATCAAAATTAAAATATGTAATGGCGATGTCATGTTGGCATTAAGTAAAGCAACCCTTTACAGGTTGTACGTCAGAGCCACGTCCGTTGATCAGCAAGGTGTACCATTAGCAGGCGAGACTGACGATTTTGGGGCACTAATTTGTTATGACGCACCCTTACTTATGGTTTATTAAGTGACCCAGCATATTATGCCACTGTCACGTCTTGATTTTCGTTACAGAGTATAAGAATATCTTCTTCTTTCTTCTTTCGTGGGTTCAAGTCCCATTCGCGCCGAACTTTTTCTTTTCCTAAAATTCGAGTATCTTTCTCGTCCGATTCAAGAATACGGAATAAAAACGGTTAAAGGCTTACGAGCGATCGTAAAGCAAAATACGTACTAACCGGCTCATATGCAGCTTAAGCTGTATTTAATGCTGGGTACCCCTTTTTTATTGGTAACTTGATGGCGTTGGATATGACAACGTTTCACCAACGTTTTATAAATTGTTTTATGCATTTAAACTGAATTTGGCTTATTTAATATGCACAGCTGCATGCACGTACGTTTTTTTTGTATGTTTGTTACGCAAAAACTCTACCAATTGTCGGCTGATTTTCAAAATATTATTTTTGTTTGAAAGGGTATACTCCTGAAGTGGTCTTATATAAATCTTATCCAAATTGACTCAGCCCTTTATTAAAAAATCAACAAAAACAAAAATACAATATTCTCCCAGTTATTTTCACTAGTTTTAAACATGCAAAAACGAGCTCCTACCACGTTTTTTGTTTAAAATAAGAATCCGATATTTCTTCGTATAACACAATATTCACATTTAACATTCATTTCCAAATTTTTTAAAAGTATTTCTATAAATTCTTTGTTTTCTTTATATTCCCAGTTCTAGGTAGGCGGTAAAAGTAGTGTTGTAAAAAATTAAGTCTTTTAGTCTTCATTTCGAGACTTGAGTCGATTTTCAAGACTAGGGCTCGTTAGTCACATAAGTCCGAGGCCTTTGAGTCTTCTGAGTCCTCTTCGAGTCCTTTAAGTTCTTTGAGCTAGACTGAGTCGTCTGAGTCTGTTCCGAGTCATTTAGTATACCTATTACCTATTATAAGGTAATACTGGGTGATTTTATATCATCATCCGTATATAATACTATAACTTCATTTCAAATGAATGTTGACAAAAGGTTAAATGAAGAGCATTGTTTTTATAATAAAATATGTAATCTAATAAATGACTCAGTCTTTAAGTTCTTTTTGGCAAGACTCAAGTGTTTTTATAAAAGACTCAAAATTCTGAAGGACTCGAGCTCTAAGTCTTATTTATAAGACTCGAGTCTTCAAAAATAGCTTGAGTTTCATTAAATAAGACTCCAAGACTCGAGTTCCTTAAAACACTAGGTAAAAGTTACAAATGACATGTAATTGGCTTTCAAATCTTGAACTCAACACACAAAGAAAGCTTTTAAAGGAAACTTCCACAAGAATCGAGTTTCTACTCTTAAGGAAATTGAACCAACAAAGTTTTTAAACAACCGATTGGAGAGTAAATCAAATCAAATATCTTTATTCGCTGAAATGTGGTAAATACAGTCGTCTTTAGGTACATTATTTCGTTCGCACATTCAAGCTGTCACTAGCATGCAAAATGGAGTATTAAACCAATTTCAAATAAGTGTATTCAAGATCTGGTTTTAACTTTGTCTAAAATTGATAGAAGATTAAGAATATTAAGGTTTTTGTTTAGTCTTTACTAGTTTTGTTGCTTTTTTAAACTTATTTCCTTTTTTTGTTTCGGGCTGTTCTGGACGTATCACAGGATTGAAATTTAGAGTTTCACCTGTTTCTTTAATAGTAATTGAAAAATAATAAAGGTTTCATTATTTCCCTCCCTCTTAACAGCCCATATACGTCCCCACCGAGGGGCACGGGCCTCCCTTCGAAACAAGAAGGGGTTTTTTTAGGCCATAGTCCACCACGCTGCGCTGGCCCAATGCGGGTTGGCCAAAATGAATTTTCTTGGACGGGCGGGTTTCATCACGATGTTTTCCTTCACCGTTGAGCAAGTGATAATTAGAAATCCGTACATAAATCCGAAAAGACGAATTTAGTGGTACAGGCCCGCACCAGGATTTGAACCCGCGACCTGTCGGATTACAAGTCTGGCTCATTACCAACTGGGCTATCACCGCTCCTTACGTGGTGATAGCCAGTTGGGTAATCCAATTATTTTCCTACGTGGATTTAAAATTCTCATTGGACGACCGGTTTGGTCGAGTGGTAGTGGCGCTACCTCTTGATCGACGGGTCCTGGGTTCGATGCCCAGTCGGCGCAAATATTTGTGTAAAAAGCAGATGTTTGTTCTCGGGTCATGGGTGTTTGTGTTTGTCTTTATGTGTGTTCCAAGGGACCCACGACACAAGGGAAAACCTTAATGTGGGCCTTTGAGTATGTAACGTTTATTTATTGTTTAAAGTCATTCGGTATCATTCAATTAATAAGCGAGAATAAAGAATATGGATCAGCCCATGAAACTGAACAGCTTTCTCCATGAGATGTAAGTCGAAATATGATAAAATACTTAGAGGAAACTTCATACAACTTTAGCAATTAGCTTTTGAAATTTGTTTTGAGAATTTTATACGGATCCCTTGGGAAAAGTTGTTCAGTTTCATGTTGAGAAGCACCCTTAAAGTTTCGTTTACTAATTTTAAACCACGCCATACGCATACCAATTATTACCAAGTCGTTGGCGGCAAGCTAGACATTTGAAATTTCTGAAATAGGGTCAAGAATTGCGTCTAAAGCGTACGCTCGTCTATTTTCGTTCTCGTCCGATTGCGTTCGGCTATTTCCGACATTCTTCGGCCGCATTCGGCTATTTTCGTAACAGCTCTTAAATTTGGAAAACGATTTCGAACGCCTTTGATGTTTACGTTGTTTGTGCCAAGGTTTTTGAACAGAGGGCGCAACGATTCTCTGGCCTTGTTTAATGAAAAAAAAACATGAAATTCATCTTCAAAACATGATACCACGCTTTTTTCCAAACGGAGGGAAATTTAGTGCAATGCAAGACAACTGACAAATCCACATTAAACTTTGTAATTTTCACTTTTCTGGAAACGCTCGTAAGCTTCGTGCTTCGGAGGACACGTTAAGCTGTCGGTCCCGGCCATTTGGCGGTTTGAAAACTCTGACACCAGGGTTAGCCAAGCTCGCCACACATTGGACTATACCTACACGATAAGAAGAAGACTTTTCTCTAAAATTAAAAATGTTGTATCATGCCCTTCATTCATTGCTTATACCTTTTAAACGGCTAAACCAATTTTCATTTAATATAACTAAGAGCCATCTCGATTACGTGAGTTTTCAAAAAAAAACCTCATTAAAATTGCTCTATAGATATTTGTAGATATAAATTACATAGATATTTGTTTGACGTCTGACAAATAACACCCCTCTTTTTGTCGTAGGTTAAAAATAGCCCCTAAAAGCAGATTACCTTACCACGTATTTCCACTACATGTGGTAGATTTAATGTAAACTTGACTGTGACAGACGGACAGATAAACACACTACGCATCCTAATGCTGAAAAAATTGAAAATATAACTCTAAAATTAAAACTTTTGAATCACCGCCTACATTCGACTGCTTATAAATTTTAAACAGCTGAACCAACTATGAGCAAATATGGCTTAAAACCATTTCGATTAAGTCAGCTTTCAAACAAAAAAAACTGCTTCGATATCGGTCTATTCGTTTAGGAGTTACGATAACACAGGCAACCGTGTGGTGATTGGTTGATCGGTTTTTAACCGTGTGGTGATCGTTTGAGAATAACACCACCCCATCTTTTTCCGTGGGTGTCGGTCGTAAGAGGCGACTAAGGAAACACAAATGAGACCTGCCTCTTAGTAATCCATCCCAGGCAACGACACTTCATTTTTTTCTGAATATGAGGTGTCGTCCTATGGTCTCATGCGGTGTGGTAGGCTCTGTAAAGGGCCGTCTGGTTGGCGACCACCCTCCTACCAAAGTCCGATGCCAAACAGCTTGCTGTGTTCGGTCGGTGCGTGGGAGTACCAGTGCCTTTATAGGCATTTTCTGGGTTAACTCGCTCCATCGTCGACCTCATCTTTGACCTTATGGTCAAGATTCAAGAGTTAACTCATCTTATAATAAAAAAAACAGACACACAGCTACACATATACACATACAGATACAAACTTATAACATCCATCTTTTTTTGTCAGGGGTTTCAAAACGAAACGAAATACTTACAACTCAAGCCAAATAAATGTTGCGAATTTTGCACACTGCAGAGTCGCTATGCTCATTCGATTTGAAGGATCTTATTCATGTGGAACTAAAAGGCTTTAGGCACCCAATCGAATAAATGGCATTTAAACCTCATTTTTCTATAGAATAAAGAGGAATTAATCCAATCATAACAAGCTTTTAAATACTTCCATGCTTAACTGGAAGTGAAAGAAAATCTTAGTATGTGCACATACTAAGATTTTCTTTCACTTCCAGTGCTGCACGCTACCTACGTGCACGCTACCTACTCTTCCCAGGTATACAGCAAAAGGCTGTAAGAGCGATGCGAGGGTTTTGCTGCATAATGGCGAGAGGCTGACCACCTCTCGCCATTATGCAACTTGTTCCATCTGATAACCCTCACATTTTGTGTCAAACGTGGCATCTAGTGGCTGAATAAACTAGACCGGTTGCAAAATATGTGTATACGGTTCATTTTTGGACTGAAAAAGTTTGATCACATATCTGAGTATAGGAAAAAACTAAATTTGCTACCTTTTCGTCAGCGTCGTGAAGTGCATGCGCTCATATTATTATTTAACATTTTAAATTCTCCCGTATCTCCTCCGTATCTTAATAGTACATTATGCGCACGCGTGTCATACGACGTTTTTCAACACATTTGCGAGGAAAAAAAGAAATAAAAACTATCCTTTGATATTGACGGCAACAAGTTATCACTTGCATGTTGCGCCTCGGAAAGTATTTCTAGCGGTGTATCCACGTAGGTTTCCTGTTCTGCACTTGAAGAAGACATTTTTTGTGTTGTATTTCTGACAATAATAACAATCTGATGAATACAAATGCCGTTTGTGAAAACCAAGTAAAATAAAAACATCTGAAAAGAGGCGCGATTATTTTTTTCTTTTTTCGCTCGCAAAATGAGATTCACATTGACAAGTATGCCATACAGCCAAATAATAATAAAAATACTTAACTATATATTTTCACGTTTTAGTATAAATAAATGATAATTTTCTGTTAAATTTAAATTATTTAGTGGAATTATATTTTTATTTACAAGTAGTTTAATATTTACACTTAATTTTAAATATAAAATAAGATCTGATCTTTTTGCTGAAATTTAGAAAAAAAAACCATTACGTACTTGTGCTTTATTTTTATTACTCACGGGCTGGGTAATACATATCATTATGAACCTTAAATCAATGACATAAGACCCACTTTATGAGCAAATGTGTTGAAAAGATAATTACACATACATAGGCGCCGAACTCACCCGTAATTTAAGATCAAAAAATGATAATCTATTTAATACTCCCTTTGCAAAACGTAACTACTTTTTTAATTCTATCACAAAAATAACAGCAAGACTTTGGAATAACTTACCCCATGATATTCGCCACTCTAAATCTATTTCCACATTTAAGTCAAAACTGTATAAACACTGCCTTGTTTAAGTTCTCCCTTCGTTCATTCGCTGTGCTTGTAAATATAGTATATATGTATATATATATATTTAAGTATATATATTTATATTTAAAAAAATAAAAAAATAAAAATAAATAAAATATAAGTAGTCATATATGTATATATAATGTGGTATATGTAGTTATTTATTTATTTATGTACACATTGTCTATTTATATATTATAACCTATGTACATAGTTATTATATTCCATTAGTCTATTATTTTCTATAAATATTACTCTGCACTACTCTCGACTTCGTAAAGTTGTCCCTAAAACAAGGGTTGCCTGGAAGAGATTGCTCTTAGCGATAAGGCCGCCTTTGCGCACTTTTGTTTAGTTAAGTTTATAAAACTTTTTTTTTGTGACTGTGTGCAATAAGGAATTTCTATCTATCTATCTAGTGGTTCAGTGGTTGATGCTCTGCCTACCCCGTTAGGGATTATGGACGTGAGCGTACGTGTGTATGTATGGATCACATGTTGCGCGATTGTTTACGCCGCTTGCGATAGTAATCTCGTACACCGGGTGTACATTTGGCACGCGAAGGCTTAAGATGCCTTTATCACGTCGGGGTAGGCAGAGATCACCTCATATTGCCACCTGGGGCCCTATTTTTGAAACACTCGCCTGACTAGGTACTCGGAGTCGTATACGTATGACTCTATTTTTCCGTATATTTAAATCACTCTCGCAATATTATATGAAGTATGAAGAATATACAACTTGAAATTTAAATGGTTGTTCTCCCGTCGCGAGGGGGTTCAGTCGCGTTATTCGAGCAACTTTTACTATGGGTACCGTAGAGGTTCTATTACCTCTACGTTTACCATCTCCTTGTAAGGCCTTTAGCCGATGGTTCCTACTTTAAATGATTGGGGTCATTTCGCGCCTTTTATAAATAACTGACGTAGTCCCTTCCGGGGCTTTGGCCGTGGAGGTCAGGTTTCCTTCTAATAAATGAAGTCAACCAGTTAATGGTCTTTCCCTGGTTGTCGACCCGGTCACCAGCTCCCTCAGAGCTACGCCACATGGTGGATGCTTGAGTCTCAAAAATCCAGGAACGCGGAACTCGCGAGTGTGTAGAACAAATTAATGGTCATTTTTGTGTTGCAGTGAAGTTTCAGCCTTTGACCGAATTATTTTATACTAATCCGATGCAATTTCGATGCAATTTAAAGGACGAAGTGAGAAGGAAGATTTTGTTATTGGATGCGATGAAGAGGAATAATACTAACGTGATCGATTTAAATAATTATAATTTCGAGTGAATAATGCGAATAATGAATATGCGCCGTTGTGACAGTGATACTTTTCTTCAGAAAATGATGGAAATATATTCCTGTTTTCTAATGAAGAGTTTGTAGAAGAACGAAGCAAGGAGGAAGGGAAGAATAGAATAGAATATAAGTGTGATGAAAATAAGAGTTTATAAAAGACGATTATCTTGTAGTTAGTGCAGTAATAGTGTTTCGTAGATAGTACTGTAGATAGTGATCAAATAGTGATATTATCTGAGTTATCCCCTTAGTGATTGTTATAAATGGTGAATGGATGTGGTTATTTCATGGAAGTTTCTATGATATTACCTAGTAGCATACTTTTTTTTAGCGGTAGGATGTGTTAATTTGTGATTTTCTTTTCAGTTAAGTATTATCAGAAAATTCATTTTCAATTTTTATAAATTTTCAATTCATTTTTTTCTATTATTTGGTTACTATGACAATTTTATTTTGAATTTGATGTTGTCAATAAATCAGTATGACAGTTGTCAAAAGTAAAAGTTTTCACAATGACTTTTGTTGACATTGTTGTCTTACAATGTTTACAAACATGATTGTTTATTTAATAACTAATACTTTTTTATGATTTTCATGTATGTTGGAGAGAAAAAATACTTTCAAAATAAGTATACAATGAAGACAACGTCGATATAATGAAACAAATATGAACTTTGAAGTGTCGTCAATTATAAAAATATTGTGAATTAGCGTAGGGAGTGAACGCGACATGGAATTGTTCCATCTGAGATCTGCAAACCCATATAAGTCCGTAGGACCTTGGGGTGTCTGCATAAGACATAAAGGACGAGGAGGGAGGACTTCCGTTCGCGCTCATACTCATTAGCTTTCGCGTAAATACGAGTATCTTTATCCTGTTATAGGTCCAGATTTACATAGCTTTTTCAAATTTTTATATAAATGTGCTTCTTGGTTAAAGTTTAGGCGAGCTGTCGCATAGTTTTTTGTTGCGGTTTTTGTATGCGGAAGTTAGAAGGAATATGTCCTTTACTTTTCGGAATTTAGATGATGTTTCCTTCTAACTAGTTCTTCGAAATGACCTGCTCGGTTCCTCAGATTGTCTGTCGTCCGCCACAGGTAGGCTAGGAGGCCAGAGCAACGGAAAGATATTGAAATTTTCTCGCCTGCGACAAAATTTATCCTCACCGGGGGGGGATGTAGAGGTTCTATTACCTCTACGTTTACCACCTCCTTGTAAGGCCTTTAGCCGATGGTTCCTACTTTAAATGATTCGGGTCATTTCGCGCCTTTTATAAATAACTGACGTAGTCCCTTCCGCGGCTTTGGCCGTGGAGGTCAGGTTTCCTTCTAATAAATGAAGTCAACCAGTTGACCAGTTGACTTCTAATAAATGAATTGTCTTTCCCTGGTTGTCGACCCGGTCACCAGCTCCCTCAGAGCTAAGCCACAGTACACTAGTGTAATCTAGAAAAAAAAATTCGACTCTCCATACAAATTGTCCGGCCCAGCTAGTGAACTTTGTATGGGAAGTTGATTTTTTTTTTCGAAATTTCACTAGTGTTCCCATAGTAAAAGTTGCTCGAATAACGCTACTGAACCCCCTCGCGACGGGAGAACAAC
Source organism: Aproaerema taeniolella (assembly GCA_949987775.1). Taxonomy (NCBI): domain Eukaryota; kingdom Metazoa; phylum Arthropoda; class Insecta; order Lepidoptera; family Gelechiidae; genus Aproaerema; species Aproaerema taeniolella. Next base: position 16,334,725 of record OX465258.1, on the reverse strand, counting down.
CATTAAAATTTCAAGTTGCATATGTATGTATGTAAATCCTTTATGGTGCATCAAAATTAAAAACATAAATTAAAAACATAATTAAAAACATAAATTAAAAACATAAATTGACATTTGGTACAAAGACGGCCTTATCCCACAAGGGGATCTTTTCCAGTTAACCCAGTAATGTTGAGAGAAATCTTGAGTAGGCGGGACGGTACAACCGGATGAAAACATAAATAGAAGTATGAGAATACCTAATACGTATAGTATAAGAATATCAGTTTTTCAACTTAACTGGCAATGCGTTGTTTTCGTTTCTGCTTTTGAAAAAAAAACGTTTTTAACCTACTTTCAATAGGCCCCATCACTCAAGTTAAACCATTTTATTCCAGTATCAAAATTATTACTTTTTTCATTCAGTCGGCCATTATAAATCCATCAATATTAGTCACGCCGCAGAGCTTTCCGAATGAAGCTAAGCGATTTTCCACCAACCTCAGCGCGAATGGATTTCGGCTGAATATAATTGAAAAATTTTAGCATATGGGTCAAATCAAAATTGCCAATTGTGAAGTAATAGGCATTTTGAGAGACTCTAAATACGTCAGTGAAACTTTATTGGGTCTTTTTATAATGCGAACGGCACGGCACGGGACTTCAAAATTTGAATTACCATTGCCCCTTATGTTCTCAGCTTCTAGTGTTACTATTACATAGGAGGCAATGGTAACACAATTTTGCTGTGTCGTTAACGAATTATAAAAAGGCCCATTGGGTGATTCTTCCCATGAAACTGATCAACTTTCCCCAAGGAACCTATATGAAATTCTCAAAAAAATTTCGACTTTCTGGGTTATCTGAAAGAAATCAATTGATAAGATTAGTGATAAGACCGCCTTTTGCACGTATGTTATTTTTTTTGTTAACCGACTTCAAAAAAGGAGGAGGTTCCTCAATTCGACCGTATATATTTTTTTATGTATGTCCGCGGACAACTTCGTCGTTTATGAACCGATTTTGATTATTCTTTTTTTGTTGGAAAGGGAGTACCCAAGGATGGTCCCATGGTAAGGAAACCAGGATCTGATGTTGGAATCCTGAAGAAATTGAGGGAAACTCTCGAAAAAATTGTCTTTTTGGGATTGAAGTCGGTGACTCTTACGTTTTTGACGTGGAAAATTATTTATGTGTGCAATTAAGAAGTTATTCATTCCTTCCTTTTTCTATGCGAAGGCAAATCAGCATATCGCACAAGTTGTAAAGACTGGTGAATTTTGTTATTTATTTATTTAGTTTAGGATCTCCAACAGTGGAGTCATTTTACATCTTAAAAGAACTTACACAAAATAAAAATTGTGAATGCTCCATTAATTATAGGAGAACACAGCATTCTCAAAGATGACGCTTAAATATACAATTTAAAGTGACGCTTAAAGTTACACTTAAAAATAATTGTCAAAGAAAAAAATATAAAATTATTGAACTTCTTAAAGCAACAATATTAAATCATACATTACCTATAATAGTAGATTAAGCAACAAGGGGATAAAACAGTGTATTATGTCACGGGCAGCATATTGAATCCTGAGCGAAATGAAGGATTCTGTAGTTCATTCCCGAACGTAGTGAGGGAATTAAGATGTTAATAAGAATCCTGGATGAAGCGAAGGATTCAAGTCTGCCCAAGACTAAGACATTTTTATCCCCGAGGAGCTTACTCTACTTTATACACCTACTGTGAGGTTAAATAAAAAAGAAATCATAAATTCATCCATCAATAATGTTTTGAGGCTCCGTTTCTATGTCAGAATCGCTGGAATTACCTACATACTGGACTTTTTTTTAGATTGATTAAAAAAGCTTACCAAACAATTTAGTAATTCGCGGTAAAAATCACTGATCCAAAATCACCGACGACGTTTTCTTACAATATTTAGTTCCGTAGGCAAAGGAAAGTCAATAGCTAAGACATACAGACAAGTTTTTTATACTAAATATTTTTCATAAAAGTAAAATCTCTTTGATGTCTCAAATTTTATAGTTCAAATCTCCTTGGACCAAGGAAGTTAAGCCTTCAATAGCTTTGTTTTTTTTCCAAAATATTTTTGATAGAAGTTTTTGTTGAAATTTTGGCGTTCCATATTTAAATGTCATTAATGCCCAAGGGAAGTTCCATACAATTTTATTTCCCTTAAGCTTTAATGGCTTACTTTTAAATATAGAATACTTGACGTATAATACGTGCTCCAGATGCAGGTGGTGTATAAAAAGGTTTAACAACTTGTTAAATTTCAGAAAAATAAAAGTAACCAAAAACAAAACCTCCAACCATACAAAAATAACAAAAACAAAGTATTCTCTTATACTTAAACGAAATGAGGAACATTATTGAATACTGATTTGTAATAACTTGATCTTATGTCTATGTGCTTTAATGCGATCAACAAATTATACATATAATAATAATACAAATAAAGCTAAACTTATTTTTTATAAATTAGAGTCTGATGAAAGTATCAACTGTTCTGTAAAACAGTTTTTTTAAATTTCCAAAAAGGTTCAAAAATGTCTAGTCCGTGTGTTTTAGCTAATGAGTTGAATTGTCTACAGAGTCTATTTAATATTGAGAAGTGGCCAAGGTTAGTGTTAGACGAGGGAACAACAAGGAAATTAAAGACTTTAATACGTGGTAACCAGCGTGGAATACTAAACTGAATAATTTCTATCAAATTGCCTATATACATATGTTCCTTAGGGAAAGCTGTTCAGTTTTCATATGTTCCTTACATATGTACCTATATACGTATGTTCCTTAGGGAAAGCTGTTCAGTTTTGTATTCAGTTTTGTGGACTGATTCACATCTATTTGAAGTTGTCCAATCTTTCTTACGAATGGAATAATTTAAGACACAATATATACCTTTGATAATATTCGCACTCCTTGATGCTTATGAAACTGCGTCTTACCTGAAACAACAAAGATATACTTAAATAGATTACTTTACAATTTTATATTTACCTTGTAACTAATGTTAACATTTTACTTGAGTATTTAAGTCTAATATAATATAATACACACACACACACACACATACACATACACACACATCATTAGTCTTGGTTCTTTAAGTTTCCTTGAAAGTTTGTTTAGTTGAGTTTAGTTAGTTAAGTTTATTTGCCTGTTACTATAAGTTGTTGTGGAAGAGCGGAGTCTCCTGGTGCAGGCACATTACTTGCTTAAAAGGAGGCTCCATCCACTGAGTTACCTACAATACTCTGTAAACGAAAGAAACTTTTTTTCATTTTCATTTGCCTAATATTTGAAAATACAGTAGTATTTTTAAATCTTCTTCTTTTTTTTATTTAAGCTGGCACGACGAGTCAGTCCTGACTCACTGACTCGTCAAGGCAAAGTCAAAACTCTTGGACCTAGAAAGCTAAAATTTGGCACAAAAGTTTATTTTTACCTTTGCGCGTTTCTTGAACACGGAAGCGAAGTGCCGGACATCCTGTAGTATTTATTATCTATATTTAATTTTTGTAGTTGTTTATTTATTAATTGCTTTAACATTTTATGTGTACTTCACTGTGAATCATTGAAAAGACTCAGGCCACTTTGGTAGTTTAAGCGAAATTCGTACTAAATTGTAGTATTTGTTGGTAGAAATACACCTAAAAGTATAGATACGAGTATATAATATACGAAACATACAGGTTAGTTTCGGTAAACGTACCATGATTGTGTACCTATTAATTACATATGACCACATTGCGGTGAAAATGTCTGCGGCAGTCAGCTATGTCGATGGTTATTGGTGCACCAATATAGGTTTAGCTAGGTGCGTTTAACCGACTTCAAAAAGGAGGTTTAATGTTCAACTGTTTTAATTTTATTTCACGTAGTACCTACTGATCTGCTTGAAGTCGGTACTAAGTCAAATAAGTTTATAGGCCGCCTTCGCACCGAATCCAAACCGTTCAGTAAGTAAGATGTTGTCTTTATTTTTCGCTTTTTTGAAGTCGGTTTATTTTTTTTCCCAAAAAGTTTTACTATCTAATGTTATCTACAGGTCAAGCACAACGTGAAAACAATGCGGTCAAATGTCAGAAAACAGTTAAAATTACAACGCTAGAGGGCGAGCAAGCCTTTGCGCGGTGCCCTCGCGCAATCAAAGTGAAGTTTCACTGTTATCTGAGTGCCATGACGCGTGAATTTTTCGCGGACCGTGCTAGCTATTCTGGTATTCTCTAAATCTACGGCCGAAATACAACCGATACGTCTTGTCTGTAACTGTCATTTCCAACTGGGCATCTATTTGACATTTCTACGACCGATATTTCAGAGCAACGAATGTTATCGCATCGAATACCTTTTACAAGCTCTGTACAAATAACTGTTATTATACCTGTCACTGTTGTTTGTTTAAGTATATACATAGATCCCCTGGCCTCTAGAGTGCTTTATATCTGAAGTTACCCAATAGTGTAGATACACTTCATCGACACTGTCTAGGGATATTTCACGATTTAGCATACAAAAGAGGTCTGTTTGATAAGAAGGATTTTTCGCCGTGTGGTGATCGGTTGAGAATAACACCACTTCATCTCTTTCCGTGGGTGTCGTAAAAGGCGACTAAGGAAACACAAATGAGACCTGCCTCCTAGTAATCCATCACGACACCTCAGTTTGTTTTGAATCATGAGGTGGCGTCTTATGGTCTCATGCGGTGTGGTAGGCTCTGTAAAGGGCCGTCTGGTTCGTGACCACCCTCCTACCGAAGTCCGACGCCAAACAGCTTGCTGTGTTCCGTCGTAGGTGCGTAGGAGTACCAGTGCCTTAATTGGCATTTTCTGGTTTAACTCGCTGCATCATCGACCTTATCTATTGTTACCTTGGTCAAGATTGGGGTCAAGAGTTAACCCATCTCATAATAAAAAAAAGAAAAAAAAGCTATTCAACCATACTTGAAGCACATGGAGGGATATAACTTTCAGATGAGTAAGTGCTGAACCTGAATTTTCAATTATAATCTGTATTTTTTTTTTCTTGTGAATATAAAGATAAGTTAACTCACAAACGAAGGCACATACATCATGTCTGTGGATGCAAAAACGACTATCTATACTAATATTATAAAGAGGAAAGATTTGATTGTTTGTTTGTTTGCATTGAATAGGCTCCGAAACTACTGGACCGATTTGAAAAATTCTTTCACCATTGGAATGCTACATTATCCCTGAGTAACATAGGCTACATAGTTTTCCCGAATTCCGACAGGATCGAAGCCCCAAGTGGAATGCCAGTATAAAATAAAACAGAGTAAAAAATATTTTATACTTAATTTAATTTTAATATAGTAACTAATTTATGCACCACCTACTACTTCTTATCTTACTTCTGTCCTACCCTAAGGTTGCCTACCTAGCAATAAAGCCGCCTTGTTGTACACTATGTTTTATGTTCTGTTGATTGTGCTGTATGTCCTTGTGTGCAAATAAAGTATATTGTATTGTATTGAAATTTAGATTTATTCAACTAATAAATCTATCTAATCAGTTGATACTTCATTTGCATAGATCAAACAAACTGAACAACATAAACATTTTACTTTAACCATGATTGAGTAGTAAGTACCACGGCAGCAGTTTCGAAGTAGTTTGAGAACAAACAGTTCCATTTCCATCAAATTTGGAATTATTTTGGAGTACAGTTCTCATGTTAATTACCTCTGCTGCCGTTTGATTGTTTTGTAAACCGTACCAGAATTACTCAGTTGAACTTCCGTTGTTTGGGAAGGATAGTAGTTGCAAATTATGGGATTTAATTAAATCGGTAGTTAATACATGTGAAGTGTTTGAAGAAGGGGTTTATTAAAGCAATTCCTTCTAAGAATAAAATAATCTTTCGTAATAAAAATTGCTGTCAAATGTTCGGAACCTACCTTTGGATGTTTTGGAGATTGTTTTCTTAATAATTTCATACAGATTCCTTAGGGAAATATGTTTAGTTTGGTGAAGAGAATCACCCCCTAAAGACACCCCAAATATGTAATGAAACAAAAAATAATTTTGTGATCAGCGCGTTCAGCCTTAAAAATAAAAATTAACGCTCAAAAAATTAAAAAAAAAACACTAATTGATTAAACTAGCTTTCCGCCCGCGGCTCTACCCGCGTGGACTATAGGTTATATCGTCCCCAACTGTGGGATAAAATGTAGCCTATGTCCTTTCTCAGGCTCTAATCTATCTCTGTACCAAATTTCATCAAAATCGGTTCAGTAGTTTAGGCGTGAAAGACGGACAGACCAGACAGACAGACAGAGTTACTTTCACATTTATAGTATTAGTAAGGATTGACACTTATTATTTTAGTAAATTTATAATTTACGAATTGAATCTCAGAACTCTAAATTGAATTCTCCCTTTGGATTATACTTGTCAAGTGATTCAATTCAATGGTCTGTCCTTTCAATTCAACATGTTTAATTGAATCTAAATTCAAATGTGCCTGCCAGTCCTAATCGGGGCAATCTGTTGAATTGACATAGGCTAATAAAACACATTCATTGGATGGTCCCGGGGAGACCTTGGGGGAATCAAGATTCGTCTACCTGAAGAGGGAGGAACCCATAAATTTTCTATCCTCCCTCCACGCTTAGATTTTTGTATTTAACAATGTTATTTTATTTTATTTTAGGTATAAGTATTTACTTATTGTCACGTAGTTTATTTAATATTGCTGCACCCGCTACTTTCTTTCTCTTCTTGATTTCTTTTCTCCGGTTGCCTTGAAAAAATAGCTGTTTAGCAATAAGGCCGCCTATTGTACATTTTTCCGTGTTTTTATGTTTCTGTGATGTCCTGCTTTTGTGCAATAAAGTATATATATATAATAATAATAATATAATAATAGTTATATAATTATATTTTAATTAATTGAGCCATTGTTATAATTTTTTGTAATCTTGATTTTGACGACTGGGAATAAAAGAAAAACATAAAATATGCCATCTGCCTACTCTTCCGAGGCGTACTGTAAAAGTCACGAAATAGTATGCGAGGGTTTTGGTGTAGTGTGGTCGAAAGGCTGACAACCTCTCACCACTTAAGTACCTCTTATATATATATATATATATATTTAAAAAAAAAAACGCTACACACTCAAAGGCCCACACTAAGATTTTCCCTTGTGTCGTGGGTCCCTTGGAACACACATAAAGACAAACACAAACACCCATGACCCGACAACAAACATCTGCTTTTTACACAAATGTTTGCCCCGACTGGGGATCGAACCCAAAACCCGCCGATCAAAAGGCAGCGTCACTACCACTCGACCAAACCGGAAGTCAATTTCATCTTATAACCTCTGAATGTATGTCTGAATGTATGTATGTACGAATGTATGTATATCAGACGTGGCATCAAGAGGTTTTAAAACCACTGATGATCTGCCTATCCCAATAGAGATTTTAGGCGCGAGCGTAAAAATATGTGTCTATGTATTAATTTTGACGAGACTTGGGGCGCCTAATTACGCTCATGACAGCCTCATAGAGACTTAAAAAAGTTCTTAAGGCGACTACAGCACCTAAATTACGATTTTATGATACGTAGATAAGCATGACGCACTGCATTAATGCAGAAAAAAATACTAAGATTAAATCGAAGAAAAAAATACTACGGTAATATTCAGGATATAAACTAGATAAGTAGTTTGCTGAAAACATGATTCAGCACTTTTGGTTCGATAGAAAAAGCTGACAAAGTCACCTCTAAATACCAATATTGTGTATCTTTTAAGCTGTAAAAACGATAGTTAAATGCACACAGGAACTTGAATTTGCTATCAAAATGTTCGTGATTGAACACTCTCGATAAGTAGTTAACGCATTTTTCGATTTAAGCTGTTACCTTTCCATAAATCTCATTTTTTTAACTTTTGAACATGTTTTTACGCACGCACGCTTTCATAGTCCGTAAACTTCGTGTATCGACACTGTTCGCACTGCCGGCCCAGGCCTGTTGAGAGACGGAGATGGCACTATTCCTATGTGTGCTGTCTTTATCGGGTGCTGTAGTCGCCTTAAGCATTCCTTATTTGCAAGATAAAAAACCGGAGTGATGGATATCATCCAAAAGGGCAGTGGGCTGGCCATGTCTGTCACAGAACCAACGAGCGTTGGAATAGACAGGTTCTCGAATGCACGGCAAAATTGTATTACCATTGCCTTCTATGTAATTGTAATACTAAAAGCTGAGAACATAGGGGGCAATGGTACATTGAAGTATTATGTACTAGCGTACTAGAAAAGTCAGCGCGAACAACATCTTTGCAACATGCGCGGCAGTGCGGGGCGCGCGGGGGGCGGCTAATGATTCATAGATGCGACGTCACCGTTATAGAGGCGACACTTTGTTTATATTCAGCCTATTTCATTGGGTACCTCTTACGTGCACATGCACATTATTTGACTAACAATTTTAATTGTAATATTTATTTTTTGTATAAACTGACTATACTCTGTGAAACAAACAATATTTGGCATAAATACCTATATTAACTGGTTCAGTCAGGGTCATTGTTTTCATCTTTCATAATTTTACCTATATTCAATTAATAACCACAGTTTCTTCTTTTCTAAATGTGTAACATTATTATTTTCCACTATAAAAATAAACGGCAGCTTATACTATGTAATGTGTACCTACACTGTTACACACCCAATGTCGCTTCTCATATTTTTAGTCTATGACAAATGACGCAAAATGGCATCTACAAAATATTTTGCTCGAATTAAGTTTTAAAAACGATTATCTAGTTATTTACCGATGGTAAGTTATTCCTTTGCATTTTGACGTGTTACTTGAATTATTAGTGCAATATCGTAAAACACACGAAGGCATATTTATTGAGTTATCACGGGTTGTTGCTTTAAAACATACAAGACCTAAACGCTCAAGAGCGAGCAAGCGACTGAGTGAACTGCGGCCGGCCGACCGCAGTTGAACGGAACACAGAGTTAGTGAGCGGCGTCTTCTCTATACGTAGTAGTAATAGCTCAATGCAATGGTATTCAAATTTCTAAATGCCGTGCCGTGTCGTTCGAATTATACAAAGGCCCGTTGAGATGTGTCGCAGCTCATCCGCAACTCTATAGAATAATTTTAAAGCTTTTGAAGCTACAAAGAAACAACCCTACAAATTGATTACTCGACGGTCGTATTCTTTCTAACCTCAAAGCTGTTTTCAAAAGAAAATTCTTAAGAACCCAGTTCCTAATTTACGCATTATATATTTGGAGTACTGAAGAATTTTCCGCTTTATTACATTCTGAGTTCGGCGTAGGAAAACCGTACCGGGATGAGACTATTCGGTTCAGTGAGCTAAGTAAAGACATTAGGGGAGGATTAGCAACGACAAATCTTTCGTCTGGCTGAATTAATTAATGTTTTTCGAGTAAGAAAGATATATTGATGTGTATATTATGACATATAATTATATTATTGTTTGTATATTGTAGAAATAGGTTTCATATGTTAGTTTAATTTTTTTTCGTTTTTTTTTTATTAATTAATTAATTGGTAGTAATGCAAACATTATTGCGTTGTAACCCGCACCACATCTGTTTCTCTCTTGCCATCTCTAAGGTAGACTGGAAGAGATCCCTTCAGGGATAAGTCCGCCTTTGCACATCTATGTATCTTTTGTATTATTCTGTAAGAGTTTGCAATAAAGAGTTTACATACATACATACATACATATTTATACGGCCAAAACCCGAAGTGCGATCACATAGTTTTAGCCGGCTAAACCTAACATAACCTAAGCTAAGTTTACCCGGCTAATATTAACATAACCTACACTAATGTTAGCATAACCTAAACTTTAAATTTATTTTTACATCATATACTAATAAAGGATCGGAACAGATAGATAGGTACTTCAATTTCGTATAATAGTTTACAAAACATTTTGAAGTAATCTAAAAATATTATACGCAAAAATGATCCTTAAGTCCCTCAAGATAAAATCCGTGAATATGCAGCCTCCAAAGATGGTAGTGAGGGTCTAATTTGAATAACATACCACTTATTATTCATGAGATACACCTGGACGGGACTATTTTATTTATTTACAGTGGCACAAAGGTTTTAGGTATAAATACATTTTGCTGGACAGTCGCCCAGTTGCAGAAAGGTTCATTATAGTTAAAGCTGCTCTAATTATATGAGGGGTGATAGCCCAGCTGGTAATGAGCCAAACTTGTAACCGAAAGGTTACGGGTTCAAATTCTGGTGTGAGCCTGGCTTGTCTTACTGAATTCGTTTTGTCGGATTTATGTACGGATTTCTAATTAAATGTGATAATTCACTAGCTCAGCGGTAAAGGAAAACATCGTGATGAATCCTGCATGTCTAAAGACCAACCGGGTCAGCGAGTGGACTATGGCCTAAATCCTCTTCGTATTTCAAAGAAGGGCCGTGCCCCTAGGTGGGGGCATATGTTGGGCTGGTAACATCTTTCCTCACAGCATTGGTTTTTATACAAGTAATAAAGTTATTGGTACTTGACAGAATTGGGTATCAAACTTGGTACCCTCTCCTCAAGACTGACCCACTAATCATTATAAAAAAGATGCTCTATTGAAATTGAAAATTTAAAGATGGTAGAAGTAAAACTACTTGAATTATTATATTTTTTGTATAAAATGAATTATTTTATATGAATTATTATATTTTGTATATTTTTTTTATAAAACCTCTGAATTTAAAATTAAATAAAAGTGCAAATTTGAATATTTTTTGTAAGTAAAATTAATAATTTTTATTTAAACAAGATGTGTTTATTAAGTTAACTTTCCGTTATTACATTATTCGCAATTTTCACACAATTTCTTCACTTTGAACATTTTTGTCGCTGGAGTTTCTTTTTCATAACAGTAAAGGAATAAAAATGGGGTAATCAAATGAAGTCCCCAACAATTCATTTTAAAAATTACGTCAAGACGTTTTCCTTTTGCTTGCTTGCATTTCGTCGAAAAAGCTGAAATCTGAAATTTTCTCACAATGCAAGAAAATTCTCGCAAGTCATTTGTAAGGTTCAAAAGACTACTTGTATTTATTGTCTCTTGTTGTACAAGATTCTTGGAAAGTTAAATGATTTACTTGAGTTGTTGAATGAAATCGTTTGAAAACTGGATGTTTAGACATGGAAATATAATAAGAAATTCGTTTAGAAAAATATAATAGAGAGAGAAAATATAATAGAGAGAGAAAGAGATTTATTCATGACACGATACATGTAACATACAACTCAACACAAAACAAAAAACAACGGGTTGCACTCCGGGAGTGCTGGCAGAAGTGAAAACTTGAACATTAACGTTGTGCATTAATATTTAATTTAATTTTTTCTATGCTGCAGCTCTAGCACAATAACGACAAACTCGCGCTCGGCTCACGCTGAAACTTATCAATTTGATTGCGCGAGGGTCCCGCGCAAAGGCTTGCTCGCCCTATGGCGTTGTCAATGTTGACATTTTGACATAGGACCGCGGTGTTGTCGCGGCGCTGTCACTATCGTACTCGGCCTGCTGACACCGGATGATATCTTGACTTTTGTAGTTTTAATTTCATATACTTATTAAACACCCCTCCGCCTTACAGATTTTCGTGTCTGTCACGTGACCCTGACGCGAGTTTAACATTTTTTACCCATACTTCAAAGCACACAACCCCGTTAAAGAAGTTTTCACTTCAACATTTAACGAAAATAAGTACAATAAGTAAATATGTATATGGAGTAGGTACACATGTACTGTGTCGGTGAATGAGCTCTGGCTCAGCTTAATGTTGTGACAGTGCCACAACGCTGTTAATTCTGACAACTTCTTCCATTCAAAGTTACCATGTCTGAGAAAATAATTAAGTTTTCGAAACGCGCGTGGTCTGCAAACCCGCATTGGGCCAGCGACCCAGCGTGGTGGCCTATCTATACTAATATTATAAAGAGGAAAGATTAGATTATTTGTTGGAATGCATTGAATAGGCTTCGTAACTACTGGACCGATTTGAAAAATTCTTTTACCATTAGAAAGCTACATTATCCCTGAGTAATATAGGCTACATAATTTTCCCTAATTCCCTCTATAAGTTGGTAGAGACGTAAACGGGCTGATGACGACGACCTTAGTAAATACGTACCTTTTGCCATTGATTTATTTCTACTTCGAATAGTTTTTAGTTCTCCGTACGAGACCCAGATTCTATGCTACACACACGACGTACTGTGCTAGCAAGGGAATGAGAAATTTCGCCACTTGACTTGAAGGTACGATAGCTCAGTAGGTTAGAAGACCAGAGGATCTAATCCTGGTGTCATGTTTTCAAGTCCCATTCGCGCCGAATATTTTTCTCTCCGTAATAGTACATTGTTACTTAAGGGGACTAAATAAGTCTTTCACCCGAGGTAAACACTGTGCTTTTCATTACGAATACGAAGAAAATAACAACATCAATAAGCTGAACTCATTGCATTCATACAAATCTCTGCAATCCAGAGGTATGAACAAAACTTTACAACTCGAAAAAACAAATGAAGATTGGAATGCCACTTTCCCGCCTATTATGTTTTTTTTTCTGTGGCTGGCCAGCTATTCAGAAATTATTTTTCATTTTCATCATTGAAAAAAATGGTAAATATTTTGCCAAAATTTATTTTATTTTAAAGAAATACCTAAAAGTATATTATTATAAAGTCATTAAAAATATTCTTCAATGAATACTTCAATTTTGTTATTTCAATTTTACATCGCGCTGTAATAGAGTGTCTATATAGGATGTCGGAACATGTTTTTTTTAATACTTAATTTGACGGCTGTCAGTTGAAAGCGATTCTCCCTAAGCCTGAAAAGTATTACTTTCAAGCCCCTCCTTAGGCAACTTCAGACCTACTTTTAGAGTATGAGTAATGAAAAGTTATTTGTGATTTATTCTGATACTTTTACTTTGAGGTACATTTAAATACTCAAGATTACTTGCTTGCTTCTAAGAAAGTTTTAAGATCGGATGAAATTGGCCTTGTCTAAGAGGCGAACATTCGATACAATAATTGAATCAAGTATCGTAAAGAATTACTTTAGGAGAAAGAGCTCTTGAAAACCACTTATAAAATTAATCAATGACTTTCAAGTTGTATTTTAATTAACTTTCGACAAAAAAGAAAAGTGAAGTTTGACGGATGTAGGTGCTTGTCTGTGGCATCGTAGCTCCTTAAGTAATAGATCGATCTCGATGCGGTTTTTTGTTTGAAAACTGACGTTATATATAGTTCTTAGCTCTTATTTGATAGAAACTGATTCAGTCGTTTAAAAGTTATAATCAATCAAATGTCTCAACATTTCATGTGCCTGATACTCATATCAGGCAATCGAGGTCAGTCTATGTCAATTCCATACATTTCAGAAATATCGAACTTAGTAATCGCTAACAGAATGTGACGTTGTCCAGGCCTCTCATATTTTTCTCGTCATAAATCCTACTAGTACTATAGTTAATGCTGTTTGTTACTCTTTCACGCTCAAGCTGCTGCACCAATTTTGATAAAACTTGGTATGGAGGCTGACACCCTGGATTAACACATAGGGTAATTTTTTTCAAATTCCCACGGGAACGAAGTCCCGGGCGGAAAGCTAGTTAGCTATACTCTAAAAATACTGTGTTCCAAAGAAATCACCTACTGAACCGTATTCCTGAGCCTTGATATTTGCTTTGTATCGCAACATGTGCTTTATGTTCCATTTTACAAACATGTCAGTATATCAAATCGGCCGGCCTTTCATCAGAGCTGGGGCTCAAGGCTATCTATCTGTCTATGAGATCTTGACGTATGTTGTTCCTCTATAAATTGTATGCCATAGAGTTGAAAAATGGTGGTAGGTATAGTAGGTATTGGTTTGAGATTTCAGACGAAAACAACATTTTATTCTTTTTTTCAGTTTACTTCTTATTATCGTGTAGGTATAGTCAAGTGTGTAGCCAAATTAGCTAGACCTGATGTCAGAGTTTTCAAACCGCACAATGACTCCTGACTTGGTTTTAACGACTATAGTCAATAGACAACAGACCGACCGACGTTTATTTTTCAGCGGAGGACTTTAAAAACAAATTTAATCGTTTTTTTTCACAATCTAGCGGTGGGGCACAGTTTTGGTTAAGGATATTGTAGTAAGCTCACCCAGAAGAAGTCTTTCTCTCACGGACTAGCTTTCTGCCCGGGTTATTTTTATTAACTTAAAAATTCAGGCGCACACAGGCCTCTGGATCGATGGTGCCTCATTTCGATTCCCGTTTGGGGCAAATATTTATGTCAAAAACAGGTTTTTTCCTCGGGTCTGTGTGTTCGTGTCCATCTTTATGTGTGACCTAAAGGCCCTGCGATATAAGAGGAAACCTTTGAGTGTGTGTCAAAAAAATGTGTGAAGGACTAAAAAGTATATCCGTATCACCGTAACATTGTCAAACCCCGTAGTATTGTGATTTTACTAAGTAAGAGTATAACAGCTCGGTACTTTGTGAACTGCTTCAATTTTTTTCACATTGACGGGAATTTTTTATAATATTAATGCAACATAATCTAACATAACCTAAAAAGGCTAACCTAACTTATTCTAATATCATGCAGGCGGCCCTTAAAGTTTCGTGGAATTTTAATTTTTACTGGAAAATTGTAATGTCGCGGGTAATTATAATTTTACTTGTGAAATTGCAACATTACAGTTTTTACTATTTTCCTGTGGCGTATGTACGGATGGCCGCAACTCAGGTTACTACACCCGTGCACTCTGTGCTGTTGTGATAAGAGCGGTTTTGGAATGAAAATGGAGTAACCTGATGCGCTGGCCTCTGTACCAACTCAATTATCCTCATGTTCCAAAGGGATTATAGGCATGAGTGTATAGATAGATATGTACAAAGTGGCAATCTGTGGTCTCTGCCTACCCAAATGGAACGAAGACGTGACAGTTGAAACAGTACGCTTATTCTGTTATCATTTGTAAGACGTCCAACTCCCACGTGACAGTATTTCGCTCTGTCACCCCTCCAATTGCCGTCTGACATGTCGGCTGGTACGTGACGATAAGCCTGGGACCCGATTCTGTAACTTAAGTTGTGTGTCGATGGAATGGAGGCCATTTTATCTATCCAGGTGGCAAAATTGAGAACTATTTAATTTTCATATACTTTTTATTAATAATGGTTTTGCTCTTGACTACAATCTAGCTCAAGGGCAAAGATGCGGTCAAGGATGTAGCAAGCTCACCCAGAAAAAGCCTATTCACTCTAATTTTAAAGAGATTCGGGTTATAGGAACTCGGAAATACAGACGCAGGCAGGGAATTCCATTCCCTAGCAGTGCGCAATATAAAAGATGATGAAAAACGCTCAGTGCGAATCCGCGGGATTTTAACAACATAGGGAAGGTACCCAGCGGTGAGTCTGGACGTACGATAGAAGAATGGGGCAGGTGGAATGAGCTCATGCAGCACCTGAGCTCACTCCCCGAAGTATATCTTATAAAAACACATAAACAAGCTACTTTGCGTCTATGAGCTAGGCTTTTCAGCTTATTTTTACTAGCTTCCTAATTTTATCCGTTTAGATGGCGAAATTGAGAATCACCAAATTTAATACATCTTATGACTACTGCTTTGACTGGGTGGCGCCACCGCCAACTGAATTTTCAGTTACTGGGTAGCTTGCAACTTTATTTCGGTTGGCAGTGGCGCTGATGGTCGGGGTGGTTGTCAACAAGTTTATAAAAATTAAATATGTATTTCTCAATTTCGCCACCTGAACAGATAAAATGGCCTCCATTCCATCGATACACAACTTAAGTTACAGAATCGAGGCTCTAGTAGCAGGCTATTGTAGCCTGGTGTCCCTTGTAAGGTAGTACTAGTACTATGAGAGGTAAGATTATTTTGTTGGTTTGTATGGTCATACGTGAGGGTGATCGTATGAAGGATTGTTATATGTATAGTATATAATAAACATTTTGATGCCGTAATAGTTTAGTTTTTATCCCCCGCAAGAAAAAAGGGGTGTTATAAGTTTGACGTGTCTATCTGTATGACAGTAGAGTCAAAAGAACGAATTAGAATGTATTTAAATCCTTTTATGTAACTTCCTGAATGAACAAATATGTTTTTTTTTTATGTATTTCAATCTGTGACATCGTAGATCTTAAAAAATGGACCGTTTTCAATGTTTTTTTTTTTTAAGTGAAAGCAGACGTGATTAAGATAGTTCTTAGTTATATTTGAGTAAACTTGGCTTTATGAGATAAAATAATAACTGCTTTAGGCAGTTGTCCCACGCGCCGGCGAAAAAACGACTAACTATCGGCTATTTTCTCACTCAAGAAACGTACAATAGATATACATTCCGTGTAAACAAAAGAGATGCATATACAAATAGTTGATCGCTGACTGTTCACACTGCCGGCGAGGGCTCGCTTCACTAGTTTGTCGCTGGTTGACAAGAGCTAGGAAAGATAACACTCGCTCAGCGATCAGAACTCACGCCGAGAGAGCAACCAGCGGTCATTTCTCTACAGTGCGGATCTGAAAGTACACTCGCTCGTCTCACTCGCACACTCGCTTATAACCGAGCTACACCACTATCGGAACTACGCACTCGCTCCCCGCGGCCGACTCGTTTCTACATTCTAGCTCTGCTCGCTACTCGTTCATCGTTGCCGGTGGGACAACTGCCTTACTTAGTCTTAAACTGACTTAAATATTTTTTTCCATACAAAAACTGACTTAAGCCGCGTTCTTGTTTATTTTATAACTTTCGGGTAAGGCAAATAACTCAAACTCAAATATAGCCGTTGCAAAATTAATTAAGTTTCAATTTATTTTTGTGGTAAGGTGAAAATAAATTTTTTTTCAAATATTATTTGATTCGTTATTTATGTTCTACACTGATCCTGATTACGTAGAGTAAATATATATTCTTTATTGCACAAACACAGTAGAAAAATTTCACATAAAAAAGTGTACAAAGGCGAGCTTATCTCTAGAAGAGATCTCTTCCAGCCAACCTAATTGGTGAGAAATAGTGTACGAGACGGGAAGAGAGCATTGCGCACAACGTAAGAAAATACCAAATAAGAGAAGGGCTTATATTATTAATACTTATATATAATGAAATTAAAATAATATATATACTAACATATATAATACATATAAACGAATATAATAAATCATACATACATAATATATAATTTGCTCATTACAGTTGGGACAGGTAGTATTCTTTGTAAATATGGTCAGTAATAAAATATTCACCTGTACAATTTCCAATAACTAATTAGTACTAAATAAGTAGTGTCATATAGACTGTCATAATATATTTATATGTTATTTAAGTGTTGTACATTGCTGTAATAGATATATACAGGGTGTTAAGTAATTCGATCTTATCCTCTCAAGTGGTGAATCAGCCCATGAAACTGAACAACTTTCCCTAAGAACAAATGCCGAAATACGAAAAAAAAATTTTGACTTCAAAATGATTTATCAGCTGATGCAATTTGTATGGGAAGTAAAAATTTTTTTTTAGTATTTCGGCTGTTGTTCTTAGGGAAAGTTATTCAGTTTCATGGGCTGATTCACTACCCGACAGGATAAGATCGAATTACTTAACACCCTGTAGATATATTGCTGTACTATCGCATTGGGTAATATCCTGTAAAAATAGTTTGTAAGTTTTGGAAATAAAATAAATAAATAAAATAAATTACTAGGATTCAAGGCCTAATTTATCTACTAATGATTCTACGAACAGAAAAAATATCAAACACTGAAAAATACTTGTCAATATGAAGCAGCTAATGAACCTACGAAGCCTTAATTACAACACTGACATTTAAAGGTTCACGGGAAGGCCTAGTGACCCCATAAAAAAGGCTCAAAGGCCACTCGTCTCTACGACAGGTGACGTAGCAGTGCGTAGCATCGATCTACGCCGGAGCGCTACGTCACTCGTAGCCCGTAGCGGTTTTGTGACATCATGATTTTGTGTGCATTTTTGTTGTTTTCTAAACTCTGAGAAGAAGTCAAGTTTGGTGTGTATGTTCTAAGTTGTCCATAATAGTTGAAAACCATATAGACTGCGCCTTTAATTTTATTCGTTTACAAACACTCGTAGCCCTGTGGAAGCCCAGTGGCACTCGCTGATTTGAACTGATCAGTGAGGTTAAGCAACGTACACAGAGGCAGATAACCTGATGGGTGACCAAAATGTCAATTGATCACGAGCGTTTCCGTGCTTAGGAGGGCAGGTTAAGCCGTCGGTCCCGGCTGTTTTCAATTGCTACAGTTGTTAAATCCAGTCAGAGGCCATTTGGTAGTTTGAAAAATCTGAAGCCAAGGTTAGTTAAGTTCACCATATACTTGATTATACCTATAAGGAAGGGAAAGAAGGAAAGGAGAACTCAAAAAGAGATTGCGAGGTAATTTTGATGCTTACTATTCCAATTGGCTGGAACTTGCCCAAGATCGCAAGAAATGGAAGGATGCAGGGGAGGCCTTGCCCAACAGTGGGATCTTGTAGACTAGATGGGATCTTATACTTCCACAGCCTAATGTCATTGGCATTTTACTGTGGGGCAATGCTGCGGATATCAATAAGATCTTTATTCTGCCGAAAAGGGCTGTTCGCGCGATTTATCAAATGAAACCAAGAATGTCTCTTAGACAAATATTCAAAGAAATAGATATTCTGACTTTTGCATCCCAATATATATATGTGACAATCTTTTATATGTGAAGAAAAATGAACATTTGTTTAAGAGAAATAGCGATAGGCACAATATAAATACTAGGACCAAGCATAAACTGGATGTACTAGACAATCGTCTCCACAAGGTCACGAACTCTTTTATGGGTCAATGTATACGTTTCTATAATAAGATTCCCATGTGTATTCAAAATTTACCTTTGGATAAATTTCAGACAGTAATTAAACAAAAACTTTGCAAAAAAGGGCTATTACAAAATTTCTGATTACCTAACTGACAAGCAGCCATGGGAATGAACTGCTCAGCTCTAGAGTTATTTCAGAATTAGTTAAAATTAGAAAATAAGAAAATTTGTAATGCGATTAAAAAGAGCACCCTCAGAGTTTCTTGCCTGTTCTTCTCTGGGGAAGACTGCACCTTTGCGAATAGGCGTAGAGTCAGTAGGGTCAATAGAACGAATGCGTATGTATGTATTTAAATCCTTTAATGTTTGTTTGTATGTATTTCATGTAATCTTGACTTGTTTTAAGTGGCATCCTGCATGTCCTATATAAAAAAAAAAGATTTGAAAAATCAAAGAAAACAAAGTCAAAAAGAAGCTCCTCCTTTATTGAAGCTGGTTAAAATAGCTTTGTTTCATAGAACATTCAGAGTGGTACCTTAAATAAGTCAAATAAGTGAATTACATTAACATTTTTACCTTTTTTTTTAAATATAATTTTAATTATTGCGGGTTTTACGAAATGTCACCGTCATTATGACACTCATAGAGGAAACTTAGCCTAAAACCAAAATTAATCCTTCTCTTCTAAATATTTTTTATATAAACAGATAAGCATCTTGGCCATACCAGATTCGGGAAGGGCCAAGATGCTGTTCACCATGCCAATATTGGGGCCTTGTATGCCAAGCTGCGCCCTCATCGCTTCACTCCGACTACACTCCATTGTAACATGATATATGTCTTCAACTCTATCACATAAACTACAATTTGGAGAAGCTACCTTACGTATCATACGACCGAAACTATTCAATGGAATGTGGCCGGAGCGGAGACGAAAAACAATCACAAAATCCTGGCGATCCAACTCACACGGGTTAAACCACGGGAACCTTGGAAGCCAAGGTTGGATGGTCTTATACCATATGCCTTTCGTAAGCGACCTTTCGTCAAAGTATTATACATTTTTAACTTTGCGCCGATTCGCAAAGGTGCAGTCTTCTTCAGAGAAGATGTATGTATGTATGTAAAATCTTTATTGCAAACTCTTACAGTCTAATACAAAAGATATTACATATATATGCAAAGGCGGACTTATCCCTGAAGGGATCTCTTCCAGTCTACCTTAGAGATGGCAAGAGAGAACCAGATGTGGTACGGGTTACAACGCAATAATGTTTGAATTACCTACCTACCACCCTGTACCCTGTGTACCTGTGCTTGTGAATAAATTTTATGTCTATGTCTACCAATTAATGAAACAAATTAACCTATTCTACAATATACAATAAATAATACATATAAATACCTATATATATATATATATATATATATATATATATATATATATATATATATATACAATAAATAAATATATGTTCAGACGTATTTACCTACGAGTTAATACGTCTGAAGAATGTGTAAGAAACTCCAAGGGTTACTCCTTTTAAGTTATTTATTCCATTTTCTTCCTGTGAATGTAGAAAACAATAAATCTGAGCGTAATAAATACAGTTAACACAGAATCAGTACCGTTCCTTAGTTTACGATTGCCCAACTCAAACCCAACTAATGCTGCCTTTATTAAGCCCATATCTTACGGGTCTGGAAATGCCTTCCTTCGAGCTCCGTAACGCACGCACCTAATTCCGGCCCTGTGCCAGTTGATGACTGTATTAACTCACCTTGAGAGACCTGTGTATATTTTATAAGTAAAGGTGCATAAGACACTCCAAGGAAAAAGCGTCTATGGTCTAACGGCTAGCGGGGCTTCTATTGCACTAATTAATGAAGTCTCCATGTCAGTTCAATGACCGTGTGGTGATCGGTTGACCGTGTGGTGATCGGTTGAGAATAACACCACCCCATCTCTTTCCGTGGGTGTCGTAAGAGGCGACTAAGGAAACACAAATGAGACCTGCCTCCTAGTAATCCATCCCAGGCAACGACACTTCATTTTTTTCGGGATCTGAGGTGTCGTCCTATGGTCTCATGCGGTGTGGTAGGCTCTGTAAAGGGCCGTCTGGTTCGCGACCACCATCCTACCGAAGTCCGACGCCAAACAGCTTGCTGTGTTCCGTCGGTGCGTAGGAGTATCAGTGCCTTTATAGGCATTTTCTGGGTTAACTCGCTCCATCGTCGACCTCATCTTTGACCTTATGGTCAAGATTGATGTCAAGAGTTAACCCATCTTATAATAATAATAAAAAAAAATGTCAACAATGGTGACTATTTTTAACCCCCGACTCAAAAAGAGAGGGGTGTTACAAGTTTAACGTATCCGTCAATGTATCTGTGTATCTGTCGGTGGTATCGTAGCTCCCAAACGGATGAACCGATTTTCGTTTAATTTTTTTTGTGTTATAGATAATTTTATCTTGAGTATTCTTAGCCATGTTTTATGAAAATCTGTTCAGCCGTTTAAAAGTTATTAGCAATCGAACGTCGGGGGTGATTCAAGATTATTAATACTCATTCAGGTCGTAAAATTGAGAAAACCACTGCGACCAGCAGCGCTACTAAACAAACTTTATGTTGCAAACTCTTATCAACTTGACATTCAGTTGTCGGTGACGCCGCCAGTCAAAGCAGCCGTCATCAAATGTATGGAATTTGGATAGTTCTCAATTTCGCCACTTGTACGGATAAAATGGCGACCATTGTCATTCCACCGCTATGGAGACGCCATTGATTAACAAGTATAGCCCTCTGAGTCGGACTCGTAAGCAAAAGGTATTGTAACACCTGTTCTGGGGTAAGGAATGAAACATGTAGCTCTTCTAACAGGTGCTATATTTCTAAATAATTACTGGCACTTTTATTACACTTGTTGTTTATTGTAAACGTATACACAATTATTTATAATTATATAACGCTTAGGAAAGTGCTATTTGCACGCCTATGAACGCATACAAGAACTTATTCCGCGAGCTCTCTACAATGAATGGCGCAAGACCAGATCTTCAATCATTTCGAATGTTGACATCGAATACAATTTCAAACCTTTTAAAGTGATATTCGAATTATCTTCTTCGAAATGATCGAATGAGAAAGAAGTTGCGTTATGCCAGATCCTCCATGAAGGTCTGCATACCACAGTATCAAGTTGAAACCCCAGTGCCGCCGTGTACAGACAGCTGCAGAGATACCTGACACCCCTATGAAATAAGGATAAAGTTATTTCACAAAATGGTTTAGGTAATTCTATGATATTTATAGTATATAAATATAGTTTTGTCAACTAAACAATTACGCTTAATCACGATTTTAAAATTGTATGTTTTGTCATAGACAACTTCATCTTTATCTGGTGGCCGAGTACGATACTGACAGCGCCGCAATAACACCGCGGTCCTATGTCAAAATGTCAACATTGACAACGCCGTAGGGCGAGCAAGCCTTTGCGCGGGACCCTCGCGCACTTAAAGTGAAGTTTCAGCGTGAGCCGAGCGCAAGTTTGTCGTTATCGTGCTAGAACTGCAGGTATCTCTGCAGCTGTCTGTACCAATTACTTGTTTTCTGAGTTATGTACATTAGTTGCAGATCAACCGATGTTCTTAATACGGTGAGGTAAAATATCGTTAGGAAACCTGCACATTCAGGCGACTGTATATTCTTCTTGTATATTCTTCTCTGTTTAACAATCAAGTATAACTCTAACCAATTTGAACAAGTCAAACTTTAAACCCATTGAAAACTAAGTCAATACAGAATCTACACCAAAAAGAAAAAAAAATCCTTTATTCATCTACAAAAAAGCGCTTTCGACCGCAAGCCGGCCTGTTCCCCAGTGACAATGTGCTTTTAAAAACCCAGTTTTCATCCATTCTCCGTGTTCATTCAGTTCAATGTTCACTGAACAATTGAACAGTGTTCATTCATTCATTCATACTGGAGCTAATGGACGGATAAAACGTTAGTTTTCGATTTTTTTGGATATACTCGTAGTTCTTTGTTTGGCTCTAAGTGTTACTGATAAAAGCAATTTACGAATTGGAACTGTAAAATGGACCACAAGATGTTTTTTTTCCCATAATATATTGATTGGTTTGGTCTTGACCACAATGAAGCCCAGGTGCAAGCAAAGATCTGGTCGAAGGTGTAGCAAGCTCATCCAGATAGCAATTGCTTGCTATTGTCGGCGCAAAGGCGGCCTATCAAGCTTATTTTGCTTGGCACCGACTTCAAACAGATCAGTAGGTACTACATAGGACATTAAATGATTTTGTCTTTATTTTTCGATATTTTTAAAGTCGGCCTAATTTAAAAAAAAAGATACATACAGTCGAACATGGAACCTCCTCCTTTTTGAAAGATGAGAATAAGCGTTCTGCACGAATTCATGGAACTTCGACAAAACCGGAAAATATCCCGGGGGAAAAGATACACTCACACCTATATTACCTAAAGGGGTAGGCAGACCATGAGGGCATGAGGTCGGAATTGTTAAAGTTTCAATTGTTAGCTCACGAAGAAGCAAGAAAGGTATTATTATTATTCTTTACTAGCTGACCCGACGGGCGTTGTCCTGTCTTAAATTTTCTAATGTTCCGCTCAACTTTTTTATTTTTCCTTTCATAAGAACCTTTTCCGGACAAAAATAAACACAACAAAAAAATAATTAGCGAAATTGTTCTATCCGTTCACGCTAGATGCAATGACCAGAAGAAATAGGGGTTAATTTTTATACAGGTTGACTTTCTAATCGTTTTTTACTCTCCTTGTCTCCTTACCAGCCAATATACGTCTCCACCGAGGGGCTTGGGCCTCCCTTCGAAACACGAAAGGGATTTAGGCCATAGTCCACCACGCTGGCCCAATGCGGGTTGGTGGACCACTCGTCTTTCGAAAATTAATTTTCTTGGACGAGCGGGTTTCATCACGATGTTTTCCTTCACCATTGAGCAAGTGATAATTAGAAATCCGTACATAAATCTGAAAAGACGAATTTAGTGGAACTGGTCCGCGCCAGGATTTCAACCCGCGACCTTCGGATTATAAGTCTGGCTCATTACTAACTGGGCTATCACCCGCCCTCTCCTCCTAATTACTAAGTTATTAAAAACAATTAGGCAAGGAGAGTACTACGGCGGCGAGCTTAAAAGATATACCTACGTTAGTTAGAAAGTTTAAATGTGTTAGGTGCAGGTAGTTCTAGTTTAAATACGTACGAACAATTGTATCAAACAGACCCGACTTATAGATAGATAGATATAACTTTATTTAACTGCTTCCAAACAATACAAACAAGTAGAACAACATAAAACTTATCTAAAGCAGTCAAAATGGCGCTGACTCAGCATGTGCTGTAGCACTAGACTAAAGCGCTGATTTTCAGTCAGTACCACAGTGTGTTGTTGCGTCGAGCGCGATTTCAAGACAGCTAGACATATACAATACCATACACATGAAAGATATAGAACTTATTTAAAAATCATTATTTAAAACGGTTGTTTATTGAAAAGTCGGCACAATTGTTGAATATTTAAGGCACTTTGTTGGACTTCGCATTTTTACTGAAATGTTTATTTTGTAGAGTTGTTATTCAAACAATACAAGTGTGATTTGTTTTTCTTTAAAATCTTTTTTGTTTTTACTTCATATTACTCTGAAAGGGTCAATTTCACGCGTATTTTATTCTGTCTGAAATGTTTAACGGCGTTACTTATTTGCTTGAGTACCTACTGAAATGTTTAACTCCCGAAAAAAAGGTGTGTTTTAAGTTTGATGTGTGTATCTGCTGTATGTCCGGGTATGTGTGCGTCTCTCTCTGACATCGTAGCTTCTAAACTAATAGACAGATTTCGATGCAGTTATTTTGTTTGAAAGCTGACGTAATCAAGATGGTTTTTAGCTATATTTGATCAAAATTGTTTAAGCTGTTTAAGAGTTATAAGCAAATATAAGCAACTTAGCTTTGGACTACAGGTTATATCGTGCCCAGCTGTGGGATAAGATATCCATGTTCTTTCCCAAGGGCTATTCTATCTCTTTAACAAATTTCATCAAAATTGGTTCAGTAGTTTAGCCGTGAAAGCGTCACAGCCAGACAGACAGAGCTAATTTTGCATTTATAGTATATAAGTAGAGATAACTGCTTTACCAAAAAACATAAAAATACCACTTAGACTGGCTTATGTCATTTTGTGTAATTTATACCTTACGGGAAAGGCAAAGAAATCGTTGTCCATACAGCAATTTTTAAACGTTGTCTAAGTTTTATACAGGATGGATTTTTTTAACGCCACCTGGATGGAAAGTACCTACTCTAAATACTGGAGATAGAAAATTAAACTCAAAGGAAACATTCCTTTATTTTTAATAAGAAACAAAACTGCATTCAACGATTTTCGGAAATTCGCTTGACACACCCGGGAATCGAACCGGCTTTAATTCAAAAAAATAATACCCTGTACTTTTATGGTATCGATCGAAAGGGTTAATCGTAGGGATCAAATCTCCCTAACAAACATAGCAAATTAGGTGAAAGGAAGACCATTAAATCTAAGCTTATAAATTGGATGGGACGAGTTAAAGCACTTCTACTCGTTAGGTTTTACGAAGTTTAATGGTTCTCCTTTCATCTAATTTACCATGTTTGTTAGGGAGATTTGATCCTTATGATTGACCCTATCGATCGATATTATTAAAGTACAGGGTGCTTTTTTGGATTTTAGCTGGTTCGATTCCGGTTGTGGCAGGCGAATTTTCGAAAATCTTTGAATGCAGTTTTGTATCTTATAAAAAATAAATGAATGTTTCCTTTGAGTAAAATTTTCTATCTACAGTATTTAGAGTACTTTCCCTCCAGGTGGTGTAAAAAAATTCCAACCTGTATAGTTTTAATTTTTGTGGTAAGGCCCTAAATGACGAGTGTTATGCAAAATGTTAGTATTTTTTTGGCTATTTACATTAGATCTGCAATATCGACTAGGTTTTCTATACACTTTTTTATTTTTTTTAAATTATAAGATGGGTTAATTCTTGACCTCAATCTTGACCAAGGTCATAGATGTGGTCGACGATGGAGCGAGTTAACCAAGAAAATGCCTATAAGGCACTGGTACTCCTACGCACCGACGGAACACAGCAAGCTGTTTGACGTCGGACTTCGGTAGGAGGGTAGTTGCGAACCAGACAGCCCTTTACAAAGCCTACCACACCGCATGAGACCATAGGACGCCACCTCAGATTCAGAACAAATTGAGGTGTCGTTGCCTGGGGTGGATTAATAGGAGGCAGGTCTCATTTGTGTTTCCTAAGTCGCCTCTTACGACACCCATGGAAAGAAAGGGGGTGGTGTTATTCTCAACCGATCACCACATGGCACGAAACCCCTATAAACCATTTCGGGGTAGACAGAACGCCATGTGGTTCTGGAACCACTTGATACCACATTTGAAATTAATTCTGAGGGTTATTAGTAGGAATATGAGTATAGTGGTGATAGGTTGTCAGCTTTTCGCCCACAATACACCAAAAACCCCCCACTTACTGGTTTTTACAGTATGCCTGGGAACAGTTAGCAGCGGCACATTCTAAATTTTTCTTTGACTGCCAGTCCATCGTGGAAACTTTTACTCTTAGCTTAAACTAGCTTTTACTCCATGATAATGTAACTGTATCAATGTAACTTCCTGAAAACTAAGACTTTGTTCAAAAAATTTTAAAATCCTTGTAGTAGGTGCGTATAGTTTCGGAGCCTCTCTTCATTACAAACAAACATACAAAAATTATAGATTTTGTAGAGCAATTGTATACTGTATATACCTATAGTATACAGTTATTGTCTAAATGTCTGTGTCTCTTTATCTACTGAAAACTCAATGAAATATTCAATTTTATCATCATACTACAGTCCGAAATGCATTTTGAGCGGATTTCAGTTAATCCGTCCTCGCTGATATTACTGTGTTATTTTCGCGTTATTTGTTAATTAAAACTGGCTACATTCAGAAACGATGAATTTTGTTAATTAAAATACCTGAATTTAAATAGTGTTCACTGCGCAATGTGCACGAATTGATCGATGTAATAACTTTATATCACAAATAGTAGATTTTACAACAAGTGCACAAAACGAGTCATTTTTATCCGAGACGGCTCGGGCTGATAGTAACGTTGAGGATAAAAATGGTTTTGTGGACGAGTTATAAACTCTGCTTTTCACTTCGATTGCGAGGAAATAATAAAATAACATATAATAACAAATTTTATCTTTAAACTTCTGATTATTTTGGCTGTATGGAGTTTTCTATGCCTTACTATAGACCCATTTATGAGTAGATCACTTTGTGGACTAGAGCACAAAATGCGATTTTGTGCAGTCTATAGTAGATTGTTTTGTGCTCTAGAACACAAAAATCGATTTTGTGCAGCCTACGATTTTGTGCAGCCTATAGTAGATCGTTTTGTGCTCTAGAACACAAAAATCGATTTTGTGCAGCCTATAAGCTGCACAAACAAGCACTTTCCGAGCATGAGTAGTGAAAAATATCTTTATATTATTATGTATTTTTTAAATGTATGTATTTCAAATTTTTAATCCTTTAGGTTATGTATATATGTTTGTATGTATTTAATGTATGTGTACACCTGTAATTGGTGCATATATCAGATGTATAACGTAGAACTGATTGAATATATGTACTGTTGGTGTTCCTATACATAAATAGATATAATAATATGTTTGTATATATTTTATTTAATCTTGACTTATTTTAAATGGTATCTTGAATGTCCAATAAAATAAAGATTTTTTTCTATTTCTATTATGAATTTTGAATTAATAGAGCTAAAAACTATTTTGATTAAATATGTTAGCTTTCATACAAAAAAACCTCATCGTTTAAAAGCTACGATACTACAGACAGACACACAGATACACTCTTCAAGATTACCTATACTAATATTATAAAGAGGAAATATTTGATTGTTTGTTTGCATTGAATAGGCTCCGAAACTACTGGACCGCTTTGAAAAATTCTTTAACCATTAGAATCCTACATTATCCCCAATGAACATAGGCTACATAATTTTCCCGAATTCCCACGGGAACGAAGTTTCGGGCAGAAAGCTAGTAACTAAAAAAATTCAAAATGTTGATTATCAAAATTTAAAAATTTTTGAAAATCAAATTTCAAAATTTTGAATTTTTAGGTTAGGTGAATTTAAATTTGCGAAACTTAAGGGGGACTATCCCCATGAAACTGACAAATTCCCAAGGGAATCCTTATGAAATTCCTGAACTAAAACTGCGAATTCCCATACAAAGGCTTATCATCTGATCTTACAAATTGTATGAAGGGGCGAAATTCTCTTTTCTTATTTAGACCTATGTTCCTTTGGGAAAGTTGTTTAGTGGACTGATTAACATCTTTAATGTAAGAATTTAAGAGCAAATATTCCTAAAAAGTGAATCAAATGAGACATTCAAAGCAAATCTTGATACAGTCACACGTCTTGTGAAATTATAATAATTATGACACTATGACGTCATAATACTCCTGGCGAGGCTCCAACCGTTATAATGACAACTCGCATCTGGGAATAGAATCGCCACGCCTCTCTCGTACGTAAAATAAATATTGCCACACGTGGTGTGTAAGGCAGTTTAGCTTGATATCTACTTTTTAAACGACTTCAATAATAGAAATTCTCAATGGGATGTTCTCAATGGGTTTCTCAATGGGATGTTGTTGTTTTTTGTGTGTGTTGGTTACTAAATTACTCCGCCAATTATATGTTGATTTTGATGATTCTTTTTATTATTTTTTAATTATGGCAGAACATCAATGGTTTTTATGACGCCATATATGACACACATACTAAGGAATATAAGTTGAACATGTATTGTGGTAATGGCGACAATGGTCGCCATTTTATCCATTCATGTGGCGAAATTGAGAACTGTCCGAATTTCATACATTTTATAACGGCTGCTGTGACTTGCGACGCCACTGCCAACTGAATGTTAAGCTGCTAAGTAGTTTGCAATATAACCTTCTGTTGGCGGTGGCGCTGCTGGTCGGGGTGGCTATTATCAGATGTATGAATAAAAACGCCATACACTCAAAGGCCCACACCAAGGTTTTCCCTTGTGCCGTGGGTCCCTCGGAACATAACGACAAACCCATGACCCGAGAAAAAACAGTACACAAATATTTGCCCCGACCGGGAATCAAACCAAGGACCCGTCCCAGGCAGCGCCACTACAACTCGATTAAGCCGGCCGTCGATTTCGACATTATATATACAGGGCTTTAGGTAAATCACTTTCAACCTCTCGGGTGGTAAATCAGTCCATGAAACTGAACAACTTTCTCAAGGAACAAAGGTCGGAATACGAAATTTTTTTTTTAGTTCCCATACAAACTGCGTCAGCTGATAGCGCATTTTGTATGGGAAATCAACTTTTTTTTTCATACTTTTTTTTTATAATAAAGATATTAGCATCCACAGACTTGATGTCCGTGCCCTTGTCTAGATTAAGTGTTTTATTGTTAATACTTGCTTTTTCTTTTAAAAATATTTTACTATACTTTTCATAGTAGTTTACAGTAGATAAATAGCTATAATAAAGATACAGTGGATTTCGGGTATAACGACAATGAAGGGACCACTGTTATTTCGTCGTTACATCCGGATGTCGTTACAAGCAAAGGCAAAAAGATACAGATTGCTGCTCTGAATATCAATTTGTAACTAAACCATTTTAACTCGGAAACGTACACGCTTACCTACCTAATTACCTGGCTAATATCTATAAACAAAAAGTAAAGATTGCTGACCATCTGTGTGGATGTAAACAAAAGATAAGAAAGCTCTTTTGTGTCTTTGGCGGCCGACTCCGGTCGCAACATCTGCATGGGATTTCCAAGAATTTATTACAAACTATTCAATAAAAACAGTCGCTACACCCAAACTCGACGTTACATACAAAGTCGCTATAGCCATATGTTTGTACATACTAAAGTATGCTTTAATTCAAGGGACTTAGATTTTACGTCATTAGAGACAAATGGTCGCTACAACCAAGGTCGTAATTAATGAAATCCACTGTATATATATATATAAAGGTCGAAGTATGAAAATATATATATATATTCATACTTCGACCTTTGTCCCCTGGGAAAGTTGTTCAGTTTCATGTACTGATTTACCACCCGAGAGGTTGAAAGTGATTTACCTAAAGCCCAGTATATAAGATTTCGATTGTTCTCAATTTTAACACCTGAACGGGTCAAATGGTCACCATTGTCATTCAACCACCATTAAGGCGTCGTTGATTAGTAGAATAGACGAAAATTGCAAAATGGAGATCTCGATGTGCTTTTACAATAGAATCAATATTAATAAAATTATCTCAGGACTAGGTTAATTGAAAGGTTAATTCAGAACAAAATGTAATTTGGATGGGAACTTCAGAAGCGGAACGATCTGTTATCTTTTCATAAAGGCATAAAGTTTAATTGATACTTGCTGTTAGCGAAGGGAACGCGAACGGTGATAACTCTAAAATAAAATGTTCAATTGCCGACATTTAAGGGCCTTATCACCAAAATAAAACTAAAACTTTTTTTTTTACCAGCCCATTCACGTCCCCACCGAGGGGCACGGGCCTCCCTTCGAAACACGAAGGGGATTTAGGCCATAGTCCACCACGCTGGCCTAATGCGGGTTGGTGGACCGCTCGTCTTTAGAAAATTTTCTTGGATGGGCGGGTTTCACGATGTTTTCTTTCACCGTTGAGCAAGTGATAATTAGTAAAATCCGTACGTAAATCCGAAAAAACGAATTTAGTGGTCCGCACCAGGATTTGAACCCACGACCAAGTCTGGCTCATTACCAACTGGGCTATCACCGCTAGACTAAAACTTATAAAATGTTTAAAATGGCTGTATGAACATAAATTCCTTTGCCTTTCCCGAAAGGGACAAATGAAACAACAACATAATGACATAAGTCAGTTTATTATCTAATTGGTGTATTTATGTTTTGTGATAAAGCAGTTATTGCATAGAACTCTTAAATGACCAAACCAGTTTTGATCTAATACGGGGCTTTAGGTAAATCTCTTTCAACCTTTCGGGTGGTTAATCAGTACATGAAACTGAACAACTTTCCCCCAATAGGTAATAGGTCAAAATACGAAAAAAAAAATTGAGTACCCATACAAACTTCATCAGCATATAGCGCATTTTGTATGGGAAAACAAAATTTTTTTTTCGTATTTTGACCTTTGTTGGGGAAAGTTGTTCAGTTCATGGACTGATTTAGCGCCCGAGAGGTTGAAAGAGATTTACCTAAAGCCCTGTATAGCTAAGAACAATCTCCATTATGTCAGCTTTCAAATAAAAAACGTGTCGAAGTCGGTCTATTCGTTTAGGAGCTACAATGCCACAGACAGACACATAGATACACAGACACACATGTAAACACGTCAAACTTATAACACCATTCTTTTTTATTGGAGGTTAAAAATGGGCTTTAATCATAAAGGGAATGGCTATGTATTTTTGTGGGGCCGGTAAGTGGTATACTTTTCCCTATAAATACAAGGTGTTTCAAAAAACCAAAAAAAAAAGAAATTCCAAAATTTAATTTTAATAGTGAAATTGTCGCAACTCTAGTAATCAGTTGCACGGTTTGACATCTTTCAAACTGAAAGTTTCATATAATTAATATGACCATACTTGTCATATTTGTAATACTTCTCATATTTGTAACAAACTTCATCAGCATATAGCGCATTTTGTATGGGAACTCAAAATGTTTTTTTCGTATTTTGACCTATATTCCTAAAGCCCTGTATATTGTTACCTAAATAAATGTCTTATCTATCTATCTTAAGGTTTATATGATGATGATGGTCATATGATATGATAAGACAGCCTTTAACTAACTGAAATAGAAAGATACCAAAAGCTCGAGTTAAGCTTTGATATATGAACCTTTCAAACGCGTTATGGTTATAATGAACACGAAAAGTCGTTTATAAGATGAAGTTTCATCTTCTTATTTGAATTTATGGTCCTTTTGGACTTAATAGGTAGATGAAAGCAAAATTTAAGATTACTGTGTTCTTTTTTTCATCAGGAATATATTACTTTAAAGTCTTTTAAACGACCGTGTGGTGATCAGTTGAGAATAACATCACCCCATCTCTTTCCGTGGGTGTCGTAAGAGGCGACTAAGGAAACACAAATGAGACCTGCCTCCTAGTAATCCATCCCAGGCAACGACACTTCATTTTTTTCTGAATCTGAGGTGTCGTCCTGTAGCCTCATGCGGTGTGGTAGGCTCTGTAAAGGGGCGTCTGGTTCGCGACCACCCTCCTACCGAAGGCCGACGCCAAACAGCTTGCTGTGTTCCGTCGGTGTGTGGGAGTACCAATGCCTTTATAGGCATTTTCTGGATTAACTCGCTCCATCGTCGACCTCATCTTTGACCTTATGGTCAAGATTGAGGTCAAGAGTTAAACCATCTCATAATAAAAATAAAAAAAGCCTGTATGTCTTTAAATTAGTTAAAGAAAGTTAAGGATGTGAATAATCCTCTAAGTTTAACAATTTTCCCTCAGGAATATTGGTCGAAACATGAAAAATAAAAATAAAATTCGCAAAATCCATAATTATTCATGTGAATAATAATTGATCAGGTTAATACATGCGTGCACTTTGTGCTGTTACGGTAAGAGCGACATTTGCAATGAAAATGGAGTAACCTGATGCGTTGACTTGTGAACAAAATCTTAAACAGGAAATTATTTTATCACCATCCTAATTTTTTGTACGTAAACTTTATGAAAATTCAACAGACCCGTATGTTTTTGTTTCTACGTTTCATATGAAAATATTTCAAGCTAGATCGTCTGAAGCATGAAAATAAATCAAAATGTTTGTATGGAAAAAAATATAACATCGTCCAATTGACTTGAAACTTTGTAATAGTACTCTTCAACACAATTTGTGATTTACGAAATTCGGATGTATTTCGTTAGAGGATTCTAAGCCGTTAAAAAGGGGTAACCACGTCACACGACACACAAGGGACACAGGGAAAACCAACCTTAATGTGGGCCTTTGAGTGTGAAGCGTTTAAAAAAAACACAAAAAAAGTATCAGAATCTGAAAATTTTGGAAAAATAATTTTTTTCCTCCTTATTTACGTTTTATCAACGTTACTGACATCGTAAGAAAAATTTGGATGGTGATAAAAAATCAGCCTGTATAATTTTTTTTTTTTTACTACACACTCAAAGGCCCACATTAAGGTTTTCCCTTGTGTCGTGGGTCCCTTGGAACACACATAAAGACAAACACAAACACCCAGGACCCGAGAACAAACATCTGCTTTTTACACAAATATTTGCCCCGACTGGGAATCGAACCCAGGACCCGCCGATCAAGAGGCAGCGTCACTACCACTTGACCAAACCGGCCGTCATAATGCGTGGCGCATACATGCGGAATCTTGTAAGAGTGGTATTCTGTGCCTTTTACTTGTCTCAGGCCGTATTACAGAACGCTCGTAGCCTCGTAGCCCAGTGGCGCTTGCTGATCTCAACCGATCAGTGAGGTTAAGCAACGTACACAGACACAGGTAACCTGATGGGTGACCAAAGTGGCAATTTATCACAAGCATTTTCGTGCTTCGGAGGGCACGTTAAGCTGTCGGTACCGGCTGTTGTCGATTGACTACAGTCGTTAAAACCAAGTCAGAGGCCATTGTGCGGTCGGAAAACTCTGACACCAGGGTTAGCCAAGTTCGCCACACACTGGACTATACCTACACGATAAGAAGAAGATTACAGAACGCGACTCAGACTCTAATCTATACTTAAGTAGCAGTCGTCTTTGTAATTTTGATAGTGAGAGAAAGAGACAATCAATACTTAAGAATAGATCAAGAGTTGAGTCTCCTTCTGTATACGGGCTTTAGTCCTTAGTTAAGTATATCCGGAATTTCCGTCTTTAGCCTCTTCCAAGCCACTAAACTAGTTGTGTGCCGCAGTTTTATGTCTCGCGTCGTTAAGAACCCGGAAAACCCTTAAGGTTCTTACTTAACTTACTGAGAGAGACAACAGTGGGTAGGTTCTTTAGTCCTTTCGCGAAACCAGCCCATTGATATGGTACAGAGTGTAAGGAACAGCTTATGGTATACATACAGGATGTAAATACTTAACCAATACTTAAGGCGACTACAGCACCCGATAAAGGCAGCACACATAGGAATAGTGCCATCTCCGTCTCTCAACTGGCCTGGGCCGGCAGTGCGCTCAGTGTCGATACACGAAGTTTACGGACTATCAAACCGTGCGTGCGTAAAAACATGTTCGAAAGTTAGAAAAATGAGATTTATGGAAAGGTAACCGCTTAAATCGAAAAATGCGTTAACTACTTATCGAGAGTGTTCAATCACGAACATTTTGATACCAAATTCAAGTTCCTGTGTGCATTTTACTATCGTTTTTATAGCTTAAAAGATACACAATATTGGGTATTTAGAGGTGACTTTGTGAGCTTTTTCTATCGAACCAAAAATGCTGAATCATGTTTTCAGCAAACTACTTATCTAGTTTATGTCCTAAATATTACCGTAGTTTTTTTTTATTCGATTTAATGCAGTGCGTCATGCTTATCTACGCATCATAAAATCGTTATTTAGGTGCTGTAGTCGCCTTAAACCGTAAAATCTACCCATAGCAATGATCGACCACAAGTAATTATTTTTTTTCCCGGAAACGTCATTTTAAAGAGTTTTCGTTAATTATCTACTTTGGTGTTACGCAATGAACAGCGATATCGCGCCCCGTTTTTACGCTGATATCATTGTTTTTTATATAAAAATGGAGATTATTAGAATTATAAATTAACATCCTGCACACACGGGTGCGCATAAATCGCGCGAGGGTTTAAAGAAGGAAATGTTAAAAAAACATTTGAATTTTTTTTTCCTGAGGAAATTTCCATTGGAAAATTATTCAGAATGATAGTTCAGGGTTTAAATTTTTGCTAACCTATCCCGTACACCCTGTATGTGGCTCTTTGTCTAAAAAATATTTCGATTTGCTGACTTTACAGAGCCTACCACACCGCATGAGACCATAGGACGACACCTCAGATTCAGAAAAAATGAAGTGTCGTTGCCTGGGATGGATTACTAGGAGGCAGGTCCTAAACAAATGGGTCGATTTTAAAGCAGTTTTTTGTTTGAAAGCCGACGTAATCGAAATGGTTGTAAGCTATATTTTATCAAAATTATTTAACACGTTTAGACTAACAACGCTACTGGACGTCTAAAATTAATTTACATGATGTGGCACAACGTCTTATAATGTCGTAACAAAAATCCAATATCTATGCACAACATTGAAAACCGTCAGCTTTCCGTATATTTTTTAGGAAGAGACGTCACACCGCCGCATCATGTTATTGTTTCAAAGTTCTAAAGCCACAGCGTATAGCAATGCCCTACCTTGAAATCACAATGCTCTACCTTAAAAATACCAAAAACTGAGATAAATAATTATGATTAAATTGTTTGTTCATAGCAACACCCAACAATGAAGTTCAACCATCTTGTTTGCTTGTTATTCATTATTGAGGATTTTATAGTTATTAGATCCATGCTCATGCTCTCACACAGAAATTATTTGTCTACGAATAGCTATTGAAAGGTCAGTGATCGGTTGAGAATAACACCACCCCATCTCTTTCCGTGGGTGTCGTAAGAGGCGACTAAGGAAACACAAATGAGACCTGCCTCCTAGTAATCCATCCCAGGCAACGATACTTCATTTTTTTCTGAATCTGAGGTGTCTTCCTATGGTTTCATGCGGCGTGGTAGGCTTTGTAAAGGGCCGTCTGGTTCGCGACCACCCTCCTACCGAAGTTCGACGCCAAACAGCTTACTGTGTTCCGTCGGTGCGTGGGAGTACCGGTGCCTTTATAGGCATTTTCTGGGTTAACTCGCTCCATCGTCAACCTCATCTTGGGCCTTTATGGTCAAGATTGAAGTCAAGAGTTAACCCATTATACAATAAATAAAAAAAAGATATACATGGTGATTGATTTAGGAGCCCGTGCTTCGAGGGCAGATCAATTATGTAATTTTTTTACTTCCGCCCTACCTGTAACCAATGCTACCCTACCTCAAATTCGACTCTAGCTACAGCTCTGATATCGGGGTCTACAAATTTTTGAAGTGAAAACTTCTTTAGCGGCGTTGAACACTTTTGTGGGATGGGTAAAAACTGTGAAACTCGCGTCAGGTCACGTGTGCTGATCGAAAAACTGTAAGATGGTATGACAGAACTGATGTCAACGAAAAGTCACGTCACGTCTTAGTGCGCAAATACCGATAGACTATTTTACTGAATTGAAAGTAGACAGTTTGGTCGAATGGAAAAGTTGCCAGATTGTAAGCAACAGGTCGGGGGTTCGAATCCTGAGAGAATAAGGACTCTTTTTGTGTATTTTGTTTTACTTCCATATTAATGCACAACGTTAATGTTCAAGTTTTCACTTCTGCCGGCACTCCCGGAGTGCAACCCGTTGTTTTTTTTTATTTTAATTTAGATCTAGAAAGACCTAAGAGTCAATAAAAATCCAACCCTCATTGGGTCAGCGTAGTGGATTGTTGTGTTAGAATAGAATAGAATAGAATATAAAAAATCTTTATATTCTACTAGCTTTTCGCCCGGGACTTCGTTCCCGTGGGAATTTCCCCGTCAATTTTCCAATGTTTTTAATAGTTATTCTGCTATTCGGGACGGAGAGAAATACAATAAATCAAAAACCATGGAAATCGGTCCAGCCGTTCTCGAGTTATAAATGTTGTAACAAACACGACTTTCTTTTATATATATATATATAGATATATAGATATAGATATATAGATATAGATTCTATTCACAGGCTGTCACTTAAAACAAGTCAAGATTACAATGAAATACATACAAACATACATTAAATGATTTAAATACATACATAAGCATTCGTTCTTTTGACCCTACTGACTTTACGCCTATTCGCAAAGGTGCAGTCTTCCTCAGAGAAGAACAGTCAAGAAACTCTGAGGTTGCTATTTTAAATCGCATTACAAATTTTCTTATTTACTAATTTTAACTAAATCTGAAATAACTAGAGCTGAGCAGTTCATTCCCATGGCTGCCTGTTTGATAGATAATCAGAAATGTTGTAAATTTTGTTAAATTTCTCATGTTTCGAAGGAAGGCCCGCGCCTCTCTATAAACAAAGATCTAAGAACCGAAAATAATTCATTGACTTCCAGGCTTAATAGAAAAAAATTAAGTTTCAACTTTTTAAGTGGATAGTCAGTTGAATCTGAGAGAGAGAAGGGTTCATTACGTTGATGAAAGTTAATAAGTTACAAACTTAAGTTTTTAGGGTTCCTCACAGATTGAGTTATGTTTTAACATAGAATCTTATAGCTTTCACTAACTTAGCTATTCGCTGCGTTGATTATTCAGGTTTAAGCTTAACACAGCAAAAGAATTTCAGTTCGCTTGACGGTTATAAATATTCTATTAGTATTTTCAAAACAAAGCTACAACTCTATCCTTACAAAATAATTGAGACTGTAAAAATTGACAGGTAAAACTTCAGGAATAGTCGTGAAGCTTCACAATTATAAAAAGTTATCATCTAAATAAAGATATCATCAAAAATAATGTTGCCAGCGTAAAACATGAAAAACAGCAATGTACACCGCATTCTGACAGCGACGCGGAACGGGGGCATCGCGCGCGGATGGCAGTTTCGCGGAACATTATGTAGCACCAAAAAAAAAGTAAATAACGACGTCTCCGGGAAGAAAATAATTGTTTTTTTTCTGCCGATTATTGTTATGGGTATATATCACCGCTTAAGTAGGTATTTATCAAACTATTCCACCCAATACATATAGGTAGTAAAACAATTTTTATCAGTTGTAAAAAAATATGTACAGAACCCAGAAATTATAAAGCCTTTCATCTTTTAAAAGAATTAATTATTAAGTCATTGTTACTGAATGCTTTCAGAGTTTTAGAAGCTTACTTACTGAGTGTTAAATAATATTTTAATTCTAAAGTAATTATGAAACGCTAAGTTTCTTTGCGAAGCAAGCTTACCCGGATTTTCATAATTAGTCATCTTATCTTAATCTCTGATCAAAATTTCATAATCTGGAGGGCTATTCTACTAATCAATGGCGTCTCAATGCCGCGTGGGATGACAATGGTCGCCAAAGGGTGTTATATGAAAGAATAAATGAATGAAAATATTTATTTCAGACCAACAAGTCCATATTTTATTAGTAACAAAAATCTTATAACTATGTTAGTAAAATTTAAAATTAACATTGCTCAGCACATGTAGGGATGACCAATGCTTCAGTATTGGACCATCCACTCTGTCCGCAATGACCCTCAGGAGCCTGTTAGTACTACACTTAATGCGAGACCTCAGGGAGGCTACTCGTTTGCGCAGAATGGCCTGGAAGCCATAAATCTTATAACTGGAAGATTTATGGCTTCCAGGCCATTCTGTCAGGTCTGTGTATCTAGTATCTGTGTCTCTGTATGCGCTATCGTAGCTCCTTAACGAATGGACCGATGTCGAGTTTTCTAAAGCTGATGTAATCGAGATGGTTCTAAACAATATTTGATCAGAATTTGTTCAGCTGTTTAAAAGTTATAAGCAATTGAATGTCAGGTGATTATTTATTAGAAGATGGGTTAACTCTTGACCTCAATCTTGACCATAAGGTCAAAGATGAGGTCGACGATGGAGCGAGTTAACCCAGAAAATGCTTATAAAGGCACTGGTACTCCCACGCACCGACGGAACACAGCAAGCTGTTTGGCGTCGGACTTTGGTAGGAGGGTGGTCGCGAACCAGACGGCCCTTTACAGAGCCTACTACACCGCATGAGACCATAGGACGACACCTCAGATTCAGAAAAAAAAATGAAATGTCGTTGCCTGGGATGGATTACTAGGGGGCATGTCTCATTTATGTTTCCTTAGTCGCCTCCTACGACACCCACGGAAAGAGATGGGGTGGTGTTATTCTCAACCGATCACCACACGGGTGATACAACATCTTTAATTTTAGAGTTATGTCCATTCAGGTGACAAAATTGAGGACTATACAATTTTATACATTCATGGCTGCTTTTGGCTGGCGGCGCCACCGCCAACTGAAGGTTCAGTTCCTAGGTAGTTTGCAACAAAACATTCGGTTGGTAGTGGCGTTACTACTTGGGGTGGTTACAATTTAAAATGTAATATTAAAACAATTTTGTAATTTTGTTCTCATTACCTTTTTTTCGTTAAAGCAACAGGTTGTAACATCAATTAATTAACTTTGAGCGACTTTATTGCTTCTTTTATTGTCGACTTCGCTTTAATAGGTGGTGACACAAAATGAGAAGGATACAATGATATATATTGTAACTAGTTTTTCGCCTGGGACTCCGTTCCCGTGGGAATTTGGGAAAATTTTGTAACCTATATATTATTGTAATGTCTAAGCTATATTACTGCAAAGTTTCGCCAACCTCCGTCCAGTAGTTTTTACGTGAAGGAGTAACAAATATCCATATACATTCTTACAAACTTTCGCATTTATAATATAAGTAGAGTGTAATCGGAAGGAATAAGAAATTTACTGGAGGTACCATATCGTAAATTGTTCTGAACTAGTCACCAAGACTTTGGAATATTGAACTGAACAACTGAACAATTTTACCAAAAAAATCCATAACATAATAAATATTTAAATTATTAAATTTTTATTGGAACTGTTCATTTTGACATACTTTTTCGTTTTATACATTTTCAGCTGTTGGTTCTTCTAAAATATATCTTGTAGTAAGAAAAACCTCTGTAGAGAAAAACATCAATATTTGGCTATTCATTCATAAAATAATCGAGTAATTCAGAACTTTCCTTTTTGCGTAACGGAAAAGAAACATGAGAAAACTTTCTTGAAAGCAGCGTGTGTTCCATGACGTCACAACACGTGCGAGATGTCAGAGTTGCTATTTTAATAAATGACGTGTGCGCAGATGCGCGGGCGCAGGCGCGGGGGAACGATTCTGGGTCACAAGCATAAAGTGCGGTCAGAAACTCTACCGGAGAGTGGTTCTTATTTCTATAAATAAATAAATTATAACTTTATTGAATACTACACTGCAAATAACAATTCGTTATACCTACAGTCAATGAAGCAGTAGTTATTTGTAAAAAAAAACAACGGGTCGCACTCCGGGAGTGCCGGCGCGGCGTAAGTGAAAACTTGAACATTATCGACGTGCATTAATATTTAGTTTATTTTTTTCTATGCTGACACCGGATGACATCTTGACTTTTGCAGTTTTAATTTCCTATATTTATTAAACACCCCTCCGCCTTACGGATTTTCGATCAGGGTCACGTGACAGACACGTGAAACATTTTTTACCCATACTTCAAAGTGCACAATGCCATTAAAGAAGTTTTCACTTCAAAAACTTGACTGAAGCCGCTCTTGTGTGTGTGTGTGTGTATACACAAGTTTGCAAACCGTACATTACTTCTATTTTTTATTGTGGTTCGGCAAATTTCGAATATTTAATACATTGATTTACAAAAGGAAAGAACGTACGAGACCGACGATTTTTGCCGAGAGACATTAAGAAAATGGGCCTTTTTGTAATTCGAATGGCACGGCACAGCACTTCGAAATTTGAATTACCATTGCCCCCTATGTTCTCAGTATTACTATTACATAGGAGGCAATGGCAATAAAATTTTGCCGTGCCATCTTCGAATTATATAAAGGCCCAATAGAAGCACTACACGTTATACTTATTTTTAAGTAAAAAAAAAACTACAATTGAAAATTCAGATTTAGCACTTGCTCGTCGGAAAATTATAGCCATGTATCCATGTATTTTGAGTATGCTATTATAGCTTCTCAAACAGACCTCATTTGTATGAAAAATCGTGCAATATCCCTAGGACCTAGACCGTGTCGAATGTGTGTATGTACTGTAAAATGTACTGCTTTGTCTGTAAAAAAAAACTAACAGACGTATTTGGTATGTACCTACAAAGCTTATTTAATAACAAATCTTTCATTTTTTTCTTCAGTTTCCTCCTAAAAAGGTTCACGTTT
Organism: Aproaerema taeniolella; assembly: GCA_949987775.1. Classification (NCBI taxonomy): domain Eukaryota; kingdom Metazoa; phylum Arthropoda; class Insecta; order Lepidoptera; family Gelechiidae; genus Aproaerema; species Aproaerema taeniolella. Next base: position 16,293,540 of record OX465258.1, on the reverse strand, counting down.
TAATAAGAAGGTATTACATTAAGGATTCCTTTTGTTTTCAAAACATTTTGAGGGTAAAGAGAATCCCTGCCTTCGAAATTTGATACCGACTTATTATTTTGTTTAAAAGTGTCCCTTCGTCATCTTTGTGCCCTTTGAAGAGTGGTTTTCTTTAGCTAATGCATATTTACAGGTATATATACACATCAACGCGGTCTAGGGATATTGCACGATTTTTCATACAAAGGAGGTCTGTTTGAGAAGCTATAAAAGCATACTCGAGATAGATGGAGCGCTATACTTTTAAGACGATCAAGTGCTAAACCTGAATTTTAAATTCTAATAAATAAATTTTGTTATACTTGAAATTTGTGAAAACGTGACGAAAATGAAAAAAAAATTGCGTAAATTCGACTACTTTCATATAAAAAGCAGGCAAAAAGTGCATTTTCGTTTTCGTTTCCGTCACGTTTTCATAAATTTCAAGTGAAACAAAATTTATTGATTAGAATTAAAAATTCAGGTTTAGCACTTGCTCGTCTGAAAATTATAGCCCTCCATATATCTCGAGTATGCTATTATAGCTTCTCAAACAGGCCTCTTTTGTATGAAAAATCGTGCAATATCCCTAGACCGCGTTGATGTGTGTATATGTATTTGTACATTTCTTCATTTTTTTGACTACAGGTTCGGACGATAGGAAAAGATTTCGTTGAAAAATTGTTCTTATAAGAGTCGTAGGGGTTCGCCATTCGTCGGTAGGGGGTTCGCGGCAAGATTTCCGTGATGGCGGCTTGATGATTGGCGGACATGTGTGGCACACATGGTGGTGCTGAATTAAAAAGGATGTCTTTGATAGATTTTTGGGCAGGTAGACAGGAAGACTATCCCGAACTCTCACGCAAAGCGTTGAATTTTCTTTCACCCTTTGCTACAACATACTTATGTGAGAATGGGTTTTCACACCTGGTCATGATAAAAACGAAATACAGAAATCGACTTGATGCCGAATCAGAATTAAGGCTACAATTGTCCAAAATCACTCCTAAAATGTACTCCATTTGCGACAAGCAACAAGCCCACCCACATTAATATTAAATTATTTCTTCTGACACTGTATTTGTTACCTTTTATTGAAATAAAAACCTTATTTTATTCAACAGTCAACTTTATTATTTTCTATAAGGGGGCTGTGCGGGGGGGGGGGGGAACCCTGCGGTAAAACATGTAATCTTTGCATAATACTTGATAAGTCTGTTCGACACACATGATACAAAGATTAAGTATTAAGCAGAGATACAGACTGAATTCTAGAATACAGTTTAACATCAGCATTTCTTTCGATTTTTTAAAAATTATTTTATAAAATGTAATCTTTTTTTTGCAAATTACAATCCAAGTAAATGTAATACTAGCACGTTTGATTTAAGATACATTAGATAGATAAATAAGATCTTTATTTACACACAGTTAAACAAACTAATAACAGCAAAACAAAACAAACTACAACTTATAACTAACAATTCTTCTTACCAGCCCATATACGTCCCCACCGAGGGGCACGGGCCTCCCTTCGAAGCACGAAGGGGATTTAGGCCATAGTCCACCAAGCTGGCCCAATGCGGGTTGGTGAACCGCTCGTATTTCGAAAATGAATTTTCTTGGCGGGTTTCATCACGATGTTTTCCTTCACCGTTGAGCAAGTGATAATTAGAAATCCGTACATAAATCCGAAAAGACGAATTTAGTGGTACAGGCCCACACCAGGATTTGAACCTTTGGATTACAAGTCTAGCTCATTACCAACTGGGCTATCACCGCTACTAATAATTATTAAAACTAAAACAAAGGTAACACTGTGTATAAAAGGGTGCTGACGTTAGTACTATTATTTATTCTGTGGTGCTGAGTCAGCGTGTGCTGCCACAGGACAGCGCTGTTCTTCCGTCATTACTACATTTGGTTAACATAAGCATTGAAAATAACACATCAACAGTCACCCCATATTGTTCTTATGGTTCCTACCCCTAGTTTTGTACAGATTCAAGATAAAGAACCAAACGATATCACAGTTTCCTCCCGAGGATAATGGCTTTGGGGCTGAGTTACCCGCGTACAAATTGCCTTATTCTGTTTTTATGGGAAATTGAATAATATATTAAAATATACCTCTATCCCCCTTATTGTAACGAGGCGGGGTTAATATTATATTAGAGAGTATAATATTATATTACAAAGCTTATGTGGGCTGTGATAAAGAATAGTATATTGTGCAACTCGGGAATAAAAGACGGATTTTAAGCGAGGGCCAAAGTTGGATCACGAGCAAATTAAGGATTCTAAATTATTGAATCATGAGCGTAAGGGTGTGATTCAAGTGTTAGAATCCTGAATGACGCGAGTGATTCATAGCCCTTGATAAAAATCCGTTTTAATCAAGAGTTGCAGATTATATTTTACACCATGACCTCGAGAAAAAGAAAGATTTAAGCGGAAATAGACATCTGCGCAAGGAGTTTGAATTTCGAATATTCTTTGCTACGGAGGTCGTATGTCTATACATTGGAGTGTTCGAAATTCAAAAACCAAAATTGACAAAAAAGTGCTCTTTTTTTACGTGTTTTGCGGGAGCGACAGAATCTTTTTAGGGTTCTAAATTCAAATACCAAAACTGTGCTAAAAGAGCTCTTTATCTCCAATTTTCAGTGAAAAAAAGAAGCTTTTTAGAGGGGGAATGGTATAAATACATTTTTTTTTAAACGCTAGACACTCAAAGGCCCACACTAAGGTTTTCCCTTGTGTCGTGGGTCCCTTGGAACACATAATTTTGCCTTGGATTGCCTGGAAGAGATCACCTGAAAGATTTGGTTTTAAGTTTGTATTGTATTTTTATTTTTTATAAGATGGGTTAACTCTTGACCTCAATCTTGACCATAAGGTCAAAGATGAGAATAGAATAGAATCATTTATTCGTGCAAATGTGGTTACAGTTGATTGATCTTAAAGTAATAAACATCGTCCAACACATTTTACCATTGAGGAATGGTGTACGAAAACTTTGCTCAATATTTCATAAAATTAATAAAAAGAATAAAATACAATAAAATTAAAATTAAAGTGTGAATAAATTCAAAATGTTTTGTAAAATCATACTTAATGTCAATTATTTGTGTCAGTCGACGATGGAGCAAGTTAACCCAGAAAATGCCTATAAAGGCACTGGTACTCCCACGCACCGACGGAACACGGCTAGCTGTTTGGCGTCGGACTTCGGTAGGAGGGTGGTCGGGAACCAGACGGCCCTTTACAGAGCCTACCACACCGTATGAGACTATAGGACGACACCTCAGATTCAGATGTATGTTTTGGCTCACCTTTTTAACCCGTCCCACGCTTGTTTATGGCGTGTGCCATACTAATCCTGAACACATGGGTGATCAAGAAGATTTAAGTATGCATTAAAGTATTCTTCTTTTTCTTATCGTGTATGTGGCAAACTTGGCTAAAGTGTCAGAGTTTTCAAACCGCACAATGGCCTCTGTCTTGGTTTTAACGACTGTAGTCAATCGACAACAGCCGGGACCGACAGCCTAACATGCCCTCCGAAGCACGGAAACGCTCGTTTTAAATTGCCACTTTGGTCACCCATCAGGTTCTCTACCTCTGTGTACGTTGCTTAACCTCACTGATCGGTTGAGATCAGCGAGAGCCACTGGGCTACGAGCGCTTCAAGTATTTATTTGTTTATCTATTTATCAAAAGACGTGACAAAAATCTATGAAAAAAATTTCGGTTTTCAAGATAAAAACACGATCGAAAAGACACACATGAAGTTAACATACGTGGAAAGCAAGATAAAGTACAGATTTATTTTGGTAAAGCAAAATGTTCCGCGCGAATGGGACTTGAACCCACGACCCCAGGATTAGATTTTGCCAATGTCAGAGTATTTTAATGAGTATTAAAATATAAAGTAGATATCAAGTTAAGAAACCCTTTAAGGCGACTACAGCACCCGATAAAGGCAGCAAACATAGGAATAGTGCCATCTCCGTCTCTCAACAGTCCTAGGCCGGCAGTGCGAACAGTTTACGGACTATGAAAGCGTACGTGCGTAAAAATATGTTCGAAAGTTAGAAAAATGAGATTTATAGAAAGGTAACAGCTTAAATCGAAAAATGCGTTAACTACTTATCGAGAGTGTTCAATCACGAACATTTTGATAGCAAATTCAAGTTCCTGTGTGCATTTTACTATCGTTTTTAATAGCTTAAAAGATACACAATATTGATATTTAGAGGTGACTTTGTGAGCTTTTTCTATCGAACCAAAAGTGCTGAATCATATTTTCAGCAAACTACTTATCTAGTTTATGTCCTGAATATTACCGTAGTATTTTTTTCTTCGATTTAATGCAATGCGTCATGCTTATCTACGCATCATAAAATCGTAATTTAGGTGCTGTAGTCGCCTTAAGGGCTGTAATATGTCAGAGCTTTGTCCGTTGATCAGCAGCTCTAGCACGATAACTTCACTTTGATTGCGCGATTGTCCCGCGCAAAGGCTTGCTCGCCCTATGGCGTTCTCAATGTTGACATTTTGACATAGAGCGCGGTGTTGTCGCGGCGCTGTCACTATCGTACTCGGCCTGCAGTAGGGTGCACCGCTATTCTGGAGCACTAAGATGTTATGACTTTGTGGGGTATAATAATTCCACAATACTTTTCTCTAATCTTTATCTTCTTTAATATATAAAACAAAGTCGGGTTTGCTCGAACACTTGTAACTCCAGAACGGCTGGGCTGGACCGATTTTCATGGTTTTTGATTTGATGTATTTATCTCCGTCCTAAATAGCAGAATAACTATTAAAAACATTGGAAAATTGATGAAAAAAATTCCCACGGGAACGAAGTCCCGGGTGAAAAGCTAGTTAATAAATAAATAGACATAACCCTTCGATCAACTAAAAAGAACTAGATACACAATCCACAACAAAAAAGTTCCCTCACTAAATGATCACCCACTTGACGTTTTGGGTTGTCTTTTCGTTTAGTAGCATTCGTTCGTTCCGAAAGTAACCATGCCTCAGTGCGCAGTGAAAAATTGTAAAAATCACACCTCCAGAACATTAAAGGAATATGGAATTACATTTTTTAAATAAGTAAGTAGTTTTGTAATTATTATATGTGAATTGAAATTATCTTGGTATTTGGCCAAGAAAAGGTTATAAAACATTTTTTTAGTTTAATTTAATAACATTCGGCGAGAGTATAACCCTTTAAATTGAATAGACACTAGCCGAACTTACAAATCCATACCGTTGTATTTCAACATCATTTGTTCGGGTTATGCAGTGACTCTGTTCTAAAACAAATAGAGACGCTGTTTTTTTTCTATTGTTTTTTTTTCATTTTCATCTGTGTTATAAAATTTAAAGTGTAAAGAGTATATATATTAATTCTGTTTTCTATACTTACATTAAAGGTATTATGGCAAAACCATTAATCATATAAAATTGAATTAATAAAAAATTTAACGTGCGTGACGTTTACAAACATAAAGTTTTATTGGATTTTTAGTTTTCCTAGAGATCCTGTGCGATGTGGACAGTGGACATCCATGATCGCACGTCAAAGATGTGAAGATTTTTTTCAGCCGTCGCAAAGTAGTGTCTTTTGCTCCAAGCATTTTTTAGAAAGTGACTCGTATGTCATTACAAAAGGAGTCAAAAGGTTACACAAAACAGCTGCACCTCAAATAGTATGTACCTTTTTATCACTTTTGATTTGGAGTTTCTTGTATTGAATAAAATTAAAAAAAATATGTTTCATCTTCAGGACAAAGATGATAACAGCGAAGAAGACAAATGTTTTTTTTTTTTTTTGAGTTGGTTGCTTTTTTTTAAATAAATTTTTTCTTGTACTTAAATATCTATTTAGTTTCCTAGCTAATTTCCTCTCTTAAATCTCAATAGGTCATTTCTGTTCTAAAAATTATACTAAGTTTTAAATAAGCAAAACATAATACATGTGTAATCGGGAAAGACAGTTCTTTTTTTTTTTATAAGTTATTTCATATTTCATTAAAAAATAAGCATATAATATTATGTTTATAAGCAATAATTAAGAAGAATAGCGGCGGCTGTGATTATCAATTGTAATGTATATTAATCGTCGGTTAATTTGAAATGAATGTGATTTTTTTAATAATAAAAACCATAAAAACTAACATAAAAGTAAATGGCTGAACCAATTTTGATAAATCATATCTGCAATCCAGCGCAAGAAGAAGCTTTCGAATAAAATAAACTGCACCATTAACATCATCAGTTTAAGAGCTATGATGCTCCTATACACACACAACATAATCAGGGGTTAAAACACCATTTCGTAGCATTTTGAATTTGTTAAAAGTTTTTATGTGAAATCGACCCAACTAATATATTTTTAAAATTAACAAAGGCAACTCCACTCCTCCCATGTTCTACGTGACAGCCAGTGTCATCAAATTGTCTTACGTTATCCTTTGTTCAAAACCAAAAGTGGTATTTTACAAATTAAACAGATTTTATTTACGACCTTATAATATTACGTTAAGGTTTAAATTAGATTAAAATGTTTGACACTTTAGAACTTTTTCATAATACATGAAGTGGTATACAACTATCTAAGTACGTATTGTAGTTAGGACACTTTTAAATTTCATTTTGTATGGGACTGTGTATCTAGTTTTCTATAGTTGATCGAAGACATAACCCGAGTTTTGATACATTGTCAAACTACTCAGTACTTTTATGGGAACGTCACTTCCTTTGAATTTAAAAACAAATTCTGAATTCGAAATACAATTTTAAGACCACTCGTTCTAATTGTGACATCGATTGAAAATAGAATCATACACCATTTAAAAGCTATGTAGTATTCAAATATAGAACTTCGGTTTATGATCACATGATTGGCTACACCTGGATTGCATCACGTCATACTTCACCAATGAGACGTCAATATGAGATGTGTTGCTTTTGTTTTTGGTCTGATTCAGACCACTTTAAAAGGTTGTTTGAGACAACAATAGCACAAAGGAAAGTCTGACAGAAAGAGGGACGCCTTTGCCCAAAAGTGTAGGGCACAAGGTAGGCTACTAAAGAAAATAACATTTCATACTTATATTTTATGGCCTCGCTCGACACAAGTGCTTGTTGACACTCAACAGCGAAAGTTTATAACTTTACACTTAAAAATGAACGCTCGCGGTGCACTTTTCATGACGAGCAAACTTCGCTATCTTTTTGCTACATAATTTAGTTTGACATTGTTTAACCGAGTCATATTTCCTCTAAGGAAGTCATACACACATCAACGCGGTCTAGGGATAGGTATTGCACGATTTTTCATACAAAAGAGGCCTGCTTAGGAAAGATACATGAAGAGCTATAATTTTCAGACGAGCAAGTGCTAAACCTGAATTTTCTATTCTAGTCAATAATTTTTTTTTATTGAAATTTGTGAAAACGCGACGAAAATAAAAATAAAAATAGCGTAAATTTGACAATTTTCATACAAAAAGCAGGCAAAAAGTGCATTTTCGTTTTCGTTTCCGTCTCGTTTTCACAAATTTCAAGTAAAACAAAATTTACTGAGTAGAATTAAAATTTCAAGTTTAGCACTTGCTCGTCTGAAAATTATAGCCCTCCATGTATCTCGAGTATGCTTTTATAGCTTCCCAAACAGACCTCTTTTGTATGAAAAATCGTGCAATATCCCTAGACCGTGTTGATGTCTATATTAGGCGACTTTAAATGAACTATTGACACTTTTGAGGTAATTTACTCCATAAAACAACTTTTCCCAAGAGACTCATATGACATTCTCAATAAAAACTCGATTTCTATAACACAAATCAGTTGATCCCAGAAGTTTTATGGAAGGGCTATAAAAAATAGTTGTTCAGTTTCGTGGGCTTATTGATATACTTATTTAAATTTACCCAATAATATATAGCGACGCAACAGTCAACATGTACGAGTACAGCCTGATGTGCTGCCGTGTGTATAAAGTATTAAGTCACAAACTGGGGGTATATAAGTAACTTTAAAATCAATTTTATGCCACCCCTGACATTCATGGCTTATAACTCTTAAATCGATAAACAAAGGACATCAGGCAATTTCCATACAATGTTGGTCTAAAAAAAAAAGTGAGCGGCCAGACCTAGGATTATTTCCAATATTTAGGCCATATTAAGAACTAAAAAACTATATGGACTTAACCCTGTAACTGCATTTTCTGATTAGTTATTTAGTTAAGAAATAAGTATTGAAAAAATAAGTATTATTATTCCCAATTTATTTATTATTAATAAATAGAAGGTATTATCAGCCGGCCGGCATTGTTAACTAAATACTCTTAATGCTCTTTTTTGTTATCGACCAGCACATTTCTTTTCTCAGGTGCTGGGTTTAACTGGTAGAAAATACTTTTGTATTAAGTCCGCCTTTTGTGTTTTTTTATGCAATAAAGAATTTTAATAATAATACTCATGAAATATAACTTAAAAAGTATTATTTAGTATTATGAGTTACGTTACGTACGTAAACTGAAATAACTACTCAAAAAACGTAGTTACAGTGTTAAATTTATAGAATAAGTTTAAGGTCTATATAAACTAACTATTGAAAATATTTTTAGTTCTGGCCGCGCAATTTTTTTTATTTAGACCAGAAATGCCTGATGTTCTTTGATCAAATATAGAGCTAATAAAATCATTTCGATTATGTCAGCTTTTAAACAAAAAAATAAAATTAAAAAAATCACTTCACTGGTTCATAAATGGGCCAGTTAGATAATTTTCCTTAACTTTCCAGCAGCTTCGAGCACGGCTCGCACGCGGGATACGCCGCGGTCCTATGTCAAAATGTCAACATTGACAACACCAGAGGGCGAGCAAGCCTTTGCGCGGGGCCCTCGAACAAAGTGAAGTTTCACCGTCAGCGCTCGTAGCCCAGTAGCGCTCACTGATCTCAACCGATCAGTGAGGTTAAGCAACATGTACAGAGGCAGGGAACCTAAAGTGTAACCAAAGTGGCAATTTATCACGAGCGTTTCCGTCCTTCGGAGGGCACGTTAAGCTGTCGGTCCCGGCTGTTGTCGATTGACTACAGTCGTTAAAACCAAGTCAGAGGTCATTGTGCGGTTTGAAAACTCTGACACCAGGGTTAGCCAAGTTCGCCACACACTTAACTATACTTATGCGATAAGAAAAAGACCGTGAGCCGAGTGGCGTGCCGCGCGAGTTTGTCGCGCATCATGCTCGAGCTGCTGACATCGTTATTGCCACTGAGTCTAACGAACACGAGACGAACTCAATTTGTCAACTTTTCAAAACGTCACCGTATATCCTCAAAGGCTACGTTCAGCAGAGGATGGAAATTTAATAGCTGTCCCTAGGGATGTATGTATGAAAGAATTGTTATCGATGATTTTGGTTTCATCGATATATAGTTTACTTATTCCTGACAGAATAGGCGCTCGACCTTAGCGGCGTTCGCTGATCTGAACCGATCGGCGAGGTTAAGCAAAGTGCACAGTGGCAGGGGACCTGAATGGTGATCAAAGTGGTATTTTATCACGAGCTTTTTACGTACTTTGGAGGGCTTAAGCCGGACCGGCTGCTTTCGATTGACTACAGTCGTTAAACCAAGTCAGAGGCCATTTGGATGTTTAGGATCTCTGACAACAGGGTTAGTCAAGTTCACCACACGCTTGACCATACCTACACGATAAGAAGAAGAAGACAAAATAGGAAGAGCATAATGTGGGTCACGTGACGCCACGATTGACATACGTTTTGAGAGTTATTGAATGAAACATGTGCATAGTGGTGACAGGTTGTCAACCTTTTGTCTACAATACAGCAAAACCATCACGACTCACTGGATTCTACAGTATCCTACCGACTGCGCCATATATTGTTTTTTAAATAATAAAATAAATTCCACTTTATAATGTTTATTTTAGGTCTTTTGAACAACAAGTACTAATTTTCTTATTTTAGTAATAGATCTTCTTCTATCTATATTATATTATAATAATATAATAAAACTGTAGAGGTCGAATTTCTGTACATAGAAAAAAAATGCTAAAAACCGAGTCAGGGGGATGTAAGAAGAGAAATAAAACAAATCCCGATTTTTTTAGATTTTTTTGTTTCTCTGTTTGTCTGTTTATCTGTTTGTCTGTTTGTCTGTTTGCACGGGCTAATCTTCGTAACTGTTGGACCGATTTAAATGAAATTTTGCATGGTGGTACCTTATATCCCCGGTCAACATTTAGGCTACATAAAATCTCGAAATTTAGCCAGTAAATATAAAACCAACAACAAAAACCCCTGAAAAAATTCAAAGCTAGGTGTTTTTCAGTACATTTTACTCATACCATAGAGATCAACGTATTTTTGATAAAAAGCATAGACATGTTGTTTTTTAAATTTATCTCTTTCGAGAAAGGCAAAGAAATCTGCATCCATACAGCCAGGTCTTCAATATATGTATTTCTTAGCTATGTCTTCAATTTATATTTCTTTACTTCTCTCATTCTCCGTAAGCCGATAGTGTTTTGTTTACGAAGAACTATGACGGCGAGAAACACTGCCGCTGGATCGGATCGGATACACTGTATCACTTGAATTACTTTTTAACCGACTTCCAAAAAGGAGGAGATTTTATGTTCGACTGTATACAGGGTGGAATTTTGTAATGCCACCTGAAGGGAAAGTACTCTTAATACTGTAGATAGAAAATTGTACTCAAAGAAAACATTCCTTTATTTTTGAAAAGAAAGAAAACTGCATTCAAGAATTTTTGAAAATTCGCTTGCCGCAACCGGGAATCGAACCGACTAAAATCTGTAAGAATACCCTGTACTTTTATTGCGTCGATCTTTAGGGTCAATTATAAGGATGAAATCTTTCTAACAAACTTGGTAAATTAAATGAAAGGAAAACTACGAAATCTTAAACCATTGTATATTTTTATTTTATGTATGTTCACCGATTTCTCCGCCATATGTGGACCGATTTTCAAAATTCTTGAGTATACTCCAGAGTATACTCCAGAAGTGAAAGAGTATACTCCAGAAGTGGTCCTATTGTCACCAATTCAGGATCTGATGGAATCCCATCAAAATCAAGGGCAACCCTTGAATGGAATAGGCACTTACAATGTTTCTCAAGTTCTTTCTATTATTTACGCCAAACATAGAAAAATATACACATCAACACTGTCTAGGGATATTGCATGATTTTTCATACAAAAGAGGTCTGTTTGAGAAGCTATAATACCATACTGGAGATACACGGAGTGATATAATTTTCAGATGAGCAAGTGCCAAACATGAATTTTCAATTTTTATCAATGAATTTAATTTTTCTTGAAATTTGTGAAAACGTGACTAAAATGAAAAAAAAATTGCGCTAATTCCACCATCTTCATACAAAAAGCAGAAAAAAGTGCATTTTTGTTTTCGTTTACGTCACGTTTTAAAAAAAACAATTTAAACAAAATTCATTGACGGGAATTGAAAATTCAGGTTTAACACTCATCTTAAAATTATATCCCTCCATGTGTCTCGAGTATGCTTTTATAGCTTCTCAAACAGACCTTTTTGTATGAAAAATTAAGCAATATCCCTAGACAGTGTTGATATTTAACTTATTTTTTCTATGTCTGTGAGTACGTAGCATTAGATAAAAGGACCGGATTGATATTTATGAGATATTTTGTATAATAGATCCTTTCTTAATTTTTTGTCGAGAAGTTTGGTTGAGTGGTAGAGTTACACAGCCTATGAATCGACGGTTTCTGGGTTCGATTTCCGGTTTGGGCAAACAAACCATACGAGGGAAACTTTAGTGCAGAAAGTTACAGTGTGAAGTGCTAAGTTATTGATTTTATGATAGTGTAGTGTATTGGCATTATGTATTTACTACCCTTGTCTCGAGTGCATACGTCACAGTCGGTGGAAGACTAGACCTGTCATGGCCGCCGGCAGAAGATGTTGTGGTGGTGCATTGCCGAGCCAAGATTATTATGGAAACAAGTGTATCCTACATCTGGCGACGAGATAAAAGGTACTTAATCATACCAAATTATAAAACAAACTCGAAAAAAGAGGGAAGATAATGCATTGACATGGATAAGCATGTAAGTAAAATAGTCTTTATTGTAATTTAAACCCGAACTTTGACGCGGCAATGTAAAGGTCATGAAATTATCATGGAATGGCATTTGTGACGCCAATTCTATGGAACTGAACGTTATTACGTGTTTTATGAGAATGAGACATGACGTCTGGTGAAAGTTAAGTTATAATTATAACTAATATTTTGTATAGCTTAATTTGCTAAATACAATGTGGTACGTTGTTTACTATTTGGCAGTACGGATGCTACAAATATAGTGAGTGACCTTGTTTTTCGTAAATTACAGATTGAGTGCTGATATTGAAAGTTAGTTTATTGAAAAAAAATCATTTCAATTCAAAATTAATTTCTCATAAACAGTATACCTACTTGGCGCCATTTCATAATTTTCTTATTCATCTTTTCTGAAAAGGCAGAGGAGTTTTCCCATGCAGCCAAACAATTGGCGTACTGTAATATTATTTTGATATTGTATTTCAGTGCATAGGAATTTCATCCATACAGCCATAATTTTCAAAACCCATTGTTTTAAGATTTTGTTTTTTCTTAGCAAAGGGCACTCACACCATACAGCCATTTTCTTTGTTAATGTATGTACTTACGGATTTAAATAGTGACAAGTTACAATATAGCAGATAATAAAATATACAATAAATTGATTGTTGCCAAAGGGTGTATAAAAAAGAGAAGCATACAAAGGTGCGATCGTTAAATCGATTAAAGCAGACAAAGATCTGATATTTAAATAGACTGAAGGAGACAAATATTGATCATTAAATTGATCGAAGCAGACAAAGGTCTGATTATTCATTGATTGAAGCAGACAAAGGTCTGATCATTAAATTGATTGAAGCAGACAAATGTCTGATTATAAAATATATTGAAGTGAACAATGGTTTGATCATTAAATTGGTTGAAGCAGACAAATGTCTGATCATTAAATTGATTGATCTGAACAAAGGTTTCATCATTAAATTGATTGAAGCAGACAAATGTCTGATCATAAAAGTGATTGATTTGAATAAAGATTTGATCATTAAATTGATTAATAGATTTGAACAAATGTTTTATCAATAAATTGATTGATTTGACATAGATAATATATCAGACACATAGATATTCAACACCAAGGGGTGGAGATCTGGTGACCTGAAATACAGGCTAATATCCTAGTTTAGGCACCAGTCTCCCACAATATTTTCAAGTTTTTTATTGTGACTCATCCCCTTGTATTCATCATATGTATTGTGGTGAGAAAAATAAATAAATTTATTAATTACATATTTTAAAAAAATGTGTTGTTTCCAGCAGATTACTATTAATTAATCTGATTATTAAAATTGATTTTGAAGGTTGTCCAAATACTTTCTAATATGGGGTTAACATCTTTTAAATTTTAGAAATTTAAATTGTGATTCTACTTCAGTAATAGTCAGACGGCAGTGCTGGAAAAGAGCGGAATCGATTTATCTTGATATTATGGGATTGATAAATCAGAAAAAAATAGCTTCATTTCAGGTGATTGGAAATACAGGAAGTTTATTTATAACATGCCTGATGCCGATAAAGCTACTAATAAATAAAATATATGTTTTTCCAAGTAGCTGGAACTAAACTTGATAAATATATTTGGTTCCAAAGCAAAATGTATGACAGGTATCTATTTAGATTGCTTGAAATGAAAATGAAATGAAATATACTTTATTTAAGGAAGAACCTATTTAAATTGATGAATGAAAAAGTTTAGCAATTCATCGTTCGGTTGAGGCAAAAAGCAAAAAAATGACAAGTTAATAACTAAAGTGATAATATGATAAGAAATCTGAAATGTGCTTCATAAGAATTAAGAAGAAAATTGATAAACTAGGAGATACTAACTTTAGTGGGGTGACATGAATCTGCTGAGTTTTAACGCCACCTAACCATGTCTGTTCTCCGCAAAAAGAAGTATATTTAGCTTGATTCCTACTTACCGGTAAGCGAGTAGCTTGAACGCCTCTCTATATTAAGTTATCTGCTTACCTTAACTTTGGCACCTCCATCGAGTCTAAAGCTCAAACTGAGGCAAAATAAACGGCTAGGTATCTTAATCAAGGTTCAGCGGCACTTCCCGCCACATTAACCCCAGTCCCTTTACAAGGCATAGGTCAGATCGTGTATGGAGTTAGCCACCTCGGGGATGATTCGGCAAAGTATCAGCTTGCCGGACTGGACTTGGTGGGTCGAAGAGCCAAGAGGCCTATTGATGATAAATAGCAAGTAAAAAACAAAACCTTTGTACAGGCAATGGCCCAATTGTGGCTAAGTGCAGAAAACGCACGACAAACACAAGCTATGAATCCTATCCTGCAAACATACGCCTGCCTGTGTGTTTTTACAGATGTACTTCGGAGAGTGTGCTTAAGAGCCTGCCCCTTTCTTTGTCTGGAATCACTGGGGTAACATATTTGCCTTGTCAAGATTCCGAGGACTTGCACCGGGTGATTTTCTTCATCTATCATAGTGCTCACTTCTGAGGTATGGAGTTCTAATGCTTGCGTCGTTATTTCTGAGCTCATATTCCAAGTGTCTTTAAGGCTCGAGTGAAAGGCTCCTTCTAGTTGAGATTGCTACATCCTCGACATTATCTTGCCCCTCAGCTAGATTGTGGTCAAAAGTGAAACCATTCAAATACTTTCAAAAGTAACATAAGATACATAATTATTTAAAAAAAAGAAAAAAAAGAAAAAAAAATGTAGAAGATTTTTGCGGTAGATGCGGGAGATTGAGATTTAAACCGTATGATTCTAAATGCACTGTAAAAGAAAAAGATGTTTGAATTATTTTGATGGACATGTTCGACAATACTGTTGGACGAGAATTCTTGTAAAAAGAAAAGAGGAAAACGGGAATTCCTTTACAAATAAAAGGCTGGTTTAAGTCTGAACGGCTGATGTTCGGGATTTTATTGATGATATTTTAGTATACGGTTAAGATCTAAAAAAATGATGCTAGGTTAGAAAGGGATGACCGTTCTAAGAGAAAAATATAATGTCATCTTGAAGGAAAATAAATGTAAGGTTGCCTGGAAGAAACTGCTACCTAGTAATAAGGCCGCCTTGTTGTACACTATGGTTTATGTTCTGTTAAGTGTACAGTATGTCTCTGTTTGCAAATAAAGTATATTGTATTATATTGTAAATGTCGGCACAGAATGACTGTGATAAGGTATTTCAGGACATGGACTATCAAACCATCAAAACAACAGGGATTAAACCACTGCAGAAGTACCTACGTGTCAACTATACAACAATTAGACCACCGACTATAGTAGCATAGTAACCTGGTTTTGGGCTTGGTGAATTGCATTAGCAAATGGATCTCTAACTTTGCGACTGGTTCGAAACGACTAAAGAAAGTTCTTTGTAATACAGGAAGCAATGGTTCGGATAAACAGAAGTTTTGTAAAAATAACTAAGGTTAGGTTTCAATGCTTTAAAACTGCTCTTTCTAATATTCCTACCGTAGCATACTATGACGAGAAACATTGAAGAAGCCGATGTTAGTCCAGTAGGATTTGGTGTTGTTATACTCCTGGGTGACTATAAGAAACCACGGATCATAACTCCTGCTGATATTGTCGTACTGAAAATAGGCTCGAGCGTTAGTTTGGGCGGTTGAACATTTTAATCAATTTTTATATAAGAAAAGCTTTGAGCTGGTGACCGACAACCAACCTTTGGACATAATTTTTGTTTAGAAGCCGAAGCCATGCATAATAGAGAAATGGATAATATTACGTTTGCAATCCCACCATTTATTACAAAATAGTATAAGTAAAGTGCTAGTCAAAAAAGATCTTTTGTGTAAATAGTTTAGTAAAGTATCAAAACTATTTTTACTACAGGAGATATCGTGACTCGAGAAATATTTACCCAGGTTTATTGAGAGACAAGATACCAATACCACTGATTGGTGATGCAAAAGAATGTACACTAGAAATAAAGACCCGTGCAGATAATTTTTGATCTTGCTTACGTTTTTATGAAGACTCGTCATCACTACAAGACATCAATAGAAAGAGATGTTAGAGAGCGAGATGCTAGCATCACACGAAGTCTGAGTGTATACTTAGACAAAGAGTTTTAAACCATCACTAGGTATATTTTATAATAAATTGCCTATGAAATTGAAGCTCAAAAAATAGACTAAATATTTTTAAGAAAGACCTAATGACAAAGAAATGCTTTTATAGTTTAAGTGAATTTTTAGCATAGAAATCTATAATTAAATGCAAAATAGGAATAATGTAATGCTTTACAACTTAATATATGACAATTACCGTAATAATGTATCGAACACAAATGTATTTTCTTTACGATAAATGAATGATGATTATGAAAAAAAAACGATAAATGAAAAAAAAAAAGAAAAAAAATTGGTATGCAGATAGAAAATGAAAAACTACAGATTGTGATTAGGAACAATTAGATATAAGTTATATTAAAATCATTTACTAATTAGTAAAGCTCATTCAAGAGTAGGTGTAGGAGGTGTTATTAAAGTTAAAAAACTATGAGCCTGGTTAAACGTATAATGCAAGATGTAGTTCATCTCTTAAAGAGTTGAACGACGATGAAAAGTCTATCGAAGTGAGCCTGAAGAAAAAGAAAAGACCACAGTAGATTTGAAAAGATTTTTAGGTTATTTTGTTATCTTGATTTATTTCTATTTCATTAAAAAAAGGAAGGGATGTAGTGTATTGGCATTATGTATTTACTACCCTTGTCTCGAGTGCATACGTCACAGTCGGTGGAAGACTAGACCTGTCATGGCCGCCGGCAGAAGATGTTGTGGTGGTGCATTGCCGAGCCAAGATTATTATGGAAACAAGTGTATCCTACAGATAGATAGATAGATTGACACTTTATTCAATTGACATAAAACAGCACAACACAGTAATAGACAAACAACAAACATACAAGTAAACATGAATCAGCAAGCAAACAATGAAGTAAACAGAGTAAGAAACAGAAACAAATAATTTCATAAAACTATTTTACACCGTGTTATCTGTATCATGCCAATCAAATTGGCGCTGACTCAGCATATTGCTGCAGTACCAGACTGCAGCGCTGGTATTCTGCCATGATGTTACTTATTGAGTTTTCTTTGTAGGTAATAATAAACTTTTTCAAACTTCATAAATTCACCTTTAAAAAAGTACTTTATAAAGAAAAACGGAGGTCGCTGCTCTATAATTAGATAGATGTTATTTTTAAGAGCTATCGTCGAATATAAGTGAGTCGTAAGAAATTAAAATTATTGTAACTGACCCACAAATATCCAAAAATAAAACAAAAACTTTTGTGCTGAACTGGCACTGAACAAAAAATTTGGAATGTACCAGCTGCCAACTAAATATATTGCATTGTTGGTACAGAGGCCAGCGCATCAGGTTACTCCATTTTCATTGCAAAACCGCTCTTATCACAACAGCACAGAGTGCACGCGTGTGGTAACCTGAGTTGGGACCGTCCGTGCATTGCTAAATTTAGACAACGTATTATATACGCATATACAATATGCCATTTTTGAAATTTTCATGACATGTAATGTTTTCTGACTTATGTTACCCCAACGAGGATTATAGGCGTATAATATTTAAAATATCGAAACTTTTGTCAGCTTCCCCATTCATAGTTCGGCTATTCTGCACTTTTTTAACGAACCAAAACTAAATACTTAATACAGTGTTAATAAGAACGAAGTTGATTAAGTAAGTATTTAGTCTTCAAATCTTAATTCGGCCCTAACTAAATGACATTATTCAATCTTCAGGATATCACTTTTTGAAACCAATAAACGGCTTATTTTTTATTTTTAAGCAAAGGAATCTATGGCCGTACAGCCGGTGTTTTCAATGCATTACTTATTTTTAAAGGTGGGAAACTCAATAGAAACTGACAATTGACATTTGTTTCATTAAAACGGAATATGGTCTATAGGTTTGATCTATGGCTTTGATGTTCTGACATGAAATAAGGGCTATTTATTGATTTTTGATTTTAGTTTACATCAAGCGTAGTATTGCGTATATAAGCCATGGATAAATATTATAATATTACTATTCTAACAAGTTTCTTAGTTTGGATCAAGCACTGACACCTTTGCTTATTTCTACAAATGTCCATTGAAGGGAAAAGCTTAGTCATTTCTATCTTAAATTTAATTTTTTATTGAATCATTTTTACACAATTATCGCAAAGCACAATAAAAGCAGCGTGCTAGCTGAAATCTCAAATGCACGGGGGTTATCTTAGATACTGACATAGGTGACCTGTTTTAGAAACTTCTATTCCTCTGAAAATCAAAACTAAGTCCGTATTTAGCACTTAGGAAGTCGTATGCCATTTATTGTACTTACCTAAGTAATAGGTCTTTCAACATACAATTTTCGTAAATTTTTTACTCCACATATTTTTATTTTATCAAAATTGATTTTTTATAAGTACAAAATCCTTACGTTTTTCACAAAAACGCGAAATACAATATCAATTAACCACTTTTTGTGGGATTGTTAAGACAACATAAAACTTTTTAAAGATGTTTTAGAGGCACCACTAAAGGAGACTCAAGTGTTAAGAGGATCGACTACCGCGCCCATGTCCATACAAAAAGGGAAAACGTTTTGCTACCCCTAAATCTTCTCCGATTTTGATAATTTTTCACTATGTTGTTGTCCCTATCAAAAACTATGCCTCTATGTTTTCCTTTTTTGAAAATTTTGTTTAGATAAAAAGTTATAAGGATCTGTAATCTTGCTTTATTGGGTTTGAAAAACATTCATTTTAAATTCATTGTATTTCAGAAATAAAGTAAATTTTCGGAAAAAACAAAAAATAGAGGCATAGATTATATTCTGCTGAAAAGATTGATACCAAAAAGTAGTATATTTAGTACAGTTTAGGGGTTGGGAAACGTTTTCCCCCCAAACGCGATTTTCGACAAAAAAATACCTAGAAACACAGCCGAGCTGCAACTGTCTCTATCGCACGTTTGCGAGCGGGGCCGAGCGCGGTCGCGACAGAGAATGATTCTCCAAATACCTATTTTCCTACGCTCGCGGCGCTATAGAATAGTCTTAAGTGTTGATTGTCTATCTCTCTCAGTATCAAAATAACAAAAACGACTGCTACTTAAGTATAGATCAGAGTCTGAGTCGCGTTCTATAATACGGACCTTAATCTATCAAAAGCAGTAACAATGGTATAGAAAATATAACCGATAGAGGAAACAACTATGTTTGAGCTTTGTTTTTAGATCCAAAGTAATGTATTAAGTATCAACCTTATATGACATAGTTAGCCAAGTTTTCAAATAAAAAATATTTTTAGAAATTGTTTTTCCTTATACGAACGAAATAGTTGCTATTCGTTCATATAACGAAAATATGAACGAAATAGTTGCTTTAATAAAAAATGGCAATTCATGTATCTGTAGTTGTGTTTCAAATATATTTGAATTTGAATTTGAAAGTAAAACTGGGTCTATAAAAATACATACAACACGCAGACGAAGTTGCGGGCATCAGCTAGTACACAATATATGCTTACAACTCCAAGCTAGTCAATTGAATGACAATCGCAACTCATGACAGCTGTCAAAATATATTTTTTAACTGCGTTCCGTTACAGTAGGTGACGCATTTAAATTTGATTTACCGCCATTAGATTAGAAACTAAAAGACTATGTGATCTTGCCTGTTCCATGCGTTGTGATAACGAAAATAATAAATATGTCTCTCTTTCGTTCTTTCATTCATCATAGCCTTTAACCGCTTACTGCGTCTCCTTTCAGTTAAATAAATAAACGCTACACAAAGGCCCCACTAAGGATTTCCCTTGTGTCGTGGGTCCTTTGGAAAATACATACATAGAGACAGACATGTACATCCAAGACTCGAGAACAAACATTTACTTTTTTACACAAACATTTGCCCCGACTGGGAATCGATTCCAGGACCCGTCGATCAAGAGGTAGCGTTACTAGCAATCAACCAAACCGGCCGTCTAAAAGTCACTTCGATACTTTCATCGATAGATTACATCGACAGAGTACAACACTACTTGCACCAAAAATATCAGGCAATTTATTGTTCGGCTAATAGACAATATTGGGTGATTTTCGTCATGGTTTTAATATTCTGAGTGGCATTTTCATTTTAGGTAAAGTGTGTTGCGGGTTCGCGTCTCTTTGACCGACAGCCATTAACTAACGTTCTACTCTCGGCGCAATTGGCTGCTGAAATAGACAGGTTAATGTTCACCAAACATTCAACCAACGAATAGCAGTTAACCAGAGATTTGGTGATGCCATTTTCATGCTTTTTTTAAGATAATGAGTTCGCTCTTGACCGCAACCTAGCACAGGTGCGAAGATTCAGCAACGGCTGAACCAAGTTTGATCAAATATAGCTGAGAACCATCTCGATTACGTAAACTTTCAAACAAAAAACCGCATGGAAATCGGTTCATTCGTATAAGAGCTACGATGCCACAGATAGGTGTATCTATCTGTGGCATCGTAGCTCTTATACGAATACACAGACATACAGATACACAAATACACAGATATACAGATGCACACGTTAATAAAATAAAATTAAATATTATTTTATTTAATATAACACCACTTTTTTTGTCGGGGGTAAAAAGTTTACAAGTAAAAAAGTTTTGGACAGCACCTAAAATACATTTATATTAAAAACTAGCTTTCTACCTGGGACTTTGTTCCCGTGGGAATTCGGGAAAAATATGTAGCCTATATTCATCAAGAATAATGTAGGATTCTGACAGTGAAAGAGTTTTTCAAATCGGTTCAGTAGTTTCGGACCCTATTCAATGATAACAAACAAAATAACAAACAATCAAATCTTTCCTCTTTATAATATTACTAGCTTTCCGCCCGGGACTTCGTTCCCGTGGGAATTCGGGAAAAATATGTAGCCTATATGTTCATCAGGGATAATGTAGGATTCTAACGGTGAAAGAATCTTTCAAATCGGTCCAGTAGTTTCGGAACCTATCAATGCAAACAAACAATCAAATCTTTCCTCTTTATAATATTAATATAGATAGGAGCATAATACAGAAACAAAAATTTGTATCATGTTTCTCTTGGTATGTTAATTTTAGGGATCTCTTCACAACCATTCCCCAGAGGTTCCGTATCCCGGAAATTACCGATCGTAGGTACTCGTATTTGACGGATCTTTAGCCATCTTTTTCGGAATTAGGCAGAGAGTATTGTGTATTTGAGAATTAATGTATTGTTTCAAATAGTGCAAAATAATTCTACTCCTACTAATCCAACTTATATAATACTAGCTTTCCGCCCGGGAATTTGGGAAAATTATGTAGCTTATATTCATCGGGGATAATGTAGGATTCTAATGGTGAAAGAATACCTATTTGAAATCGGTCCAGTAGTTTTTAAGTTTATACGTTACATACAAAAATACAAATATTTCCTCTTTATAATATTAGTATATATAATAAACGTGAAGGTTTAGATGTTTGGATGTTTGTTACTCCTTCATCCAAAAACTATAGGATGGATTTTGATGAAAATTTTCCGTAATACAGTTTAGACGTCATAATAACACATAGGCTATATATTTTTTCCAAATTCCAATCCCATGTGGAAAGCTTGTGTTTCATAATTATCAAATCAAATCATTTATTTCAAGCTAACATTGCTCATCAGTACATTTCATTTCATTACATTTCTAAAAGTTTGAAATTTAATTATATATAAATAAAGTATTTAAAATTGAATAAATGATAATAATAATTAAAAGTCAAAATTAATAAATTTGTCAAATAAAAATAAAATAAAATAAATCTTACAATGTCAAAACTTGTAAAAAATATAGTAAACTCGAGACATACATGATTGATTTTAAAATAATTATATAACTATTTTAAAATCAATCATATATGTCTTATATAACTATTTAAAGAATTATACATCTTCTAAGTTCTGTAAAAAAATCTAATTACGGAGCTTTTTTGTCCTTCGACCGCAAAATTTTCATCATTGCGCACTGCCAAGGAATAGAACTCCCTGCCTGCATCTGTATTTCCGAGCTCATATAACCCGGACCACTTTAAAGTTCGAGTGAATAGTCATTTTTGGGTGAACTCGCTTCATCCTCGACCGCATTTTCGCCCTTGTGCTAGATTGTGGTCAAGAGCAATTCCCATTATTAATAAAAATAAAAAAAAAATCTTTACAACAGATAACATACATTTTACCCCAATCATAATAAACATTAGCGTATTTAGGAATTTAGGGTAACGTCTTGATTTTAGAATTCTCGAATTTCAAACTTTCAAGATCGAGAGCACCCAAAGCATGAAAATACAGGTTCTTAAAATTCATCCCCTAAGACGTTAAGAAGGATAACGACATTTTGGATATTTTTCTTTTCTATGTTCCATCAATAGGGATGTTGACAGTGTTTGATTTTATGAATTATTGTATGTGAAACAAAAAAGAATGCTAGATATATATTAATATCCGAAAACAGCATTTAAATTGGTTTATTTTATTTTATTTTATTTTATTTGGGGAGCTTACAGCTACATACAATAATTTTAGGTACATAGAAAATACACCTAACAGCCAATTACAAGCTTCCACATATGGACAGAAAAAATTATAACTAAAGCACAACTTTAGCATGAGTCTTAAACTAAGTACGAAAAATCAAAATATAATTAAGCTGGAGTAATATATCATAATAAATGTAAATAAAGCTATTTAGAAAGAATTCTTTTTACACTACCCACGCTGCTACAAAACAAATCTATATTACTATTGCTGTTGATACCATTGAATAATTTAAAACTTCTCGGAAAGAAACTCGAGCGTCTGTAATTGGTACGGAAATGAGGAATCCAGAGCAAATCATTATTATTTCGGAGCCTCCGTGTTGGGACCCTGAGGTGAATTTTCGCAGTGAGCTCAGGGCAGTCCAAAATACCCTGTGCAATTTTCATCAAAAGGCAAATATCGGAAATATTCCTTCTCTGGTAGAGAGGTAGCAGGTGAAACTTAGAACAGCGTTGCTGATAGTCAATGTGTGGAATTTTAAATTTAAAGCATAAGAATCTAGTAAACCTTTTCTGTATTTTTTCTATTTTATCAGCGTGAACGGCATAAGATGGATTCCATACCTCCGAGGCATATTCCAAGTGGCTACGGACGTAGGCACAGTAGAGAATCTTCAGGATTTTCATCCTCCTGAAGTGGGTCGAGGAGCGAATAATAAAACCAAGCGCCTTGTAAGCTTTGTCAACGATATGGTCAATATGTTGATCAAACATTAATTTACTATCGTGCAAAACACCTAGATCTTTGCTAATGTCAAATTTTGCCAATGGTTCATTTTTCAAGTTATAGTTAAATTCAATAATATGTCTTTTACGAGTATAATTAACATAGAAGCATTTAGACACATTCAGGTCTAGCTTGCTTAACAAACAGTAATTGTCTAACCGTGATAAATCTTCCTGCAAAAGAAGAGCATCGGAAGTGTTATTAATGGCCTTAAATATCTTCATATCATCTGCAAAGAGAAGAAATTCAGAGTGTTTGAAACATGAGCCAATATCGTTGACAAAGATAACAAATAGAAGAGGCCCTAGCAGCGAACCCTGCGGAACACCTGACGGAATATTTACCCAGGAAGATGAAAAGCCATTCAAAACCACTGCCTGACTTCTATTCAGGACGTAGGATGTGAACCATCTGTATAGATCCCCATGAATGCCTAGGTTAGATAACTTTGAGAGCAGTACTAAATGGTCTATTCTATCAAAGGCTTTGCTGTAGTCCGTATAGACTACGTCCACCTGAATCCCATCTTCCATCCTTTCAGTCAGGAACTCATTAAAAACAATAAGATTAGAAACTGTGGACCTACCTCTAAGAAATCCGTGCTGCTGTGGACTGAAAATGGGTATTAAGCTTACATACATTTGGTTAAAAACCAATCGTTCCAGTACCTTAGCAAGAAGACATAACTTAGAAATAGGTCTGTAGTTATCCACTTGGCTTTTTGAACCTTTTTTATGTATGGGTGTAATGAATGCTGACTTCCAGATTTTTGGCATCTCACCTTCAGATAGAGAACGCTTAAACAAAATTGACACTGGTACGGATAGCTCCCTAGCACAATTCACCAGAAGTAAAGCCGGTAAGGTATCAGGACCAGGGGTTTTGTTGAGATCAAGCCGCTTCATGAGTGTTTGGACATTGTCGACAGTAACCTTTATGCTAGATAGATAACAAGGAGAATTGGACAGACAAAAGTTGGTATTAATCGCATCAACATCGGTCAGATCCACGGACGAGTCTAAGAAGGTAGAGCGAAAGTACGAGGAGAATAGCTCTGCGATTCCTGAACCACTATTGCAGGTCTTATTAAGATAGGTCATGGTAGCTGGATATGAACTGCTGCCGCGCTTGCTTTTAATATAAGACCAAAATAATTTCGGGTTTTTTTCAATCGAATTTTCAATAGTATTGAGGTAGTTAGCGAAACACTCCTCCTCGACCTTCTTGGCTCTGACTCGAAGCAAATGAAAAGTTCTCTCGTCAGACTTATTTCCATATACCTTAATGAACAAGTTATTAGCATTTATATTATCGTTAGGACTAGCTATCTCGTTTTGTAGGGAGAGCTAGCTATCTCGTTTTTACCTACGCAAACAAATGGCGGTGACGTCACGTGCCAGTAAGTGCATCTCTTTTTCGTTGTTTGACAGTTTCCCCCTCTATTGAAATTTAATAGCTTGTAACTTTTTTATTTCTCAATAGTTTTCAAAAATTATTTCGGTTTTGGGTTTTGGATTCAGTTCCTTTTTAAGATAAACAATAAAAAAAATTAGTCCACATCCCTATTATGAAAACGTGAAGAAAATATAGCTAGATTTTAAATAATCACTCTGTTTAATATATGCAGGGTGATAAGAATCATAGAATACATTTTATATGGTAGCTATGTCTATTGTATCTCTATTTATACTAAACTGTATTGTAATCCCAAGGGTTACAAGGAGATCAGTCGGTAAAGCCTCCGTCTTGAATATGAAAGCTTGAATCCTGTCCAAGTTTCAAGTCTATAACACCCTTACAAAATATTATAAGCATAATGTTTGTCTAATGTGTGTTATTGACAAATAAACGAAAAATGTTGATCTCCCATACAAAATGCGTTATATGCTAATGAAGTTTGTAAGTATGGGAACTCAAATTTTTTTTTCGTATTTTGACCTATGTTCCTTGGGAAAGTTGTTCAGTTTCATGGACTGATTAACCACTCGAGAGGTTGAAAGAGAGATACCTAAAGCGCCGTACAATTGTTGACAAATATTTTTTGTAATCTGTTTTTGCTTATTATTTGGAGGGTGAATGGTATCATATTCGCTTCTTTCTTTTTTAGTCCAAGTCACAAATGAAAAATAAAATACTTTCACTGACTAGCTTTCCACCCGTGATTTTATTCCCGTTGGAATTCGGAAATTTTTTTTAGCTTATGTCACTCGCGGATAAGAGAAGTTTTTTCCATTTGAATTATCCAGTGGAATTTTTTTCAAGATTTTTTGAATTCAGGGTTCAGTTTAGTAGGCTCTGTAAATGGGTTTATTTACTAAAACAGTAACGTACTTCTCTTAACAGTAACCCACACATTTAACCTGATCATCCCATTTAACCCCTTTATTGGAACACGTCTGAGGTCATAGTCGTAAGGGTCCATATTACGGACCTCCATATTTTATGTGAACTGCGTCGTAGTTACTATTACCATAATTTTATTAATACATGCTCTACCTACGGCGATGATTTAATCCTCTTACCTCTTAGGTCCGGATTCCGTATTACAGAACTCGACTCAGACTCTGATTTATACTTGAGTAGCAGTCGTCAGCAGTAGTGAGAGAAAGTAACAATCAATACTAGATCAAGACTCATCACACCGTGTGGTGATCGGTTGAGAATAACACTATCCCATTTCTTTCCGTGGGTGTCGTAAGAGGCGACTAAGGAAACACAAACGAGACCTGCCTCCTATTAATCCACCCCAGTCAGTGACACCTCAGTTTGTTCTGAATCTGAGGTGTCGTCCTCTGGTCTCATGCGGTATGGTAGGCTCTGTAAAGGGCCTTCTGGTTCGTGACCACTCTCCTAATGAAGTCCGACGCCAAACAGCTTGCTGTGTTCTGTCGGTGCGTGGGAGCACAAGTGCCTTAATTGGCATTTTCTAGGTTAACTCGCTCCACGGTCGACCTCATCTATGACCTTGGTCAAGATTGAGGTCAAGAGTTAACCCATCTTATAATTTAAAAAAAGTCTGCTTCTCTAATAAGGGCCTTAAAAACTTCGTTCGGTAATGGCTGTGCGGGGAATAGAACTCGGTATCTTTTAGTTTAGACTCTATTTAAACATGTTCCTTAGACAAAGTGGTTTAGTATAGTGGGCTGGTTCACATCCTTAAATTTACAACCGATTTAAAACCCGCCTTTTACTTGTTTTGTTCTATCGTTTAACAGGAAAGTTTCATCAAATTCCTTTCAGTAAATTTTACGTAAAAGGGTAGCAAACATCCGAACACAAATTCACGAGTAAATGCTGGCCAAGAAGTTTTTTGCCCTTAAGCAAGGATTCCCAATCTTTTTCACTCCATGGCGCGGTTATGTTCAGAATTTCGTCTCGGCGGCACCCTAAATCGTAATTTACACACATTTTCAATGGGTGGCATTGTTGATTTTGTACTTGGTAATACTTAATGTTTACGCCGCATCCTGGGAATCTGTTGGCCACGAACCATCTTTAATGCATGGCTGTGGTAGTTAACTGACCAAAAACCAATGAGCAAGGAGATTCTTATAAGAAAATGGCGCTGGATTGGGCTGGGCACGTCTTGAGGAGACCCGATAACTATCTATCCAAACAAAGCCTAATATGGCAAGCTTGTGGCACAAGAAAGCAGGGCCGTCCTCGTACCACCTGAAGACGGTCAGTTGATAAAGAGGCTGCATCAACTGGTCTCGGTTGGAAGGCCATCGAAGCTGCCGCTCAAAACCGAGAAGAGCGGAAATCCTTTCTGAGAGCCATATGTCCCTGATGAAGGATAACAGGATTACATCATCATCATCAATACTTAAGTAAAGGTTTCGGAGTGTACTAAAGAGGATCGCTTCACGACGAGTCTCTACTTTCTACGGCGCACCAGAGCGTCTATTCATCTAATGAATGGTGTCTCAATGGCCGTTGAATAATGGTCTCCATTTTACCCGTTTAGGTATTGAAAAAGAGAACTATCGAAACCTCATGCATTTGATGACAGCTATCCCGACCAGCAGCGTCATCACCAACCGAATGTTAAGTTGCAAACTACTTAGCAACATAACATTCAGTTGGCGGTGGCGCCGCCAGTCAAAGCACCTGTTGTCAAATGTATGAAATATGGATAGTTCTCAACTTCGCCACCTGAACGGATAAAATGGCGACCATTGTCAATAAACCGCCATTGATTAGTGGAATCCAGCAGCTCGTGCACGGTAGTGAAGTTTCACCTCTATCCGAGTGGCGTGCCGAGTTAAGTTTCATCGTCAGCCGAGTGCGTGCCGAGCGAGTTTGTCGCGCATCATGCTCGAGCTACTGACATTTTTATTGGCACTGAGTCTCGAGAGGAACTCAATTTGTCTACTTTTCAAAAAGTCACTATATATTCTCAAAGGCTACGTTTAGCAGAGGATGGAAATTTAAAAGCTTTCCCTAGGAATATATGTATGAAGGATTCGTTAATGATGATTTTGGTTTCAGCGTCAGCCCAATGGCGTGTCGCGCGGGTTTGTCTCCGTTGTGCTTGAGCTGCAGGTAGTGAAAAAAAGAACCACAGAAACCTTATACATTTGATAACAGCCATCCCGACCCGCAGCACCATCACCAACCGAACGTAATGTTGCTAACTACTTAGCAACTTAACAATAAGTTGGCGGTGGCACCGCCAGTCAAAGAACCCGTTGTCAAATGTATGAAATATGGATAGTTCTCAACTTCGCCACCTGAACGGATAAAATAGCGACCATTGTCAATCAACCGCAAAAGTTTCAACTTTTATCATTTAAGTTTTTTTTTTTGTTGTCATCTGTATACTCCACCTAGACTACCAAACCGGTTGTAACTGGAAACCAGCGTCACGGCTCAGGCTGTGGTATTATGCTGAGCTGCATCCGTTTCGGTAATTTGTAATTCAGTTTCATAAGAATTACCTACCTATAGTATTATTTGTCTAAAAATTTTTTTCTACTCTATTCTATTAATTAACCGACTTCAAAAAAGGAGGAGGTTCTATGTTTGACTGTACGTATGTTCAGTTCACCGTTTTCTCCGCCAATTATGGACCGATTTTCAAAAATTTGTCAAAGTGGTCGTGGTCGATTTTCAAAAATTGACGATTTTCAAAGTGGTCGCACATATAAATTTTATCGAAAATGATTCAGCGCTTTTAAAAAAATGAACAAAAACAAAAGAATACTAAAAACCAGAACATTATCTAAATAAATTAGTGACATTTCAGTATGTGGTTTTCTACTAATAGGCATCGTAGTCTGCAAAAAATAGTAGTTATGTACTTTGTGCGAACTGTTGTTGGGATTGAATTCGGTGACTCATACGTTTTTTTAACGTAGAAAAATTATTGATTAGTGGAATAGCCGACCAGGGCGCTGCGACGCACACTTTGGGAACCCCTGCCCTAAAGTAATATAATAGGGACACTTTTGTCTTAGATATTCTGGGCACGTAAAATCGGCACGTAACTGGTGCTCACAGGGCACGTTATTGGACGCTTCGGAACGTGCACCCTGACGCTTACTGTCGTAATTCAAATCTATTGTGTTTTTATCTCAATTTTATTGCGGTTGTGTTTTTTATACCCGTGACAAAAAAGAGGGGTTTTATCAGTTTGACGTGTATATCTGTATGTTTGTGTATCTGTGTGTCTGTTTTTAGCATCAGAGGTCCTAAACGAACGGACTGCTTTCGATTGGGTATTTTTGTTTGAAAGCTGACGTAATCTTGATGGTTCTTAGCCTTATTTGATTGGCTCAGCTGTTTAAAAGTTATAAGCAATCCAAAATTGGAGGCGATCGTTTTTTTTTAATTTTAGAGTTATGTCAGCTATGTACAGTATGTTCACTTAATTAATTATACACCCTAGTTTCTTGTTTGCTTGTGATAAGGTTCAAATTAAGAATGGATGTGCTTTGATAAGTTAAAGTAATATAAGGACACTAAACAAACTAGAACAAACACACTGTGGTTTTTAAACCCCGACAAAAAAGAGGGAAATTAAAATATTGACGTGTGTATCTGTGTATCTGGATGTCGTTTATGGCTCTTAAACGTATGGACTGATATGTTTTTTTTGGTTTAAAGTTGACGTAAGCAAGATGGTTCTTAGCTATATTTTTAGAGTTACTATGAATAAGTCACCCCATCTCTTTAAAACACAAAAAAACAGCTTCTATAAAACACTGTCCTTTGTTTAGCGCACATCTGAAGTTTGCAAACCACAAAGTGTCCAGAAGTTATCACCAACAGTTTTACAGCGCGCTTAAAAACTCCACTGAGACACTAAAAGCTGTATAAAAGTTGCATCGAAGCTGTATAAGAGTCGAGTTTGCCGGCTATCGTGCTACTAGACATTATAACGCAAATAGTTTGAGACGGACAACTTTAAAGTTCGGTCTAGACTTCGTCGTGACAAGTTCCATTCTCGTATTTTATTAGTGCTAAGAAGCGTTCGTAGCCCAGTGGCACTCGCTGATCTCAACCGGTCAGTGAGGTTAAGCAACGTACACAGAGGCAGGGAACCTGATGGGTGACCAAAGTGGCAATTTATCACGAGCGTTTCCGTGCTTCGGAGGGCACTTTAATCTGTCGATCCCGGCTGTTGTCGATTGACTACAGTCGTTAAAACCAAGTCAGAGGCCATTGTGCGATTTGATAACTCTGACACCAGGTTTAGCCAAGTTCGCCACACACTTGACTATACCTAAACGATACGAAGAAGAAGAAGTGTTGCATAGAACTTTTTTTACGATTTGCTTTTGTAATAAACGTCAAAAATAATTGATGTAAGTGCAAAGTTGCAATGTGCTGAACTATAAGACCTGATTTTCATTTCGTTTTCTCCAAAACTTTAAGTCAGTATCGTATTCCCGAAACCATTGAAATTCTATTTAAGCACTGCAGCTTTAGCACGATAACGACAAGCTCGCGCTCGGCTCACGCTGAAACTTCACTTTGATTGCGCGAGGGTCCCGCGCAAAGGCTTGCTCGCCCTATGGCGTTGTCAATGTTGACATTTTGGCATAGGACCGCGGTGTTATTGCGGCACTGTTACTATCGTACACGGCCTGCTAATGAGGATTATAATATAAGCTCTAATATTAAAATAAAGTAGGGTTTGTTCGAACACTTAGAACGGCTGAACCGATTTTCATAGTTTTTGATTTTTGTTGTACATATTTGTCTCTGTCCCGAATAGCAGAATAACTATTTAAAAAATTGGAAAATTGATGAAAAAATATCTCACAGGAACAACGTCCCAAGCGAAAAGCTAGTAGATAGTAAATAAAATAGAAAAAGTTGTTAAAATTGTATCAGTTTTGTATGGTTAACAACTCTATGATAAATTATCAAGGACCCACATTTGCGATGTTTGCCTGTCTGTATATTTACTCACTATATGGCCATAAGTTCTATAACGACACTCTAAGAAAATAAACACATCAACACGGTCTAGGGATATTGGATGATTTTTTATACAAAAGAGGTCTGTTTGAGAAGCTACAAAAGCATACTCGAGATACATGGAGCGCTATAATTTTGAGACGAGCAAGTGCTAAACCTGAATTTTCAATTCTAATCAATAAATTTTGTTTCACTTGAAATTTGTGAAAACGTGACGAAAATGAAAAAAAAAGTTTGCGTACATTCGACTATTTTCATACAAAAAGCAGGCAAAAAGTGCATTTTCGTTTTTGTTTCCGTCACATTTTCACAAATTTCAAGTAAAACAAAATTTATTGACTAGAATTAAAAATTCAGGTTTAATTATAGCCCTCCATGTATCTCAAGTATATTTTTATAGCTTCTCAAACAAACCTATTTTGTATGAAAAATCGTGCAATATCCCTAGACCGCGTTGATGTGTGTATGACTTCCTTAGAGGAAATATGACTTGGTTAAACAATGTCAAACTAAATTATGTAGCAAAAAGACAACGAAGTTTGCTCGTCATGAAAAGTGCACCGCGAGCGTTCATTTTAAAGTTGTATAGTTATAAACTTTCGCTGTTGAGTGTCAACAAACACTTGTGTCGAGCGAGGCCATAAAATATAAGTAGGAAATGTTATATTATTTAGTAGCCTACCTTGTGTCCTACACTTCTGGGCAAAGGCGTCCCTCTTTCTGTCAGACTTTCCTTTGTGCTATTGTTGTCTCAAACAACCTTTTAAAGTGGTCTGAATCATCGCGCCATCATTAAAACTGTTATGTTTGATAGCGAAAAACAAAAATGTAAATCAAATAAATTCATTCGTTATTTTTGTCTATTCAGACAATTCTTTGCGACTTTAAACAACTTTAAAAACCAGAAGAATAAGGTGATGAAAAGCCAACATTTTTGAAGTGAAAACTTCTTTAGCGGCGTTTTGTACTTTGAAGTATGGGTAAAAAATTTTAAACTCGCGTCAGGACACGTGACGGTCACGTGACCCTGATCAAAAATTCGTAAGACGGAGGGGTGTTTAATAAATATAGGACATTAAAACTGCAAAAGTCAAAATGTCATCCTGTGTCAACATAGACAAAATTAAATTAAATATTAATGCAGAACGTTAATGTTCAAGTTTTCACTTCTTCGCGCACTCTCGGAGTGCAACCCGTTGTTATTTTTTTTAAGTTTTACATATTTTTTTATTTTTTTATTAAAAGATGGGTTAACTCTTGACCTCAATCTTGACCAAGGTCAGAAAATGTCTAGACGGAACACAGCAAGCTGTTTGGCGTCGGACTTCGGTAGGAGCGTGGTCGCGAACCAGACGGTCCTTTAAATAGCCTACCACACCGCATGAGACCATAGGACGACACCTCAGATTCAGAAAAAAATTAAGTGTCGTTGCCTGGGATGGATTACTAGGAGACAGGTGGTCATCGTGTTCCTTAGGGGACATTTTTCAGTTTTACAGTGAGAACCACTCCTAAAGTGTCGCTTGCGTTTTAAAGCTTTTTTAAAGTTTTAAAGTTAACCCCAAATATGAAATATGCTGTTTTTGTTGTTGTTGTTTTTTTTTGTAGATAAAAAAATATATGCTGTGATAGTAAGCTGTAAACCCGCCAATTTAATGGCCAATCTCGCTCTTTGCAAGTGGTATTGTAGCTGGAGAGCAACGTACACATCCACACAAAGGTAATTTCTCTTGAAGGGAACTTACCTCATGTGCTCTTAAGCTATAAAGCTGCTGTTGTGTTTTGCTGTTAGTACTACGAGGTTTATGCTACGAGGCAAGCTGCTGGTTTAGCTTAACATTGATATTATAATGTAAACGTAACTTCGTAGTCTCATAGCAATGTAGATCCCCTTTGTAGCACTTGCTACGTAAAAGATCTCTTGCAATGGAAAACTTTCTCTTTCGAATATTTTTTGTTTATAAAATAAATTGTGGAAAAGTTTTATTTTTGTTTTTCTATAATTTCTTGTTTTAGACTCTTGTCTAAAACAATAATTCTTGTGTAATTTCTTGTCTGTTATTTAATTTTTCTATGCAGTATACTTCAGTATTTTTTTTTTTGCTATCCCAAATCTCCACAGGGATTTTTTGCAGAGAAAATATGAAAAATTAACATTGAAATAAAAGCTTGTTTGTAATTATTTTTTTTAACGAATTCTTATTTTTCTTAAGGACAGGAAAAAGCAAAAGCGACATTTTTTTTAAAGCGAATGAGTTTGTTTGTAACACCCTCGTTGCGAAGCTCAAATCCTCTCCTCGGGCGGGAAATACACAGAATATCAAAAACTCTGCATATTATTATAATACTTTTATATAATTAGGCAGCCTAATGATTCTTTTAATCATTATAATTCTTTTGATTCTTTTTATGTATGTATGTAAATCCTTTATTGTACAACAAAATTATACAGCAGACATTGATTAAAACATAAAGCTACAATAGGTACAAAGGCGGACTTATCCCACAAGGGGATCTCTTCCAGTCAACCTAGTAATGTCGAGAGAAATCTTGAGCAGGTGGGACGGTACAACCGGATGAAAACATAAATAGAACTAATGAGACTATTAACTCATTAGTCTTATATTATACTTAAGTTATAACTTTATAAGCTTGTTATAAGTTATACTGGGTGAAAAAGAACCTCCTAGCTATATTCAAAATCTTGAACCAGTATCACTCAAAGAACACATTTATGAAAAAAATATTTTTTTTTCAAAATATTTTTCAATGGGAATAGTTCATTTTTTGCCTAAACGTAGACATTACTCCTACACCAGGCACGCGAGGGGTGCGGGTAGCGCTCGGGGGGGTGCGCCCGAGTGGTGTCTACGTTTAGGAGAAAAAATCCCCCCCCCCCAAAATAAAAAATAAAAAGTGTCCAGTAAGTGATACTGGTTCAGGATTTTCAATAAAGCTAGGAGGTTCTTTTTCAACCTGTATACTTATATTATAGTAAAATAAGATGATAAATATAAATATATGCATAATAAACAATAAATATATACATATATTTATAAAGCAAAAAGCAGTTGTTTGTTCTCGGGTCTCGTTACTTAATTGCACATATGTAGTTTATACTGTTTTTCTTATACATTTAGATAGAATGTTGTTTTATAACTTTTCCTGTAATTAGGCTAAGTTTTTAGACTGACAGCAATGAAATTATGTTTTTATTTTATTTGTAATGTCTAATTTATTAACCTACGTTACAAACTGCAGTTTATCATAGAGGTCATCATATGGCAGTCATTATATTACCTGAAACAATAAAAATATATAAATTAACAATAATAATAATAATAACAAATAAGCTTTAATGCACTTTTTTGTATTTTTTTTTATATTATAAGATGGGTTAACTCTTGACCTCAATCTTGACCAAGGTCATAGATGAGATCGACGATGGAGCGAGTTAACCCAGAAAATGCCTATAAAACACTAGTAGTCCTACGCACCGACGAAACACAGCAAGCTGTTTGGCGTCGGACTTCGGTAGGAGGGTGGTCGCGAACCAGACGGCCCTTCACAGAGCCTACCACACCGCATGAGACCATAGGACGCCACCTCAGATTCAGAACAATTTGAGGTGTCGTTGCCTGGGGTGGATTAATAGGTCTCATTCGTGCCCAAATTAACCAAATGTGAAGCCTTGGCAGCCTGTAGTTATAATGCTAGCTATACTAACGCTTTTTTATCACCGCCTACATTTGATTGCTTATTATCTTTTAAACGTGTGGTGATCGGTTGAGAATAACACCACCCCATCTCTTTCCGTGGGTGTCGTAAGAGGCGACTAAGGAAACAAAAATGAGACCTGCCTCCTAGTAATCCATCCCAGGCAACGACACTTCATTTTTTTTCTGAATCTGAGGTGTCGTCCTATGGTCTCATGCGGTGTGGTAGGCTCCGTAAAGGGCCGTCTGGTTCGCGACCACCCTCCTACCGAAGTCCGACGCCAAACAGCTTGCTGTGTTCCGTCGGTGCGTGGGAGTACCAGTGCCTTTATAGGCATTTTCTGGGTTAACTCGCTCCATCGTCGACCTCATCTTTGACTTTATGGTCAAGATTGAGGTCAAGAGTTAACCCATCTTATAATAATAAAAAAAACGGCTACACCAATTTTGATCAAATATTGCTAAGAAGCATCTCGATAACGTCAACTTTCAAACAAATTGGTCTATTATTTTAGGAGCTACCATGCCACAGACTGACACACAGATACTCAGACCTACAGATACACAGATACACACGTCTACACCTAAAACACCCCTCTTTTTTACTGGGGGTTAAAAAAGCTGTGTTACAGACAGCAGAGCCTTCCTCTGTAAGACAGAATAGTACAATAAATAAAATTAGTTAAACATATATAACAAACTAGCATACCGCTCGGGACTTCGTTCCCGTGGGAATTCGGGAAAACCATGTACCCTATGTCCATCCCGGATAATCTAGGATTCTAATGGTGAAAGAATTTTTCAAATCGGTCCAGTAATTTCGGAGCCTATTCAATGCAAACAAACAAACAATCAAATCTTTCCTCTTTATAATATGTATAGAAGAAATAAAACAAAAACAAATATGTCTGTGTGTGTGCCTGTGCGTGTGTCAATATATTTTTATTTATTCAAACAAAACTCCGCAGGCTAAAACAAACGAATTCTACTCATTTTTATTTATTTTATTTATTTATAAGTTCGCAAATGCAAACCTCTTCGAGTCAAACCCATTCCAATGTCCACAAATCCCTTGAAATTGCATTTTCTCACACAGCCAGTCGACGATAAAATTCAACTAAACTCATAAAACTGAAAACCTTTACACGTCGGCCGCCATCAAAGCATTCCACTCACATTGTGGCGGGCATCACGTCCTTTCTAAATTCCCCTCTTATCGTTCGACAACTTTGCCACAATATTAATTCTACAG
Source organism: Aproaerema taeniolella (assembly GCA_949987775.1). NCBI lineage: Eukaryota > Metazoa > Arthropoda > Insecta > Lepidoptera > Gelechiidae > Aproaerema > Aproaerema taeniolella. The sequence continues at coordinate 16,257,580 of OX465258.1, read as the reverse complement.
TAACTTAGGTTTTTTTTTTTGGGCTGAGAGCCATCTGCGCTCGCCACTTGCTCGGTGAAGCTGTCAAGGCCATCAGCGGCCAACAGCGTAGTCATACAAAAAAAAAAAGGTTTTTTTTTTAAACCTTTGGTAAATAAATGCCATAAAACATAAGTTTGACGTGTCAATCTGTGTATTTGTATATCTGTGTAGAAAGGGCTATTATAGAATTTCTGATTATCTGTTAGACAAGCAACCATGGGAATAAATTGCTCAGCTCCAAAGTTATTCAGATATTAAGTCAATTAAAATTAGAAATAAGAATTTTTATATGATTGACTTTAAAAGATCGACCCTCGGAGTTTCTCGCCTATTCTTCTCCTGAGGAAGACTGCACCTTTGCGAACAGACGCAAATTCAAAAGTACTTATTGTAATTTACTATATTGACATGTTCAAGTAACATTCTGTATGTTCTATGAAATAAACACATTTGAATTTTTTATTTTTTATTTTGTGTATCTGTGTCTGTCTGTGGCATCGTAGCTCCTAAACGAATGGGCTAATTTCGGTGCGACTTTTTTTTGAAAGCTGACGTATTCGAGATGGTTCTTAGTTATATTTTATCAACATTAGTTCAGCGGTGACATTAAATTAGTTAGAAAAACCTTAAGGCGACTACAGCACCTAAATTACGATTTTATGATGCGTAGATAAGCATGACGCACTGCATTAAATCGAAGAAAAAAAATACTACGGTAATATTCAGGACATAGACTAGATACGTAGTTTGCTGAAAACATGATTCAGCACTTTTGGTTCGATAGAAAAAGCTCATAAAGTCACCTCTAAATACCCAATATTGTATATCTTTTAAGCTGTAAAAACGATAGTGAAATGCACACAGGAACTTGAATTTGCTATCAAAATGTTCGTGATCCAACACTCTCGATAAGTGGTTAACGCATTTTTCAATTTAAGCTGTTACCTTTCCATAAATCTCATTTTTCTAACTTTCGAACATGTTTTTACGCACGCACGCTTTCCTAGTCCGCAAACTTCGTGTATCGGCACTGTTTGCACTGCCGGCCCAGGCCTGTTGAGAGACGGAGATGGCATGATTATCTGTAGATTATCTGTAGTCGCCTTAAGGCATGATTATCTCCATAAAACTAAACCACTTTGTACGGTGAGACCAAAATTATTTTCATATTAGGACGTGTCCCTTGGGGCGTTCTGCTAATGACTCTAATCTTCGGTGTGAGAGTGAAGAAACTCTCACTTTTGAAAACCTACTGTATTCTTCTTATTAACTGTAACGATTGTGAATAGTTTCGAATCCCATTTCATAGCTTACTGATCATATACCATGAACACACGGTTGGAAAACTTGTTTATCGTTTTTATTAGTTCTATATATACAGTCCAGCCTATATTCCCTTATGGGGTAGGCGGAACGTTAAGTGGTTCTAGAACCACGTGATGCCACATTTTAAAATTCAGATATGAGTATTGAGTATAGCATTGTCAGCCTTTTGCCCACAATATAGCAAAACCTTTGCGTCCCTCTTACTGATTCTGCAGTATGCCTAGGATAATTTGGCAGCTAGCACAATGAGAAAAATTGATTTGCAAGCTGCCAACTTATTCCAGGCATAATAAGTGGGACGTGAGGGGTTTTGCTGTATTGTGGACGAAAAAACTGACAACCTCTCACCACTATACTCATGTTTTATCTAATCTACAGAATATATGTCGAACGTGGCATCGTGTAACCACTTGCAGCGCTGACTACCCCATCAAGGATTATAATAATAATGATAATAAAATCATTTATTATCAGGCATCTAAGGCCCATAGGTAAATACCTTACAGACTAACATACATATGAATTATAATTAAACAAAATAAAATAAAACTAACTAACACTATTTCCCGGGTGTTTTTCCAGGGGTGTCTGCAACCGGGAATCTCCCTC